>CM038671.1:110766384-111366384 GCA_021605145.1 Aegilops bicornis
TAGCTCGGAGCCGATCGCACTGTCGAGGACAGGTGGCTGGACACCGCCTCGGGGGCTGCAATCTCTACGGCGATCGAGTCGAACACCAGCCTTGTCCTCTGCAAAGCTCGTGACTCCAAGGTGCCGGACTCCTCTCCGGACTCCGAACCTTCCGCGCCCCTGCCGATCGAACCCGATTGGGCACCGATCATGGAGTTTGCCGCCGCGGACATCTTTCAGCACTCGCCCTTCGGTGACATTCTGAATTCACTAAAGTCTCTCTCTTTATCAGGAGAGCCCTGGCCGGACTATGGTCAGCAAGGTTGGGATGCGGATGACGAAGAAATTCAAAGCCCACCCACCACCCACTTCGTAGCCACTGTCGATGATTTAACCGACATGCTCGACTTCAACTCCGAAGACATCGACGGTATGGACGACGATGTAGGAGACGAACAGGAACCAGCGCCTATAGGGCACTGGACAACCACCTCATCTCACGATGTATACATGGTGGACACACCTAAAAGAAACGACGACGAGGAACAAAGGGACGCAATGAAGGATCATTCCCTCGAAAAGCAGTCAAAGCGGCGGCGTAAGCGCCACTCCAAACCCCACCTCGACAGAGATAGCAGCCATACAGACCCAGCCATAGAGCAGGGAGAACCGGCGGACGACGAACATGCCATCGAGCAACCGTCCGAACAGGGCAACTTGGATCAACAAACCGAACAACCCGTCCCCGGCGAAGATAACAGTCCGGACGACCTCACGCCGGACAAGTTGCTGGAGCAGAAGAATCTCCACAAAAGGCTCATTGCCCGCTGCAGCGTAGCCTGAAAAAGCGAAGCGGAAGCTCAAAACAGCGGAAGATGCACTCAGAATTAGATGGAGCAAAGTACTCAACATCATGAGACAAATATGGCGACAGACGCCACACAAACAGCTATCCGAAGCGAAAATTACTGCCGGAATTTGATGAGGAGGCCTTAGAGCCCCCGCAATCAAAAAAAAGGAATCCACCCGGTCGGGTAAACAACCCCATGGCCAACATAGAGCGGCAAACGGCGCCGCACACAAGCCGGCACGCGATCCGCACAAGAATTCGCATCAAAAAGATGGCCCAGCCCGGATCTATCTACGGGCCAAGAAAGCAAGCTTTAGTAAGCAATGCAACGCAACAAGTATCCGAACATCACGGCACACCCCAAATATAGGGGTGCCGACACCCCTATGTTTCACCGATGAGGTCTTTGGACCATGAATTTCCAGCGGGATTCAAGCCCGTAAACATAGAGGCATCTGACGGAACAATGGACCACGAGTGCGGATTGAGGATTATATCCTCCACATACACATGGCTAGAGGAGATGACCTCCACGCCATAAAATACTTACCCCTCAAGCTCAAAGGGCCAGCCCGGCATTGGCTTAAAAGCCTTCCGAAAACACCATTGGAAGTTGGGAAGAGCTCGAGGATGCTTTTTCGGGCAAATTTTCATGGGACCTATGTCCGACCTCCGGATGCAGACGATTTAAGTCATATAACTCAACAACCCGGAGAGTCAGCCTGGAAACTCTGGAACAGATTTCTTACTAAAAAGAACCCGATAGTCGACTGTCCGGACGCTGAAGCCTTAGCAGCTTTCGAACACAGCGTTCGAGACGAATGGCTCGCCAGAACACCTCGCCAAGAAAAGCCAAGAACAATGGCCGCACTAACAAGCCTCATGACCCGCTTTTGTGCAGGAGAGGATAGCTGGTTGGCAAGATGCAGTACCAGCGACCCAAGTACATCCGAAGTTAGGGATGGAAACGGGAAACCGCAATGCAGCAAGGACCAGCGCCGGACCAAGGGAAACACCCCGAAGAGCACGGCAGTCAAAGCCGAATTCAAAATCTCTCAGCAGAATCAGAAAAAGTTGTCCCTCAAGGATAACAGGGACGAGCTATCTAACCTAAACAAAATCTTGGACAAGATATGCCAAATCCACAGTACTCCCGGGAATCATGCAAACCATACCCACAGAGATTGTTGGGTCTTCAAGCAATCCGGCAAACTCAACGCCGAACACAAGGGGCTCGACACACCAAGCGAGGACGATGATGAACCCCACAAGGAGAGCACCAGAAAACAAAAGAATTTCCCACAAGAAGTCAAAACAATAAACTCACTTCACGTGACAAAAGGGAAAAACAGAGTGGCGCCTATAGAGATACGCGCCATACGGCCCATCCTAGAGGAGTCCCGCCACTGGTTGTTAAAACCAATCACCTTCGATCATCAGGATTACTCTAGAAGTATCCGGAACGCAGGCTGGACTGCCATGATATTAGATCCGATAATTGACGGACTCCACTTTACACAAGTCCTAATGGACGGCGGCAGTGGTCTAAACCTGCTATATCTGGACACAATCTGCAAAATGGGGATAAACCCAACAAAAATTCGCCATAGCAACACTTCCTTTCAAGGGGTAACGCCAGGCCCAGACGCCCATTGTACGGGTTCTCTTCAGCTAGAAGTTATGTTCGGCTCCCCCGACAACTTCCGCCGGGAAAAGCTAACCTTCCACATAGCCCCATTTACAAGTAGCTATCAAGCACTCTTTGGGGCCTTGAAGCTTTCGCCCGCTTTTAACGCAATATCGCATTATGCATCTCTTACGCTTAAAATGCCCGGTCCGCGAGGCATCATCTTATTAAAGGGAAATATCGAGTGTTCCTCGGCGTGGAAAGGCTGTGCGGCTGCCTTGACAGCCACACACTAAACCGGCTTCACTAATCAAAGCACCTAAACATGTCGTTCAGACCCCGGACATGGCTAGACGAGTCTGGCGTAAACATACAAGGGCTTACTAGCCGCATACCCCCGTACAAGGGGCTCCGCGCATGTACAACAAGAGACAATAAAGCTCAATTTTACCCATTTTTTGAATTATACTTTGTTTATAACATACATTTTCGCACAATATTTTTCACCTAAGTTCCTCTCTTTTACAGATGAACACCGTGCTACACCCGTCCAGGATACGGCACAACGGAGACACAGGCGCAGACGTGCAGTAGGGACCCGTTCCAAGGATTCCTTTTAGATTAAGACCCTGCGTAAACCTTTTTCACTGTCTCTTGTTGATACACATCCCCTGGTTTTTTGGTATAACCGAGGAGGAGGCTGGCGTCTTGGCATGTGGCCACGTCAGAATTTTGCGCGTACCTGGACACCAGGGGCTTATTACCAAGGGCGTTGTTCAGCCCGTTTTCATAAAGACCGAATACCTTAGGGAGTGTTCGGCGTCGCGAGTTTGGCCTTATATGCATCAGCTCCGAATCATGTCTTTGGTCAAATGTTGGGTTTGCCCGGCTACTGTGTTTTGATGCCTTACGTTCCGCTCTATCGGCTAATGAGGCAACAGGAGAACTCTGCGATTGTGCCCGGTTCGCCAAAGCGAGCACCTCGATGAGAAAGCAGAAAACTAACTGTCATGATATAGCATGAGACTGGTCAACCACTCGATGACCCGCCGGAATCTTTAGGATTCCTCCGCATTAACGAAGGGCCGTTTCCCGACCAGGCACACACGCGCCCCGAATTCGGGTGAGTGCGGTGCCCTTAGGGGCTATATAGTAGCCCCACTGTCAAACTCCTATGGCTAAGTGAAAGTGATAAAGCATTATAGTCCGGTTGCCTAGTTAAGCTGCGCTATCACCTCCTTAATAGGACCAAGACGTTGGATCAAGTGTGAAAATGCGCATACGCAAACACCCCGCATTATATGCGTGAAATTTGAAGCCGAAGACTGCCATCTTTCAGGTTATATACACATATACATTAACGGCCGCACAGGAGGTATTTTAATTCTTGAAGGCACAAGTATAAAAAGCTTTTATATTCCCTCGAAACATTGTTTTACAATAATACATGCTATTCGAACATAATATCCTTCGAGCACTGCGTCTCTATTAAATGATCGCCCTGTAGAACTTCCTGAAAATAGTGCTCGGCAGGTACTCGGCTCCCGTCCGAATCTTGGGATGCAACAGCGATGGCATTCATCTCCGCCCAGTAGGTTTTGACACGGCAAGAGCCATCCGCGCACCCTCTATGCACGCTGATCTCTTCATTGCATTGATATGCGGCACCGCACCAAGGAACTGCTACACCAAGCTAAAATAACTCTTCGGCTCGGGCCTTTCCAGCCACAGATGACTCAAGACATACTTCATGGCGAGTCTGGATAACCTATTCAGCTCCGCCCAAGCGGCCAAACAATCGGTTAATGGAAGTGGGCACTCTGGATTGTGGAACTGCGACCAAAAAAGCTTTTCCACTTCGTGATCCTTTTGATCTTGGAAGTGTTCGGCCGCGTCCGCAGCACTCGCCGCCAAGTCCAGATAAGTGTCCGCCGCACTCCACAGCCGGTCCAATGGAGCATATTTAGGATCCCCGAACTTCATCCGCAGCATTAAGGGCTTTCCAGCCGTGATATCTCCGGCCTGACGTAGCTCCTCCTTCATAGCTCTCATCGCAGAGCGAGTATCCTTGGCCTCGAATGTGGCGTTCTCCAGGTCCTTCTGTTCCGCCCGATCTTGTTTTTCAAGAAGCTTGCAGCGGTCGGCAGCATTTTTCAACTTCACAACCATCTCGGCCATTTCCTTCTTGCTTCGGCAGTGAGCAGCCTGTTCGGCTTTCAGCTCTTCAGCCGCCTTTAAGGCAGCCGCATCGCTTTTCCTGGCCTACTCCTTGGCTCGGGCAAGTCCCGCCCGAAGGTTCTCCATGGCAGCGGCACCATCTGTATCAAGCGCACATGTTGTAAGATACGGGCATCAAGCTCCTCTTACCAGGTGTCTTCGGAGAAATTACATACCTTGTGCCTCGTCAAGCTGCTTGTTGACAAGCGCGATGTCGGCATCTGCCACGTCAAGTTGCCGCTTTAGCTTAGCAAATTCATCAGTCTGGCTAGCCACCGAACACTTCGCCACCTACATACGAAGGGCAACATATTATACCTCGGATTATGATCCTCAGCGCGCCGTCATTTTTTACAATGCACCGAGTCTTAGGGGCTACTATCTACATAGGGCGCATCTTATATATGTGGAACTGTCAAAAGGTACATCATTTCGCGTACCTCAAAACCTGTCAGTAAACTCCTGACGGCCTCGTACAACCCGCTCTCCGCGGATGAAATCCTTTCAATCACCGTACCCATCAACGCACGGTGTTCTTCTGAGATAAACGCTCGCCCGAGCAGATCCTTCAGCTCCTCCGACCGTGCACCGAACGGTGCCGGACTCGTCTGATGGCCTTTTTCGAAGGCCGGACACGAAGGACCTTGGGGGCCATACAATTGCCTTCCGGCCCAGCCGGATTCGGAGAAACCATCCGTGACGACACCTCAGGGTCGCCCGCCTCACAAGGCGGTACGGCAGGGGGAGGAGTTCCGCTCTCCATCATCTCGGACGAAGATCCTCGAAGATGAGCTCTGCTGCGAAGGGCTGAGATC
Source organism: Aegilops bicornis (assembly GCA_021605145.1). Lineage (NCBI taxonomy): Eukaryota > Viridiplantae > Streptophyta > Magnoliopsida > Poales > Poaceae > Aegilops > Aegilops bicornis. The sequence goes on from CM038671.1 coordinate 110,771,873, forward strand.
CGAACTACAAGGTAAAAATTCGGTTATCTTCCTCAGAAATAGAACAGGGATGTCTCTTATTTTAAGACTCCCCTCTCTACTTACGGCTCGCTGGAGGGCTGGTCCCCTTGGGGGCACAGTGCGGCCGAGGCATCTCCTAGGGCAGGACCCTCTGACGAAGATTTCTTCCCCTGCTTTGAGACCATGGTCTCTGGGTCTTCAGAGCCGGTCCTCTTCTTCCCCTGGATAGAGGAATTCTCGATTCCTCCTTTCCTGACAGCCTCCTTCGGGGAGGCGGTAGCTTCCTTGTTCCCCCCTTCGCCTTCTTCCAAAGGCGCAACCTCCAGCATCATGGTTAACATGGGATCCGGCGTGGTCTCAGGGAGGGGGGCCGGACACCTGATTAGCTTTGCTTTTGCTATCCACTCCTGTTTAAGGGAAAGCTCTTTTAAGGGCAATTTTATGATAAATATACGGATAGCGTGTCCGGGTACAGGGCTACTTACTCGAGTATCCGGGCGATTGCAGCTTAGACCTGCGTCCTCGGTCGAGTCCGGACACATTGCTTGTGATCCGAAGAACAATTTGTACATCTCCATGGGCGTCGCGCCAGTAAAATGTTGGAGGGCTCGTGGTCCCTCGGATTAAACTCCCACAGGCGGAGGGGCGGCGTTTGCAGGGGCAGGGTGCGGGCGAATCAACATGACCTACATCACTACGGATTGATGTCTCTTTCTAGGAGATCTCGAATGCGGCCACGCAACAAGGGCACGTCCTTGGGCGGCCCCAGTCAAACCCTTTATTGACCCATGACACTAGGCGTGGTGGGGACCCGAGCGAAAGGCAGGTGGCGCCACCCACTTGGTGCCCCTGGGAGCTGTGATATAAAACCACTCTCGTTGCCATAAGCTTAACTCCTCTTTAAAAGAGCCCTCGGGCCATGGAGCGTCGGCATTCTTGCTTATAACAACACCTCCGCACTCCGCGTGCTGCCCCTCGATCATCTTCGGCTCTACTTTGAAGGTATTAAGCCACAATCCGAAGTGAGGAGTAATACGGAGGAAGGCTTCGCACACGACAATGAACGATGAGATGTGGAGGATGGACTCCGGAGCCAAGTCGTGAAATTCCAACCCATAATAAAACAGGAGCCCCCTCACGAAGGGGTCCGTCGGGAAGCCTATCCCTCGAAGGAAGTGAGACGCGAACACCACGCTCTCGCCAGGCTTGGGAGTGGGAATAACCTGCCCTTGAGCAGGCAGCCTATGCGAGATTTCACCGGTTAGATACCTGGCATCTCTTAGCTTTAGCACGTCTTCTTCCGTAACGGAGGAAGGCATCCACCGGCCTTGAAGGTCGGAACCGGACATCATCGAAGGTCAGGCGCTGAATCTGGAGCTTTGGGTGTTGGAACTCAAGGTGAGAGGCGGATTCGATTGAGATTGAAAGAAAGGAGTCGAGCCTTGGTCTCTTTATAAAGAGGTTGAATACCAAGAGCCTTCCACGTGACCGTTTGGGACTCGCCTTCGATAGAGGAGACATACCAACAGGCATGATTGGGTTTCCCACGCCCGTATTGATGAGAATCCCGGAATAAGGGGACACGATCTCTGCTTCGACAAGACGTGCCAAGGAAACCGCCTCGCTAAACGCGCTGAGGTGGGACAGTAAAACGAATCAAATAAAGACTTGGCCGTGGTGTGATGTCATGCTATGGAATACGTCGGCAGATTAGATTTGTGCAAATATTATTCTCTCTATGGTGGTATGTGGAACTTGTTTTGCAGAGCCGGACACTATCCTTGTGTACAAGATCTTCTATGACGTATTCGGAGGAGGAACCCGCCTTGCAATGACGTCTGCGCGCCGGACTCGTCGTCATTGAAGCCTGGTTCAGGGGCTACTGAGGGAGTCCTAGATTAGGGGGTGTCCGGATGGCCGGACTATAACCTTTGGCGGACTCTGGACTATGAAGATACAAGATTGAAGACTTCGTCCCGTGTTCGGATGGAACTTTCCTTGGCGTGGAAGGCAAGCTTGGCGATAAGGATATGTAGATCTCCTCCCATTGTAACCGACTACTGTAACCCTAGCCCTCTCCGGTGTCTATATAAACCGGAGGGTTTTAGCTCAGGGACGAACAACAATCATACCATAGGCTAGCTTCTAGGGTTTAGCCTCTTTGATCTCGTGGTAGATCTACTCTTGTACTACCCATATCATCAATATTAATCAAGCAGGAGTAGGGTTTTACCTCCATTGAGAGGGCCCGAACCTGGGTAAAAACATCGTGTCCCTTGTCTCCTATTACCATCCGCCTAGACGCACAATCGGGACCCCCTACCCGAGATCCGCCGGTTTTGACACCGACAAGGAGAATCTTTTTCTTACAAGCGGTGGACGTGCAGCAGTTCATAGTGGGAGTAACATAGGTAGTAACATAGCGCAGTCCAAGACAAGTTTGCTTATGTGGCATGTATTTAATGAGGAGAGATGTGTTTAGAGTAACATAATATGTTATTGTAACATAGCGCTTTCCAAGAGAGGATGAGTCTACAAGGTAATGAATGAAGCCAACTAGTATGACACTACTACTATGTTACTTTGCATTATGGAGGTAGTAACTTAGACTAGTGTCACATGCATGACACTAGTCTAAGTTACTCTGCACTATGACCAGCCTAAGAGCATGGTTAATAGTATAGCCAGCTGATGGCTATAAGAAACAGCCATGTCATGTATAGCCATCATTTATAGTCACTCATATAGTAGTGTGGGCTACAAGGTTGGCTATAACATTACTACGTAGTACTTTTTTCAACTTTCTCTCTTTCTCTTTCTTCACATTTATCCTATTTGTCTAGGAATCTGCATATAGCTAGGCTCTTGCATGAGAGCCCACTCCCCTTAGCATGGTTAATAGTATAGCCAGCTGATGGCTGCAAGGAACCGCCATGTAATCTACAGCCATCATTATATGCACTCATGCAATAGTGTGGGCTATAAGGTTGGCTATTAGTACATTAGTACTTTTTTCCATCTTCTCTCTATCTCTTTCTTCACATTTTTTGCATTTACCTAGGAATGTGTATATAGCTAGGCTCTTGCTTGAGAGCCCACTACCCTTACTTTTTCACATCTCTCTCTCCCGCAAGTATAATAGTGGGCTTATAGCCCACTTACATGGCATTTTTTGCCTATGTGGAGGAGAGAGTGATGAAAAAGTAAGACTAGTCACAATGGGTAGTACTAACTTAGAGCATGGTTAATAATATAGCACGTTGTTGGCTATAACATGATACTTTAGGGCTATTTGAGCCCCAACTAGCTCAAACTAACTCTAACCCATGGATCCAAACAGGGCCAAAGTTAGTCTCGGAAAACGCATTAAATCCTATATACATGGACATGCGGAGTACATGATACGTACTAACAAACGCTCACCATTAGTAGTAGTTCATTGGTTGGTTTCGATTTTTTATTCAGTTGCTATGCTGCTACCGCCAATATTCGCATGGGTTGTTTCTAGAGTAAAAAAAAGGAGGTACTAGTACTTACTGTGGGAAAGGTGAAGTGATGGTTGCTTTGCCCGAGCAACTTATTACTCTGGGAATATGGGAGTACCAGCAAATTCAAGGAACAGAGAAATGATGGTTGCTTCGTCCGAGCAACTTACTGTGGTGAAGGTGGGGCTCTGTGATTTGACTGCTCACCATTCAGTACTACTGTAGCGCAACGACCGGGGTGAATCTTTCCCTGCAGTCGTACACTCAATATTGCTGCATGGCAGGTGGAGCCAGATGAAGGATGTCCCACATGTCGGCAAAATGAAGTTGAATTGTTTCTGGCATTGCTATCAATCCTTCAGGATTTGTTTATATGTATGGATAATTTTAATGAAATTGTACTGTGATGCTATGAAGGTTTCAACTTTGGTTCCCGCAGAAAAAAAAGGTTTCAACTTAGGATTCATGTCTCTTGCCTCAAGATTATCTCGTTACAACATTCCATCAAATACAAATGAAACTACCATGGCTACTAATGCATCTCAATGGTTCACAGATTAACGCCAATATTCACATCACAACTGAAGACGAAGTTGTGAGAAGGTGTACAAATAAAGAAAAATATATAATTGATCGATGATGTTCGTACGCATGGCTCCATTTCCTGGGCACAGTGTTCATTGCTTGGCAGCTAGTTTCACCCAGCTCTGTAGCCAAAAAATAGGTGTATGGAGGACACCACAATCCAATCATTTTGTGCAGCTCGACTAAAATCGAGCGGACCATCCCTGTTTGCAAAGATATCCAGTCAGTGTGATTACAATAATAGTAGAACTAGATGATGAAACATAACACACACAAATAGAAGCCGATCACCTCTACGATCTCTCTTTAGGACTAACTACTTGTTGGATAAGATTAGGCACGGAGTTGGATGAGGAGGATAGCAAAACCAATCTCCCTTTCTGCAGTCCACAGAAATGTAAAAAAGTTGCCCGTGTGACATTTTGGCGGAACTGCACAAAACACTCTTAAGAAAAAAGTGATTTGTGCAGTTCACCAAAAGGTCGCAATAGCAACAAGGTGAAAATGGATAGCCCTATTTGCAAAAGGAGGCAGAAAGGAAACAATTACTGCCCAATAACACGAGTTGAAGACACATACGCAGACAAAAAAGAAGCATATTCCATGTTATAAGGGAAATATAGCACATGGTGGTTTATCAAAAATGGTTTGAGGACGAGATTGCAAGATGGAATGTATGCCGGCCGAGATACGTTTTAAGCAAACAACTAAAGAAGATCCACATGCAGCAACCTGGGAAGATGGGCAGTGGAGCAAGGTTGGAGGAAGCTGTACCTAAGGGTCGTCGGGATGTTACTAGGAGGGCGCCAGCGGCCAGGATCTGCCCATACTGCGGCTGCGAGCAAGTGGCGAAGGCCCTACGCACCGGAGCTTGGTCAGAGAGAACGGCGGGTACCGCTGATCGGGACGTGTTGCCTCAACGCTGTCGAACAGAGAAACGATGCACATCCTCCCTTTCCGCCGGCGGATGAGATGCGGCTAGATCACTGACCAACGGTGAGAGAGAGAGGCCATCGCCGCCTTGTGTGAGATGGTGTGACGAGACACAAACCCCGGCAGGCAGGCTCCGTTCTATATAGTAGAGCGGATTTTTTCCATTTTCCCCACAACAATCGTTTTATATTCTGTACGTGCCATTGAGGAATATATAACTTTATTTAATACTAACACGTCAAGTCGAACTTTGTTCCATCTAGGCGTAATACACGAACCTCCTTTGAGTAAACAACCGCTACACGCGTCAAATTATCACGTGGGATACCTTTTCATACAGAAATGAACTCCACCATGTACCCACGCGGGTGTGGCCGGGGACAAGACGTGAGTACGTGCGTCCTGTGTGCACCTCTTCTTTAGGTGCAGGTACATACGTGGGTGGGTGTGAGAGAGATGGTTTGTGCGAAACAGAGGCAATGTGTCAATGACATCTCAAAAAAAAAACGTAACATATGCAATGTGTGTGAAACAGAGTCATGGACGTGAGATGTCGATAGAATTGAAAATAGGAATGAAGTGTGTGGCTGCGCGATCGATAAAGAGTGCCATCGAATTTGTGCTTGCCCACGTCAAAGATATAGGGCGGCTGGCCTACTGGAATTTGAGGGGGCGGAGGTGCAGTTTTTCTCTGTGGCATGGATACCTGCCTACAACGTTCGACTATCGGTGTGTGTGGGGGGGAGGGGGCAGAGACCAATCGACTAGTATATTTGTGGGGAAGGAGAGACCTAGCTATGTATTGAGGGAGATCGATCGACATCCTTAGGTATGTGTAGCAGAGGAATAAGGTTGGAAGAAAGACAAAGGTAGAGTGTCAGAGGGTTGGTGGAGGAGTGGTGTCTCACAAATGGTGGGAGAAGCCTGCTAGACAAACGGAGGGCACGAGTGCAATATCAATAAGAGAGGGAGGGGGATGTCTGTCTGTCTATGCACGTGTGTGTGAGAGACGGGTTGAGAGGTATGCGAGGATGATGAGGGCAGACGATATGGTTGTGGTAAGCATACGTAACTACATAGGAAGATCAACCATCGTGTGTCCGAGAAAGGGAGAGACATAACTAGTGAGGTAAGTGTATCGGTGCGTGGGGAAAATGAATTATAGTCGACCTGGCTATATGTAGGGAGATCGGTACGTATACATGTATGCATGTGTTAGAAGAAAATAAGGTCCGGAGAGACAGACAGGGGGAGAGGGGTGCGGCTAGGAGGTGGTGCAAGAGGCCTACCATGTTGATGGGGGAGGAGTGTGCGAGTATGTGATCAATGAAAAGAGGGGCGGGAGTGCGCACCTGCGTGGAACCGTATTGGACATAGGGGGGCATGTACGATGAGAAGAGAAGAGGGGAAGTATATATGTGTTTGTGGTAGGCACACTTGGCTAGAGAGGTATATCGACCGGTGTGTGCCGTAAAGAAGGAGCTGGGGGGGCCTACACACACCGCGGGTGAACGACCTAAAGAGAAATAACAAACGAGCGCGATGGAGGCAACGCAGAGGGAGGGTGAGAGGGGGGCGGGCGTGTGCATGCACGATAGAAAGTTAGCGCTAGCTAGCTGCAAATAGAAGATGATCGTTGATACATCTCCAACGTATCTATAATTTTTGATTGTTTCATGCTATTATATTATCCATCTAGCATGTTTTATATGCATTTATATGCTATTTTATATGATATTTGGGACTAACCTATTAACCTAGAGCCCAGTGCCAGTTTTTGTTTTTTCCTTGTTTTTGAGTTTTACGGAAAAGGAATACCAAACGGAGTCCAATTGATGTGCCAATTTTTGATGAATTTTTACGGACCAAAAGAAATCCCCGGAGTAAAAGAGTTGGGCCAGAAGAGTCCCGAGCCTTCCACGAGTGTGGGGGGCGCGCCCTGCACCCCTGGGCGCGTCCCCCTATCTCGTGGTTGACTCGGCGCCCCCCCCCCCTGACGTGAGACCTACGCCAAAAATTCCTATAAATACCCAAACCTCCAGAAAATAACCTAGATCGGGAGTTCCGCTGCCGCAAGCCTCTGTAGCCACCAAAAACCAATCCGGACTCTGTTCCGGCACCCTGCCGGAGGGGGGTTCCCTCACCGGTGGCCATATTCATCATCCCTGCACTCTCCATGACGAGGAGGGAGTAGTTCACCCTCGGGGCTGAGGGTATGTACCGGTAGCTATGTGTTTGATCTCTCTCTCTCTCTCTCTATCATGTTCTTGATTTGGCACGATCTTGATGTATCGCGATGTAACGCCCACGATGCAACTATATCTCCCACGTGTCGAGGCACGACTTGGAGGCATAACCGCATGGTGGTTTTGTCGCAAGAAGGGTCATCTTCACACAATCCCATGTAATGAACAAGAATGGGATAAAGAGTTGGCTTACAATCGCCACTTCACACAATACATAAATTAAACATACATCATTCAGAGTACAATCAAGGTCCGACTATGGAACCAAAATAAAAGAAGACAACCCCAAATGCTAGATCCCCGATCGTCCCAACTGGGCTCCACTACTGATCATCAGGGAACGAAACATAGTAACGACCAAGTTCCTCGTCAAACTCCCACTTGAGCTCGGTTGCGTCACCTCCACTGGCATCGTCGGCACCTGCAACTGTTTTGGTAGAATCTGTGAGTCACGAGGACTCAGCAATCTCACACCCGCGAGATCAAGACTATTTAAGCTTATGGGTAGGAGAAGGTATGAGGTGGAGCTGCAGCAATCACTAAGCATATATGGTGGCTAACATACGCAAATAAGAGCGAGAAGAGAAGCAACGCACGGCCGAGAAGCTAGAAATGATCAAGAAGTGATCCTGAAGCTACTTACGTTCAAGCATAACACAAGACTGTGTTCTCTTCCCGGACTCCGCCGAAAAGAGACCATGATGGCTACACACGCGGTTGATGTATTTTAATTAAGTCAAGTGTCAAATTCTCTACAACCGGAAATTAAAAAATTCCCATCTGCCACATAACCGCGGGCACGGCTTTCGAAAGATTATACCCTGCAGGGGTGTCCCAACTTAGCCCATCACAAGCTCTCACGGTCAACGAAGGATATTCCTTCTCCCAGAATAACCCGATCAGACTCGGAATCCCGGTTACAAGACATTTCAACAATGGTAAAACAAGACCAGCAAGACCGCCCGACTGTGCCGACAAATCCCGATAGGAGTTGCACATATCTCGTTCTCAGGGCACACCAGATGAGACAGGCTACGAGTAAAACCAGACTTCGAGTTTCCCCGAGGTGGCCCCACAGGCGGCTCGGTTCGGACCAGCAGACAGAGGAGCACTGGCCCGGGGGGGCTAAATAAAGATGACCCTCGGGCTCGCGAAAACCCAAGGGAAAGGTATAGGTGGTGTGTAGTCAAATGGTAAAACCAGGGTAGGGCCTTGCTGGAGGAGTTTTATTCAAAATGAACTGTCAAGGGGGTCCTATAAATCACCCAACCGTGTAAGGAACGCAAAATCAAGGAACATAACACCGGTATGACGGAAACTAGGGCGGCAAGAGTGGAACAAAACACCAGGCATAAGGCCGAGCCTTCCACCCTTTACCAAGTATATAGATGCATTAATTAAATAAGAGATATTGTGATATCCCAACATATCCATGTTCCAACATGGAACCAACTTCAACTTCGCCTGCAACTAGCAACGCTATAAGAAGGGCTGAGCAAAAGCGGTAACATAGCCATACAACGGTTTGCTAGGAAAGGTGGGTTAGAGGCTTGACATGGCAATATGGGAGGCATGATATAGCAAGTGGTAGGTATCGTGGCATAGCAAAAGAGCGAGCAACTAGCAAGCAAAGATAGAAGTGATTTCGAGGGTATGGTCATCTTGCCTGATATCCCGCAAGGAAGAAAACGAGTCCATGAAGAAGACAAACGGACATAGTCGAACGAATCCTCACAACTCCGGAACAAAACTTAAGCTAACGAGAGAAGCAAACCGGAAAGAAGCAAACACCATGGTAAACAACCATCACATCAACATGGCATGATGCACAATCAAGTATGATGCATGTCCGGTTTAAATAGGCTTGGCATGGCAAAGTGCACAAACAACACTACAAATTAAGTGGAGCTCAATATGCAACGACTTGCATATTGACGAAACACCACATGACTCATTTAGTTCTCTTTCGGTTATGTACCCAAAATATTAAATGTTATTAAACATGGCAAGGGGTGAAGCATAAGTAAACTAACTTTTTAAGGCAAGTTTAAATGAGGCCAGAAATAACAAACGACAATTCCGGAAAATCCCCATATGCATAAATAGCAATTTAAAGGAAACAACAATTATAAACATTTTTAAATGTTGTTATAATGATGCGGATGACAATGCAAGTTTTATGCCTTTTTATGAAAATGTTGACATGAGCATGTTATGAAGCATTTGGTCACCATGGCGGATGATACGTCTCCAACGTATCTATAATTTTTTATTGCTCCATGCTACTTTATCTACTGTTTTGGACTATATTGGGCTTTATTTTCCACTTTTATATCATTTTTGGGACTAACCTATTAACCGGAGGCCCAGCCCAGAATTGATGTTTTTTGCCTATTTCAGTGTTTCAAAGAAACAGAATATCAAACGGAGTCCAAACGGAATAAAACCATCGGGAACGTGATTTTCTCACCGAACGTGATCCAGGAGACTTGGACCCTACTCCAAGAAGTAACAGAGGCGGTCACGAGGGTGGGGGGCGCCCCCCCTAGGGCGTGCCCCCTGCCTCGTGGGCCCCCTGTTGCTCCACCGACGTACTCCTTCCTCCTATATATACCTACGTACCCCAAACGATCGGAATAGGAGCCAAAACCTAATTCCACCGTCGCAACTTCCCGTATCCACGAGATCCCATCTTGGGGCCTGTTAGGAGCTCACGAGGGGGGCATCCACCACGGAGGGCTTCTACATCAACACCATAGCCTCTCTGATGAAGTGTGAATAGTTTACTTCAGACCTTCGGGTCCATAGCTAGTAGCTAGATGGCTTCTTCTCTCTTTTTCGATCTCAATACAATGTTCTCCCCCTCTCTCGTGGAGATCTATTCGATGTAATCTTCTTTTTGCGGTGTGTTTGTTGAGAACGATGAATTGTGGGTTTGTGATCCATATTATCTATGAATAATATTTGAATCTTCTCTGAATTCTTTTATGTATGATTGGTTATCTTTGCAAGTCTCTTCGAATTATCCATTTGGTTTGGCCAACTAGATTGGTAGTTCTTCCAATGGGAGAAGTGCTTAGCTTTGGGTTCAATCTTGCGGTGTCCTTACCCAGTGACAGAAAGGGTTGCAAGGCACGTATTGTATTGTTGCCATCGAGGATAACAAGATGGGGTATTTATCATATTGCATGAGTTTATTCCTCTACATCCTGTCATCTTGCTTAAGGTGTTACTCTGTTTTTAACTTAATACTCTAGATGCATGCTGGATAGCGGTCGATGAGTGGAGTAATAGTAGTAGATGCAGAATCGTTTCGCTCTACTTGTCTCGGACGTGATGCCTATATACAAGATCATACCTAGATATACTCATAACTATGCTCAATTACATCCAATTGCTCAACAGTAATTTGTTCATCCACCGTAGTAGAATACTTATGCTCTTGAGAGAAGCCACTAGTGAAACCTATGGCCCCCGGGTCTATTCTCATCATATCAATCTCCATCACTTTAATACTTGCTTTGTTTTTACTTTGCCTTTTACTTTTCACTTTGCCTATATATATCAAAAATACCAAAAATGTTATCTATCATCTCTATCAGATCTCACTCTCGTAAGTGGCCGTGAAGGGATTGACAACCCCTAATCGTGTTGGTTGCGAGGAGCTATCGTTTTGTGCAGGTACGAGGGACTTGTGCGTGGCCTCCTACTGGATTGATACCTTGGTTCTCAAAAACTGAGGGAAATACTTACGCTACTTTGCTCCATCATCCTCTCCTCTTCGGGGAAATCCAACGCAGTGCTCAAGAGGTGGCAAGAAGAATTTCTGGCGCCGTTGTCGGGGAGGCTCACGCGAGCAAGTCAAGACGTAACCAAGTACCCATCACAATCCCTATCTCTCGCATTACATTATTTGCCATTTGCCTCTCGTTTTCCTCGCCCCCACTTCACCCTTGCCGTTTTATTCGACCTGTCTTTCCCAATCTCCTCCTCTCTTTCCGTTGCCTTTTCTCGCTTGCCTTTTGTTTGCTCGTGTGTTGGATTTCTTGTTTGTCGCGATGGATCTACCTAGATTTGGTGATCTTCACCTTAAAAGGTTAGAGGAGATCGAAACCAATGTCAGGAAGTTTATGGTTCTGCAATTTGAGCATAATAATTTCTTTAGAAACGAGCTTAAGGAACAAAAAGGTTTTATGAGTTATATGAATAAAGAGCTCAATGATATGTCTAAAGAATTTGATGGTATAAGATCCCAAATTGCTCGTCTTGAAAAGTTGATTGCTGAAATTTCGGATATGCAAGCTACCTTAGTCAATAAGATGGCCGCTAAACCGGATTCCTATGAAAATCAAGATGAAGATCTAAAAGTTATTGATGTGTCTTTGTTCTGCAATTTGAATCTTGATGAAACTGAATATGATCTTCCTTTACCTAGAACGCGTTCTAAGAATTTGGAGTTTTTAGATCTTGATGATGAAATTGATAAAAGTGGGATTGAAAGAAATAATAACCTAGATGTTGCTAAACCCACTATATTGGATCTCAAGGAATTTAATTATGAAAATTGCTCTTTAATTGATTGTATTTCCTTGTTGCAATCCGTGCTAAATTATCCTCATGCTTATAGTCAAAATAAAGCCTTTACCGAACACATTGTTGATGCCTTGATGCATTCTTATGAAGAAAAACTTGAGTTGAAAGTCTCTATCTCTAGAAAACTCTATGATGAGTGGGAACCTACTATTAAAATTAAAACTAAAAATTATGAGTTTCATGCCTTGTGTGATTTGGGTGCTAGTGTCTCTACTATCCCCAAAACCTTGTGTGATTTGCTAGATTTCCATGACTTTGATGATTGCTCTCTAAACTTGCATCTTGCGGATTCCACTATTAAAAAGCCTATGGGAAGAATTAATGATGTTCTTATTGTTGCAAATAGGAATTATGTGCCCGTAGATTTTATCGCTTTTGATATAGATTGCAATCCTTCATGTCCTATTATTCTTGGCAGACCTTTCCTTAGAACGATTGGTGCAATTATTGATATGAGGGAAGGGAATATTAGATTCCAATTTCCCTTAAATAAAGGCATGGAACACTTTCCTAGAAAGAAAATAAAATTATCATATGAATCTATTATGAGAGCCACTTATGGATTGCCTATCAAAGATGGCAATACCTAGATCTATCCTTGCTTTTATGCCTAGCTAGGGGCGTTAAACGATAGCGCTTGTTGGGAGGCAACCCAATTTTATTTTTAGTTTTTTGTTTTTGCTTCTGTTAAGAAATAAATAATCCATCTAGCCACTGTTTAGATGTGGTTTTATGTTTTAATTAGTGTTTGTGCCAAACTAGACCTATTGGATCTTCTTGGATGATAGTTATTTGATCTTGCTGTAATTTCCAGAAACTTTGCGCTCAATGCCCGAATTATTAAAAATCACCAGAACGTGATAAAATACTGATTACAATTTCTTATGATCAACAAACAAATTTTCTAGGTCGTCTTATTTTGGTAGAGTTTTTGGAGTTCTAGAAGTTTGCGTTAGTTACAGATTACTACAGACTGTTCTGTTTTTGACAGATTCTGTTTATCGTGTGTTGTTTGCTTATTTTGATGAATCTATGGCGAGTAAAATAGTTTATAATCCATAGAGAAGTTGGAATACAGTTGGTTTAACACCAATATAAATAAAGAATGAGTTCATTACAGTATCTTAAAGTAGTCTTTTGTTTTCTTTCTCTAACGGAACTCACGAGATTTCTATTGAGTTTTGTGTTGTGAAGTTTTCAAGTTTTGGGTGAATTCTTTTGGTGGATTATGGAACAAGGAGTGGCAAGAGCCTAAGCTTGGGGATGCCCATGGCACCACCAAGATAATCCAAGGACACCAAAAGTCAAAGCTTGGGGATGCCGGAAGGCATCCTTTTAAATCTACTTCCATCGGTAATTTACTTGGAGCTATATTTTTATTCACCACATGATATGTGTTTTGCTTGGAGCGTCTTGTATTATTTGTGTCTTTGCTTGTTAAGTCTACCACAATCATCCTTGCTGTACACACCTTTTGAGAGAGCCATACATAAATTGGAATTTGATAGAATACTCTATGTGCTTCACTTATATCTTTTGAGCTTGATAGTTTTGCTCATAGTGCTTCACTTATATCTTTTGAGCGTGATAATTTTTGCTCTAGTGCTTCACTTAGATCTTTTAGAGCACAGTGGTGGATTTGTTTTAAAGAAACTATTGATCTCTCATTACTTAAATTATTTTGAGAGTCATTGATAGCATGGTAATTTGCTTAATATTAATATACTCGGTATTCAAGATATGTGAAACTTTCTTTTGAGTGCGTTGAATACTAAGAAAAGTTTGATGCTTGATAATTATTTTGAGATATGTAGATGGTGATATTAGAGTCATTCTAGTTGAGTAGTTGTGAATTTAAATAATACTTGTGTTGACGTTTGTGATTCCCGTAGCATGCACGTATGGTGAACCGTTATGTGATGAACTCAGAGCATGATTTGTTTATTGATTGTCTTCCTTATGAGTGGCGGTCGGGGACGAGCGATGGTCTTTTCCTACCAATCTATCCCCCTATGAGCATGCGCGTAAAACTTTGCTTTGATAACTTCTAGATTTTTGCAATAAGTATATGAGTTCTTTATGACTAATGTTGAGTCCATGGATTATACGCATTTTTCCCATCCTTCCACCATTGCTAGCCTATCTAATACTGCGCACTTTTCGCCGGTATCATACACCCACCATATATCTTCCTCAAAACAGCCACCATATCTACCTATCATGGCATTTCCATAGCCATTCCGAAATATATTGACATGCAACTTTCCACCGTTCCGTTTATTATGACACGCTCCATCATTGTCATATTGCTAGCATGATCATGTAGTTGACATCGTATTTGTGGCAAAGCCACCGTTCATAATTCTTTCATACATGTCACTCTTGATTCATTGCATATCCCTGTACAGCGCCGGAGGCATTCATATAGAGTCATATTTTGATCTAAGAATCGAGTTGTAATTGTTGTGTTGTAAGAAAAATAAAATTGTGATGATCATCATTATTAGAGCATTGTCCCAAGTGAGGAAAGGATGATGGAGACTATGATTCCCTCACAAGTCGGGACGAGACTCCGGACGAAAAAAAGAAAGAAAAAAAAGAGGCCATAAAAAAGAGAAAAGGCCAAAATAAAAAAATGAGAGAAAAAGAGAGAAGTGACAATGCTACTATCCTTTTACCACACTTGTGCTTCAAAGTAGCACCAAGATCTTCATGATAGAGAGTCTCTCATTTTGTCACTTTCATATAATAGTGGGAATTTTTCATTATAGAACTTGGCTTGTATATTCCAATGATGGGCTTCCTGAAATGCCCTAGGTCTTCGTGAGCAAGCGAGTTGGATGCACACCCACTTAGTTTCTTTTGTTGAGCTTTCATATACTTATAGCTGTAGTGCATCCGTTGCATGGCAATCCCTACTCACTCACATTGATATCTATTTATGGGCATCTCCATAGCCCGTTGATACACCTAGTTGATGTGAGACTATCTTCTCCCTTTTTGTCTTCTCCACAACCACCATTCTATTCCACATATAGTGCTATATCCATGGCTCACGCTCATGTATTGCGTGAAAATTGAAAAAGTTTGAAAATGTGAAAGTATGAAACAATTGCTTGGCTTGTCATCGGGGTTGTGCATGATTTAAATATTCTGTGTGGGGAAGATGGAGCATAGCCAGACCATATGACTTTGTAGGGATAACTTTCTTTGGCCATGTTATTTTGAGAAGACATAATTGCTTAGTTAGTATGCTTGAA
Organism: Aegilops bicornis; assembly: GCA_021605145.1. Classification (NCBI taxonomy): domain Eukaryota; kingdom Viridiplantae; phylum Streptophyta; class Magnoliopsida; order Poales; family Poaceae; genus Aegilops; species Aegilops bicornis. The sequence goes on from CM038671.1 coordinate 110,786,975, forward strand.
GTATTATTATTTTGATGTCAATATGAACTTTTGTCTTGAATCTTTCGAATCTGAATATTCATACCACAATTAAGAAGATTTACATTGAAATTATGCCAAATTATCACTCCGCATCAAAAATTCTCTTTTTGTCATTTACCTTCTCGGGGACGAGCAGGAATTAAGCTTGGGGATGCCTGATACGTCTCCAACGTATCTATAATTTTTTATTGCTCCATGCTACTTTATCTACTGTTTTGGACTATATTGGGCTTTATTTTCCACTTTTATATTATTTTTGGGACTAACCTATTAACCGGAGGCCTAGCCCAGAATTGATGTTTTTTTTGCCTACTTCAGTGTTTCGAAGAAACAGAATATCAAACGGAGTCCAAACGGAATAAAACCTTCGGGAACGTGATTTTCTCACCGAACGTGATCTAGGAGACTTGGACCCTACTCCAAGAAGTAACAGAGGAGGTCACGAGGGTGGGGGGCGCCCCCCCTAGGGCGCGCCCCCTTCCTCTTGGGCCCCCTGTTGCTCCACCGACGTACTCCTTCCTCCTATATATACCTACGTACCCCCAAACGATCAGAACAGGAGCCAAAAACCTAATTCCACCGCCGTAACTTCCTGTATCCACGAGATCCCATCTTGGGGCCTGTTCCGGAGCTCCGCCAGAGGGGGCATCCACCACGGAGGGCTTCTACATCAACACCATAGCCTCTCTGATGAAGTGTGAATAGTTTACTTCAGACCTTCGGGTCCATAGCTAGTAGCTAGATGGCTTCTTCTCTCTTTTTCGATCTCAATACAATGTTCTCCCCCTCTCTCGTGGAGATCTATTCGATGTAATCTTCTTTTTGCGGTGTGTTTGTTGAGACCGATGAATTGTGGGTTTATAATCCAGATTATCTATGAATAATGTTTGAATCTTCTCTGAATTCTTTTATGTATGATTGATTATCTTTGCAAGTCTCTTCGAATTATCCGTTTGGTTTGGCCAACTAGATTGGTAGTTCTTCCAATGAGAGAAGTGCTTAGCTTTGGGTTCAATTTTGCGGTGTCCTTACCCAGTGTAACGCCCCGGATTCGATGCGCCAGATGTCATTCAGTTATTCGACGTTGTTGCCATGTCATTTGCTTGCGTGTTGCACTTTGCCATGTCATCATCTGCATTTTATATCATTTCATCATGTGCATCTCATTTTGCATACGTGTTCGTCTCATGCATCCGAGCATTTTCCCCGTTGTCCGTTTGCAATCCGCACTCCTATGTCTCCGGCGCCCCTTTTACCTCTTTTAGGTATGCGGGTGTTAAACGGTCTCGGAATGGACCGAGGTTTGTCAACCGGCCTTGGTATAGCACCGGTAGACCGCCTGTCAAGTTTCGGATCATTTGGAGGTCGTTTGGTACTCCAACGGTTAACCGGGTAACCGTTAAAGCCTCCTTCTTTTTTGCAGCCCAACACCTCTCCAAACTGGCCCAAAACCCAGCAAACTCCCCTCCATGCTCTCCGTCGTTCGATCACGATCGCGTGGCCGAAAACCGCTCCCCATTTGGACTCTCCTAGCTCCCTCTATCTATAAATAAGTCCTCCCCTCCATTTTTCGCGGATGAATCCCCAAATCCTAGATCAAATCGCCCTCCGCCGCCACCGGACGTGTCCGTCCAGCCGCTGGACACGTCCAGCCGCCTCCCGCCTCCAATCCGCCGCCGCCACCTGTCCCCGCGCCGCCCCCGTCCGCCGCGGCCCGCATCGGGCCAGCGGGGACCATCTCCCCGCGCCTCGCCCCAGCAGTCCGCCCGGCGCCGCATGGCCTCCCTCGCCGGCGTGCCGCCGCCCTCCACCGCCGGGCTCGCGCGCCCGCCACCTCGCCGTCGCGCGCCTCCCCTCGCGTCACCGGCGTCGCCTCGCCAGCTCCGCCCGCGCCGCCGCATCGCCGGTCGCCGCCCGCGCCCCGAGCGCCTCCCGCCGTCCTAACCTCGCCGCCGGCCGCCCCGCTCGCCGGAGCCCCGGCACCGGCCTCCTCCTCGCCGGATCTGGGCGGGTGGATGAGATCCACCCGTCCCGTGATCCAAACGGCCGCGTGCCCCGCCCGGATCTCCTCGTCCCGCACGTCCTCGTCCCGTTGACTTTCTCCCGGAGGTTGTTTTTTTCACGAAGTCCCCGAAGTTTTTGACATTTTCATGCCATGTTCATCATGCCATAACTCTCTGCATATTTCTCCGTTTCATGCGCATAATATGTCGAATTGTTCGCCTCGATGAGTACATTATTTTGTCTCATTCCATCACTTTCATTTGAGCTCATCGTGATGCCCGAAATGCTGTTAGAAGAGGGCTATGTGATGTTAGTTTCAGATTTCTTATCAGAACATGCACTTTTGTCATTTTTTGCCATGATTGATGTGTGCCTCCAATGAACTTGAGTCCTACATGTGTTTTGTAATATGACATGCCATCTTTACAGGGGTGTATGCCATGTATTTTTGTGATCTCTGTGGTGACTAGCACAAGCATGAAAACTAGGCTTCACGATGTTCTTGATTTCAGCCTGTTTTCTTGATATTTTTATGCCATGTAAACTTGATGCTCTGAGAGAGATCCATGCTTATTTTGAGATACTTCAGTTGTTTTTAACATATGGTTATTCTCTACCCATCCATGCCCTTGTTTGCAATTATGGAGTGCCATATCTTGAGTCAATCGAGCTCTACTTTTGCTATAAAATGTTTCCTGGCAGGTTGTTTACATGTTAGTCAATTTTGCCAAGGTTGTTGTAGTTGATCCGGGTATGCTATGATGTTGTTCTTGCCATGTATAGCTTCTATGCCATGTCTTCTTACTGTGAGTTGCCTTGCCATGCCATATATTGCTCTGTGGTGAGTGGTTCAAGCTCACCAACATGCCTACTTATTGTTGTTCCTGCCATGTATGAATCTGTAATATAACTTGCCATGTTTACATGGGTGCTAACATATTTTCTGATCCTTTTTGGCTCATGCTCAGTAAAGGTCATTTGTTTTATGCATTTAGTAGATTCATGTCATGCCTTTGTTTGCCATTATAAGTTCCTGTAACATGATGTTTGATAGCTCTAAACATTGCAACCTGATGTTATTTCTGCTGAAGCCTGAAACTGTTATTATTTGCAATCTTGCCATGTCTTTTGAGCATGTTCTAGTGATTTCTGGAGATAGCTCAGTGTTCATGTTTTGTCATGCTTTACCTTTAAATCATGTCCATGCCTTTTGTTATTATGTTGGGGCGATGTAGCATGTTGTTTTGGTGCTTGCAATATGCCTAGTTGCTGTTTTGGACAGCTTGTCCTTTAAACTTGTATTGTGTGTTTGTGTTGAACCGTTGCTCCGTTTTGAGTGTGCTCTATATGAAACTTGCTTGATTTTGCATGTAGCTTCAGATTATCATGTTGCATCATTGTTTTGAGGTGTTTGCTTGATGTTTGTATGCATTTTGCATCTATGCCATGTTTAACTTGTTTTGCTCATATCTTCTAGGCCGTAGCTCCGAATATAATGAACTTTATATGTAACTTGACTAGAATTTCGTGTAGATCATCATGGTGCATCTTAACTTGCTGTTTAACAACTTGAACATAAGGTTTATTCAGATCTGGACCAATTTCGAAATTTGCATGAGGACTTACCGGAATTGTTATATGTTGTTCCCGGCCTCATTTAAACTTGCCTTGATGTGTTGTTCTTGTTTGCATCATCTCTTGCCATGAGTAGCCTCATGTAGTCTTGTCATGCATCATGCTCGTTGTGCTTCATGTCTTGTTCATGTGTGGAGTGTTTACTATGTTGTGTGCTTCTTCTCGTTAGTTCCTGTTTTGTTGCGATCGTGAGGATTCGTTCGTCTACGCTCGGTTCGGCTTCATCCGTTCGTCTTCTTCATGGACTAGTTCTTCTTCCTTGCGGGATTTCAGGCAAGATGACCGCTACCCTGGATCTCACTACTATCATTGCTATGCTAGTTGTTTCGTTCTATCGGTATGCTGCGCTACCTATCACTTGTTCCTCAAGCCTCCCAAATTGCCATGTCAACCTATAACCTTTTGCACCCTTCCTAGCAAACCGTTGTTTGGCTATGTTACCGCTTTGCTCAGCCCCTCTTATAGCATTGTTAGTTGCAGGTGAAGATGAAGTTTGTTCCTTGTTGGAACATGGAGATGTTGTTCCTTGTTGGAACATGTTTACTTGTTGGGATATCACAATATATCTTATATTTTTAATGCATCTATATACTTGGTAAGGGTGGAAGGCTCGGCCTTATGCCTGGTGTTTTGTTCCACTCTTGCCGCCCTAGTTTCCGTCATATCGGTATTATGTTCCCGGATTTTGCGTCCCTAACGCGGTCGGGTGATTTATGGGACCCCCTTGACAGTTCGCTTTGAATAAGACTTTTTCAGCAAGGCCCAACATTGGTTTTACCTTTTGCCTGACCTATTACCTTTTTCCCTTGGGAGTCGCGCATCCCAAGGGTCATCTTTATTTTAGCCCCCCCGGGCCAATGCTTGTCTAAATGTTGGTCCAAACTAGAGCCCTTTGCATCGCCACCTCGGGGAAACTTGAGGGCTGGTTTTAGTTGTACGGACTGCTCATCCGGTCGTGGCCTGAGACGAGATACGCGCGGCTACTATCAGGGTGTCGGCACGCCGGGAGGTCTTGCTGGTCTTGTTTTATTGCTGTCGAAATGTCTTGTAGCCGGGATTCCGAGACTGATCGGGTCTTCCCGGGGAAAAGGAATATCTTTCATTGATCGCGAGAGCTTATCATGGGCTAAGTTGGGACACCCCTGCAAGGTTTGATCATAACTAGTTGACGACCGTTCCTTTGTTTCTCTTCTCGCTCTTATTTGCGTATGTTAGCCACCATACATGCTTAGTCGCTGCTGCAACCTCACCACTTTACCCCTTTCTTTCCCATTTAAGCTTTGCTAGTCTTGATACCCATGGTAATGGGATTGCTGAGTCCTCGTGGCTCATGATTACTACACCAACAGTTGCGTGTACAGGTTTGCGATGATCATGACGTGAGAGCGATGTTGCTTGTTTTAGAGTTCTTCTTCCGCTTCTTCTTCGATCGGGGATAGGTTCTGTGTCGGCACTGGGCTAGCAGGGTGGATATTGTTTGAGTTTCTGTTTATGTTTCATCCGTAGTCGGATGTTGATCTCTTGTATTTGATGTTGATGTATTCTTGTGGCATTTGTGCCTTATGTATGTATCCCCATCTATTATGTAATGTTGATGTAATGATATCCTCCTTGCAAAAGCGTTTCAATATGCGGGTCTATCCTTGGTGGGACCTTCGAGTTCCTTTTGGATAGGGTCGCATATTGGGCGTGACAAGTTGGTATCAGAGCCTCGACCCACCCTAGGAGCCCCTTGATTGATCGTGTAGTTTGGCCGATGTTGAGTCTAGAAAAAAACTGATTTCTGAGTCTAGTTATATCGGAGAGTAGGAATTCTTTTTACTCCTCAGCCCCTTCGTCGCTCTGGTAAGGAATCTTGACGTAGGTGTTTTGAATTACTCCTCTTCTCGTTCAAAATTTTTCTTTAGGATCACGTGGTTAGTTTTCGTTCATTGCTCATCCGCTTTTGTCCGGTGCATTTCTCGTCAAGTTGATTCGACCCTCTTTGTCTTTTGAGAGATCTATCCTCAGCTCTTTTCTATCAATGTTGTTTTCCTTGTCCGAAGTTGTCCTTGTTTTTCCCACCCGCCCACCCTTCTTCTTATTGGAACCGGAGTCCGTAATTGAGTATCCATCCTACTCGTGCGAAGTCTTTGCTTTTTTTCCTCAATGATCTCAACCGGTGTTTTCTCTTCAAGATATTCGTCGATTTCCCCTTCCAAGTTGTCTGTGTTTTCCCGCCCTCCCAACCTGTTATTCCCGGAGTTCGAGTTTCTTCCGACCATCAGTTTCATTCGTGTGGAGCCTCTTCAGTCTTCCCTCAATCATTTCAACCGGTGAATTCTCGTCTCGTTCGTCATTCTTCATCCTTTCTTTTTCCGGTGCACTCAATTCAACTTTTTCGGGTTGATCATATTCTTTTCCTCAGCTCAAATGTTTTCCCCTTGCTCGTTCGCCTCTCGCCAGTTTATCATTCCGGAGTTCGGAAGTCATCTCAGGAGATTCGTCTGTGTTCGAATTAATTCGAGGTTGTCACCTCAGTCAAATATTTCAGTTCTTCCGGTGCATCATCTATCTGTTCAACATCCCTTTCAAACGGTGTTTTCTTTTAGTGGGCCTTAACCCACAGGTCTTTTCCCAGGATCTTACCTGACTCTTCTAATTTCCCCGGAGTTATTCTCAATTCTTTTCAAGTGTGACGTAAGAATGAATTTCATCACCACATGCCTTTTCCAAGATCGATTTCAAATTCTTGTCATTGTTGGCTCAACCTCTTCGCTTTTTCGTTCCCCCGGAGTGCCTTAGCAATTTTGGTGGTGTTTCTCGTCGTCCTTGAAGACCGAAGTAGAGTTTATCTTAAATCTTGTTCATTCTCCCGGAGATTCATGGTGATAGCTCGATGTTATCATATCAAATTGTTTCTAGCCATGCAAATTCTTTTCATCCATCCGGAGCATTTCAGGAGTTGCTTTCTCTCTCGATCATCCGGAGGCCATCTTTTCGGAATATCTCTCCATTCTAAGTTTTTCAAATTCGTTCTCCAATTATTCCATATTCGTGCCCCTTCGTTCGTCTCAATATTCTTCCGGTGCTTCGTTCAAGTATTCTTCTGTCAGTTCGCGATCTCTTTGTTCTCTTGCATTTTAATTCCCTCAAGTATCTCCGTGCTTCTCTAATTCTGCCCGGTGATTCATTCTTTTTCATCAGTCATTTTCGAATTCTAACGGTGGTTCGTTCAAGATTCTTTTCCTTGATTATCATTTTTATTCATTCGTTCTTTTCAATCCTACCGGTGGTTCATGAAGACCTTCTCAAGTTTGCGATATGTCACTTCTCAATTCTTTTTCAAGAAGAATAAGTAGTATGCAAAAATCCATTGCTTCTCATCAATTTAATTTGATGAAGGATAAGCATACAATAAATCTTATTCTTATTTCATCAAAGTGATTAATCTTTTTCTTCGGAGTTTGTTCTTGATGAATAAATTTTAGTTCCAAGTGTTTTCATCTTTTCTTTTCCGGAGTTCATTTCCTCGGCCTTTTTCATCGGAACCTCCATCTAAATCATCGCAACGCTCATCTTATTCTTTCTTCCTTCATTTTATCTCGTCATTTTTTTGTTACCGGAGTTCTTCATGGTGACTCGTCATGATTTAATTCATTCTTCAAGTGTTCATCAAGATTCTTTTGGAGGAATTCAAGTACCTTTTCTTCTTGCATCTCGAAGTGCAATTAATTCTCCATATTCTTTTGAAGTGGAGTTTTGCATTTCTTCGTTCTTCTCAGCTATCCAATCATTTCCGTTTGTGGCCGGTTATCACCTTATGATCTTGAGATGTTACCTATAAGACCACAACAAGCTTACTTCTTTTCGTTGTTGATTTTCTCAACAACTCCGTTCAACCCTTCCTTCTAAGTTCTTTTCATTCAATTCTTTCAATTCTTTCCGGAGGTTTTGTGTCACGTCTTCATCAAGTATCATTCTATCTTCTCAAGTTCATGTTCTAATCATTCCATTTTTAGCCGGAGTGCTACCTAAATCGTTTCAGTCTTATTCATTTCTTTTCCCATTCTAACCACTCCGGTTAGAACGAGTGCCTTCAGAGTCTATCTGATTCCGTGAGCTTTCGATTCTCCTCATTCTTGTCGTTCCTCTCTTCTTCTAGAGTGCTCTCGATTCTTTGCCTCTTCTCTCTTGCGTTTCTTGTTTCACCTCATCCCTTTTTCCCTTCCGTCTTGGTCCTAAGATCTCGGGACGAGATCTCTTGTTAGTGGAGGAGTGTTGTAACGCCCCGGATTCGATGCGCCAGATGTCATTCAGTTATTCGCCGTTGTTGCCATGTCATTTGCTTGCGTGTTGCACTTTGCCATGTCATCATCTGCATTTTATATCATGTCATCATGTGCATCTCATTTTTCATACGTGTTCGTCTCATGTATCCGAGCATTTTCCCCGTTGTCCATTTTGCAATCCGGCACTCCTATGTCTCCTGGCGCCCCCTTTTACCTCTTTTCGTGTGCGGGTGTTAAACGGTCTCGGAATGGACCGAGATTTGTCAAGCGGCCTTGGTATAGCACCGGTAGACCGCCTGTCAAGTTTCGGATCATTTGGAGGTCGTTTGGTACTCCAACGGTTAACCGGGTAACCGTAAAAGCCTCCTTCTCTTTGCAGCCCAACACCTCTCCAAAGTGGCCCAAAACCCAGCAAACTCCCCTCCATGCTCTCCGTCGTTCGATCACGATCGCGTGGCCGAAAACCGCTCCCCATTTGGACTCTCCTAGATCCCTCTATCTATAAATAAGTCCTCCCCTCCATTTTTCGCGGATGAATCCCCAAACCCTAGATCAAATCGCCCTCCGCCGCCACCGGACGTGTCCGTCCAGCCGGACACGTCCGGCCGCCTCCGCCTCCAATCCGCCGCCGCCACCTGTCCCCCCGCCGCCCCGTCCGCGCGGCCAGCGTCGGACTGGGGCCCATCTCCGCGCCTACGCCCAGCAGCTCCGCCCGGCGCCGCCGCCTCGCCGCCGTCACGGGCCTCACCGCCGGCGTGCCGCCCTCACGCCGCCCGGTCGCGCACCCGCCACCTCGCCGTCCGCACCTCCCCTCCGCGTCACCGGCGTCGCCTCGCCGGCTCCGCCCGCCGCCCGCATCGCCGGGTCGCCGCCGCGCCCGGCGCCTCCGCCGTCTTAACCTCGCGGCCGCCCGCTCGCCGGATCCCGGCACTGCCTCCTCCTCTCGCCGGACCTGGGCGGGTGGATGAGATCCACCCGTCCCGTGATCCAAACGACCGCGTGCCCCGCCCGGATCTCCTCGTCCCGCACGTCCTCGTCCCGTTGACTTTCTCCCGGAGGTTGTTTTTTTCACTAAGTCCCCGAAGTTTTTGACATTTTCATGCCATGTGCATCATGCCATAACTCTATGCATATAGCTCCGTTTCATGCGCATAATATGTCGAATTGTTCATCTCGATGAGTACATTATTTCATCTCATTCCATCACTTTCATTTGAGCTTATCTTGATGCCCGAAATGTTGTTAGAAGAGGGCTATGTGATGTTAGTTTCAGATTCTTATCAGAACATGCACTTTTGTCATTTTTTCCATGATTGATGTGTGCACCCTATGAACTTGAGTCCTACATGTGTTTTGTAATATGCCATGCCATCTTCACAGGGGTGTATGCCATGTATTTTTGTGATCTCTGTGGTGACTAGCACAAGCATGCAAACTAGGCTTCACGATGTTGCTGATTTCAGCCCCTGTTTTGCTGATATTTTTATGCCATGTAAACTTGATGCTACAGAGAGATCCATGCTTATTTTGAGATACTTCAGTAAGGATGTTTTGAACATATGGTTATTCTCTACCCATCCATGCCCTTGTTTGCAATTATGGAGTGTCATATCTTGAGTCAATCGAGCTCTACTTTTGCTATAAAATGTTTCCTGGCAGGTTGTTTACATGTTATTCAATTTTGCCAAGGTTGTTGTAGTTGATCCGTGTATTCTATGATGTTGTTCTTGCCATGTATATCTTCTATGCCATGTCTTCTTACTGTGAGTTTCCTTGCCATGCCATGTATTGCTCTGTGCTGAGTGGTTCAAGCTCACCAACATGCCTACTTATTGTTGTTCCTGCCATGTATGAATCTGTAATATAACTTGCCATGTTTACATGGGTGCTAACATATTTTCTGATCCTTTTTGGCTCATGCTCAGTAAAGGTAATTTGTTTTATGCATTTAGTAGATTCATGTCATGCCTTTGTTTGCCATTATAAGTTCCTGTAACATGATGTTTGATAGCTCTAAACATTGCAACCTGATGTTATTTCTGCTAAAGTCTGAAACTGTTATTATTTGCAATCTTGTCATGTCTTTTTGAGCATGTTCTAGTGATTTCTGGAGATAGCTCAGTGTTCATGTTTTGTCATGCTTTACCTTTAAATCATGTCCATGCCTTTTGTTATTATGTTGGGGCGATGTAGCATGTTGTTTTGGTGCTTGCAATATGCCTAGTTGCTGTTTTGGACAGCTTGTCCTTTAAACTTGTATTGTGTGTTTGTGTTGAACCGTTGCTCGCTTTTGAGTGTGCTCTATATGAAACTTGCTTGATTTTGCATGTAGCTTCAGATTATCATGTTGCATCATTGTTTTGAGGTGTTTGCTTGATGTTTGTATGCATTTTGCATCTATGCCATGTTTAACTTGTTTTGCTCATATCTTCTAGGCCGTAGCTCCGAATATAATGAACTTTATATGTAACTTGACTAGAATTTCGTGTAGATCATCGTGGTGCATCTTAACTTGCTGTTTAACAACTTGAACATAAGGTTTATTCAGATCTGGACCAATTTCGAAATTTGCATGAGGACTTAGCGGAATTGTTATATGTTGTTCCCGGCCTCATTTAAACTTGCCTTGATGTGTTGTTCTTGTTTGCATCATCTCTTGCCATGAGTAGCCTCATGTAGTCTTGTCATGCATCATGCTCGTTGTGCTTCATGTCTTGTTCATGTGTGGAGTGTTTACTATGTTGTGTGCTTCTTCTCGTTAGTTCTGTTTCGTTGCGATCGTGAGGATTCGTTCGTCTCACGCCGGTTCGGCTTCATCCGATCGTCTTCTTCATGGACTCGTTCTTCTTCCCTGCAGGATTTCAGGCAAGATGACCGCTACCCTGGATCTCACTACTATCATTGCTATGCTAGTTGTTTCGTTCTATCGCTATGCTGCGCTACCTATCACTTGTTCCTCAAGCCTCCCAAATTGCCATGTCAACCTATAACCTTTTGCACCCTTCCTAGCAAACCGTTGTTTGGCTATGTTACCGCTTTGCTCAGCCCCTCTTATAGCATTGTTAGTTGCAGGTGAAGATGAAGTTTGTTCCTTGTTGGAACATGGAGATGTTGTTCCTTGTTGGAACATGTTTACTTGTTGGGATATCACAATATATCTTATATTTTTAATGCATCTATATACTTGGTAAAGGGTGGAAGGCTCGGCCTTATGCCTGGTGTTTTGTTCCACTCTTGCCGCCCTAGTTTCCGTCATATCGGTATTATGTTCCCGGATTTTGCGTCCCTAACGCGGTCGGGTGATTTATGGGACCCCCTTGATAGTTCGCTTTGAATAAGACTTTTCAGCAAGGCCCAACATTGGTTTTACATTTTGCCTGACCTATTACCTTTTTCCCTTGGGAGTCACGCATCCCAAGGGTCATCTTTATTTTAGCCCCCCCGGGCCAATGCTTGTCTAAGTGTTGGTCCAAACTAGAGCCCTTTGCAGCGCCACCTCGGGGAAACTTGAGGGCTGGTTTTAGTTGTACGGACTGCTCATCCGGTCGTGGCCTGAGACGAGATACGCTGGCTACTATCGTGGTGTGTCGGCACGCCGGGAGGTCTTGCTGGTCTTGTTTTATTGCTGTCGAAATGTCTTGTAGCGGGGATTCCGAGACTGATCGGGTCTTCCCGGGGAGAAGGAATATCCTTCATTGATCGCGAGAGCTTATCATGGGCTAAGTTGGGACACCCCTGCAAGGTTTGATCATAACTACTTGACGACCGTTCCTTTGTTTTTCTTCTCGCTCTTATTTGCGTATGTTAGCCACCATACATGCTTAGTCGCTGCTGCAACCTCACCACTTTACCCCTTCCTTTCCCATTTAAGCTTTGCTAGTCTTGATACCCATGGTAATGGGATTCTTTGAGTCCTCGTGGCTCATGATTACTACACCAACTGTGATTGCAGGTACAGGTTTGCGATGATCATGACGTGAGAGCGATGTTGCTTGTTTTGGAGTTCTTCTTCCGCTTCTTCTTGATCAGGGATAGGTTCCGTGTCGGCACTGGGCTAAAGGTGGTGGATATTGTTTGAGTTTACATTTATGTTCCATCCGTAGTCGGATGTTGATCTCTTGTATTTGATGTTGATGTATTCTTGTGGCGTTTGTGCGTTATGTATGTATCCCCATCTATTATGTAATGTTGATGTAATGATATCCACCTTGCAAAAGCGTTTCAATATGCGGGTCTATCCTTGGTGGGACCGTCGAGTTCCTTTTGGATAGGGTCGCATATTGGGCGTGACACCCAGTGACAGAAAGGGTTGCAAGGCACGTATTGTATTGTTGCCATCAAGGATAACAAGATGGGGTATTTATCATATTGCATGAGTTTATTCCTCTACATCATGTTTTTAACTTAATACACTAGATGCATGCTGGATAGCGGTCGATGAGTGGAGTAATAGTAGTAGATGCAGAATCGTTTCGGTCTACTTGTCTCGGACGTGATGCCTATATACATGATCATACCCAGATATACTCATAACTATGCTCAATTCTGTCAATTGCTCAACAGTAATTTGTTCACCCACCGTAGAATACTTATGCTCTTGAGAGAAACCACTAGTGAAACCTATAGCCCCCGGGTCTATTCTCATCATATCAATCTCCATCACTTTAATACTTGCTTTGTTTTTACTTTGCCTTTTACTTTTCACTTTGCATCTATATATCAAAAATACCAAAAATATTATCTATCATCTCTATCAGATCTCACTCTCGTAAGTGGTCGTGAAGAGATTGACAACCCCTAATCGCGTTGGTTGCGAGGAGCTATCGTTTTGTGCAGGTACAAGGGACTTGTGTGTGGCCTCCTACTGGATTGATACCTTTGTTCTAAAAAACTGAGGGAAATACTTACGCTACTTTGCTGCATCATCCTCTCCTCTTCGGGGAAATCCAACGCAGTGCTCAAGAGGTAGCAGCGGAACGAAAGGGGTGTCACGGCAACGAATCCGAAAATGATGCCACGGCAACATATCGGTTACGGTAGCTCGTGGAGATACCGGCGCAAAAGGAAGCGTGGCGTGAGCGTGTCATGCAAGATGGTGGGGTGCTCCCGACTACCGGGTTCCCACGGGTTAATGGCATGGAAACGAGTGACAATTCGAACACGATGCAAACGATGCATCTCATACAACATGCATTCGTTCATGGCGGTCGTCCCGGCGGTTATACCTTCGAATCATACGTTACGGGGCGGACGGGTTCGAAGTGGAAGTAGTTGTTCACGGGTCGTCGTGGGAAGTAGTGGCACACGTGGCGGCGTAGTGGAAGTAGTTGTACATGGTAGCAAAGGTAGTCGAACTTGGCGAACCGGAGGGGTACACTTAAGTCGTCGTGGGAACTTGATGAATCCCAGGTCTTCGGGGTCGACGGTAGTAGTTCATAGTCGCACAAGTTTCCGTAGATGTTTGGGGTCACAGCGAGGAACTCGGCGTTTCGGTGCGGTGTAGGGAGGACGGAGATCAGGTGACATGCACCTTTGCATGTCACCGTGTGCCTTACGGCCCGAATTCAAATTTAAACATTATGAAAAAATCTGAAAAAAATCATGCATGTTCACAACACATATTAAGATAACCCCTAAAAAGTTCAGATCAAAATTCGAAATATACATCGAGAAGCAAAAAAGAGAAATCCGTATATGTGCTGAAATTTTGTATAAATGTGCTGAAATGTTATATATGTGCTGAAATATCGTATATCTGTGCTGAGATGTTGTATATATGCGTTGAAATATTGTATATATGTGTCAAAATGCTGACACATAAATGCTCAAGTATACACGCCTAGTTGGGTATTTTTACCCGTGGGAATTACCCGTACCCAGCCGGGTACGGATATGGGACGGTTTGAAACCCGAGGTGCGGGTACGGTTACGGGTATGGGCAGAAAATGGTATGGGCAGAAAATATTAAGACGGGTACGGGTATTGGCACCTAATACCCACACCCAAACCCTGCGGGTGCCATGTTCAGTACTCGGCCGAGCATCCGTGTGGTCTTGCCGGTGGTGTACTTGGCGAATCCACGTAGTCATACACAGGTAGTAGAGGAACTTGACGCATCCAAACGAAACAACACAAAAGGCCTCGGGTCTTGGTGGTCAACGAAGGGAGGCGGGCGGCGAAGCAGCAGCAACGTGCCAGCACTGTACAGCCACGACGGACACCATGGCCGTGAGGAGGAGAGGCCCTGGCACGAGACCAACAGCGGGCACGCGCGTGCAGGAAGGCGGTGAGGTCGACAGCTTGCCCAAGTCACGGCGGAGCGACGGGAACAGCGGTGGACGAGAAACAGAGGGGAGGCGTTGCACGGAGGAGAGTCGACGGGGCGGCGCTCGCCGGAGTCGGGGCCGAAGGGGACGGATCGAGGGGCTCCTTCCCTGGCGACGGAGCTGACGAGGCGGTGGCGCCGGGTAGACGAGGAGGCGGGCGAGGAGGTCCTGGCACGGTGGCGAGCTTGAGGTGGCTGACGACGGAGAGATGCAGGCACGAGCAGGAGGCAGAGGGGACGGGACGAGGACGCGGCTGCTGATGGAAGGGGGCGCGACGGAGCTCGGCGGGCTTGCTCCGGCGGAGATGCTTCAGGGCGGCGACTCGAGGATCAAACAGGGGAGGCGAGTGTGCTGGGGATCGGGCGCGAGGCATGGTGCTGCTCTCTCCCTCTGACGGCGCATCAAGGAAGGAGGGGATCGATCGGGAGAGAGGGCGAGGAGGTCGGGCGCTGGCGGCGCTGGAGGGAAAGAGATGGGGATCGAGAGGGGGTTCAATCGGGCTAGGGTTAAGGGCGCCGGAGCTGGGCCTTGGGCCAACTGGTCCGGCTGGATACAAGTGGCGGTTGGGCTTCTCTCTTCCGATTTATAGAAAAAAAAGGAAAGAAAAGGGAGAGAAAAGAAAACGTTAGAAAAGCGTTTGGGCATAGGGATTATTTTCCCGGACTCACAAAAATGCGCTTGTCCCAAGAAAATATAAGTGAGCATGATTGCAAGGTTTAATTCAAATGGTTGAACAAGGAGTAGGATTCGGAAGTGTCCAAAAATGTTGACCATTTAGGAAGAGCTTCGAAAAGTGAGAAAAGAATTATAGGCAAGGTTAGAGAGTCAAAACTTGAAGAAGGAAAGGCCGCGGGATTTAACATGCACGTGTGTTGTGGTAAATTCCAAATTAATGGAATGTTATTTTATAGCTCCCTAATAATATTGGGAGGATGTGTCATAAAGAGAAATCACCATGTCAATTCCCTCGATTTGAATAGATCAAAAGATCTATGCAATTTATTTAGTTGAGGTTTTAAAAATTAAATGACATGCTGGCATGATGACATGATGCAATGCAAAAATAAAGAGAGCAAGCACAAAAGAAACACACGGTGATCACGAAAATATGGAAGTCTTCTGGAGCGTCTGTCTTGGAGCGTCACAACACTCCTCCACTTACAAGAGAGCTTGTCCCGAGATGTAAGGATGGCGCCGGAGAGAAACGAAAGAGGAAGAGGTAAAACAAAGTTGCTTCTTTGATAAAAGAGTGAAACCACGAATCTTGAGAGGTTGAACAAATCGAAAGAAAGAATATAATCGAGGTGAACGAGATTGTAAACACCGCGTTAACAGAGAAGAACAAAGAACATGATGAGAACCAAGAGCTTAGGGGACAAGATAGATTTTTTTAGCCACTCCTGTTAAAACAAGATAGAGTAGGATTAAGAATGATATAATTTGGACAGCATTCCGACTGAAAATGGAAGGAATTAATATGAACTTGATAAGATGGGATGATACTTGATGAAATCAACAACACACTGCCTCCGGAACTATTGAAAAAAATGGCACAAGGGGTACGAAAGATTTCAGACCGCACTCTGGTTGAGGAAGGAGGCAAAACTTGATAAGATGAGAGAGCTCGAATGAAAACACGACACTCCGTTTAAATGGATAAGCAAGGAAAAGAACATGATCTCCAAAATGAGATGATGGGTCAAGAAAACATCACAATGCCTTGGGACAAATGAAAGAGTGGAATCAAGAGAACAGAGAAGAGAACAACAACTTCTATCACAATTGAATTTGAAAGAGCCTCCTTAAAAAGAAGGATTGAACGGAGTTGTTGGAAAACCAACAACGAAAAGAATAAGCTTTTAGTGAACTTATGGAAACATCTCAACATTATGAGGTGACAAACGACCACTAAAGGAAGCCATTGATTTGAGTGAGAGCACCAAGGCGATGAAAAACTTCTTTCACCAAGAGGATAGGAGAAAACTTGGATAATTGATAAGCACCATAATAGCAACATTCCTTAGGGAAGGCTTTAGGTGAAACATGACAAATGATAAATCCAACGAAGAGATTGGTGGATTTAAAATATCTCATTCTTGACAGCATGTGAATCATGAAACGCGAACTCAAATTGTCAAGAATGACATAACACCACCTCAAATGATAAGGTAGAACGAATTGCACGTTGGAATGCAGGAAGAAGAATATTTGAGCTCTTCCAACAAGAATCTTGAGAACGCTTCGAGAATGAATTAAATCCTTGATGAACCACCATGAAGAAACTCCATGAAGAAGTCCGGTAATAAAAGGATGATAGAAAGAAAGAGAATTTGAAAACACAAGGTGAAGCCTTGCGATGATTTAGATGGAGCTTCGCGATGAGATAAAGCGGAAAACTTGGAACTCCGGATAAGAAAAAATGAAGCATCTCGAACCGAGAATGTGACCTGATGGACAAACTCCAGAAAGAAGAGATGAACAACTCTGGAAAGAAGAAACTAGATCACTTGAGTGAAACAATAATAAGAATTACGTTATGCGTATCCTTCACCAATTTAAATTGATGACAAGTAGCGGATTTGGCATACTACTTATTCTCATAGAAAGGATTGAGAGAGATATAGCGCAAACTTGAGAAGGTCTTCAACAAACCACCGGTAGGATTGAAACAACGAAGAAATTAAATATGGGGATATAGGACGAGGAATCTTGAACAAACCGCCGTAAGAATTGAAAATGAACGAAGAAAAGATAAAGAAACACTGGGAAGAATTAGAAAATGAATTAAGATACTTGAGAGAATCTAGATACAAGTGAACGCAGAGATCCCGAGCTGATTAGATAATACTTGAATGATGCATCGGTATGATTTGGAGAATGAGAGCTGAAAGCTTGAATGAATAATTCTGAGATGATGGGCTCCGGAGAATCAAATTGAAAGACTCTTGAACTGCTCCGGATGGGTGAAAAGAATTCTTACAATCGAAAACAATTATGAGAGGATGGCATCAAGCTAGAACCATGAATCTTGAAGAAAATGGAGCAAGATTTAAGAGGAACTCTTCTTCGGTCTTCAAGTGTTGAGAATGACGATGAGAAACACCACCATGAATTGTTGAGGCACTCCGGAATGAAAATTGGTAAGGTTGAACCAACAGTGAAAAGAATTTGAAAGATCTTGGAGAAAGACATATGACTGATGATAACCCATTCTTACGTCAAACTTTGAAAAGAATTTTAGAAGCTTCGGGAAAATTAGAAGAGTCAGGTAAGATCCTGGGAAAAGACCTGTGGGTTAGGGCCCACTCAAAAGAACCATCGTTGAACGATTGCTTGAAAAGAGAGATTGCACTGGTTGAATTAAATGGCTTGAATGAGATAGCATCCTTGAAATAGCTTGAACGGATTGAGAATGGAAATGCGAATCTTCTGAGATATCTTCCGTACTCCGGAACACATGAATAGAGAGCAGAGCACGTTATGAGATGCTTAGATAAGAACTTCCAACATGGAAATCATGTGAAACAAGAGGAAGAGATATGATCAACAATGAAGCTTGACTTTTAGGCCACGGAGAGAAAAGAGAATGAAGAATGATGAACTTGAAACTTCCTTAGCATCTTCCTGAGAATCACCGGATAAGAACATTGAAAGAAAAGAATGAAGAGACTTGACATCAATAAGATGGATACCCGATTAGAAATCTGAGTCCTTGAAGAAAAAGGGTGGGAGGGCGGGAAAACAAAGGGCAACTTGGAGCAGATGGAATGGAACAAACACCGTTGAGAAAAACTTAGAATTGATCTTGCGGATGTTGAAATGATCGGATCCACTTGAAGAAGAGCACGTCGGTTGGAAAAGAATTGACATGAAAATCTCGATGATCAAGAAGGATTAGCACTCTCATAGAAATATGAGAACACCGTTTAGAATAAGGTATAGAATCAACATTTGGCATTGAAGCAACTCGAATACCACAAAACAAAAAAAAACAAAGGATTTGGCTTGCAGAATAAGCCGGAAACAAACATATGATAGATCCCATATCGTATCATGTGTCTGTTGGAAAGATATCCTAGGAGCTACTTGAATTCCCACTTATAAACTCCTGAAACTTTCTGGTTATGCAATCAGGTGTTGGGGATACAGGGGACGCAATATATCTCACCCAAACTAACAATACCTAGATCCAGCTGTATCCATCCTTCAACACATAACCAAGAAACCTTAGGAAATCATTTACCTCAACCTTCGAAAAGCATCCGTTATATGAGTTATGGCAATACTCCCGAACTCCCGCCCCAGTACTAGGTGGCGTCGAGGTGATCTCACCAACAACTGCATAAAAGAGATTTTCGATGTCGATTTAAACTCAGGTATTCCAGAATTGCAACGATAAAATTGTGACGACAACACCTCGGAGCTCAACTCCCCGGGACACTGCCACAACCCCTAAATGTCAGGAGGCACCAAGAACAATGTTCTCGTCACAAAACCATCGGAACGATTCCAAGATACTCGCGTGATCCTAAAAAAATTCATGAAATTTGAGGAGAGGAGAGTCAAAACTTCTACGTCAGGGCCTCACCAGAGCATTTAAGGACCGAGGAGTAAAAAGAATCCTACTCTCCAATATATATAATCCTAAGACTCACAACATTTTTCTAGACTCAACAACGCCAGCGATTCGATCAAGCAGGGGGCTCCTAAGTCGGGGATGGCTCTGATTACCAACTTGTAACGCCCATGATGCGACTATATCTCCCACGTGTCGAGGCACGACTTGGAGGCATAACTGCATGGTAGTTTTGTCGCAAGAAGGGTCATCTTCACACAAACCCATGTAATGAACAAGAATTGGATAAAGAGTTGGCTTACAATCGCCACTTCACACAATACATAAATTTAATATACATCATTCAGAGTACAATCAAGGTCCGACTACGGAACCAAAATAAAAGAAGACAACCCCAAATGCTAGATCCCCGATCGTCCCAACTGGGCTCCACTACTGATCATCTGGGAACAAAACATAGTAACGACCAAGTTCCTCGTCGAACTACCACTTGAGCTTGGTTGCGTCACCTGCACTGGCATCGTCGGCACCTGCAACTGTTTTGGTAGAATCTGTGAGTCACGAGGACTCAGCAATCTCACACCGCGAGATCAAGACTACTTAAGCTTATGGGTAGGAGAAGGTAGTGAGGTGGAGCTGCAACAATCACTAAGCATATATGGTGGCTAACATACACAAATAAGAGCGAGAAGAGAAGCAACGCACGGCCGAGAAGATAGAAATGATCAAGAAGTGATCTTGAAGCTACTTACGTTCAAGCATAACACAAGACCGTGTTCTCTTCCGGGACTCCGCTGAAAAGAGACCATCACGGCTACACACGCGGTTGATGTATTTTAATTAAGTCAAGTGTCAAGTTCTCTACAACCGGAAATTAAAAAATTCCCATCTGCCACATAACCGCGGGCACGGCTTTCGAAAGATTATACCCTGCAGGGGTGTCCCTACTTAGCCCATCACAAGCTCTCACGGTCAACGAAGGATATTCCTTCTCCCGGAATAACCCGATCAGACTCGGAATCCCGGTTACAAGACATTTCAACAATGGTAAAACAAGACCAGCAAGACTGCCCGACTATGCCGACAAATCCCGATAGGAGCTGCACATATCTCGTTCTCAGGCCACACCGGATGAGACCGGCTACGAGTAAAACCAGACTTCGAGTTTCTCGAGGTGGCCCCGTAGACGGCTCGGTTCGGGCCAGCACTCAGAGGAGCACTGGCCCGGGGGGGGGGGCTAAATAAAGATGACCCCCGGGCTCGCGAAAACCCAAGGGAAAGTATAGGTGGTGGGTAGTCAAATGGTAAAACCAAGGTTGGGCCTTGTTGGGGGAGTTTTATTCAAAGCGAACTGTCAAGGGGGTCCCATAAATCACCCAACCGTGTAAGGAACGCAAAATCAAGGAACATAACACCGGTATGACGGAAACTAGGGCGGCAAGAGTGGAGCAAAACACCAGGCCTAAGGCCGAGCCTTCCACCCTTTACCAAGTATATAGATGCATTAATTAAATAAGGGATATTGTGATATCCCAACATATCCATGTTCCAACATGGAACCAACTTCAACTTCACCTGCAACTAACAACGCTATAAGAAGGCTGAGCAAAAGCGGTAACATAGCCATACAACGGTTTGCTAGGCAATGTGGGTTAGAGGCTTGACATGGCAATATGGGAGGCATGATATAGCAAGTGGTAGGTATCGCGTCATAGCAAAAGCGCGAGCAACTAGCAAGCAAAGATAGAAGTGATTTCGAGGGTATGGTCATCTTGCCTGATATCCCGCAAGGAAGAAGAACGAGTCAATGAAGAAGACAAACGGACATAGTCGAACGAATCCTCACAACTCCGGAACGAAATCGAAGCTAACGAGAGAAGCAAACCGGAAAGAAGCAAACAACATGGTAAACAACCATCACATCAACATGGCATGATGCACAATCAAGTATGATGCATGTCCGGTTTAAATAGGCATGGCATGGCAAAGTGTACAAACAACACTACAAATTAAGTGGAGCTCAATATGCAACGACTTGCATATTGACGAAACACCACATGACTCATTTAGTTCTCTCTCGGTTATGTACCCAAAATATTAAATTTTATTAAACATGGCAACGGGTGAAGCATAAGTAAACTAACTTTTCAAGGCAAGTTTAAATGAGGCCCGAAATAACAAACGACAATTCCGAAAAATGCCCATATGCATAAATAGCAATTTAAAGGAAACAACAATTATAAACATTTTTAAATGTTGTTATTATGATGTGGATGACAATGCAAGTTTTATGCCTTTTTATGAAAATGTTGACATGACGATGTTATGAAGCATTTGGTCACCATGGCGGAACGAAAGGGGTGCCACGGCAAAATATCGATTCCGGTAGCTCGTGGAGATATCGGCGCAAAAGGAAGCATGGCGTGAGCGTGTCATGCAAGATGGTGGGGTGCTCCCGACTACCGGGTTCCCACGGGTTAATGGCATGGAAACGAGTGACAATTCGGACAAGGTGCAAACGGTGCATCTCATACAACATGCATTCGTTCATGGCGGTCGTCCCGGCGGTTATACCTTCGAAGTATACGTGTCAGGACCGGATTTTTGGGATATGATTTCCCAGAAAATGGCCCTTGTGCTCACCATCCCCAGGATTACTGTTAGCTGACGAGGCACCAACTTGATACATAAACTCCAAGCAAAATACCAGATATGTGGTACAAGACCATTCTGGCTATGAGTACAACAATTGGTTTCTAGTGGTTGATGGAGGAAGCGGTTTGCGGATCATCAACGTCTATGGGACTCCATTTCCCGCAGGAACAGCTGACCAGGTTAACTCCTATCTTCGCGAGGCTGCTATCACCGTTGCTTAGGTTCCGAGGCTGTTGCCGCAACGCCTCCTCTCCATGCAAGAAATCTGGCCAAGACAATAGCCAGGACAAGCCGGTGAGTACTTTGAATGTACTCGCAAACATTTTGAGCACGGGTATAATATAACAAACGATAATCATGCTCTGAAAACATTCTATGATCACAACGTTAGTCATAAAAATAAAATCCCTGATGCATGCAAGCAGGTTATTTATATGCAACATGAATATGTAATAGCAGAGTAGTAATAAAAATGTACCGATCGGATGTCTGAAGCGACGTCTCGAAAGGATAGTAAATAACGAGCATGCCTCAGTCGGGCGTCTGAGCGACACCACATAAAGGGCTTATAAAGTAAATAATAAGCATGCCACAGTCGGGCGTCTGAGCGACACCACATAAAGGGCTTATAAAGTAAACCAATAACAAGCATGCCACAGTCGGGCGTCTGAGCGACACCACATAAAGGGCTTATAAAGTAAACCAATAAGAAGCATGCCATAGTCGGGCGTCTGAGCGACACCGCATAAAGGGCTTGTAAGAAAAATAATCACAGTGAATATCCAGGAGGTAGAACCTTCCCAGGGATACTCAATAATTCCAATAATATAAAGTGTTAGTCCATAACAATCATAAGTCACAGGTCAGGATCCATGTTCTGGTTTAGTAGTTTCTCCACTAAGACCGACACTTGACCCAACCCAGACTATAGTCCTTAACCATGGACACGGCTATTCGAATAGATTTAACTCTGCAGAGGGTGTACTCTTTACCCACGAGTAACGGATTCCTTTAGTCCATCGGAACTAATTCCGTCTACGGTCTTTTAGTCGAAAAACACGCCTCGACTCAAGACACACCGCCTTAACTTTACTCGTGTCTGGAATCACCCACGACACCCGTTAAGCAAAACTCTAAGTGGGGAGGCTACAACCTCGATTAGCATGGGATCAAACTTATATCGCACGCTACTAAGGGGTGCCCCCCCTCTCGGTCCCAACCGGAAACACCCATGCCCCCGGACCAAGTGGCATGCCTACCGGCTGCAGCCGGTATCTTCCAGTATGGCCTCTCTGTACGGTGTGTGCTAGAAAGGGGTTGACAACTTACTGAACCGTACCCTACCTACGGCAGGGAAAAGTGGCAGCACAAAACAAGTATGGGGGTTACTGGAACAAGACTCGATCTACGACAGACTCAGGAGATTTAAGTATTTCCTGCATGATTAGGATAACCAATATGTTTCAACCAACAGACAGAATCACCACTCCTCATACCTCATCTTGCCATACCGGACACAACCATCTCGACGGGGAACCAGAGATAAGCTCGTGTCTACCCAAGACAGAGACTTTCTCGGCTTCCTTCCGGTAGGCATGAAAGGCATGTAAGGATGATTACTATCGCAAACATATCAAGCTCCAATAGCATGAGATCACCAACATGCACTCATGAGTCTGCTCATATCCTCAAAAAAAAAACGAATACTCCGTGTCACGGTGAGTTGTAACTATATCAAATAACACACGATAATATTATGCCAAGGTTCAAAAATGCTTGCCTTTAAGTTGTGGAGAGGCAGGGTGCATTCCAAAACTTTTGAAAGTTTTCTTCTCTCTCTCCAAAATCCTATTTTAAATAAATTTGAATTAACACATACTTTCAAAACAGCACAAAAAAGTTGTTTGAATTTTTTTCAAATAAATCTTAAAATAAACTAAACGAAATTCGAGAGAGGTAGGAAAAAGAATCAATTCATTTGGAGTTATATTTAAAAAGTTATAGCCACTCAAAGTTTAGTCAATATTTTGTTTAAAAAAATAGATAAAGAAAAGAAAACGTTTCGAATAGGTACACGTCGAATACGTACTTTGCTTTTACGTCTTCCCTTAACCCACGTGGACCGGTGCGGGGTCACTGATAGTGGGTCCAGGGGGCCCACTGGTCAGGTTTGACCAGTCATCCCCCGCCTTCCCTCTCATTTGGCGAGCAGGCGGAGCTCAGCCGATCTTCGGCCCGTGAGCAGCGGCTCCTCGAGGGCATCCGAGGGCAGGGATGGATCCGCCAGTTCAGGGCGGTCCTCCCGGTAGTCACTGGGCTGGTGGGGGTGGAGGGGGTCGCCGGCCGCGAGCTTCGAAGTGGAGATGGATTCGGGAGGTTTGGGGCTTTGGGCTATGGTGGTTCCTCGACACAGCTGAGGGTTCGGGCGGCTCCGCACGGACGAGGGGAGGTGGATGGTGGTGCCAGATGGATGAAAGGGGCTCGGGTTGCAACTGAACGGACCGGAGGGCGGCTGCGGCTGTACTGGCCGGAGATGGGGAAGAAGACCTCCCCTGGTCGATTGCCTGCTACGGGGTGCTAGGTGGGGTGATAGGAGGTTGCTTGAGGGTTCGGAGAGGCTCGGGGGCTCCTTATATTGGCGGACGGAGTCGGTTCCCACGGCGGCCGTGGATAAGATCGGCGATCGCCGTTCTGTAGCTCGCAGAACGACGTGTCGAGGCTGGGGGTGGAGGCAAGGGCTAGCGGACGAGCGGGCACTGCTCCATGGGCGGTGGCGTAGCTGAAGGTTTGGGCGGCGCCAGACAGGCGGGGCTGCTGCGGTCGGCCGCTAGTGGCCACGGCCGACCTGACGGCGGCGCTGTGGAGCTCCAGGGCGGCCCTGCGGTGAGGGAGGGGGCAGGTGCGTTGGCTGCGAGTGGGAGAGGATCAGAACGGGCGCGGGGGAGGCGGCAATGAGACGCGGCGACTCGGGCGCACGCACGTGCAAAACGCGCGCTCTGGCCGCGCCCAGAGCACGCCCACCAGGTGCTCGGCGAAATGCAGGGGCTTGCCAGGAGGCCAGGGTGGAGCTGGGGTTTAACAGGATTAGGTTAGGGTAGTCTAGAGGCTTAGTGGACATGGTGGTTAGGCAAAGCAAGCAGGTCCATAGTACAAACCAGAAACTATGTCACAACTGATCATGCCCATAAGGTGTTTGACAAAATGCCAAGGGCACCTAGGCATTTCTTGGGGTGGCCAAACTCTCCAGGCTAGTGTCTCTTTAGATGTAGGGGATGGTGGCAAGTTTAGTTGGTCAAAGCTAGAAACTTGTTAGTGCAAGATTTGGAGAAAATCAAATGGGATGTAAAGAAAATGGCATTATGGCATGTACTAGAAATATTCCAATGGACCCAATCTCACGGACTTAAGGGTGCGGTAGGGTGTACTACAAGCGGGAGAAAGATCATGGGCATTAGAGCAACAAAAATTAGAGTTCTTTGTAGAAAAGCCAAACTGGACCAGAGAGCAAAAGAGGATGGTTTGCTCATATTTTTCAAAGAACACCAGTGGATTTTTGCACCAAGATAAATAATATACTCCTACTGACCTCCCCTAATTTTGGTGGAAGTTTTAAAGAAATATTTAAATAGGTTGTAGTGCAAAAGTGCAATTTGACCAGATTTGAAAACTAGTGGCAAAGCTCAAAATTTTCAATTGAATAAAAGATGTTTTTGCATAAAAGTGATTTAAAAACACCACATGACATCCCCAAATTTTGGTTGGAATTTTAAAAAAATTTATCAAACGGTTGTAGTGCAAATGGGACCCTAAAACTTATGAAAAATCATTTTAGAGAAATAAAGCTCAGGAAAAATGATTATATAAATAATTCCACTGATAAAAGAATTGTTTTCATTGAGAGGGTAAATAAGTCCAATAATGATTGAATTTTTTTTACTTGGGGTGAAAACTCCACAACTTAGAAGAAAGGAGAGGTTCTGAGATAAAAAATAAATCCAGAAAAATAAAATTTTAATTTCCTGGCGAAATTTTAATAAACAAAAATATGGTTAAATTTTTGGGGTGTCACAACGCTACCCCCCTTAAGAAAAATCTCGTCCTCGAGATTTGCTAAGGGTCGTTTTTTTAAAACTATAGCTCATAATAGCTGAAACCGAACAGTTTACTCATAGCCCGAACTTGGGTACAACGCATAAGCTGCAACACATAAATAAACATGGCTATGATGTTTACAATGAAAACGGCAAATGTACATTGTCCCGAGAGAACGTCTCTGGTACTGGGGCACAGTCTTCTTCTATCGGGGGAAGCGGGTTGACTAGTCCATGAATGCGTCTCTCCTGGTCGGGTCTCAGCGGTGTGCCGATGGCGATCTGAGGATTTAAATCAGCGAGGCTCTGAAGATAACCCATTATCCGCTGGGTTAGACGCTCTTGCACGATGACGTACTGGGCAAGGTTGGCCAGTACTGGGTCTCTCTCAATTCGTCCCCGGGGAAAAGATGTTACTTCTCCGGGTGCTGCACGGCTCGGAAAGTAATAATACCCTCGTTCGCTGGCATAGGGTACTACGAATCGAAGGCGAACAAGCGCTTCGTGTGCAGCCGCTTCTATGGCCATTTGTGGAGCTGGCATAGATTTCCCCAGGAAGGAGACTTCCGTTGGGTCTTGGTTTGAGTTTACGGGAGGGATGTGTACTCGCCCAATATTTCGAGGTGGATGGGGTGATTCTCGATTTGAGCAGCTCAGTCTTGGGGTGGTTGGGTAGAACCCATGGTACTACAGTAAAGTCCCACAATATTTTAACAAAACTACCCGGGGTTGCATCTGGGGTTCTCAGATAAATGCTAGGGCTCGGCATGGCAAGAAATGGTTGTGAGGGTGGTGCACAAGGTGAGAGGTACTTGGTAAGGTCACGAGATGGCCTTTTTATAGCACTCGAGCTAGGTTATTTACTGTGGTGAAAGGTAATGAATTTACCAGTCCTGCTCTAAGGGTCGGGGTCTAAGCCACAGATACACGTATCTCACTAAAGTGACGTATCACTATGGGGGTTGTCGGGGTTGGTTTTTGGTAGCTACGCTCGGAATTAAAAATGCAACCGTACATCAACATACTTATGCACAGCTACTATTTAAAATAGGGGCGCCCATGCAGACATGTGGCGATACAAGATCACACAATTACAGGGTGTGGGCATACTAAGACTCGGTACTACTCGAGTGACTTAGTCTACCTCGTTTATATCTAAGCGGGCGTGCCTTGTGGACGTCGAGGCTTCTCCACGGTTTTCACCGTCGGGATTAGCTGGAGGGGGTTGAGGGGCTGCAGGGTCGGGGTAGCGATGATGACCCTCGCGGGGGTAGTTGGCCACAATCCCGTTGGCGCGTGTTCCCAAAAGGTGACGAAGCACTTCTGGGGTCATCAAGATATTTTGGTCGATGACTGGGGCCGTCCTCAAGGACTCGATCGGTTGTCCGAACAGCACGACTGGGTTGTCGGCGTTGGGCTCATCTTCTCCTCTTGCCGGGGCTCGGCGAATCAGCTCTCCACGAGCTGTGATCAGATCAAGGGTGATTTGATCGAACATATCATCTAGTGCACTTACATAGCGCACCAGATGCAACAATGCAGGGTCCGTCTCGTGATCTCCGTTGGCAACTGGGTGGCCTACCATATCCGGCTACGGCTGGGGTAGTAGTAGAACGAGCGACAGTTAACTCTGGGTGATAAGTGCCGGAGTTGAACTATAGCCTCTCGAGCAGCTAGTTGGATGGCTTGTGGCTCAAAGGAAGTAGTCCTTCCGGTGAACCTGTAGGGGCATTTTGGCGATAGACCCCTAACGTAGACGTGCACAGTGGCCCAGAATTGACGGCTCTCACCGCTCATGGGTCCTTGGTACACAACATATTTTGGGGCTCTTCTAACGCGAAGGCACGGCGGGTGAGGTTTGCTAGCACGGTCACATAACCTCCAAGGTTGGTTGTCGTGGTCTCATTGTGAACAATGGGTCCTGGCATTTTAGCTTGGTTTGGGCAGAGGCTGTGTTGTGCTGGGTTGAGGCTAGCGTGCCCTTTTTATAGAAAAAGGGAACGGAGTCTTCCTACGCACGCTTGTGAATGAGACAATTTTGGTGTCGGTCACTGGCGCGTGACCGACAGGCTAGGCTGATAGGTTGGGCACCGACTGCCAAAAGGTGTCGGGTTACTGTATGGCTATCTTGCGCGAGAAGCTTGGCTCGGTTTAGGTTAAGTTCTGGTGGGTTGGTTTTCCTAGGTTTTTCGACCTGGCTAAGATAGGATTAGCCAATGATCAGCCTGGCTCTGATACCAAGTTTGTCAGGACCGGATTTTTGGGATATGATTTCCCAGAAAATGGCCCTTGTGCTCACCAGCCCCAGGATTACTGTTAGCTGATGAGGCACCAACTTGATACAAAAACTCCAAGCAAAATACCAGATATGTGGTACAAGACCATTCTAGCCTATGAGTACAACAATTGGTTTCTAGTGGTTGATGGCGGAAGCGGTTTGTAGATCTTCAGCGTCTATGGGACTCCATTTCCCGCAGGAACAGCTGACCAGGTTAACTCCTATCTTCATGAGGCTGCTATCACCGTTGCTTAGGTTCCAAGGCTGTCGTCACAACGCTCCTCTCCATGCAAGAAATCTGGCCAAGACAATAGCCAGGGACAAGCCAGTGAGTACTTTGAATGTACTCGCAAACATTTTGAGCACGGGTATAATATAACAAACGATAATCATGCTCTGAAAACATTCTATGATCACAACGTTAGTCATAAAAATAAAATCCCTGATGCATGCAAGCAGGTTATTTATATGCAACATGAATATGTAATAGCAGAGTAGTAATAAAATGCACCGATCGGATGTCTGAAGCGACGTCTCGAAAGGATAGTAAATAACGAGCATGCCTCGATCGAGCGTCGGCGACACGGATAAAGGGCTTATAAAGTAAATAACAAGCATGCCACAGTCGGGCGTCTGAGCGACACCACATAAAAGGCTTATAAGGTAAACCAATAACAAGCATGCCACAGTCGGGCGTCTGAGCGACACGACATAAAGGGCTTATAAAGTAAAC
Organism: Aegilops bicornis; assembly: GCA_021605145.1. Taxonomy (NCBI): domain Eukaryota; kingdom Viridiplantae; phylum Streptophyta; class Magnoliopsida; order Poales; family Poaceae; genus Aegilops; species Aegilops bicornis. The sequence goes on from CM038671.1 coordinate 110,815,565, forward strand.
CAATAACAAGCATGCCACAGTCGGCCGTCTGAGCGACACCGCATAAAGGGCTTGTAAGAAAAATAATCACAATGAATATCCAGGAGGTAGAACCTTCCCAGGGATACTCAATAATTCCAATAATATAAAGTGTTAGTCCATAACAATCATAAGTCACAGGTCATGATCCATGTTCTGGTTTAGTAGTTTCTCCTCCAAAGACCGACACTAAGACCGACACTTGACCCAACCCAGACTGTAGTCCTTAAACCATGGACACGGCTATTTGAATAGATTTAACTCTGCAGAGGGTGTACTCTTTACCCACGAGTAACGGATTCCTTTAGTCCATCGGAACTAATTCCGTCTACGGTCTTTTAGTCGAAAACACGCCTGACTCGCACACACCAGCTTAACTTTACTCGTGTCTGGAATCACCCACGACACCCGTTAAGCAAAACTCTAAGTGGGGAAGCTATAACCTCGATTAGCACGGGATCAAACTTATATCGCGCGCTATTAAGGGGTGCCCCCCTTTCGGTCCCTACCGGGAACACCCATGCCCCCGGACCAAGTGGCATGCCTACCGGCTGCAGTCGGTATCTTCCACTATGGCCTCTCTGTATGGTGTGTGCTAGAAAGGGGTTGACAACTTATCGAACTGCACTTACCTACGGCAGGGATAAGTGGCAGCACGAAACAAGTATGGGGGTTACTGGAACAAGACTTGATCTACGACCGACTCAGGAGGTTTAAGTATTTCCTGCATGATTAGGATAACCAATATGTTTCAACCAACGGACAGAATCACCACTCCTCATACCTCATCTTGCCATACCGGACACAACCGTCTCGACGGGGAACCAGAGATAAGCTCGTGTCTACCCAAGACAGAGACTTTTTCGGCTTCCTTCCGGTAGGCATGAAAGGCATGTGAGGATGATTACTATCGCAAACATATCAAGCTCCAATAGCATGAGATCACCAACATGCACTCATGAGTCTGATCATATCCTCAAAAAAAATAATGGATACTCCATGTCACGGTGGAGTTGTAACTATATCAAACAACACACGATAATATTATGCCAGGGTTCAAAAATGCTTGCCTTTAAGTTGTGGAGAGGCAGGGTACATTCCAAAACTTTTTAAAGTTTTCTTCTCTCTCTCCAAAATCCTATTTTAATTAAATTTGAATTAACACATACTTTCAAAACAGCAAAAAAAATTTGTTTGAATTTTTTTCAAATAAACTAGACAAATTTGAGAGAGGTAGGAAAAAGAATCAATTCATTTGGAGTTATATTTAAAAAGTAATAGCCAGTCAAAGTTTAGTCAGTATTCTGTTTTAAAAAACAGATAAAGAAAAGAAAATGTTTCGAATAGGTACACGTCGATTACGTACTTTGCTTTTACGTCTTCACTTAACCCACGTGGACGGCAAGGGGGTCACCGACAAGTGGGTCCAGGGGCCCACCGGGTCAGGTTTGACCCGATCATCCCCAGCCTTCCCTCTCCTTTGGCCGAACGGAGGCGGAGCTCGGCGATCTTCGCCCGGCGAACAACGGCTCCTCGAGGGCATCCGAGGGCGAGGATGGATCCGCCATGATTCAGGCGGTCCTCCCGGTAGTCGCCGGGCTGCTGGGGTGGAGGGGAAGGCCGCGGCGAAGCCATGGGCGGAGATGGCTTCGGGAGGTTTGGGGCTTTGGGCTATGGTGGTTGCTCGACACAGCTGAGGGTTCGGGTGGCTCCGCACGGTCGAGGGGAGGCGCATGGTGGTGCTAGATGGATGGGAGGGGCTCGGGTTGCGACTGAATGGACCGGAGGGCGGCTGTGGCTGTACTGGCCGGAGATGGGGAAGAAGACCTCCCCTGGTCGATTGCCTGCTACGGGGTGCTAGGTGGGGTGATAGGAGGTTGCTTGAGGGTTCGGAGAGGCTCGGGGGCTCCTTATATAGGCGGCCGGAGTCGGTTCCCACGGCGGCCGTGGATAAGATCGGCGAACCGCCATTACATAGCTCATGAGAATGACGATGTCGAGGCTGGGGTGGCGGCAAGGGCTAGCGGACGAGCGGCACTTTGCTCCATGGGCGAGTGGCGGCCTTGGAAGGCTTGGGCGGCGCCTGCCGAGGGGGGCTCGCTGCGGCTTAGTGGCCACGGCCGACCTGACGGCGGCGCTGTGGAGCTCCAGGGCGGCCTTGCGGTGAGGGAGGCTGCAGGCGTGTTGGCTGCGAGTGGGAGAGGATAAGAACGGGCGCGGGGGAGGCGGCAACGAGACGCGGCGACTCTGGCGCCTGCAAACGCAGCCTTCTGGCCAGCATGAGCACGCCCACCAGGTGCTCGGCGAAATGCAGGGGCTTGCCAGGAGGCCAGGGTGGAGCTGGGGTTCAACAGGATTAGGTTAGGGTAGTCTAGAGGCTTAGTGGACATGGTGGTTAGGCAAAGCAAGCAGGTCCATAGTACAAACCAGAAACTATGTCACAACTGATCATGCCCATAAGGTGTTTGACAAAATGCCAAGGGCACCTAGGCATTTCTTGGGGTGGCCAAACTCTCAGGGCTAGTGTCTCTTTAGATGTAGGGGATGGTGGCAAGTTTAGTTGGTCAAAGCTAGAAACTTGTTAGTGCAAGATTTGGAGAAAATCAAATCTGGACAGAAAGAAAATGGCATTATGGCATGTACTAGAAATATTCCAATGGACCCAATCTCCTGGACTTAAGGGTCTGGTAGGGTGTACTACAAGCAGGAGAAAGATCATGGGCATTAGAGCAACAAAAATTAGAGTTGCTGTAGAAAAAGCCAAACTGGACCAGAGAGCAAAAGAGGATGGTTTGCTCATATTTTTCAAAGAACACCAGTGGATTTTTGCACCAAGATAAATAATATACTCCTACTTGACCTCCCTAATTTTGGTGGAAGTTTTAAAGAAATATTTAAATAGGTTGTAGTGCAAAAGTGCAATTTGACCAGATTTGAAAACTAGTGGCAAAGCTCAAAATTTTCAATTGAACAAAAGATGTTTTTGCATAAAAGTGATTTGAAAACACCACATGACATCCCCAAATTTTGGTTGGAATTTTAAATAAATTTATCAATGGGTTGTAGTGCAAATGGGACCCTAAAACTTATGAAAAACCATTTTAGAGAAATAAAGCTCAGGAAAAATGATTATATAAATAATCCCACTGATAAAAGAATTGTTTTCATTGAGAGGGTAAATAAGTCCAATAATGATTGAAAAGCTCGGATTTATTCCACGATTTTTTGATCGCGATTTCTGATCCGATTTTTGATCTAGTTTAACTTTTCGCTCGTTTATCGGAATCAGACGATTCAAGCGCCTAGAGTTTCGTCTCGAAACCCTCTTTCCGAATAATCAACTCAAACAAGTTTTTGCCTCTGTAAATTTTGACCCTAGTTCAGATTAGTAAACGGATCTTGTTTCTTTCGCTGTTTGAGTTTCGTTACTCCGTTTGGTTTGATTCTTTTTGCGAACCGGAATTCTTAAGTTGAACTCTCCGGTCAATCTCTTTTATGTGAGTTTCTCTTGTGCATCTTTCCTTGTTGCTTATGTATGTTATTGTTTTCTTGCGATAGAACTCCCGTAGTGCGAAGCTTGTTACTACGAGTCTCTAGGATTCGCGGATCGTCAGCAAGGCAAGTAACACTTTGATCATACTCTTTTCATTCCCAGTTTTATGCATTAGTTCCAATCCTCAAACATTGCATGATTAGGATGTCATTAACTTGTGGGTATTGGGAAGTAGTAGTTGAGGTAGAAACTATTGTCCTGTTATTATCAAACCCTTGGGAGTTACTTCTATGTGTTGCTTATATTGCTATGCTTTGCTCGTAGACGTGGTTTGGGTTTGAGTGTATCCATGACAGATGTGAGATTGTTAATTAATGGTTTAATTTAAGGTGGCAACATTAATACACATCTGGGTGGATTGAGGCACCTGGGGAACCCAGTGTTATCTGTTTATTTTTGGAAATCCCGGGGTACCCGTGTGATCTTCCTATGGACCGCCACCCAGGCTCAAAGGGAACCGAGATTATTCAGGCTAGAAACTTCCGTGTGCAGCCACAAGCTACTATGGGCTCTAGCGTAGTTGAGTAAGTTATGTGAAGCTCTTGAAGAGGTAGATCAGCAGGTAGTGGGTTTTGTAGGTTTGGTATGGTCTACCCGGAGTAGAGAGTTAATGTTTCTGAAAGACTATGTCTTGGTCATCCGTTTCTCAAACACCATGTAGTGCGAGAAATCAGCGGAGGCGATCGATTCTTGTGGGGAAAAGTGCGCAAACCTCTGCAGAGTGTACAATCTAATCATGGTTAGCCGTGTCCCCGGTTATGGACAATTTTGAGTATCTAGTACTTGAGTTATCACATGTATCTCATCAATATTAATTAATATTGTTGGGTTGTTAAATACTTTAACTCGGATTGAGTTGGGGTTATACCTTCTCAATGTTTCAACCACCATGATAGTTAAATAAAAATATATTCCTTTATTGTAGGAAAAAATTAGCTTTTCGCAAAACTATAACCATATAGCTTTCCACCAGCCAAATATGCATGTAGTGATAGCATTACTTCTGTTCATGCTCTATTGTGTTATATTGCCAGCATATTCCATGTGCTGACCCGTTCTCGGGCTGCAACGTATTATGTTGCAGACTTTTCAGACGAGGAGTAAGGTTCGATAGGTCGTTGCCGTGCAGCTCAGCTATGCCGTTGGAGTTGATGGACTCACTTTATCTTCCAAGCCTTCCGTTGTTATCGCATTAGATGGCCTTAAGTCATATTATTGTAATAAGTTCTCTTTTGAGACATTCAATGTAATAAGTGTGTGATTGCTACTATGTTATAAATCCTTCGAATACTATGTGTGTCAGCATTACTGATCCAGGGATGACACTGAGACACAGAGACTTAACCATCTGAGGTCGGGTTGCTACATTGGCGTCCCGTACAGTACTCGGCCGACCATCCGTGTGGTCTTGCCGGTGGTGTACTTGGCGAATCCACGTAGTCGTACATAGGTAGTAGAGGAACTTGACGCATCCAAACGAAGCAACACAAAAGGCCTCGGGTCTTGGTGGTCAATGAAGGAGGCGATGGCGAAAGAAGAACGCACAAGATCAGACAGCCACGACGGACACCATGGCCGTGAGGAGGAGGGGCCCTGGCACGAAACCAGCAGCGGGCAGGCGCGTGCAGGAAGGCGGTGAGGTCGACAGCTTGCCCAAGTCACGGCGGAGCGACGGGAACAGCGGTGGACGAGGAAGCAGAGGGGAGGCGTCGCGTGGAGGAGAGTCGACGGGGCGGCGCTCGCCGGAGTCGGGGCCGAAGGGGACGGATCGAGGGGCTCCTCCCCTGGCGACGGAGCTGACGAGTCGGTGGCGTAGGGTTGACGAGGAGGCGGGCGTGGAGGTCCTGGCACGGTGGTGAGCTTGAGGTGGCTGACGACGGAGAGATGCAGGCACGAGCAGGAGGCAGAGGGGACGGAACGAGGACGCGGCTGTTGAAGGAAGGGGGCGCGACGGAGCTCGGCGGGCTTGTTCCAGCGGAGATGCTTCAGGGAGGCGACTCGAGGATCAAACAGGGGAGGCGACTGTGTTGGGGATCGGGCGCGAGGCATGATGCTGCTCTCTCCCTCTGACGGCGCATCAAGGAAGGAGGGGATCGATCGGGAGAGAGGGCGAGGAGGTCAGGCGCTGGCGGCGGTAGAGGAAAAGAGATGGGGATCGAGAGGGGGTTCAATCGGGCTAGGGTTAAGGGCGCCGGAGCTGGGCCTTGGGCCAACTGGTCTGGCTGGATACAAGTGGCGGTCGGGCTTCTCTCTTCCGATTTATAGAAAAAAAAGAAAAGAAAAGGGAGAGAAAAGAAAACGTTAGAGAAGCGTTTGGGCATAAGGATTATTTTCCCGGACTCACAAAAATGCGCTTGTCCCAAGAAAATATAATTGAGCATGATTGCAAGGTTTAATTCAAATGGATTTGAATTTAATTCAAATGGTTGAACAAGGAGTAGGATTCGGAAGTGTCCAAAAATGTTGAACATTTAGGAAGAGCTTCGAAAAGTGGGAAAAGAATTATAGGCAAGGTTAGAGAGTCAAAACTTGAAGTAGGAAAGGCCGCGGGATTTAACATGCACGCGTGTTGTGGTAAGTTCCAAATTAATGGAATATTATTTTATAGCTCCCTAATAATATTGGGAGGCTGTGTTATAAAGAGAAATCACCATGTGAATTCCCTCGATTTAAATAGATCAAAAGATCTATGCAATTTATTTAGGTTAGGTTTAAAAATTAAATGACATGCTGGCATGATGACATGATGCAATGCAAAAATAAATAGAGCAAGCACAAAAGAAACACACGGTGATCACGAAAATATGGAAGTCTTCTAGAGCGTCTGTCTTGTGGCGTCACACGCGAGCTTGGCTATTATAGTTGGATCTTATGATGTTTCTCCCCTTCTACTCTCTTGTAATGGATTGAGTTTTCCCTTTGGAGTTATCTTATCAGATTGAGTATTTAAGGATTTGAGAACACTTGATGTATGTCTTGCATGTGCTTATTTGTGGTGACAATGGGATATTCACGTGAACTACTTGGTGTATGTTTTGCTGATTGAGGGAGTCCTGGATTATGGGGTGTCCGGATGGCCGTACTATAACCTTTGGCCGGACTCCTGGACTATGAAGATACAAGATTGAAGACTTTGTCCCGTGTCCGGATGGGACTTTCCTTGGCGTGGAAGGCAAGCTTGGCGATACAGATATGTAGATCTCCTCCCATTGTAACCGACTCGATGTAACCCTAACCCTCTCCGGTGTCTATATAAACCGGAGGGTTTTAGTCCGTAGGGCGAACAACAATCATACCATAGGCTAGCTTCTAGGGTTTAACCTCTCTGATCTCGTGGTAGATCTACTCTTGTACTACCCATATCATCAATATTAATCAAGCAGGAGTAGGGTTTTACCTCCATCGAGAGGGCCCAAACTTAGGTAAAAACATCGTGTCCCTTGTCTCCTGCTACCATCCGCCTAGACGCACAGTTCGGGACCCCCTACCCGAGATCCGCCGGTTTTGACACCGACACTAGTGCTTTCATTGAGAGTTCCTCTGTGTCGTCATCTTTAGGCCCGATGGCTCCTCCGATCATCAAAAACGATGCGGTCCAGGGTGAGACTTTTCTCCCCGGACAGATCTTCGTATTCGGCGGCTTTGCACTGCGGGCCAATTCACTTGGCCATCTGGAGCAGATCGAAATCTACGCCCCTGGCCATCAAGTCAGATTTGGAAGTTTAAACTACACGGCCAACGTCCGCGGAGACTTGATCTTCGACGGGTTTGAGCCACAGCCAAGCGGGCCGCACTATCACGATGGTCATGATCTAGCTCTGCCAAAGCGATTGCCACTGGAGGCCGCACGTTGTCCATAGCGACCCTTAGCTCGGAGCCGATTGCGCTAATCGAGGACGGGTGGCTGGACACCGCCTCGGGGCTGCAATCTCTCTGGCGATCGAGCCGAACACCATACGTGTCCTTTGCGGCTTCGTGGATCGCATGGTGCCGGACTCCTCTCCGGACTCGAACCTTCCGCGCCCACCTTGTCGAATCTGATTGGGCGCCGATCATGGAGTTCACCGCCGCGGACATCTTTCAGCACTCGCCTTTCGGCGACATTTTGAATTCACTAAAGTCTCTCTCCTTATCAGGAGAACCTTGGCCGGACTATGGTCAACAAGGTTGGGATGCGGACGATGAAGAAATTCAAAGCCCACCCACCACCCACTTCGTAGCCACTGTCGATGATCTAACCGACATGCTCGACTTCGACTCCGAAGACATCGACGGTATGGACGACGATGCAAGAGATGACCAAGAACCAGCGCCTACAGGGCACTGGAAGGCCACCTCGTCACACGACATATACATGGTGGACATCCCAAAAGAAGGGAATGGCGATGGAACAACAGAGGATGACCCCTCCAAGAAGCAGCCTAAGCGCCGGCGTCATCGGCGCCGTTCTAAATCCCGCCACAGCAAACATGGCGATTCCAGCACGGGAGTAATAACACCCCAGACAGTGCCAAAGACAATCCCCTCCAGCAGGATTCAGCGCAGGAGGACAGAGAAGCCAGCCCTCATGAGAAAGCGGCAGACAGAGAGGTAGAGGACGATAATTACATGCCTCCCTCCGAAGACGAGGCAAGCCTCGACGACGACGAATTTGTCGTGCCTGAGGATCCCGTCGAACAAGAGCGTTTGAAACGCAGGCTTATGGCCACGTCGAGCAGCCTCAAGAAAAAACAGCAACAACTTATAGCTGACCAAGACTTGCTAGCCGACAGATGGACTGATGTCCTTGCAGCTGAAGAGTACAAACTCGAACGCCCCTCCAAGAGCTACCCAAAACGCAGGCTGCTACCCCGATTAGAGGAGGAAGTACCTAGACCTACATCACCAGCGCATGATGCGGCCGACCGACCACCTCGTGGCCGCGACAGAGAGGCCTCTCGGCCCTCCACTCAAGCCGCACCCCGGCATCGCTCAAAGAATACCAAGGCACGTGGAAATGCGCCAGACCTGCAAGATATATTAGAGGACAGGGCAAGGCAAACAAGATCGATATATGGATCGCGTGGGCGCCCCACGACACATGACGATAACCATCATGCCGGATATGGTAAATCCGGCCGGGCCGAACACAATAGACAAAGCTAATTTGAGCTACGTCGTGACATAGCCCAATACAGAGGCGCCGCACACCCACTATGCTTCACAGATGAAGTAATGGATCATCAAATCCCCGAGGGTTTCAAACCCGTAAACATCAAATCATACGATGGCACAATGGATCCGGCGGTATGGATCGAGGATTATCTCCTTCATATCCACATGGCCCACGGAGATGATCTACACGCCATCAAATACCTCCCACTCAAGCTTAAAGGACCAGCTCGGCATTGGCTTAACAGCTTGCCAGCAGAATCAATTGGTTGTTGGGAGGACCTGGAAGCCGCATTCCTCGACAACTTCTAGGGCACCTATGTGCGACCACCAGACGCCGATGGCCTAAGCCACATAATTCAGCAGCCAGAGGAATTGGCCAGACAATTCTGGACACGGTTCCTAACCAAGAAAAATCAAATAGTTGACTGTCCGGACGCAGAGGCCCTTGCAGCCTTCAAGCATAACATCCGTGACGAGTGGCTTGCCCGGCACCTAGGACAGGAAAAGCCGAAATCCATGCCAGCCCTCACAACACTCATGACCCGCTTTTGCACGGGAGAAGACAGCTGGCTAGCTCGTAGTAACAACATGACCAAGAGCCCTGGTAATTCGGATACCAAGGACAACATAGGCAGGTCGCGTCGCAACAAGCAAAAGCGCCGCACTAACGCATTTACAATGCCGAGGATCTGACAGTTAATGCCGGATTCAGAGGCTCTAAACCCGGTCAGCAGAAAAAGCCATTCAAAAGAAATACTCCGGGCCCGTCCAATTTGGACCGAATACTCGATCACTCGTGCCAGATACACGGCACCCCCGAAAAACCAGCCAACCACACCAACAGGGATTGTTGGGTGTTCAAGCAGGCAGGCAAGTTAAGCGCCAAAAACAATGACAAGGGGCTGCATAGCGATGACGAGGAGGAGCCCGGCCGCCCGAACAATAGGGGAGAGAAGGGCTTCCCCCCACAAGTGCAGACGGTGAACATGATATACGCAACCCACATACCCAAAAGGGAGCGGAAGCGTGCACTCAGGGACGTATATGCGTTGGAGCCAGCCGCCCCAAAGTTCAACCCATGGTCCTCCTGCCCGATCACTTTTGATCGAAGGGACCACCCCACTAGCATCGGCCATGGCGGATTCGCCGCATTGGTTCTAGACCCAATCATTGACGGATTTCACCTCACTAGAGTCCTTATGGACGGCGGCAGCAACTGAACACTGCTTTATCGGATACGGTGCAAAAATGGGCAAAGATCCCTCAAGGATTAAACCCACAAAGATGACCTTTAAAGGCGTCATACCAGGTGTAGAGGCCAACTGTACAGGCTCAGTTACACTTGAGGTGGTCTTCGGATCCCCGGATAATTTCCGAAGCAAGGAGTTAAGCTTCGACATAGTCCCTTTCCTTAGTGGCTATCATGCACTGCTCGGACGAACCGCATTTGCAAAGTTCAATGCGGTGCCGCACTATGCATACCTAAAGCTCAAGATGCCAGGCCCTTGAGGAGTCATTACGGTCAATGGAAACACCGAACGCTCTCTCCGGACGGAGGAGCATATGGCGGCCCTCACGGCGGAAGTACAAAGCAGCCTCTCAAGGCAATTCTCCAGTCCGACCATTAAACGTCCGGACACCGTCAAGCGCGCCTAGAGTAACCTACAACAAGATCGCCTGGCACGTTCCGAGCACTAGCAATGCGGCCCCAACCCCAACCCCAGCCCTCGCGAAATTGCGAAACCAGTACTGCGCGTACATAACTATGCTCTGGAAATACCATGGGCATAGGGGGAGGGGCACGACCACGGCATGCCCAAAATGCGGCTCAACCGCACTGTGGGGCTCCGATTTTGTCATTCTTTTTCTCTTACATTCAGGACTCCACTCTCACGGAAGGCCTGTCCGGCAAGATAATCGCCGAACACACGATGCAACAGCCGTGGAGGCAGAAAGCTACGTCGAGTGTCCGGTGGTCTCTATAACGAGCAGTATACTTGTTTCACATATCATCCAGCAGCTCGCCCCTGGAGGGGGACATGTCAACTAGTCCCATCTCTTGCTTATCGCACTATTTGTATCGTTCTACTTTTACCGCAGACTTTTCAAATAAACAATGCATAGCTTTTGTCTATTATTGCATTCCCTTTTTTATAAAAATATGTTCAGTTATGACATTATGCAAGTGTACACTTTGGTACGGCCAATACACCAGGGGCTTACGTACCCCAGAATATGGTGTGAGAAGTCCGAACACTCTCATGAGTGCGGCACCCCGAACTTATAGCATTATATGCATCGGCTCCGAATCATGTCTTGGGTCAATAGTTGGGTTTGCCCGGCTCCCATGTTTTGGTACCTTACGTTCCGTTATATCGGCTAAGGTAGCACTGGGAGAACCACTGCGATTGTGCCCCGGTTGAGCTGGACTAAGCACCTTAGTGGAGAAAGCTAAAACTGACCATCATGATAGGGCGAGAGCTGGTCGCTGTTCGAGAGGTTTTCGAGTCCCTAAAGACTTATGCCGCTTAGAGCGAGGAGTCGGCTTTGTCCGGCCTAGGCGTGGATAGCGCCCCGAACTCGATCTTCCGAATACTTGGGGCTTCACCGAAATTTAAATTATAGAATTCTATGGCTAAGTGAGAGTGTTCAAGCATTATAGTCTGATTGCCTTGTTCGATGTGTTGAGCGCCTCCCTCGAAGGACCCAATAATGGGACAAAGAGCGCTCAAGTTTATCCCGAACACCCCAGCACTCATGACATGGGGAAGTGTCAAGACTCGCCATCTCTCAATTTTAATAAACGGCCGCATAGAAGGTAATATTTTAAATTCAAAAGCGTTGCTTAGCGCATATGAACGAGTTTTCAGCGTACAGGATCACAAATGTGTTTACTCAAAAATTACATCTTTGGAGCACTCATCCGCTATACGGCGGGCACCCTTCAGGACGCCCTCATAATACATCTCGGGCTTGGGATGCTCCTTGCCCGGCGGTGGTCTGTCCATCACAAGCTTCTCAGCGTCCATCTTGCCCCAATGCACTTTAGCACGGGAAAGGGCCCTACGGGCACCTTCGATGCACACGGAGCGCTTGATGACTTCAAGCCTTGGACAAGCATCCACCAGCCGCCTTACCAGCCCGAAGTAGCTCCCATGAATGGCTTCCCCAGGCCACAACCGGACTACGAGACTCTTCATGGCCTGTTCGGCCACCTTATGGAGCTCGACCAGCTGCTTCAGCTAGTCGCTCAAGGGCACCGGGTGTCCGGCCTCAGCATACTGAGACCACAACACCTTCTCCGTCGAGCTCCCCTCTTTGGCTCGGTAGAATGCGGCAGCGTCGGACACCTCGGGGAAGATCTGCGAATGCTCCTGGAGAGCTCCGGACTCGGGTAAGTAACAAGTAATTCACTTTCGCGTGCTTCCTTTGCATAAAGAATGCCTTACTCGCCGCTATCTTCTTCATCGCCTCAATTTCCTGGAGGGCCTTTTGGGCTTCGGCCTTGGCAGATTTGGCGCTCTCTAGCACCGAGGCAAGCTCGGACTCTCGAGTCTTTGAGTCAAGCTCCAAACTCTCGTGTTTTTCCACGAGAGCCTGGAGCTCTTGCCGCACCTCCACCGCTCGCGCCTCCTGCTTCTCTCGCTCGGTGCGCTCCACGGCCGCATTGTTTTCGGCCTTGGACAACGCTTCCTTCAGGGTCGCCACCTTGTTCGTGGCCCCTGAAATACCCACGTTGGTCCTGTCATTTTTTGCAACCACATATTTTTATATACTTACATAAGGTATTACTTACCTTCCTTGTCCTCGAGCTGCTTCTTGGCAAGGCCGAGCTCGTTCTCGGACCGCTCGAGGCTCTGCTTCAATGCATTGACCTTCGCAGTCAGTGCGGCAGAGGTCAGCAGCACAACCTGCATTCCCATATTGACATATTTATGTTAGACTCCTTTGTATATCTTCTTGATCCTCAGTTCGGCTTTTCTTTCCGAACACCAAACTGAGCATCAGGGGCTACTGTCTATGTGGTAATATTTTTACATATCTTAAATACATACCTCAAAGCACATCGGAGAAAGGCAGCACAGGCTTGATCGCCGCTCTTGGTGGACTGAACCTTCTAGATCACCACACTCATAATAGTGTGGTGCTCCTCGTCGATGGAGGCGCCGTTAAGCACCTCCAGCAGATTATCCGGTGCCTCCGGTTGGACGGAGGTCACTGGCATTGTAGGCTTGCCCTTCTTAGTAGGGGCCGTCTGCCGGATGCCGGAACCACTGAAGGTACCGGTGCGGTGTCCGGCCTAGGGCCGGACTTGGAACCCTTTGGGGTTTTATCCCCTTTGCGCCTGGAATCCGGGAGGTTGCCTTGAGGCGCCTCCAGGAGCACCTCCTCCTGGCCTGGCCCCTTTTGGGACGCCACCTCGGTGTCATCAACAGCGCAAGGAGAGGAGGCGGTCGGAAGTGAAGTGTTGTTCACATACGACGAACCCAGGGAACCGCCGACGGTTGCCGAGCCCGCCTTGGGCGGACTGCATGATTATATTCGGCGTCACAAGGTAATGTGCAATAAAGGAACACCCTGAGTTATTCTGGTATCCGGATACTTATGATCTTGCCAGGCGCTTGGCCCTGGATGGCCACTCCTCTTCACTGTTATCGGCGTTGGTGGAGTAGTCCGGAGGAAGAGTCCTTCCCTTCTTGGACCCTCCGCCCCGCCCCCCACAGTTGGGGCGGCCTTCCTTTTCATTCCTCCCCCCGCTGGAGGGGGAGAGGATTCTTCTTCCTCCTCCTCGTCTTCAGAGGAGGGGTGCGTCCCGGAGTCGTTGGACGATGAATCCGGCACCACCGGGCGCCGGGAACTCTTTCGAGTTCTCGTAGCCTTCTTCTTGGCCTTCTTCTCCGGCACCACGTAAGATGCCGGGACAATCAGCCCCGTCAAGTGGGCGTCTGCTGGATCTTCGGGCAAAGGAGCCGGACAGTCGATCTGTCCGGTCTTCTTCTGCCATTCCTGTCAAGGGAATGGGAGCTTAGATCCCGCATAGAGTTAAACTATGAAAAACAAGTATCCCGTAAAGGGTAAAATAAGCTTACTATACTGGCTTGGCGCTTCGTGCGGAATCCGCGATCCTCGGTGAGGGGAGGGGGAACCTCGGTGCCCTTGAATAACACCTTCCAGGCATCCTCGTGCGTTGTGTCAAAGAGCACAGTCGGAGTTTAGTCTTTGGGCCAGGTTGAACTCCCATAAGTTAAAAGCCCGTTGTTGACACGGGAGGATCTGAAGGATGAGCATGACCTGGACTACGTCGACAAGTTTAACCTCTTTGTTCACCAGGTCTTGGACGCAGGATTGGAGTCCGGTCCGCTCTTCCGAATTTCCCCATGACAGACCCTTCTCTTTCCAGGAGGTGAGCCGTGTGGGAATGCCAGATCAGAATTCGGGGGCCGCTGCCCATTTAGGGTCACGCGGCTCGGTGATGTAGAACCACCCCGATTGCCACCCCTTTATGGTCTCCACGAAGGAGCCCTCGAGCCATGTAACATTGGGCATCTCGCCCACCATGGCGCCTCCGCACTCCGTTTGTTGGCCGCCCACTACCTTCGGCTTGACATTGAAGGTCTTCAGCCATAAGCCAAAGTGAGGCTTGACGCGGAGGAAAGCCTCACACACGATGATAAACGCCGAGATGTTGAGGACGAAGTTCGGGGCCAGATCGTGGAAATCCTGGCCATAGTAGAACATGAGGCCCCGGACAAACGAGTGAAGTGGGAAGCCCAGTCCGCGGAGAAAATGGGTGAGGAACACCACCCTCTCATGGGGCCTGGGGTGGGGATGAGCTGCCCCTTGTCTTGGAGCCGGTGCGCAATCTCGTTAGACAAGTATCCGGCCTCCCTCAGCTTCTTAATATGTCCCTCTGTGACGGAGGAGACCATCCCCTTGCCTCCCGCTCCGAACATGGCTGGAGAAGGTTGAGGTGGGAAGTGCGGACTTGGGCGCTGGAGCTCGAGTACGCGAAAATGGATAAGCAAAGGAGGAAGAAGGCGTAGATGGAAAGGGTGGATCCTTATCCCCTTATATGGGGGACGAAACTATGTGCCCCCACCAGCCTGGTAAAACTCGCTTATCTCCCAAGCGCCATAAATTAATGGCACGGTTGGGTTACCCACGCCCGTATTGATGAGAATCCCGGAATAAGGGGACACGGTCTCTGCTTCGACAAGACGTGCCAAGGAAACTGCCTCGCTAAACGCACTGAGGTGGGACAGTAAAAATGATTCGAATAAAGGCTTGGCCGTGGTGTGATGGCACGCTGCGAGATATGTCAGCAGATTGGATTTGTGTAAATATTATTCTCTCTACGGTGGTATGTGGAAATTATTTTGCAGAGCAGGACACTATCCTTGTGCTCAAAATCTTCTATGAAGTATTCGGAGGAGGAACCCACCTTGCAATGCCGAAGACAATTTGCGCACCGGACTCGTCGTCATTGAAGCCTGGTTCAGGGGCTAGTGAGGGAGTCCTGGATTAGGGGGTGTCCGGATGGCCGGACTATAACCTTTGGCCGGACTCCTGGACTATGAAGATACAAGATTGAAGACTTCGTCCCGTGTTCGGATGGGACTTTCCTTGGCGTGGAAGGCAAGCTTGGCGATACGGATATGTAGATCTCCTCCCATTGTAACCGAATCTATGTAACCCTAACCCTCTCCGGTGTCTATATAAACCGGAGGGTTTTAGTCCAAAGGACGAACAACAATCATACCATAGGCTAGCTTCTAGGGTTTAGCCTCTCTGATCTCGTGGTAGATCTACTCTTGTACTACCCATATCATCAATATTAATCAAGCAGGAGTAGGGTTTTACCTCCATTGAGAGGGCCCGAACCTGGGCAAAAACATCGTGTCCCTTGTCTCCTGTTACCATCCGCCTAGACGCACAGTTCGGGACCCCCTACCCGAGATCCGCCGGTTTTGACACCGACACTGATCAACTTGCGGGTTCAGTGACCTTGTGAACTTATGCATAGGGGTTGGCACACGTTTTCGTCTTGACTCTTCGGTAGAAACTTTGGGGCATTCTTTGAAGTTCTTTGTGTTGGTTGAATAGATGAATTTGACATTGTGTGATGCATATCGTACAATCATACCCACGGATACTTGAGGTGGCATTGGAGTATCTAGGTGACATTAGGGTTTTGGTTGATATGTGTCTTAAGGTGTTATTCTAGTACGAACTCTAGGATAGATCGAACAGAAAGAATAGCTTCGTGTTATTGTACTACGGGCTCTTGAATAGATCGATCAGAAAGGATAACTTTGAGGTGGTTTCATACCCTACAATAATCTCTTCGTTTGTTCTCCGCTATTAGTGACTTTGGAGTGACTCTTTGTTGCAAGTTGACGGGTAGTTATATGATCCAGTTATGTTATTATTGTTGAGAGAACCTGCACTACTGAAAGTATGAACCTTAGGCCTTGTTTCCTAGCATTGCAATACCATTTACGCTCACTTCTATTACTTGTTACCTTGCTGTTTTTAGAATTTGAAATTACAAAAACCTATATCTACCATCCATATTGCACTTGTATCACCATCTGTTCGCTGAACTAGTGCACCTATACAATTTACCATTGTATTGGGTGTGTTGGGGACACAAGAGACTTTTTGTTATTTGGTTGCAGGGTTGCTCGAGAGAGACTATCTTCATCCTATGCCTCCCATGGATTGATAAACCTTAGGTCATCCACTTGAGGGAAATTGGTACTGTCCTACAAACCTCTGCACTTGGAGGCCCAACAACGTCTACAAGAAGAAGGCTGTGTAGTAGACATCAAGCTCTTTTCTGCCGCCGTTGTCGGGGAGGTGAGTGCTTGAATGTATATCTTTAGATCTTGCAAGCGAATCTTTTAGTTTCTTGTTTTATCACTAGTTTATTTTATAAAAGAAAACTACAAAAAATGGAATTGAGGGTGCCTCATATGCTTCATCTTTTTAATATATTTCATGAAAATAAGGATGACGATAATTGTGCCAAAATGTTAGAAGAATAATGCATTAAAATGTTTGGCACTAAAGCTTTGAATGATCAGCATCATTGCAATGTTGTTAGTACGAACTCTTTGAATATCCATAGTACTAATGATGATTGCACTAGTCATGATGAAAATGTCTCTTATAAGCATGCCAATTTTTGTGGAGTGCATAGAGTTTGCAAGTACACACCAAATAGGGAAGATAGATTTTGCAAGAGGCATAAGTATTTAGAAATCAAATGGTTGCAAGAATGGCTAGATGTTTGTGCTGAAATTTTAAATTTTCTTAGCCGTACTTGTGAACTTTGCAATGAACGTGGTCATTTAAATCTCCAGTGCAAATTGTTTCATGATCGAATCGTGTCCAAAAATTGTGATGACTTGATTTCCCTTGCGCATCACAATGAACTTAGTTTGCTTGTGGGTTATGAAGAAATGAAACGTATAACTAAGGATCTTCTAGAATTTGTCCTTGATAAAGTTCTTGATTTTGATCTAGAGGAAATTTATATGTATTGTGCGGTGAATTGCATTGAAAATCCTTATATTGCCAATTACATAAAGACAAGAAAACAAATAGAAGATGAAGAGAATACTAATGAAAGGGAAGAGATTTCCCAATATCCTCCTATTCTTTCTTATGATGAATCCGGTAATGAGGAGGAGCTTTCTATTCAACCAATCTCATTAATAAGGAGCTCCAAAAAGAGGATTAAACCCACACATGATGCGAAGAGGAAAAAGAAAAGACGTAGAAGCAAAGGGAAAAAGGTATCGCTTCCAAATGATGTTGCTCCTATTACTCATTGTGATGATGATAATTGCTATACTATTGGTGCTATCCATACTATTAATGATGAGAGTGATTATGCTTATGATATGAAAAGGCCCAAGCTTGGGGATGCTATGTTTGATGAGAATGATATGTTTGAGACTTTATTTGCTTCAATTAATGTTTGTCCCAAGCTTGGGGATGCTATGATTTATGAAGATGATATTTTTAACCTCCCAAGTTTTGATATGCAAATTTATTATGATGATAGCATGCCTCCTATTTATGATGATTATATTGATGAAAGTGGGTTTGGAAGAGTGTCAACTTTAGGAAGTAATGATCCCACTATTTTGGAAGGTTTTGAATCTTATTGTGACAATTATGAAAGTGGATTTGGAGAGGTCATGACTTTATTTAGTAATGATTCCACTATCTTGGAAGAGGTTTCAATTGATTATGATGAGAACAAAGTTGCTACTTATGATGATTATTGTGACGACACTTATGCTATAAAAAGTAGTGATGATTATATTTATGAAACTTGTCATGATTATGATTACCCTTTTTCTGAACATTACTCTTTTAATGTGGAAACAATTTAAAGTATTTGAGTTTCTTATGATACTCCCACTATTCCGAATGAGAAGAATTTTTCTTATGTGGAGAGTAGTAAATTTTCTATGCCTATAGATCATGAAAAGAATGCTTTATGTGATGGTTATATTGTTGAATTTATTCATGATGCTACTGAAAATTATTATGAGGGAGGAATATATGCTTGTAGGAGTTGCAATAATATCAAGTTTCCTCTCTATGTATTGAAAATCTTGAAGTTATGCTTGTTTTGCCTTCCTATGCTAGTTGATCGTTGTTCCCATAAGTTGTTTGCTCACAAAATCCCTATGCATAGGAAGTGGGTTAGACTTAAATGTGCTAGTAATATTATTCATGATGCTCTCTTTATGTTTCAATTCTTATCTTTTATGTGAGCATCATTGAAATCATCATGCCTAGCTAGGGGCGTTAAACGTTAGCGCTTGTTGGGAGGCAACCCAATTTTATTTTTGTTCTTTGATTTTTGTTACTGTTTAGTAGTAAATAATTCATCTAGATTCTGTTTATATGTGGTTTTATGTTTTAGTTAGTGTTTGTGCCAAGTAGAACCTTTGGGAAGACTTGGGTGAAGTCTTTGCGATCTTGCTGTAAAAACAGAAACTTTTGCGCTCACGAGATTAGCTGCCATTTTTTACTGGAGAGCGCTTTTAGGTTGATTCTTTTTTCAGATGATTAATAGATAAATTCTTCAGGTCCACCAATTTATTTAAGAATTGTTGGAGTTACAGAAGTATTTGAATGATACAGATTACTACAGACTGTTCTGTTTTTGACAGATTCTGTTTTCATTGTGTTGTTTGCTTATTTTGATGAATCTATGAGTAGTATCGGAAGGTATGAACCGTAGAAAAGTTGGAATACAGTAGATATTACACCAATATGAATTTAGAATGAGTTCACAACAGTACCTAAGTGGTGATTTATTTTCTTATACTAACGGAGCTTACGAGTTTTCTGTTGAGTTTTGTGTTGTGAAGTTTTCAAGTTTTGGGTAAAGATTCGATGGAATATGGAATAAGGAGTGGCAAGAGCCTAAGCTTGGGGACTCCCAAGGCACCCCAAGGTAATATTCAAGGACAAACAAGATCCTAAGCTTGGGGATGCCCCGGATGGCATCCCCTCTTTCTTCTTCGTTCATCGGTAACTTTACTTGGAGCTATATTTTTATTCACTACATGATATGTGTTTTGCTTGGAGCGTCATTTTATTTTATTTAGTTTTTATTGCAGTTTGAGTAAAATACCAAGATCTTAAATTCATAAATGTTAGAGAGTCTTCACATAGTTACGTAATTATTCAACTACTCATTGATCTTCACTTATATCTTTCGGAGTAGTTTGTCGTTTGCTCTAGTGCTTCACTTATATCTTTTTAGAGCATGGTGGTGGTTTTATTTTATAGAAATTATTGATCTCTCTTGCTTCATTATATTATTTTGAGAGTCTTTTAGAACAGCATGGTAATTTGCTTTGGTTATAAATTAGTCCTAATATGATAGGCATCCAAGATGGGTATAATAAAAACTTTCATATAAAGTGCATTGAATACTATGAGAAGTTTGATGCTTGATGATTGTTTTGAGATATGAAGATGGTGATATTAGAGTTGTGCTAGTTGAGTAATTGTGAAATTCATAAATACTTGTGTTGAGGTTTGCAAGTCCCGTAGCATGCACGTATGGTAACCATTGTGTGACAAATTTGAAGCATGAGGGGTTCTTTGATTGCTTTCCTTATGAGTGGCGTCGGGGACAAGCAATGGTATTTTCCTACCAATCTATCCCCCTAGGAGCATGCGTGTACTTCTTGGTTTTGATGACTTGTAGATTTATGCAATAAGTATGTGAGTTCTTTATGTCTAATGTTGAGTCCATGAATTATACGCACTCTAACCTTTCCATCATTGCTAGCCGCTTCGGTACAGTGCATTGCCCTTTCTCACCTCGAGAGTTGGTGCAAACTTTGCCAGTGCATCCAAACCCCGTGATATGATACGCTCTATCACACATAAGCCTCCTTATATCTTCCTCAAAACAGCCTCCATACCTACCTATTATGGCATTTTCATAGCCATTCCGAGATATATTGCCACGCAACTTTCCACCGTTCCGTTTATTATGACACGCTTTATCATTGTCATATTGCCTTGCATGATCATGTAGTTGACATCTTATTTGTGGCAAGGCCACCATGCATAATTTTTCATACATGTCACTCTTGATTCATTGCCCATCCAGGTACACCCCCGGAGGCACTCACATAGAGTCATATTTTGTTCTAGTATCGAGTTGTAATCCTTGAGTTGTAAATAAATAGAAGTGTGATGATCATCATTATTAGAGCATTGTCCCATGTGAGGAAATAAAAAAAATGAGAAGGGCCAAAAAAAGAGAAAGGCCAAAAAAAGAGAAGGCCCAAAAAATGAGAGGAAAAGAGAGAAGGGGCATTGTTACTATCCTTTTTCCACACTTGTGCTTCAAAGTAGCACCATGATCTTCATGATAAAGAGTCTCTTATTTTGTCACTTTCATATACTAGTGGGAATTTTCATTATGGAACTTGGCTTGTATGTTCCAACGATGGGCTTCCTCAAAATGCCCTAGGTCTTCATGAGAAAACAAGTTGGATGCACAACCACTTAGTTTCTTTTGTTGAGCTTCCATACATTTATAGCTCTAGTGCATCCGTTGCATGGCAATCCCTACTTCTCGCATTGCCATCAATTGATGGGCATCTCCATAGCCCGTTGATTTGCCTCGTCGATGTGAGACTTTCTCCCTTTTGTCTTCTCCACACAACCTCCATCATCATACTCTATTCCACCCATAGTGCTATGTCCATGGCTCGCGCTCATATACTGCGTGAAAGTTGAAAATGTTTAAGAATACTAAAGTATGAAACAATTGCTTGGATTGTCATCGGGGTTGTGCATGATGGGAGCATTTCGTGTGACGAAAATGAAGCATGGCCAAACTATATGATTTTGTAGGGATGAGCTTTCTTTGGCTATGTTATTTTGAGAAGACATAATTGCTCCGTTAGTATGCTTGAAGTATTATTATTTTTATGTCAACACTAAACTTTTGTCTTGAATCTTTTGGATCTGAACATTCATGCCACAATAAAGGAAATTACATTGAAAAATTATGTTAGGTAGCATTCCACATCAGAAATTCTGTTTTTATCATTTACCTACTCGAGGACGAGCAGGAATTAAGCTTGGGGATTGAGGGAGTCCTGGACTAGGGGGTGTCCGGATAGCCAAACTATCATCTTTGGCCGGACTCCTAGACTATGAAGATACAAGATTGAAGACTTCGTCCCTTGTCCGGATGGGACTTTCCTTGGCGTGGAAGGCAAGCTTGGCGATACGGATATGTGGATCTCCTACCACTGTAACCGACTCTGTGTAACCCTAACCCTATTCGTTGTCTATATAAACCGAAGGGTTTTAGTCCGTAGGACGAACAACAATCAGACCATAGGCTAGCTTCTAGGGTTTAGCCTCCTTGATCTCGTGGTAGATCTACTCTTGTACTACCCATATCATCAATATTAATCAAGCAGGAGTAGGGTATTACCTCCATCAAGAGGGCCCGAACGTGGGTAAAAACATCGTGTCCCTTGTCTCCTGTTACCATCCGCCTAGAGGCACAGTTCGGGAACCCCTACCCGACATCCGCCGATTTTGACACCGACATTGATGCTTTCATTGAGAGTTCCTCTGTGTCGTCACCTATAGGCCCGATGGCTCCTTCGATCATCAACAACGACGCGGTCCAGGGTGAGACTTTTCTCCCCGGACAGATCTTCGTATTCGGCGGCTTTGCACTGCGGGCCAATTCACTCGGCCATCTGGAGCAGATCGAAAGCTACGCCCCTGGCCATCAGGTCAGATTTGGGAGTTTGAACTACACGGCCGACATCCGCGGAGACTTGATCTTCGACGGGTTCGAGCCACCAAGCGCCGCAAAGACTGCCTCGATGGGCATGATCTAGCTCTGCCGCCGAACAGTGCTCTGGAGGCCGCACCAGCGTCCGCTCCGACCCTTAGCTCGGAGCTGACTCCCCCGATCAAGGACGAGTGGTTGGACACAGCCTCGGGGGCTACGATCTCAACGGCGATTGAGCCGAACCCCACCCCTATCCTTTGCGAAGGCCGTGACTCCAAGGTGTCGGACTCCTCTCCGGACTCCGAACCCTCCACGCCCCTGCCAATCGAATCCGATTGGGCGCCGGTCATGGAGTTCACTATCGCGGACATCTTTAAGCACTCGCCCTTTGGCGACATCTTGAATTCACTAAAGTCTCTCTCTTTATCAGGAGATCCCTGGCCGGACTACGGTTGGAAAGGTTGGGATGCGGGCGACGAAGAAATTCAACGCCCACCCACCACCCACTTTATAGCCACTGTCGATGATTTAACCGACATGCTCGACTTCGACTACGAAGACATCGACGGTATGGACGATGATGCCGGAGACGACCAAGACCCAGCGCCTACAAGGCACTGGAAGGCCAC
This sequence comes from Aegilops bicornis, assembly GCA_021605145.1. Lineage (NCBI taxonomy): Eukaryota > Viridiplantae > Streptophyta > Magnoliopsida > Poales > Poaceae > Aegilops > Aegilops bicornis. The sequence goes on from CM038671.1 coordinate 110,838,231, forward strand.
CTCGTCATATGACATATACATGGTGGACATCCCAAAAGATGGGAACGGCGACGGAAAAGCGGAGGATGACCCCTCCAAGAACCAGCCCAAGTTGGCGTCGGCCAGCGCCGCTCTAAATCCCGCCACAAAGAAAAGCGGTGATTCCGGCACGAGAGATAATAACACCGGGACGGTGCGAAGACAACCCCTCCAAAGCAGGATTCAGACATGAGGAGGGAGAAGCAAGCCTGCACGGTTGCAGCAGAAAAGAGAGGTAGAGGACGATAATTATGCGCCCCCCTCCGAAGACGAGGCAAGCCTAGACGACGATGAATTATTCGTGCTTGAGGATCCCGCCGAACAGGAGCGTTTCAAACGCAGGCTTATGGCCACGGCAAGCAGCCTCAAGAAAAAGCAGCAGCAGTTTAGAGCTGACTAAGACTTGCTAGGCGGATGATGGATCAAGTCCTTGCGGTGAAGAGTATGAACTCGGACGCCCTCCAAGAGATACCCCAAACGCAGGCTGCTACCCCAATTAGAGGAAGCAGCACCCAAATCTACATCACCAGCGCATGATGCGGCCGACCGGCCACCCCGTGGTTGCGACATAGAGGCCTCTAGACCCTCCATTCAAGCCGCACTCCGGCGTCGCTCTAAAAGTACCAAGGCACGGGGAAACGCGCCCGGACACTGTGAGACATATTGGAGGACAAGGCAAGGCAAACAAGATCGATCTACGGATCGGCGTGGCGCCCAAGACACATGATGATAACCGTCACGCCGGATACAACAACTCCGGCGGGCGAACACGATGAGACAAAGCTCATATGAGCTACGCCGTGATATAGCCCAATACTGAGGCGCCAAGACACCCACTATGCTTCACGGATGAAGTAATGGATCATCAAATCTCGAGGGCTTCAAACCCGTAAACATCGAATCATACGATGGTACCACAGATCCTGCGGTGCGGATCGAGGACTATCTCCTCCATATCCACATGGCCCGCGGTGATGATCTACATGCCATCAAATACCTCCCACTCAAGCTTAAAGGACCAGCTCGACATTGGTTCAACAGCTTGCCAGCATAATCAATTGGTTGTTGGGAGGACCTGGAAGCCGTATTCCTTGATAACTTCCAGGGCACATATGTGCGACCACTAGACGCCGATGACCTCAGCCACATAATTTAGCAGCCAGAAGAATGGGCCAGACAATTCTGGACACGGTTCCTAACCAAGAAAAATCAAATCGTTGACTGTCCGGATGCAGAGGCCCTTGCAGCCTTCAAACATAACATCCGCGACGAGTGGCTAGCTCGGCACCTAGGACAGGAAAAGCCGAAATCAATGGCAGCCCTCACCACACTCATGACCCGCTTTTGCGCGGGAGAGGACAGCTGGCTAGCTCGTAGTAACAACTTGACCAAAAACCCTGGTAGTTCGGATAGCAAGGACAGCAATGGCAAGTCGCGTTGCAACAAGAACAAGCGCCGCATTAACGGTGATAATGATGAAGATACGACAGTCAATGCCGGATTCAGAGGCTCTAAACCGGTCGTGGAAGAAGCCATTCAAAAGAAATACCTGTGGCACGTCCAACTTGGACCGAATACTCGATCGCTTGTGCCAGATACATGGCACCCCCGAAAAACCAGCCAATCACACCAACAGGGATTGTTGGGTGTTCAAGCAAGCAGGCAAGCTAAGTGTCGAACTCAATGACAAGGGGCTGCATAACGATGACGAGGAAGAGACCCGGCCGCCGAACAATAGAGGACAGAAGGGCTTTCCCACACAAGTGCGGACGGTGAACATGATATACGCAACCCATATACCCAAAAGGGAGCGGAAGCGTGCATTAAGGGACATATATGCGATGGAGCCAGTCGCCCCGAAGTTCAACCAATGGTCTTCCTGCCCGATCACCTTTGATCGAAGGGACCACCCCACTAGCATCCGTCACGGCGGATTCGCCGCATTGGTTCTTGACCCAATCATCGACGGATTTCACCTCACTAGAGTCCTGATGGACGGCGGTAGCAGCCTGAACCTGCTTTATCAGGATACAGTGCGCAAAATGGGCATAGACCCCTCAAGTATTAAACCCACAAAGACGACCTTTAAAGGCGTCATACCAGGTGTAGAGGCCAATTGTATAGGCTCGATTACACTCGAAGTGGTCTTCGGATCCCGGATAACTTCCGGCGAAGAGTTAATCTTCGACATAGTCCCGTTCATAGCGGCTATCATGCACTGCTTGGACGAACCGCATTTGCAAAGTTCAATGCAGTGCCGCGACCACGCATACCTCAAGCTCAAGATGCGGGCCCTCGAGGAGTAATAACGGTCAATGGAAACACCGAGCGCTCTCTCCGAGCGGAGGAGCACATGGCGACCCTCGCGGCGGAGGTGCAAAGCAGCCTCTCACAGCAATTCTCGAGTCCGGCTATTAAACGTCCGCCACCGTCAAAGCCGCTGGAGTAACCTACAAAAAGACCGCTGGCACGATCCGAGCACGGCTGTAGCAATCCGGCCCCAACTCCAGCCCTCACGAAGCTGCGAAGCGATTACTGGCGTACATAACTACGCTCTGGAGATACCATGGGCATAAGGGAGGAACGACCACAAAGACGCCTGAATGCGGCTCAACCGCACGGGGGCTCCGATTGTGTCATTCTTTTTCTTTCTTCTTTTTCTTACTTTCGGGACTCCGTTTGCCGTAAGTCACATGCGACACTAGAATTGCCGAACTCACGATGCAACAGCCGGGAAGCGTAGTTACGCCGAGTGTCCGGTGGTCTCTACTACGAGCATTATACCTGTTTTACATACCATCCCGCAGCTTACCCTTGGAGGGGGACATGTTAAATAGTCCCATCCCTTGCTTATCGCACTATTTGTATCGTTCTGCTTTCATTGCAGTACCTTTTTGAATAAACAATACATAGCTTTTTCCTATTATTGCACTCCTTTCTTTATCTATATACATGTTCATTTCATGACATGTTGCACCCGTACACTTTGGTACGGCCAATACACCAGGGGCTTAAGTACCCCAAAAGTATGGTGTGATAAGTCCGAACACTTTCACAAGTGCGGCAACCCGAACTTATAGCATTATATGCATCGGCTCCGAATCATGCCTTGGGTCAATAGTTGGGTTTGCCCGGCACCTATGTTTTGGTACCTTACGTTCCGTTATATCGGCTAAGGTAGCACTGGGAGAACCACTGCGATTGTGCCCCGGTTGAGCTGGGTTGAGCACCTCACTGGAGAAAGCTAAAACTGACCGTCATGATAGGGCGAGAGCCGGTCGCTGTTCGAGAGGTTTTTTCGGGTCCCTAAAGACTTATGCCGCTTAGAGCGAGGAGCCGGCATTGTCCGGCCAAGGCGTGGATAGTGCCCCGAACTCGGTCTTCCGAATACTAGAGGCTTCGCCGAAATTTAAAATTATAGAATTCTATGGCTAAGTGAGAGCGTTCAAGCACTATAAGTCCGGTTGCCTTGTTCGTTGCGTTTAGCGCCTCCCTCGACGGACCCAAGAATGGGAACAAGAGCGCTCAAGTTTATCCCGAACACCCCAACACTCATGGCATGGGGGCTGAAGCCAACGACTTGCCATCTCTCAAATTTGATAAACGGCCGCACAGAAGGTAATATTTTAAATTAACAAGCGTTGCTTAGGGCATATGAACAAGTTTTCAGCGTACAGGATAACAAATGCGAGTCTATTCAAAAATTACATCTTTGGAGCACTCATCCGCTATACGACGGGCACCCTTCAGGACGCCCTCATAGTACATTTCGGGCTTGCGATGATCCTTGCCCTTCGGTGGCCCGTCCGTCACAAGATTCTCCGCATCCAGCTTGCCCCAGTGCACTTTAGCACGGGCAAGGGCCCGACGGGCACCTTCAATGCAGACGGAGCGCTTGATGACTTCAATCCATGGACAGGCGTCCACCAGCCGCTGCACTAACCCGAAGTAGCTCCGGGCATGGCTTCCAATGGCCACAAATTAACTATGAGGCCCTTCATGGCCCGTTCGGCGACCTTGTGGAGCTCGACCAGCTTCATTTGGTCGCTCAGGGCACGGACGCTCGGCCTCAAAGATATGCGAGACCAGAACACCTTCTCCGTCGAGCTCCCCTCCTTGGCGCGGTAGAACGCGGCAGCATCAGACACACTATGGGGCAGATCTGTGAATGCAACTGGAGAGCTCCGAATCCAGGTAAGTAATAGGTAATTCACTTTCACATGCTTGCTTTGCATGAAGAATGCCTTACCCGCCGCTATCTTCTTTAATGATTCAATTTCTTGGAGGGCTTTTTGGGCTTCGGCCTTAGCGGCTTTGGCATTCTCAAGAGCCGAGGCGAGCTCGGACTCTCGAGTCTTCGAGTCACGCTCCAAACTCTCGTGTTTTTCCACGAGAGCCTGGAGCTCTTGACGCACCTCCGCCACCCGCTCCTCCTGCTTCTCTCGCTCGGTGCACTCCGCGGCCGCTTTGCTTTCAGCCTTGGACACCGCTTCCTTCGTGGTCGCCACCTCGCTCGTGGCCCCTACAATACCCACGTTATTCCTGTCATTTTTGCAACCGAATCCTTTCTATAAGGTATTTCTTTAATAAGGTATTGCTTACCTTCCTGTCCTCGAGCTGCTTCTTGGAAAGGCCGAGCTCGTTCTCGGACCGCCGAGGCTCTTCTTCAATACATTGACCTCCGATCAAGGCGGGCAGAGGTCAAGCAAGAGCCTGCATTCGCAGATTGACATACTTATGTTAGACCCCTGCGTATATCTTTTTAGATCCTTAGTCCAGCTTTTCTTTCCGAACACCGAACTAAGCATCAGGGGCTACTGTCTATGCGGTAATATTTCTGCATATTCTAAACTTACCTCAAAGCCTGTTAGAAGGCTGGTCCAGGCTTCAGTCAGCCCGCTCTTGGCGGACTGAACTTTCTGGATCACCACACTCATAACAGTGCGGTGCTCCTCCTCGATGGAGGCGCTGTTAAGCGCCTCCAGTAAGCTATCCGGTGCCTCCGGTTGGATGGAGGACACCGGCGTCTTACCCTTCCTACGAAGGGACCGCTTGCCGGACTTCGGAACCACTGAAGGTTCCAGTATGGAGTCCGGACAAGGGTCGGGCTTAGAGCTCCTGGGGGTCTCGCTCCCCTCGCGCCTGGAGTCCGGGAGGCTGCCTTGCGGCGCCTCCTGTGCCACCTCCTCTTGACCAGGCCCCCTCGGGGCCCCACCTCGGCGCTGTCCAAAGCGTGAGGTGAGGAGGCGGCCGGAAGTGAAGTACTCTCCACTTTCGACGAATTCAGGGACCCGCTCGACGAAGCAGCGAGCTCGCCCTTGGGCGGGTTGCATGATTGTTCGGCATTACAGAACACTATGCAATGAAAAAAAGTCATGGGTATCCGGACACTTACGATCTCGCCAGGGGCTTGGCCCTTGTTGGCCACTCCTCCTCGTCGTTGTCGGCGTTGGTGGAGAAGTCCGGAGGAAGGGTCCTTCCTTCTGACCCTCCGGCCTCCCAGTTGGGGCGGCCTTCCTTTTCTTCTCTCCCCGGGGAGAGGCTTCCTTTTCCTCCTCCTCTTCCTCAGAGTAGGATTCCGCCTCAGGGTTGTCAGGTGATGAGTCCGACAACACCTGGCGCCGGGAGCTCCTTCGAGTTCCCGTGGCCTCCTTCTTGGCCTTCTTCTCCGGCACCACGTGAGGTGCCAGAGCCAGCAGCCCCGTCAATCCGGTGTCCGCTGGGTCTTCTGGCAAAGGGGCCGGACAGTTAATCTGTCCGGACGTCTTCACCCAGTCCTGTCAAAGGTTAGGGAGTTTTAGATTCCACATAGAGTCAAACTATGAAAAACAAGAGTCCCATAAAGGGTAAAATAACTTACCTCGCTGGCTTGACGCTGCGAGCTAAATCCGCGATCATCGGTAGCGGATGTGGGAGCCTCGGCGCCCTTGAACAACACCTTCCAGCAATCTTCGTACGTAGTGTCGAAGAGCCTTTTCAGAGTTGGGTGTTGTGCCAGATCGAACTCCCACAATTTGAAGGCACGTTGTTGGCATGGGAGAATCCGGCGGATGAGCATCACCTGGACTATGTTGACAAGCCTGAGATTCTTGTCCACCAGGTTTCGGACGCAGGTTTGGAGTCCGGACAGCTCGTCCGAATCCCCCCACATCAGGCCCGTCTCTTTCTATGATGTGAGCCGCGTGGGGAGGCTAGATCGAAATTCGGGGGCCGCCGCCCATTGAGAGTCATGCGGCTCGGTGATGTAGAACCACCCCGATTGCCACCCCTTTATGGTCTCCACAAAGGAGCCCTCGGGCCATAGGACTTTGGCCATCTTGCCAACCATGGCACCTCCGCACTCCGCTTGGCGCCCGCCCACTACCTTCAGCTTGACATTGAAGATCTTCAGCCATAAGCCGAAGTGGGGCTGGATGTAGAGGAAGGTTCGCTTTACACGATGAACGCCGAGATGTTGAGGATGAAATTCGGGGCCAGATCGTGGAAGTCCAGCCATAGTAGAACATGAGCCCCGGACAAATGGGTGAAGTGGAAAACCTAGTCCATGGAGGAAGTGGGTGAGAAACACCACCCTCTCATGGGGCACAGGGGTTGGAATGAGCTGCCCCTCGTCGGGTAGCCGGTGCGCGATGTTGCTGGACAAGTATCCGGTCGTCCGCAGCTTTTCGATGTGCCCCTCCGTGATGGAGGAGTCCATCCACCTGCCTCCCGCTCCGGACATAGTTGGAGAAGGTTGAGGTGGGATGTCTTGGGGCTGGAGTATTTGGAAAAGTCTTGTGAAATGGATGAGCAAAGGAGGAAGAAGGCGTGGGTGAAAAGGTGGATCCTTATCCCTTATATGAATGACGAAGCTATGCGTCCCCCACCAGCCTGGTAAAACTCGCTTATCTCCCAAGCGCCGTAATCAATGGCGCGGATGGGTTACCCACGTCCGTATTGATGGGAATCCCGGAATAAGGGGGCATGATCTCCGCTTTGATAAGATGTGCCAAGGAAACCGCCTCGCTAAACGCGCTAAGGTGGAACAGTAAAAAATGATTCGTATAAAGGCCTGGCCATGGTGTCATGTCACGCCGCGGAATACGTCCGTAGATCTGTGCAAAAATTATTCTCTCTACGGTGGTATGTGGAACTTGTTTTGCAGAGCCGGACACTATCCTTGTGTTCAAAACCTTCTATGAAGTATTCAGAGGAGGAACCCGCCTTGCAATGCCGAAGACAATATGCGCGCCGGACTCATCATCATTGAAGCCTGGTTCAGGGGCTACTGAGGGAGTCCTGGACTAGGGGGTGTCCGGATAGTATGCTTGAAGTATTATTATTTTTATGTCAATACTAAACTTTTGTCTTGAATCTTTTGGATCTGAACATTCATGCCACAATAAAGGAAATTACATTGAAAAGTTATGTTAGGTAGCATTCCACATCAGAAATTCATTTTTTATCATTTACCTACTCGAGGACGAGCAGGAATTAAGCTTGGGGATGAGGGAGTCCTGGACTAGGGGGTGTCCGGATAGCCAAACTATCATCTTTGGCCGGACTCCTAGACTATGAAGATACAAGATTGAAGACTTCGTCCCTTGTCCGGATGGGACTTTCCTTGGCGTGGAAGGCAAGCTTGGCGATACGGATATGTGGATCTCCTACCATTGTAACCGACTCTGTGTATCCCTAAACCTATTCGGTGTCTATATAAACCGAAGGGTTTTAGTCCGTAGGATGAACAACAATGAGACCATAGGCTAGCTTCTAGGGTTTAGCCTCCTTGATCTCGTGGTAGATCTACTCTTGTACTACCCATATCATCAATATTAATCAAGCAGGAGTAGGGTATTACCTCCATCAAGAGGGCCCGAACCTGGGTAAAAACATCGTGTCCCTTGTCTCCTGACCATCCGCCTAGACGCACAGTTCAGGACCCCCTACCCGAGATCCGCCGGTTTTGACACCGACAGGGATGCTGATACGTCTCCAACGTATCTATATTTTTTTATTGTTCCATGCTATTATATTATCCATCTAGGATGTTTTATATGCATTTATATGCTATTTTATATGATTTTTGGGACTTACCTATTAACCTAGAGCCAAGTGCCAGTTTCTTCCTTGTTTTTGACTTTTACAGAAGAGGAACACCAAATGGAGTCCAATTGATGTGCCAATTTTTGATGATTTTTTATGGACCAAAAGAAGCCCCCCGAGTAAAAGAGTTGGGCCAAAAGAGTCTCGAGCCGTCCACGAGGGTGGGGGCGCGCCCTACCCCCCCTGGGCGCGCCCCCCTATCTCGTGGACGACTCGGAGACCCCCCCTGACGTGAGACCTACGCCAAAAATTCCTATAAATACCCAAACCTCCAGAAAATAGCTTAGATCGGGAGTTCCGCTGCCGCAAGCCTCTGTAGCCACCAAAAACCAACCGGGACCGTGTTCCGGCACCCTGCATGAGGGGGGATCCCTCACCGGTGTCCATCTTCATCATCCTGACGCTCTCCATGACGATGAGGGAGTAGTTCACCCTCAGGGCTGAGGGTATTTACCAGTAGCTATGTGTTTGAGCTCTCTCTCTCTCTCTCGTGTTCTTGAGTTGGCACAATCTTGATGTATCGCGAGCTTTGCTATTATAGTTGGATCTTATGATGCTTCTCCCCTTCTACTCTCTTGTAATGGATTGAGTTTTCCCTTTGGATTTATCTTATCGGATCGAGTCTTTAAGGATTTGAGAACACTTGATGTATGTCTTGCATGTGCTTATCTGTGGTGACAATGGGATATTCACGTGATCTACTTGATGTATGTTTTGGTGATCAACTTGTGGGTTCAGTGACCTTGTGAACTTCTGCATAGGGGTTGGCACACGTTTTCGTCTTGACTCTTCGGTAGAAACTTTGGGGCACTCTTTGAAGTTCTTTGTGTTGGTTGAATAGATGAATTTGAGATTGTGTGATGCATATCGTATAATCATACCCACAGATACTTGAGGTGACATTGGAGTATCTAGGTGACATTAGGGTTTTGGTTGATATGTGTCTTGTTATTCTAGTACGAACTATAGGATAGATCGAATGGAAAGAATAGCTTTGTGTTATTTTACTATGGACTCTTGAATAGATCGATCAGAAAGGATAACTTTGAGGTGGTTTCGTACCCTACAATAATCTCTTCGCTTGTTCTCCGCTATTAGTGACTTTGGAGTGACTCTTTGTTGCATGTTGAGGGATAGTTATATGATCCAGTTATGTTATTATTGTTGAGAGAACTTGCACTAGTGAAAGTATGAACCCTAGGCCTTGTTTCCTAGCATTGCAATACCGTTTACACTCACTTTTATTATTTGTTACCTTGCTTTTTTATAATATCAGATTACAAAAACCTATATCTACCATCCATATTGCACTTGTATCACTATCTCTTCGCAGAACTAGTGCACCTATACAATTTACCATTGTATTGGGTGTGTTGGGGACACAAGAGACTCTTTGTTATTTGGTTGCAGGGTTGCTTGAGAGAGACCATCTTCATCCTATGCCTCCTGTGGATTGATAAACCTTAGGTCATCCACTTGAGGGAAATTTGCTATTGTCCTACAAACCTCTACACTTGGAGGCCCAACAACGTCTACAAGAAGAAGGTTGCGTAGTACACATCAATCGTGAAGGTGGAAAAGACGAACAAATATCATAATTCATTATAAAAAAGTGGATACGGATACTTGAAGAAGATATCATAATGTAGAACATTGATTATAATTTGGGCTAATGTGTGGCTTTTGTAGCTCAGGGCTAAATACTTGTCATAATGTAGGGGGCGGGGCACTATACTTTGTGTGATAAACATGATGTATGTATGGAACATGGTTCAGATTATGAATATATAGTTAGTACATCAAATGTACTATTATTTGGAATCAACATCAAGTGTGTTCAAAAAATAAAATCCGAGTTCATATAGTACACATAGTTCATATCTATCTCTATAGTAATCATGTGGTGTGTTATTAAGGTAATACACGAATGATGGTTGAAGTTGGCAACAATCATGATTGTAGATTCTTATTGAAATAGAGAAACGAATTCAAATATTGTTCGAATTGCAGCGGTAGTATAGACATTTGGAATGCACTAAAATGTTGGTATGAGTAGGTTACATGCATTATACAGCAGCGAAAAAATTTAATTCGACATAACTTGGATTCATACTCCCTCCTTCCATCTATATAGGGACTAATGCATTTTTTAAGACCGCCTTTGACTATTGACAAGATTAATAGTACAAAACATGCACAATGTGAAAATTATATCATTGAAAGCACCTTTCACACACGAATTTAACGGTGTGCTTTGTGTAAGTTGCATGTCATATATTATTGCTCTAATATTTGGTCAAATTTAGCCTCGAAAAACGCATTAGGCCCTATATAGATGGAAGGAGGGTGTAGCTTTGAATAGCATTGGTATAGTAAAACGGGACAAGGCTCTTTCTTTGTGTGGTGTGAATAATTTTATTTTTTCGTTTTCCTTTTATTGAGGGAAGTGCGAATTGATTTGGTATGTACAAGTACAATATTACACGTTAGGCCTATCCCTAAAATTCAACCCGCGCATTGTTATATCTCGAAAATTCAGATATCGTGCTCCCAAAACTAGCGCCTTCACAACCCGTGCCTTGCTATCCCGAAATTACAATGCGCGCGAAAACTCCCTTCAGCTGCCAAATCCCGACACGCGAAATCCCCCTTCTAACCCTGAGCCGAAAGGGCCGCTAGTTCAAATTGGTGGGGGGTACTTTTTTAACACACGCTACATTATGGACAAGCGCGTCCCTAAGTCATGGTTCCCCCCTCCCATCGCCTCCTTTTCGCCATTCAAAATCCCAGGCCGCCATAAACTCTCCGCTCCAGCCACGAAACCGCACCCTCATCCGTCCGCCACCTCACCGCTGCCCAGCCGGAGCCTCTTCCCCGACGACGTCGCCCACCGCAACAGCTCGACGTCCCTCGTCCACCTCCCCGGATGAGGATCCGTCGTCCATCTCATCGTCCCGCCGGTTCATCCGCCCCATCCTCCACTTCCAAGGAGCTTCTCCGACGATCGGCTCGTCTATCGTTGTTGCTCCATCCCCACAGCACCGCCTTAACCTGCTCCACTAGAACCGCAGCATCCTCACCGACTCCTCGGACGAAGCCGAGGCCTACTCGGCGCCACCAAAGAGGTTGTACACTCATCACACCGCACCTTCTCCTTAACTTGACCTTCCGGCGCCGACGGTGCTCCATCCTGCACCCCCATGGTGCGGCTACCTCAAAACCGGCGCCGCGGGCGACATCTCCATGTCGGCTCTCTCCCAGTGCGAGGCCCCTTCGGCAGCAGCGTCCATACCATCCGGATCTGTTGTTGCTGCTCCGGCTCACGCCGCTTACCTGGCAATGCTGCTGCTCTCGCTTCGCTGTTGCTACTACTCTGGCTCTCACTTTCGCTTTCGCTCGCATTCTTTGCTCTCGGCTCTCGCTCACTCGCTCGCGCTGCTACTGCTGCTCTTCCCCTCGCTCGAGCTGCTGCTCTGCTCTAATTTAGCTACACTTCAGTCGACTGAATCGACTTTTGGGTTAGTTGATTTTCAGGGGATGGGGGGGGGCTCGCCGGACTTAAGGAAGAACCACCCACAGCGGGGAGGGGGGCTCGCCCGAGAGGTACCCTACAATCTATCTTAGGGTTCAGGGTGGGGCGGTGGTCACCGGCGTGGGGGGCGCGGTGGTGGGGCGGTGGCATGGGGATCGCCGGAGAAAAAGCTCGGTGCGAGCGAGGGGGGCTAGAGGGCTGGCCGGGGCGGCGGCGGACCGGCGGTGGGGAGTTGTTTCAGGGCGGCAAGGCGGCGCGGGGGCCGGCGGTTCGGCCGGTGGTCGCTTGCGGCTCAGGGGGGTGCAGGTTGAAGATGAACTGCAGACCCTCCCTAAACTACATGTCAAGTGCCTCTCTGCTACCATTGCGTTCAGTTTCGACAGTAACATTTAGATTCCACAGTAAATTTCAGTTTCGACAGTTAAGTTTAGAGTCAACAGTTTTTACCTCCTCTGTTGTAGTTAGGTGGTTTTTTGTGATGTAAATTTTACATCTATTTTACATCATCTATTGGAGATGCTATTAGAATCCCACTTGAGATTAACGATGTACGTCTTGTCTTGCTTGACCACGGCGTCTTCTGACTCCTTGGAGCTGCTCCAACGACAGAACAATCCATCACAATAGAGCAGTCCACGGACACCGTCTCTGATTCCTCAGATCTTCCTCCACACCTCCGGCGACCACCTGCCTCAACTTCTTGACTACCAACCCAATGATGCTTTGAGGTTAAACCACGGCCTCTGACAAAGAGGTTGTACACTTGTTGCATCACTTATTACTCTACATTCACGTCGATCCATTAGGGCTATTTTGGTTCAATGGAAAAACATAGCAATAGGAAATTTTCCTTTAGCACTCTACTACTCAATTATTCATGCATTCTGTTGAAAGGAATGGAGCAAAACATCCACCTGGACCTACTTTTCAAAATCCTATGCATGAAAACAAGACCAAGTGCGTTACTGGCAGAATAACATTCTAAGAGCATCTCCAACAGCCGCGCTAAACAAGCGTCGCGCCACAAATTTGGGCATTTTAGCGCGCGCGCAACCCGCCAGGTTTCTCCAGCAGGCGTGCAATAACCGCGCGCGCGGTATAAGGAGTTGGGCGCGCTATCCGATTCGCTATCTCACGTGGTGTATTTGGGGCGCCCGCTTCCGCGCGTGGCACATTCGAGCGCTCGCGCCGCACTCTCTCCTCTCTGCCTCCTACGCCCCGCGCGCGCCGGCGCCGACGAACTGCACCCCATGGACGCACGCGCCCGCACCCCGCTCACCCCATCCTATCCGTGACCCGTCCACCGCCGCCGCCGCCGCAAACCCTAGCGCGGTGGGCGTTGGCCTCGCCTCCGCTGGAGTTCCTCCGACCACCGGCCTCATGTAACCTCTTCATGCCGCCACAGATGACCTCGGCAGGGGGTGGCGTCGCGCCGGCGCCGGCCCGAGCCACCGCGCCCCCCTCGACGCTCCCCAATGCGGCGCGGCCGAAGAAGGGCAAGACATCGGTGAAGAAGAACAAGGCGGCGGACGGCTCCGGCACCTCGAAGGCGAGGAGGAAGAAGCTTGCAGGGCGTGTGACGGGCGGCGCGGCTACCGAAGCGTAGGCGAGCTCACTCGTTGAGCCGGCGGCCGGCGCGCACAACGTGTTCGACGAAATGCCCCCAAGGTAAAAAGATCAACGTTTCTTTTCTTGTTATTTTTTGAATGCATTCATATAGATAGCTTATTCGCATTGTTCAAAAAACTTTGTAGTCTCAATGATGATGCATACATGTCAACTATGGGTGTTGGCTCCAACAATTCGCATTGGTCTCAAACCAATGACATGCATTTCGAAGACCACGAGTTCGAGGTGGACGAGGAGGGTGAGGGAATTTTCGACACGCCGAAAGGAAGAGAGGGCAATTACACCAATGCCGATGACATTTTACTATGCAATACTTGGTTGCAAGTGTCGAGGGATCCATCCGTTGGAGGTGATCAAAGTAGAGATGCTTATTGGGGGCGGATGAAAGAACACTATGATGTTCACAACATGAGTGGAATTGACCGCTCCGAGAGATCACTTCGGTCCCGGTGGTCGACAATCAACTCGAATTGTCAAAGGTGGGCGGCTTGTCAAAAGGCGTTTGACAAGTTGAACCCAAGTGGCACAAATGAGGACGATAGAGTAAGTGGCATTTCATACATGTTCATCATACTTGTTGTTGGTGTTCAAAGTGCTAACTTGCTTTGTTTTCATGTAGTACCACATTGCACAAAACTTGTTCAAAGAAGAGGAGAGGAAAACCAAGAAGGGGAAGATCAAGAAAGGAAGGGTCTTCACTTTGCCTCATTGCTATAACGTGTTGAAGGATAATGAGAAATGGAAGAAGCGTGAAGATTTGGATGATTTGCATTTGAGCAACAAATGCAAGCGAACAATTGAGTTGAATGATGATGAGTAGGAGGAGGAGGATGATGCATCAAGTGATGACGGCAAGAGAAGCCCCACACCCAACTCGGTTTCATACTCGAAGCCAAAACAACCAGATGGATGCAAGAAAGACGCAAAAGAAAAGAAGAAGAGGAAAGGATATGATGAGCTCAGAAATGCTATGGAAGCTATTATGAAGGCAAGAAAATAAGCCAACGAGGTGAGGAAAATGGCAAGGAACCAAGGTGCCGCGGCCGAGGAGAGGAGGTTGGCGGCCGAGGAGAGGAGGGTGGCGGCCGAGGAGAGGAAGGTGGCTTTGGAGGAGAGGAAGGGGAGCAATGAGGAGCGAACAAGATTGTTGGAATGGGAGAAGCATTTGTTATTCTTGGACACATCTAACCTCAATGAGGCGCAAAAGGAGTTTGCCAATCTTTCATGTGAAGAAGTCTTGATCCAAAAAAGAGCCATGGTTCGTGCAATGGGTGGCGGTGGCCTCGGCGCCATGGTTGGCGGTGGCCTCGGCGCCATGGGTGGCATGGGTATCTTCGGAGGTTCCGTGGGCGGTTTAGGTGCCATGGGAGGCATGGGTGGCTTTGGAGCACCCCCGACGCTATGGCCGCCATGGGAGGCATGAGTTTTGCTTCTCTCATGGGAGGCATGGGTGCACCTCCGGCCGCCATGGGCGGAATGTCTTTCAATGTGCATCCTCCCACACATTCCCATGAAGGTGCCGTTGAAGATCTTGCAAACACCGTTGGGGCTTCACGTGATGCGGTGCGCGATGAGGAGAGGGAGGAAGAATCATCTTCGGAGGAGGCAAAATTGTCTTCCGAAGATGAGGACGAAGATGAGGAGGAGGATTGATGTGTCTTTCATTTGTGTCTTGAACTTGGTTTGCATTTTGAACTTGGTTGGATGAACTTGTGGGCATGAATTTCAACTTGTGGGCATGAACTTCCGAAGATGAACTTTTATTTATCAACTTGTTTGTGTGAAAATTTATATGTCATGTTCATTGCATTTTAAATGTTTTCAAATCCATTTTGTGACCAAAATGCCATATATGCAATGCCCGTGAGTCATGTGCGCTGCATTTTCTTGTTCTTTGGAGAGGCGTCTTGCATTTTAAGCTTTGTTGGAGCCCATTATTGGAGGCCTTATAAAACCAGGCGAACGGCATGCACGGCAAACTAGTTTTTAAGCCTTGTGGCGTAAGCGCCGTTATTGGAGATGCTCTAACTGTACACGCTTTCATATGGTTTCACTTTATTTTGGCCATGTTTGTTTGCATTCCTCTGCTCTTCCCATTCCTGTGAACCAAACACCCAAGTTAACAGAAATCTTGTGTTACAAATGCTCTGTTTACCATGTGCATTCCTATCCTATTCCGGTGTTTTTCCTATCCCTGCGTTTTTAGAATCATGCAAGCCAAATTAGCCCTTACAGAATTACTTCAGTTACAGGTAGGTGTCGAAGGGAACTTTGTGTGGTTTGTCCTGCTCCTGCCACGACGTCGTCCACCTCACCCGAGCTGCTCTATCAACAGAACATCCACCAAACCAGACACCACGACTCCTGACCGTCTTTCCCCGCCTCAGATCTCCTTCCCTGCCGCCGGCTCTCACCGCAACGGGATCATCATCATCGACTTAGCAGATGAACCCGAGGAGTACACGGGTCCACAAGAGAGCTCGCACTCTTTTGTTTCTGCTTATGTTATGCATTGCTTAAAATTTCCTGCTACTTTATCGTCTTGTTCACCTCTTAGACTCCAAGTCAGGTCCAAATTAATGTTCAAACTTGAGTTCTAAATTAATTGTGGGGCACATATCGAGGCAGCAATGAATAGTATCTCTGTCTAATATCTGGTTCACCTAGGGTATGCCTATGTTCTTCATCTTGGGTGGGAAACAAATAGTAAAGCAATCATCATCATCTTTTTATTAAATTAAAGCAATCATCAGCCTGCTATCATTATTTTTGGATCCATCCACTGGTTGTTACCATCACTCTAAATTTCTGCATGCTCTCCTTACATAATCTCACCATATTTTTTCGTATGCATGTCAGATATTGTACACAGTCATGCTGAACATGTAGAGAAAAAGAGAGGAGTTTTGCTGTAACATCCCAAATTTTCAATTTGGAATGTTATACACTAGATCATCATTGCATATCATATTTTGTTTGCTTTTGGTTTTGATCCTAGAAATTCTACGCAACTCAAGGACCCACGGAGAGAGTTGGGGATTTTGTTATTTTCATATTTGAGTTTTCTCAAATTTTGAGAATAGGATCAGTTGATTTTAATTATTTTATCTTCAATTATTTCTATTACAAAAAATATGAGAGAGGGAATAAAATGACTTTCCCAAAATAAAGAAATATTGAGGATTTAATAATAAAATCAAATAAGATTTTATTTCAGAGTTTTTCGCTATTTTATTTGAATTTAGGAAAAAAATATGCGTTTTTCAAATTCGCATTTAGGCCCCAAATAAATGTTCACTTTGTCCGGGTTGATTTTAGAAGTCGGGGAAAATTTATTTCGGGATTTTTGGAGTCCGTTTAGTATTTCTTTCGTTAGTTTTACTGCGCGGATTTTTTTTAAAGTCCGAACCGACCTTGGGCCGTAACCGGCCAGGACTCCGCCTGGCCGGGGCTTTATAAGCCGCCGCCCGGGGCCCCGAGCCAGCCCACCAGCCTGCAGCCCCCCGCGCCCCAAACCCTAGCTCGTCGTCGCCTCGTTCAGGCCCGCTTGCCAGCGTCCGCCGCCGCCTCGTCGTCGCCTCGCCGCTTGCTGCCAGCTGCTTGCCCGCCGCCGCCACGCCACCTCGCCGGACCCGCCGCCCGAGGTAGCCGCCGTCACCGGCGGTTTTCCTCAGAAAACCGCCCGGTTTTTTTATTTAACCGTGGTTTATTTTTTAAAAGTTTCATTTTTTTATAAATCGGTTTTTTCCGGTTTATTTATTTAGTGATCGTTCGCTCGTTCGTTCGTTTTAACGAACGCATTCATCGTTTAGATCCAGATAACGAACGTCCGTTCGTTAATCTGTTCGTCGTTTTTCTTTTTCTCGGATTTTCCGCGATTATTTTTTATCGCGATTTCAGATCCGATTTTCGTTTTAGTATAACTTTTCGCTCGTTTATCGGAATCAGGCGATTCAAGCGCCTGGAGTTTCGTCTCGAAACCCTCTTCCCATTTAACCAACTTAAACAAGTTTTTGCTTCTGTAAAATTTGACTTAAGTCTAGATTAGTAAAAGAAGTTGTTTTCTTTCGCCGTTTGACTTTCGTTGCTTCGTTTGATTTGATTCTTTTTGCAAACCGGAGTTCTTAAGTTGAACTTTTTGGTTAGATCTCTTATTTGAGTTTTACCTGTGCATTAGATGAGTACTTATTGTATGCTTGTTTGTTTGTTTGTTTGCGATAGAGTACCCGGAGTGCGCCGCCTGTTACTTCGAATCTCTAGGTTTCGCGGATCATCAGCAAGGCAAGTAACACTTTGATCATACCTTTCTACTGCCCAGTTTTTATTGCATTAGATCAATCCTCAAACATTACATGATTAGGATCTAATTAAATTGTGGGATGGGAAGTAGATGAGGTAGAACCTATTACCCATTTTATTATTAAACCTTTGGGAGTTACTTCTACGTTTGCTTCTTATGCCATGCTATGTTAGTAGACGTGGATTGGGTGAGTGATATCCATGACAGATGTGAGATTGTTAATAAATGGTTTATCTAAGGTGGCAACTTAAACACACATCTGGGTGGATTGAGGTACCTGGGTATTCCAGGATTGCCTGTTTCTTTTGGACCGCCACCCAGGCTCAAAGGGATCATGAGACTATTCATACTAGAAACTTCCGTGTGTAGCCACAAGCTACTATGGGCTCTAGCATAGTTGACTAAGTCGTGCGAACTCTTACAGTGGTAGACTAGCTGATGTAGGGGATGTAGGTTGGTACAGTCTACCCGATCGTGGACGACGAGTAAGGTGCCTTTAGGTCGTGGTTCTATACTCAGTGATGTCGTTGGAGTTGATGGACTCGCTTATCTTCCAAGCCTTCCGTTGTTATCGTTATTTGATGGCCTTAAGCCATTTTTATTGTAATAGGTAATTGCCCGTGCGTTACACCGGGGTTTAAGCATTCTAGAGGTTCATTATCAATCGTGGAAAAATATATCTTTCACGATTCTCATCCATATTAAGCAACATTATGGACTAACATTGTTTATTGACCTTGCAGGCTGATCAACAATAACCCCTCTTCATTGCAGTCTAAACATGTTGCTGCAACTAAGCTTTACTTTTTACCACATTTCATTTTTCAGAACTTAAAATGGACACAGAACATTAGTCCAAATGTATGGAAGCGGGTTTTTTTGAACACAATTGTCGCTTTTTTTAATAGTTTCATCCCCTGCTACTGTGACATTTATAAATTCATTCTTGAAATGATAAAAGGTAAGAGATTGACCAAGTGAAAATCCCTTCAACACAAGAGCCTGTAACAAATATTAAAAACTAATTTAGATGGTTACCTTACAAAAGTCACCTTCGATATAACTTCAGGAGATAACTTTGTACAATTTTGGCCTACATGGAAGAGAAAAAGCTCATGTAACCAAGTATCATGAACAAAATGATTCCTATTTATCTCAGTTCCGAATGTAAATAGATATCAATTCATCCAGATTTAAGTGAATGATAACCCTTAAATCTATGTACATATCAGTTTTTGGCGAGTTTGAATGCCGACTCACATTTATTATACATCTGAAAAATAGAATGTGAGTTTCATTTCCGTTTATACGACAACACTTGTAGAAAAGGAACAACCAAAAGAGAAAACATAGAAAAAAACTTGAAGAAGCACATGCGAGCAATAATCCCATCGAAGGTAACCATATTAGTGCTAGTGCATAATAATTTGCTCCTGATTCTGAATGAAGAAGTTGCAATAAATCTTTTCCCACGAAGATAACCATAGTAATTTTATCACTCAGTTAAGTACTTGATCAAGGACCACATGGCATGTGCAGCCACATGCACGAGGCCGATGGACTGGCTAATTGCACTTGCAGTCAAGATGACATGTATGTGTGCGTGCACCTGCCGTATGCATGAACCCTTCTTATCTGATGATCTCTACCTATCTAACAGCCATGCACGAACAGCTAATTTCGCCATGCGGAGGGCGGGAGCAACCAGATTGAGTTTACATGCGTAGAGAAGGTGATGGTAGTACGAGCCAAAATTTTGAAGACTATCATCAGTGAGGGAAGTTGGAGGAGCGACGCCGTCATCTTTGAGGGAGGCCTTGGTCGAGAGTATACCTCGGCTCCAACCCCGTACACCTCGAGCAGTCGGATCCTGTGTTGCTGCTGGTCCGATGGCATAAGAGGGGTGGAGAACTCGGATGCCCGCGCCGCCGTCGCCGAGGGCAGCTGCTTCGCCATGCACACGCCGCCCAGATCCTCGGGCTCGCCGCCGGGGCCTTGATGTGCGCTTGCGGCTGTTACCCGCTGCCGCCGCCGCTGCTCTGGAAGCATGGAAACCCTTACGGGGATGCGACTGGGGCAATAGATGATGGCTTGAGGAGCGGGCCAGGTTATGGATTTTCTTTCTTGACGCACCAAAGTCGGTCTGAGGAAAAAACCGGGGAAAAGAAAACCAGGTGGAACGATGACGTGGAGTGGGAGGAACGATGCGGGGAGCGAGAGTCGGACGAAACGGATTGACGTAAGAGGGGAGAGGGAACCTTACGTTTCTTTTAGATAGTAGAGATAAGTTCTCTTTTGAGACATTCGATGTAATAAGTGTGTGATTGCTACTCTGTTATAAATCCTTCACAATCTTGTGTGGTGTCGACTTCTTGATCCAGGATGACACCCGAGCACGTAGATCGATCGCTTTGAGGTCTGGTCGCTACAAGATGGTATCAGAGCACACGCTGACTGCAGGACACGACCACTAAGCTAAAGCCCTAGATCACTACTCTCTTCTCATTTCTGACTCCTCATCTTTTCTACTCTTTTAGGATGGCCAGGCGAGGATCAAGTTCACGCAGCGGATGAAGATACACCCTTTGGGCGACACCTAAAGGAAGTCACTAAGTACACGAACATCGGAATACCAAGCTTCTTTGGGACCTACAACGCCACTTTACCCGAAGAGGAGCGTTGGAAGATTCAAGCTCAAGTTCCGGGAAGAACGTTCGCGCCCGATCCACGGAGCCCATAGAATGTACTTTTAATGCACCAACACGAGTCTAGGAAAGAGCATGGCAGCTCACATCACCATGGGACGCATTGGAGAAGTCTACCAAGATGACCTCAAGGATACTATCTACCAGATTTGTGGGCGCCGAGATGAACAATGGGAGATAGTTAGCACCAAGAAGGATAGATCCATTGCAGCCTTCATCCAGGAGTTAAACCAGCACATTCGGCGCTAAGAGAACCGGATGTCTTGCAGACATGATGGAGTTGAAGAAAGCAAAGGCTAGAATTATCGAGCTAGAAGGAGAACTGAAGGCCACTCGCAAGGATTACATAGAGGAGATCGTCACTCTAGTGAGACAAAACGGCGACCTTAAGGAGAAAATTGAAGAACTCATGGGGAATTCAGCACCCAGAGGAGAAGATGACGATTGCACTTGTCCAAACAACTACATCATCATCGACGACACCGATTCCGATCCTAGTGATGATGACTTCGAAGACGAAGCCGGAGCAGGTATCATGGAGTCTTCATCGGAGCAGTTTTTCTAGTAGACCACCATAACAATAGTAGTGTTCCACCATGTACATAGCATAGTCCAAGCACTTTTACGATAGTTCTAGACCGATTGTATGCCTTGTTTGATTGAATGAAGTGATTTTGTGTGCATTTGCCTCATGTGCATTTGGGTAGTTTTTTCTCTTTAGACCTCATTCTATTCTTAATTCTCATCTTTTCTAAATCCTCAGATGCCTCCGAGACGTGACAATGGAATTGCTTTCCCACCGGAGCTCACTCAATTGATCCAGCAGCAGAATGCTTTGATGCAGTTGCTAGTCCAGAACCAGAACCAGGGGAACAACAACAACAACAACCCACCGCCACCACATGTTGATCACTTAACCCGTTTTCTTAGGCTGAATCCGCCGGTGTTCTCAAGTAGCACCGAGCCGATAGTGGCAGATGATTGGCTCCGTAAGACAGGGAGGCAGTTGACCACTGCAGGATGTACAGATGGGGAAAAGGTGAAATTTGCCACTCATCAACTTGAAGGACCCGCAGCCGCATGGTGGGAGAATTTCACAGCCACTTACCCTGTGGATACTGTCACATGGGATCAGTTTCAGCAAGCTTTTCGTACTGCCCATGTTTCAGCAGGAGCTATGGCCATGAAGAAGCGTGAGTTTTGCAACTTGCGCCAAGGAGGAAGGACAGTTGGCCACTATGTGGATGACTTTAGTAAGCTAGCACGTTATGCCCTAGATGACGTTGCTACGGATGCAGCTAAGCAGGAGAAGTTTCTGGAAGGACCGAATGACGAGTTGAGCATGCAGTTGATGGTAGCAAGCTTCAACAACTACCAGGAGTTGGTAGATCGTGCTCTTACGATTGAAGGGAAGCAGCAGCAAATTCAAAACCGCAAGAGGAAGTATGGACAGGGGAAGTACAATTCTGGAGCTCAGCAGAAACCCCGTCTTACCCCTAAACCAGGAGTTCATTTTCAGCATACTCATGGAGGAGGTAGCTCGCACAACCATAATGGCCCCAAGAATGGTAATGGGAATGGAGGAAGCAACGGCCAGAACCGTACCACCCCATCAACCCCAGCCAAGAGAGACCTAAGCCAAGTTATACATTTTTAAGTGTCGAAGACCGGACATTATGCCAATGAATGTCACGAAGGCGAGAATGGCAATGGAAGCTCGGGAAGAAGCGAACCCTTTCAACAGAGGACAGGTGAACCACGTTAACGTGGAGGAGGTTGAAGCTCAACTTTGATGCGATAATAGGTAAGTTTTTGGTTAAGTCATTTCTTGCACTTTCGTTCTTTTGATACTTTGGTGCATCGCATTCATACATCTCAAGGGATTTGTGGATAAGTATAATCTACCAACCCAAGCCCTTAGGTCACCCATGTTAGTAACCTACTTTGGAGGCGAGTATATGGCTAGTCAATGGTATGATCGATTACCATTAAGGATTGGTAACTATGTGTTTCCCTCGGACCTAATAGTATTGGAATCTCAAGGATTGGATGTGATATTAGGCATGGATTGGTTATCAAAGTATGAAGGGAACATTGAATGCACTAGTAAGACAATCTTGCTTACGACGCCAGAAGGAAGAAGGGTCAAGTATGTACCACGGCATGTGCCGAAAAGGACTCAAGTAAATTCCTTATCAAGAGTTGTGCAGGAGGAAGTACCAGTAGTAAAGGATTTTCCGGATGTATTTCCAGAAGAGTTGCCAGGCATGCCACCTGATAGAGACATCGAGTTTTTGATTGAGATTTTTCCAGGCACAGGACGAATATCTAAGAGACCATACAGGATGCCCGCAAAAGATTTGGACGAGATTAAGAAGCAGATTAAGGAGTTATTGGATAAAGGGTATATTCGCCCAAGTTCTTCGCCGTGGGGATCGCTTGATACTTCTAGTGGAGAAGAAGGATGGAACATTAAGGATGGTTGTTGATTATCGTGGATTGAACGAAGTAACAATCAAGAACAAGTACCCACTACCGATGATCAATGATCTGTTTGATCGATTGCAAGGGCTAAAGTGTTTTCCAAGATCGATTTGCAATCGTGGTACCATCGATTGAAGATTCGAGAGCATGACATACCTAAGGCGGCTTTTACCACGGTATGGGTTGTATGAGTATACCGTTATGTCATTTGGTCTGTCTAACGCACCTGCCTATTTTATGAACATGATGAACAAAGTGTTTATGGAGTTTTTGGATAAGTTCGTCGTAGTGTTCATTGATGATATTCCTGTTTACTCGAAGAATGAAGAGGAGCATAAAGAACATTTGCGATTGGTACTTGAGAAGCTCAGAGAACATCAGTTGTATGCCAAGTTCAGCAAATGTGAGTTTTGGTTGAAGGAAGTGGGATTCCTTGGACATGTTATATCCGTAGAAGGAATAGCAGTTGATCCCACAAAAGTTATCACTGTAACAAATTGGGAAGCACCAACAACAGTTGGAGAGATCCGGAGTTTCCTTGGACTCGTAGGATACTACCGGAGATTTATTGAGAACTTCTCAAGGATTGCAAAGCCTATGACGGAGTTGTTGAAGAAGGATACCAAGTTCATATGGACTGAGGAGTGTGAGGCTAATTTCCAGGAGTTGAAGAAACGTTTGGTTACCACACCAGTGTTGATTCTGCTAGATCAGAACAAGGATTATGAGGTGTATTGCGGCGCTTCACGTCGAGGACTTGGAGCCGTGCTTATGCAAGAGGGAAGAGTTGTTTCGTATGCTTCACGACAACTGAAACCTCACGAATTGAATTATGCCACGCATGATTTGGAGTTAGTAGCCGTAGTGCATGCATTGAAAACATGGAGACATTTCCTCATTGGCAACCATTGTGAGGTGTACACGGATCACAAGAGTTTGAAGTACATTTTCACTCAGAAGGAGTTAAACCTCACACAAAGGAGATGGTTGGAACTCATCAAGGATAATGATATGAGATTGCATTATCATCCCGGAAAGGCTAATGTAGTAGCTGACACATTGAGCCGTAAGAGCCATGTCAATACACTAATGACGGGAGAGTTGCCAAAGGAGTTAGCCGAGGATCTTCGTGAGCTATGTTTGGAGATAGTTCTGAGAGGCTATGTAGCAGCATTGGAGATTCAGTCGACTTTGATGGATAAAATCAGAGAAGCTCAGAAGGCGACAAGGAGATTGCCTCTATAAAGGAGAAAATGAGCGAAGGAAAGGCTTAGGGATTTCGTGAGGATGAACACGATACCCTATGGTTTGAGGACCGAGTTTATGTGCCAAATGACCCAGAGATCAGGAAGTTAATTCAGCAAGAGGCCCATGATTCACAATATTCGATTCACCCAGGAAATACCAAGATGTATTTGGATTTGAAGGATACTTTCTGGTGGACCGGAATGAAGAAAGATATTATGGAGTATGTAGCAGTTTGTGATGTATGCCAGAGAGTAAAGGCAGAGCATCAGAAGCCAGCAGGATTGTTACAGCCATTGCCGATACCCGAATGGAAGTGGGATAAGTTAGGCATGGATTTTATCACGGGATTACCCAGGACTCGTTCAGGCTATGACTCAATTTGGGTTGTAGTTGATCGATTGACAAAGGTAGCTCATTTCATCCCGGTAAAGACCACTTACACCAGTGCTAAGTTGGCGAAGATATACATGACCAGAATCGTATGCTTGCATGGAGGTCCGAGGAGCATCGTATCAGATAGAGGAACCCAGTTTACCTCAAAGTTCTGGAATCAGTTGCACGAAACTTTGGGTACCAGGCTAGAGTTCAGCATAGCTTTTCATCCACGCATGATGGATGACCGAGAGAGTCAATCAGATTTTGGAGGATATGCTAAGAGCACATGCGCTAGATTATGGATCAAGTTGGGATGACAACTTGCCATATGCAGAGTTCTCTTACAACAATAGCTATCAATCCAGTCTAAAGATGGCCCCTTTCGAAGCCTTGTACGGAAGGAGGTGCAGGACACCGTTGTCATGGGACGAAGTTGGAGACCGCCAGTTGTTTGGACCGGATTTGATTAAGGAGTCTGAACGGAAGGTGAAGTTGATTCGTGAGAGGCTCAAGGTAGCCCAGTCCAGGCAGAAGAGCTACGCAGATTCTAAACGCAAGGAGACAGTTTACGAAGTCGGAGACCGAGTTTATCTTTGAGTATCTCCACTTCGGGGAATTAAGCGTTTTGGTGTTAAGGGAAAGTTAGCGCCACATTTGTAGGACCATATCGAGTTGTGGAACGTATGGGAGAAGTGGCCTACAAGTTGGAATTGCCCAAAGGATTGTCCGGAGTTCATGATGTGTTCCATGTTTCTCAGCTGAAGAAGTGCCACGCGGAGATGGCTGATATACCGCTGAGGGATACCATGCCGTTGGAGGCAATTCAGTTGGATAACGATTTGACCTATGAGGAGAAACCAGTTAAGATTCTTGAGTTTGCCAAAAGTCACCCACGGCAAGGTTATCAAGTTTTGCAAAGTTCAGTGGAGCCACCACACAGAGGATGAAGCCACCTGGGAGCCAGAGGAAGATTTGCTGAAAGACCACCCTCACCTATTTTCTAGCCAACCCGAATCTCTGGGGCGAGATTCATCTTAAGGGGGGTAGGTTTGTAACATCCCAAATTTTCAGTTTGGAATGTTATACACTAGATCATCATTGCATATCATATTTTGTTTGCTTTTGGTTTTGATCCTAGAAATTCTATGCAACTCAAGGACCCACGGAGAGAGTTGGGGATTTCGTTATTTTCATATTTGAGTTTTCTCAAATTTTGAGAATAGGATCAGTTTATTTTAATTATTTTATCTTCAATTATTTCTATTACAAAAAATATAAGAGAGGGAATAAAATGACTTTCCCAAAATAAAGAAATATTCAGGATTTAATAATAAAATCAAATAAGATTTTATTTCGGATTTTTTCGCTATTTTATTTGAATTTAGGAAAAAAATATGTGTTTTTCAAAATTGCACTTAGGCCCCAAATAAATTTTCACTTTGTCCGGCTTGATTTTAGAAGTCGGGGAAAATTTATTTCGCGATTTTTGGAGTCCGTTAGTATTTCTTTCGTTAGTTTTTCTGCGCGGAATTAATTTTTTTTTAAAAAGTCTGAACCGACCTTGGGCCATAACCGGCCAGGACTCCGCCTGGCCGGGGCTTCATAAGCCGCCGTCTGGGGCCCCGAGCCAGCCCACCAGCCCGCAGCCGCTCGCGCCCCAAGCCCTAGCGCGCCGCCGCCCGCCTCGTTCACGCCGCCGCCTTGCCGCCGCCTCGCCGTCGCCCGCTGCCCGCCGCCTCGCCGCTGCCGCCCGCTCGCCGGAGCCGCCCCACCGCCTTGCCGGACCCGCCGCCCGAGGTAGCCGCCGTCGCCGGCAGTTTTCCTTAGAAAACCGCCCGGTTTTTTTATTTAACCACGGTTTATATATTTTTTTAAGTTTCGCTTTTTTATAGATCGGTTTTTTTCTGGTTTATTTATTTAGTGAGCGTTCGCTCGTTCGTTCGTTTTAACGAACGCGTTCATTGTTTAGATCCAGATAACGAACGTTCGTTCGTTAATCTGTTCGTCGTTTTTCTTTTTCTCGGATTTTCCGCGATTATTTTTTATCGCGATTTCAGATCCGATTTTCGTTTTACTATAACTCTTCGCTCGGTTATCGGAATCAGGCGATTCAAGCGCCTGGACTTTCGTCTCGAAACCCTCTTTCCGTTCAACCAACTTAAACAAGTTTTTGCTTCTGTAAAATTTGACTTAAGTCCATATTAGTAAAACGAAGTTGTTTTCTTTCGCCGTTTGACTTTCGTTGCTTCGTTTGATTTGATTCTTTTTGCAAACCGGAGTTCTTAAGTTGATCTTTCTGGTTAGATCTCTTATTTGAGTTTTACCTATGCATTAGATGAGTACTTATTGTATGCTTGTTTGTTTGTTTGCGATAGAGTATCCATAGTGTGCCGCCTGTTACTTCGAATCTCTAGGTTTCGCGGATCATCAGCAAGGCAAGTAACACTTTGATCATACATTTCTACTGCCCAGTTTTTATTGCATTAGATAAATCCTGAAACATTGCATGATTAGTATCTAATTCAATTGTGGGATGGGAAGTAGATGAGGTAGAACCTATTACCCGTTTTACTATTAAACCTTTGGGAGTTACTTCTACGTTTGCTTCTTATGCCATGCTATGCTAGTAGACGTGGGTGAGTGATATCCATGACAAATGTGAGATTATTAATAAATGGTTTATCTAAGGTGGGAACTTAAACACACATCTAGGTGGATTGAGGTACCTGTGTATTCCAGGATTGCCTGTTTCTTTTGGACCGCCACCCAGGCTCAAAGGGATCATGAGACTATTCATACTAGAAACTTCCGTGTGCAGCCACAAGCTACTATGGGCTCTAGCATAGTTGACTAAGTCGTGCGAACTCTTACAGTGGTAGACTAGCTGATGTAGGGGATATAGGTTGGTACAGTCTACCCGATCGTAAGGTGCTAGCGCTTCTGAGAGACTATGTCTCGGTCATTCGTTTCTCAAACACCATGTAGTGCGGGAAATCCAACGGAGGAGATCGAGTCTTGTGGGGAAAAGTGTGCAAACCTCTGCAGAGTGTACAAACTAATCATGGTTAGCCGTGTCCCCGGTTATGGACGTTTTGAGTATCTAGTACTTGGATTATCATGTGAATCTCATCATGTTACTTTAATTAATTTTGTTGGGTTTTAATGATGATGCTTAATTGGGATTGAAGATGCTCTCAACCATTCTCAATGTTTAACAACCACCATGAAGTTAATTAAAATTTATTCCTTTGCAGTAGGGAAAAATTGGCTTTACGCAAAACTGTAACCATAGAGCTTTCCACCAGCCATATATGCATGTAGTATAGCTTATTCTTTCATTACTCTCTATGTGTTACATTGCCAGCATATTCCATGTGCTGACCCGTTTTCGAGCTGCAACGTTTCATGTTGCAGACTTTTCAGACGACGAGTAAGGTGCCTTTAGGTCGTGGTTCTATACTAGTGATGCCGTTGGAGTTGATGGACTCGCTTATCTTCCAAGCCTTCCGCCGTTATCGTTATTAGATGGCCTTAAGCCATTTTTGTTGTAATAAGTTCTCTCTTGAGACATTCAATGTAATAAGTGTGTGATTGCTACTCTGTTATAAATCCTTCAAGTCATGTGTGGTGTCAGGATTACTGATCCAGGGATGACACCTGAGCACAGAGATCAGACTGTTTGAGGTCTGGTCGCTACATTTGCGCGGCAATACAATGTCATGCAGACATCGCTCCATGGTGGGTTCAATGGCAAACCCACCTCCCCTCCAGATTGTAATCCAGAGGAAGATATCTGTCCTAAGGCAGATTCAGACGCAACTGACTACTCCTATTTACCCCCCAAGGTGTTTGCTCTACCTTGGCATGATGATGTTAGTCATATCATGCATATGTTGCCTTGCAGTTCCTACTTTTGACATCGTATATGTCATCTGCTTAGTTTGGACATGTTCTGTAATGCCACATGTTTAGTTTCTATATCATATACGGGAATAATGCAGTCTCATGTCTTTTAACCAGCCATAATCTATTTGAATGATATCTTGCCCATCCTTTTCTTCATTACATTTCCGTTTGTCGACAATGTTTGTACATTAAACTACTCTTCCTGTGAATCAGCCATTTGGGTGGGAGATGGAAAATCTGGAGTGAAAACAAGGCCTTCAGAGCATGCTGCTACCGTCAAGAAGATCTCTTGTTGGGTCCCGATAGCTCCTCAGAGATGGATTCAGAGACAGATGACCAGTCCTATTCCCCCACGAGGTGTATGCTCTAACTTGGCACGGTTATACTGCTGATATCATGCATATGGTGTCTTGCATTGCATAGTTTAGACATCATACACACAATATTCAACACCATTTTCTTAGTTCAGACATCATATCGAATGCCCTCTGTTTAGCATATAAATCACATATGTGAATTAAATCATGCGATCCTGATTACTTAGATAACATGTATGTGAATTATGTCATGCGATCTTGTTTAGTTATTCATCATATATTTGAATTATGTTATGCTATGCTATCCAGTTTAGATAGACGTCATATATGTGAAATTATGTCATGCTATCCGTTTTAGTTAAACAATATACATGTCAACTATTTCATGCCCTCTTTTTTCCACACGATCTATTGCATCTGTCTCTGATACAACGTCTGTACATTCAACTATGTTTCCTGTTTATCAGCCATTTCAATTGGAGTGGGTGATGCCAGTATCTAGCGGAGTAAAAAACACGGTCTTCAAATAAAACAGTGCTACCTCTTTGTGGAGATAGCACCCCGGTTGTACATGCATGAGAACCAGCCCTACCACACATAACCCAGACTCTAGCAGATTGTACCCCTACTGCGATGGACAGAGAACCAACTTCACCCAATCTAACCCCAACCCCAGCAGATAGTAACCCAGTTCCTGTTGACATAGCGCCATCTCCACCACAGAGCTCCCAAACAAGAGTAGTTAGTAAGGCAGCTCCAGTGCCCAAAGGGCCAGTACTACCACGGCGAACCCCAACTCCACCAGTTAGTACACCTATTCCCGTGGAGGAAGCACAACTAGCCAGTCCTAGTTTAGCATCTATCGCATTTGATGTTATTAAATCCTATGTGCGTATCTTCCCATCTTGGAAATATTATACTGAAGATGAAGGAAAATGCGATTGCGGTGTGTTTGTCCAGGAGTTATGTGTAAGTAATGTTATTCATGGCAATTACTTTGCTTTGTCCCATACATCCTACCTCCATGATGGTTATACTACAGGAAAATTTTCCCATTTTTCTCTATAGAGAAGGACCGATTTGGAAACTCAGGATGAGGTAACCTGTGCTAATACCTCTGCTATCTTCAAGAATGCTTGGTGGCGATGTCGGAATTACACAAGAAAACGTACTTCACCGGCAAAGAAACTCATCAAATTCCCTTACGTTCTCCTGAGACACATTTACTGGACTATGACTGGGAACACCTTGTTCTGTACTGGTCCCAAACCAAGAATGTGGTAAGGTCTATGAGCTCATTTTCAATTTTTAAGTAATATATTCTTGCGTCTTACTGTACTCTGTTCTTGTAGAACAAGTGCTTAAACATGAAGAACAATTGTTTTAATTTAAGATTCCATTGCTATCGTGCATACTGCTTTGCTCTTGTATCACTGTATTTACTCATATAGACTTATTTTTAAATTGAAGGATCTAATCGAAACTCCAATGGCACAGCAGGTATGTTCACGCATGTTTGTTTAGCAGGTTTGCTCTTATCAATAGCTCTGTTGATTTCAATTTCAATTGTGTATATAGTTTACTTCTCATATCATGCACATTACTAGCATCACAACAGAGCCAATAGTGTTGTTGTACATGTAGACCCATGGTACCCATCTGAAATCTTGTTGTGTCGTGTAGTTTCCCACGCTTCGTATTCTTTCACTGCTGCTTTGTCTTGAACTGATATGATTTGAACCGTGTCACTATTTTGATTTGGCAAGACAATGCAGTGACCATAGGACATAGATATATGTTTGTTTGATGATTTTATTATGTACTAGTACTTGGCAATAGAAGACTTGGTAGTGTAATCATGTCCACCTTACTAATGAACTGGTTCACCGAAATGAGTTTCATATACTAGTACATGCTAAACCTGTTATGTTTTGCTTGTTTCTTCTTTTAGAATGCTGACAGAATATTGGGGAAGAGTGCCTTATTAAGCAATGATAAAGGAAGTAATGCATATAAGGTTCAGGATAGTGAGACATCCTTGTTGGTCTCCAACAAAGCTGATAAAACAGCTAGGGAAGACTATCTTGAAGACAGTGAGACAACCCCAAAGTCCTGTCTTGGTTTAGTGTTCGAGTTACTGGCCACTACCGCTTGCACAAGCTATTCAAACTCACTGTCTGAATCAGTTCAGTTTCTTGAGTCTCAACTACAAGCTGAAAGACATCGATCAGCTGTGTTGTGACAAGAAGCGGAAGGACTGCGGAAGTCCCTGGAGCATTCAGATGCATACTTTCTGGCGCAACAACAAGCGTTGGAGGATTTTAGCACCAAATAGGACAAAGCTAATAAGCTTGCTAAGCTTATTGCTAGCATGGTGGATACCCAGGATAACGTTTCTTGAGCTCTTCTGAAGTTGTTTCAGTTATGCTCTTGTTTTGCTGCCGCGTTTATTTTCACTGGTGGCCAATTTTGACGGCCAGTTTATGTATTATGCTGCTTGGTTCCCTATATTTGCACTGGTGGCGAACTTTGATGCCCAGTGGATGTAATATGTGTAATAGCAGTAATAGTCTAGCGTTAGTTGCTTGCTTATTTATTTCCTTATTGTCTTGTTTAGTTGTTTGCTTGTAGTCACTGCAGTTCTTTTTCCGCGTTTTTCTAGTGGCCACAATAACCTATTTTTGGTATTTTTTTTTTCGAGAATCCCTATTTTTGGTAACTAGGCCACAATAATCATGGCAACACACGGACTGTTGTAACCATGGGCCTCCTGCGGGCCGTATGATCCATGGGCCTTCTACGGGCCGTACGATCCACTAGTCTTCTATACGGGCCGTACGATCCATGGGCCTTATATGGGCCGTAGGATCCATGGGCCTTCTACGGGCCATAGGATCCATGGACTTTCTACGGGCCGTATGATCCATGGGCCTTCTACAAGCCATAGGATCCATTGGTCTTCTACGGGACGTAGGATCCATGGGCCTTCTACGGGGCATATAATCATTTCGCCAATCATGGGTCGTACTATTCGTGGACCATAACGGGCCGTTAATAGGCCGTATTTGATAACTCTATGAAAAATCCCAACGGGTTAACGGGCCGAATGTAACCACGAGCTGAATTTGGCTCACAAACGGAACAGGCCAGTAAAGGACCATAACTAACTGAATTCTAGAAATGAGCCCAAGAATAAATGGGCCCTTAGAAGGCTGAAAGTTAACACGGGCTGGAAACGGCCGACGGAATAATGGGTCGTTAATGGGTATAAAGCGATACAATGTTCATTATGGGCCAGTTTCATCTCGGGCCTTTATGGGCCCAAAGTTACGAAGGGCCTCATATGGGCCGAAAGACATCATGGGCCATACACGGGCCGGAAGTTACAACGCGCTGGAATCATATTGGACAGCCCAGATGAAGCTACTGGGCTTAATTGCGATAGGCAGTAACGGACCGGGAGTTAGCGGGCCGTAAATGGGCGATATATGAACAAGCCATTAACAGGCTTTCCGTGGGCCGGCCCGTTACCTTTTGACCAAGTCAAATGAGTCGGCCTTTTCACTAGAATGGGCCTCTATTGGGCCGTGCCACGTGTCGATGTATCATAGGCGCTTCCTGTCCAATGAGTGGATGACATCTGTCCCAACGGTGAGCCAACACGTGTGTCCTCTAGCCAATGAGAATTTCACACATGGAAAATCCCCATTCGTCCGGGCTGTTAACGGGTTATCGGATCCAAAACTGGACCCGATAGCTTAACGCGACTTGTTAGGGTGGATGCCACGTGTCGGTTACCCTTGACGAAAACACTTCTATGACGCGTGATTTATCGTCATGGAAGTGGACACTTCCGTGATGATAATTTTGGTAATGTCATGGAACACTTCTACAACAACACATGTATGACTATCTTCATTCTGTCATAAAATCATCATGGATGTACATGCATGACAGAAAACGTGACCTACTGTGACAAAAACGTATCATCACGGAAGTGTCGTTTTTTGTAGTGACCTCACTATGTGTGTAAGCTTGACAAGGCTCTTTATGGCCTAAAACAGGCGCCACGAGCATGGTACTCAAGACTGAGCTATCAGCTGAGGTGCCTTGGATTTGTTGCTTCTAAGGCCGATATATCACTCTTTATTTATAACAAGGCAAATACTATCATATTTGTTTTGATATATGTTGATGATATTATAGTTGCAAGTTCTTCACAAAGTGCTACTAATGCTCTTCTGCGTGATTTGAGCTCAGAGTTTGCCTTGAAAGATCTTGGTGATCTACACTTCTTCCTAGGCATTGAAGCTAAGAAGACTCCAGATGGCATAATATTGAACAAGGAGAAATATGCTACTGAGCTCCTAACTCGTATGGGGATGAAAGACTATAAGCCTTCACCTACCCCATTATCTTCTTCAGAAAAACTTTCAGCTTTTTGAAGGGGAGTCTAAGGAAGAAGAGAGCACAAGATACAAGAGTACTGTAGGAGCTCTATAGTACTTGACACTGATAAGACCAGACATATCATTTGTTGTTAATAAGGTTTGTCAGGATTTACATGCTCCTACTACTGCACATTGGACAGCTGTGAAAAGAATTGTGAGGTACATAAAGCACACTATAAACCAGGATTACAGTTCAGACGTTCTAGCTCTACTCTTGTTAGTGTCTTTTCTGATGTTGACTGGGCAGGATGCAGTGATGGTAGGAGATCAACTGGAGGATTTGCAATATTCTTTTGTTCTAAGCTTATCTCTTGGAGTGCCAGGAAACAGGCTATAGTATAAAGATCAAGCACTAAGGCTGAGTACAAGTCATTAGCAAATGCAACTGCTGAAATTATTTGGGTGGAATCATTGTTGAATGAGTTGGGTGTTAAGCAATGTCGTACCTCATGTGTTATGGTGTGATAATTTTGGAGCCACCTATCTCTCTCTTAACCCAGTCTTTCATGGTAGAACTAAACACATTGAAATTGATTTTCATTTTGTGCGAGAAAGAATTGCAGAGAAGAAGTTGGACATCAAGTTCATTCCATCAAAAGATCAAGTGGCAGATGGTTTCACCAAACCCTGGTGTCTTGTGCCCTCCTCGAACGTTGGTTGGAGCTATACTTCAGGCACAAGGAAGCTTATATCCAGAAAAAAATGTCATGTTAAAATATCAGCGCAATCGGAGTTACGGATCTCCCGGAATATAAGAAACGGTTTTCGGCCAGATCTAGGGAACGCGAAACAGAAGGGAACAGAGAGATAGATCCAATCTCGGAGGGGCTCCCACCCCTCCGCCGACATGGAGGCCATGGACCAGAGGTGGAACTCTCCTCCCATCTAGGGGGGAGGCCAAGGAAGAAGAAGGAGGAGGGGGATCTCTCCCCCTCTCTCACGGTGGCGCCGGAGTGCCACCGGGGCAAGTATCGTGACGGCGATCGACATCAACAACCTTGCTACCGTCAACAACCAACTTTCTCCCCCTCTATGCAGCAGTGTAACACCTCTTCTCCCCGCTGTAATCTCTACTTAAAACATGGTGCTCCACTCCATATATTATTTCCCAATGATATTTGGTTATCCTATGATGTTTGAGTAGATCTGTTTTGTCCTGTGGGTTAATCATGATCTTGGTTGGTATGATTATATATTTTATTTATGTGTTGTTCTACGGTGCCCTCTGTCTCGCGCAAACTTGAGGGGTCCCCATTGTAGGGTGTTGCAATACGTTCATGATTTGCTTATGGTGGGTTGCGAGAGTGACAGAAGCTTAAACCCGAGTAGGTGGGTTGTTGCATATGGGATAAAGAGGACTTGATACTTAATGCTATGGTTGGGTTTCACAACCTTAATGATCTTTAGTAGTTGTGGATGCTTGCTAGATTTCCAATCATAAGTATATGATCCAAGTAGAGAAAGTATGTTAGCTCATGCCTCTCCCTCATATAGAATTACAAGAATGATTGCCGGTACTTGTTATCGGTTGCCTAGGGACAAATGACTTTCCTGTTAACGAAAGCTATCATCTTTTATTACCTTGCAATTTATCTGTATTTTTATTCTTGCAAAGTACTCGTAGTTTCATTCTTGCTAAATAGTTTTATACCTGTTCTAGGTAAAGCAAACGTCAAGGGTGCATAGAGTTGTATCGATGGTCGATAGAACTTGAGGGAATATTTGTTCTACCTTTAGCTCCTTGTTGGGTTCGACACTCTTATTTATCAAAGAAGGCTACAAACGATCCCCTACACTTGTGGGTTATCAAGACCTTTTAAAGGCGCCGTTCTTGGAGCAATAGCGTAGGGTGAATATTCTTGTGTGTGCTTGTTTGCTTTACCACTAAGTAGTTTTATTTCCTGTTCTAAGTTGTTCTCTATCTTTAGTTATGGATATGGAATACGAAACACCAAAAAAGTTAGTTGTACTTGCTACTCATGGAGATGAGGAACCTCCTAAAACTCTCGATGCTCGTTATGTGAAAGATATTATGCTCTACTTTGATAATCCTCAGAAAACCCCATTCAACTATATAATGGTAGTAACGTTGGATCAATGTGAATACTTTAGGGATTATCGCTTGACTCATAAAGGGAAATTGTTATGGGATCAAATTCATATGTTGCATTGGTATGCTCTGGGGCTATGCTTGAGATATGATTATACTTGTTGCTCTAGGATGAACGCTCCACATCTTCCCTTTTCATGTGAATTTAATGACAATGAAACCCTGGCTTCTTATGCTAAAGGTATATATGATTACTATGATGTGGAACGAAAAGAAGAATTTGTTGCTTTTAAGGGTGCTTGTGAAATTGAATCTTTGTTTGAAAAGTTTGAAGATTTTGATGATTCAGATTATAGACTTGAAAATTTTGCTATCCTTAAATATTGCTATGATAATTATAAATGCAATTACGATATTGATTTATTTATTGAGAGAGTCTCCGCTGTCCAAGAAGAGACTAATATTTATCAGGAGTCTATGGAAGAAGAAATTGATGATATTGTGAGCCCATTGGATGAAAAAGATGAGGAGGAGAGCAAAGAACAAAAGGAGGAAGAGCAGATTGAACACCCGTGCCCACCTTCTAATGAGAGTAACTCTTCAACCCATACATTGTTTAATGTCCCTTCGTTCTTATCGAAGGATGAATGCTATGATAATTGCTATGACCCCGTTGATTCGTTTGAAATATCCCTTTTTGATGATGCTTGCTATGCTTGTGGCCATGATGCCAATATGAATTATGCTTATGAAGATGAACTTGCTATATTTCCTTATGTTAAGAATGAAATAGTTTCTATTGCACCCACACATGATAGTCCTATTATCTTTTTGAATTCTCCAAACTACACTATATCGGAGAAGTTTGTTCTTATTAAGGATTACATTGATGGGTTTCTTCTTACCGTTACACATGATGGTTTCGATGAATGTAATGTGCATGTGCTTGCTGCTCCTAGTTGCAATTATTATGAGAGAGGAACTACATCTCCATCTCTTTATGTTTCCAATACAATAAAATTGCAAGAAACTGCTTATACTATGCATTGGCCTTTACTTGATGTGCATGAATTATTCTTATATGACATGCCGATGCATAGGAAAAGAGTTGGACTTCGTCATTGCATGATATATGTTGCTTTGTGATCACTACTAAATTATAAATTATTGTTAATTCAAATTGGCTTTGATATACCTTGGGATCCGGGTGGATCCACTACTTGAGCACTTTATTCCTAGCTTAATAGCTTTAAAGAAAGCGCTGCCAGGGAGACAACCTGGAAGTTTTAGAGAGTCATTTATTTCTGTTGAGTGCTTTTATAAAGTTTAAAAACAAAAAAATATAGAGGGGGACTTAAAACTTCACAAAAAGGAAAGTGAAAGTGAGAGAGACGAGCATTGTTCAAGTGGGGGAGCTCCTTGAACTTTGTTCATGCCCTTGGAAATTTTGTGAATATCAATTACAGAAACTTTTCAACAAAAATAATTACCCCCTTGTACAAATCCTTTGTATTGTAAAATTATTGCGCCAAGGTTTGCCTTTAGGATGATTAGATTGCTTGTTGGTATGTGCGGTGCAAAAACAGAAACTTTGGCTGTAGCGGGTGAATTTTCGTTTTTTTACTGGAACGTCAAAAGGTTCTCAAACTTTTGAACCCTATTGCTATACAAATTGTTTATTTCGTCCTAATTTTTCAGAATTTTTGGAGTACCATAAGTATGGTAGATGTTCAGGTTGCTACAGACTGTCTTGTTTAAGACAGATTCTGTTTTTGATGCATTGTTTTGCTTGTTTTGATGAAACTATCGATTCGATCAGTGGTATAAG
This sequence comes from Aegilops bicornis, assembly GCA_021605145.1. Classification (NCBI taxonomy): domain Eukaryota; kingdom Viridiplantae; phylum Streptophyta; class Magnoliopsida; order Poales; family Poaceae; genus Aegilops; species Aegilops bicornis. The sequence continues at coordinate 110,875,159 of CM038671.1, forward strand.
CCATGCAAAAGTATTACAGTAGTTACAATGCAAAAACAAAATATGAATTGGTTTGCAATAGTACTTAGAGTAGTGATTTTCTTTATTATACTAACGGATCTTACCGAGCTTTCTGTTGTGTTTTGTGTGGATGAAGTGATCAAAGATCGAGGAGGTCTCAATATGAGGAGAAGGAGGAGACGCAAGAGCTCAAGCTTGGGGATTCCCAAGGCACACCAAGTAAATATTCAAGGAGAATCAAGCGTCTAAGCTTGGGGATGCCCCGGAAGGCATCCCATCTTTCTTCAACAAGTATCGGTATGTTTTCGTATTCGTTTCGTTCATGTGATATGTGCAAATCTTGGAGCGTCTTTTGTGTTTATTTTTCCCTTTTATTTTATCCACCATGCTGGTATGAGATAGTCCATGGTTTATTTATAGAATACTCATTGCACTTCACTTATATCTTTTGAGTATGGCTTTATAGAATGCTTCTTGTGCTTCACTTATATCATTTGAAGTTTGGATTGCCTATTTCTCTTCACATAGAAAACCGATGTTCGTAGAATGCTATTTTGCTTCACTTATATTTGTTAGAGCATGGTCTTTTGTAGAAATAATTAAACTCTCACGCTTCACTTATATCTATTTAGAGAGTCAACAGGAATTGGTCAATTGCATGGTTAGTCATAAAATCCTACATAAAACTTGTGGATCACTGAATATGATATGTTTGATTCCTTGCAATAGTTTTGCGATATAGAGATGATAATATGTGGGAGGTGCTAGTGGATGATCGTGTTTAGTAAGATATTGGTGTTAAGGTTTGTGATTCCCGAAGCATGCACGTATAGTCTCTCATTATGCCAGGAAGTTGGAGCACAATTTATCCTTGATTGTCTATCTTTGTGTGAAGGCCGGGGGCGCGCGATGGTTAACTCCTACCAACATCCCCCCTAGGAGCATGCATAGTATCACTTTGCTTCGAGGGCTAATAAACTTTTGCAATAAGTATATGAGTTCTCTATGACTAATGTGAGTCCATGGATTATACGCACTCTTACTTTTCCGCAATTTGCTAGCCTCTACGGTACCGTGCATTGCCCTTTCTCACCTCGAGACGTGGTGCAAACTTCGCCGGTGCATCCAAACCCCGTGATATGATATGCTCTATCACACATAAGCCTTATTATATCTTCCTCAAAACAGCTAGCATACCTACCTATTATGGCCTTTCCATAGACATTCCGACATATATTGCCATGCAACTTCCACTGCTTCCGTTTGATGACTTGAGCATTCATTGTCATATTGCTTTGCATGATCATATAGCTGACATAGCATTTGTGGCTCAGCCACCATTCATCATTTTTTATACATGTTACGCTTGATCATTGCACATCTAGGTACACTACCAGAGGCATTCATATAGAGTCATACTTTGTTCTAGGTATCGAGTTATAATTTTTATATTCTTTTGAGTTATAAGTAAACAGAAGTGTGATGACCATCATTATTCATTATTAGAGCATGTCCCAGTGGGGAAAGGATGATGGAGACTATGATTCCCCCACAAGTCGGGATGAGACTCCGGACAAAGAGAGAGAAAAGGGAAAAGGAGAAAAAAGAAAAAAAGAAGGAGAAAAAAATCAAAGAGAGAATGGGCATGCTAGTTCCACACTTGTGCTTCAAGTAGCACCATGTTTTTCATATAGAGAGTCTCCTATGTTGTCACTTTCATATACTAGTGGGAATTTTTCATTGTAGATTTTGATGCACACCCACTTAGTTTCATATTGAGCTTTCATACACTTATAGCTCTTAGTGCATTCGTTGTATGGTAATCCCTACTCCTCGCATTGATATCAATTAATGGGCATCTCTATAACCCATTGGTTATCCGCGTCGATGTGAGACTTTCTTACTTTTTTGTCTTCTCTATATTTACCTCTATCATCATATTCTATTTTCCACCTGCAGTGCTATGTCCATGGCTTGCGTTCATGTATTGCGTGAGGGTTGAAAATGTTGAAGCGCGTTAAAAAGTATTAACCAATTGCTTGGCTGACACCGGGGTAGTACATGATTTATAACTTGTGTTAGGAAGACAGAGCATGACAAGACTATATGATTTTGTAGGATAACGTTCTTTAGCATTTGATATTCTGAAAGACAAGATTGTTTGTTGGGATGTGTGAGTATTGATGTCTCTATGTCAAATTATAGACTATTGCTTTGAATCACTTATGTCTTAATATTCATGCCATGACTAGACATATGATCAAGTTTATGTTAGGTAGCATTCCACATCAAAAATTAAGTTTTTTATCATTTACCTACTCAAGGACGAGCAGGAATTAAGCTTGGGGATGCTGATACGTCTCCGTCGTATCTATAATTTTTGATTGTTTCATGCCAACATTATACAACTTTCACATATTTTTGGCAACTTTTTATATGATATATTGGACTAACCTATTGATCCAGTGTCCAGTGACAGTTCCTGTTTTTTGCATGTTTTTTGTATCGCATAATATCCATATCAAACGAAGTCCAAATGCACTAAAATTTTACGGAGAATTATTTTGGAATATATGTGATTTTTGGGAGGTGGAATCAACGCAAACGGGGGCCCACAGTGCCCACAACCCACCAGGGCGCGCCCGTGCCCTCCTCAAACGTCGGTTGGAGCTATACTTCGAGCGCAAGGAAGCTTATCTCCGGAAAAAAAATCATGTTAAAATCTCAGCGCAATCGAAGTTACGGATCTCCCGGAATATAAGAAACGGTTTTCGGCCAGATTTGGGGAACGCGAAACAGAAGGGAATAGAGAGACGGGTCCAATCTCAGAGGGGCTCCCGCTCCTCCGCCTCCATCGAGGCCATGGACCAGAGGGGGAACTCTCCTCCCATCTAGTGGGGAGGCCATGGACCATAGGGGGAACTCTCCTCCAATCTAGGGGGGGGGGGAAGGAAGAAGAAGGAGGGGGCTCTCTCCCCCTCTCTCCCGTTGGTGTCGGAGTGCCACCGGGGCAAGGATCATGACGGCGATCTACATCAACAACCTTGCTACCGTCAACACCAACTTTCTCCCCCTTTATGCAATGGTGTAACACCTCTTCTCCCCGCTGTAATCTCTAGTTAAACATGGTGCGCAGCTCCATATATTATTTCCCAATGATATTTGGATATCCTATGATGTTTGAGTAGATCTCTTTTGTCCTGTGGGTTAATCGTGATCTTGGTTGGTATGATTGTATATTTTATTTATGGTGCTGTCCTAGGGTGCCCTCCATCTCGCGCAAACGTGAGGGGTCCCCGTTGTAGGGTGTTGCAATACGTTCATCATTTGCTTATGGTGGGTTGCGAGAGTGACAGAAGCTTAAACCCAAGTAGGTGGGTTGTTGCGTATGGGATAAAGAGGACTTGATACTTAATGCTATGGTTGGGTTTCACGACCTTAATGATCTTAGTAGTTGCGGATGCTTGCTAGAGTTCCAATCATAAGTGCATATGATCCAAGTAGACAAAGTATGTTAGCTCATGCCTCTCCCTCATGTAGAATTACAAGAATGATTACCGGTACTTGTTATCGATTGCCTAGGGACAAATGACTTTCTTGTTAATGTGACGCCCGGATAATTAGGCTACAGTAATTCCATGTTAATGATGCCACGTCACCTCGGTTACTATTATGAAACTCGCGTTAGTTCAATACCGGTTCAAATTCCAATTTAAAATAAAAGCAAACATCAAAAGTTTTCAAATATTAAAACTAAAATGTTCGGAGTGAGCCAAATAATGCATAGGTAATTATGGCGGAGGAACTACAGTTTTATAAAATGTTCAAATACTCTGAAATGATTTAAACAATAGCAAAATCAATTATATAAATGCCTTTGGTATTTTACAAATTGCTAAACTATTTTAATTCAGGGTAAAAACTTTTCATGACAGTGGGTTATTCTGGAACATTACTTTAGGGGCTATTGTCATATTTTACTAAACTAAAATTAATGTGTAACTAAAAGAAAACAGAAACAAAAAAATAAAAAATAAAAAGAAAACAAAGATAAATAAAAGACAACCCCCATTGGGCCCTCGCCTTGATTGGCGAAAAAGCCGGCCCAGCCGACCCACCCACCTCGCACCCTGGCCTACTAGGCCTCCCCCCTCCCCGTGACCTAGCGCCGACACCCACTCCCCCCCCCACTCGCTCCCCCCACTTTCCCCCTCACGTCGCCACCCTCTCCCCCGATCTGATCTGGATCGGGGCCCGGCTCCGTCCCCGACCTCTTGCCGCAACGTCGCCGTCTCCCCTTGCTCCGACGAGCCGTGGAGCCATCGCCTCCGCCCAGCGACTCCTCCCTCCATCCTTTGGCGGCCGGCCCTGCCCCGAGTGGATCTGGATCGGGGCAACCGACGCACCGACCCATCGCATGCCATCGCCCCACCACTCCAGACGCCGACGTCCCGGAGCGCCTTCGCCGGACTTCCTCGCCGGACTGCCTCCCCTCCGGCGCACGTCGCCGACCTCCACCTCGCCCCCACTGCCCTTAACCCCACGGCCCCAGTGAGCCCCTCCCTCTCCTCCTCACTCTCCCTCACCGCGTCGTGCCCGCACCCGTCCGCGCTCTCGCGCGCCTCTGTGGCCGAGCTCGAGCTCGCTTCGCCCATACTGGTGTGCCCCTGCGGCTGCGCCAATCGCGTCGTTCAGCAGCGCCCCGCTGCCTCCTCCCGGCGTCCCCGACCTCCACAGTAGCTCCGGCCACGCCGCGCCCGATCAATCGCTGCCGGCGCGCGGCGGCCCATGCGCCCTCGGGCGACTGCGTCGCCTCCCCACTCCGTCGCTCCGGCGACCGCACCACCACCGCGGCCTTCTCGCACTGACGTCGCCTCCCCACCCCTCGCCTTCTCGCACCACCACCGCGGCCTTCTACGTCCGCGCTCGTCTCTGCCCTCCCGTCGGCGTCCCTCTCCGGCGACCGCCGTGAAGCCCCCGCTCGCGTGCAGCCTTGTGCCCAGGCTACTCGCCGGCCCGGCAAGCCGCCACCGCCGCCTTAGCCCGCGGCTGCGCCCGCTAGGGCCTCTCCGCCGAGTTCGCTGGCTCGCTCAAAGACCGTAACCGCCGCCCAAGACACCGACCATAAGGCCTACGTGCCTCGGATAAAGCGGGCCCACCCCTGTGAACGAAAATGAAATAAGAAATAATAATAATTAAATTAATAAAAAATGAATTAATAAATAATAATTAAAATTAATTAAAATGATAATTAATTAAAGTAATTAAACCTGATTAGATTAACCTAACCACTAATTAAACTAGTTGACCCTGTTTAATTAACCTGCTAATTAAACAACCAATGACAGGTGGGTCCCACCCGTCAGGTTGACCAGTCAACCCATGTTGACTGCTGACGTCAGCATGACATCATGCTGATGTCATAAATCCATTTTCGAATTAAGTTAAATAATTAATTAAATTCCAGAAATTAATAAAATCTTTAGAAAATCATATCTTTTAATCCGTAACTCGGATTAAATTATTTTCAACATGAAAGTTGCTCAGAACGACGAGACGAATCCGGAAACGCAGCCCGTTCGTCCGCCACACATCCCTAACATATCAAACACGTAAATTTCCCCCTCCGGTTCATCTGTCCGAAAACGCGAAACACGGGGAATACTTTCCCGGATGTTTCCCCCCTACACCGGTATCACCTCATACCGCGTTAGGGCACGCCTAGCATCACACATTGCTTTGTCATGCACCGTTATGCATCTGTTTGCATTGTATTCATTGTTTCTTCCCCTCTTCTTCCGCTTAGACACCGAGACCGACGCCATTGCTACCCAAGACGACTACGGTGTTGGCGACCCTCTCTCTTGCCAGAGCAACGTGCAAGCCCCCCCCTTGATCACCAGATATCGCCTATTCTTCTTTATACTGCTTGCATTAGAGTAGTGTAGCATGTTATCGCTTTGATTAATCCTATCTTTGTTGCATAGCTTTGTCCTTGCTACTACTGTTGTTACCTTTACCTGCTATCCTACTGCTTAGTATAGGATGCTAATGTTCCATCAGTGGCCCTATACTCTTGTCCGTCTGCCAGGCTATACTACTGGGCTGTGATCACTTCGGGAGGTGATCACGAGCATATACTATATACTTTACACTATTACATTACCTGTGATACTGTTCGGAGATGGGGGCTGAAAGGACAGGTGGCTACATCCCGGTAGAGGTGGGCCTGGGTTCCCGACGGCCCCCGACTGTTACTTTGTGGCGGAGCGACAGGGCAGGTATAAACCACCTAGGAGAGAGGTGGGCGTTCGCGGATACTTAACACGCTTAACGAGATCTTGGTATTTGATCTGAGTCTGGCCATTTGGTCTATACGCACTAACCAACTACGCGGGAACAGTTATGGGCACTCGGCGTCGTGGTATCGACCAAGCATTTTGTGACGTCGGCGATCGTAGCGCGCGCCAGATTGATGGAACGCTGCTAGGCTAGGTCTGCTTCGTCACAGACGCAGCGTCTGCACGTGTGTGTGCTAAGGGCGATGGGCCCTGCACCCTGGCGCTTAGGTTTAGACCGCGTCTTGACCTCTCTGTTATGCCTAGGTGGGGCTGCGACGTGTTGATCTTCCATGGTCGGGCATGACCCGAAAGTGTGTCCGCCAAATGGGATCAAGCGTCTTTGGGTTATATGGTGCACCCCTGGAGGGAATTTAATCTATTCGAATAGCCGTGATCTTCGGTAAGAGGACGACTTGGAGTTGTACCTTGACCTTATGACAACTAGAACCGGATACTTAATAAAACACACCCTTCCAAGTGCCAGATACAACCCGGTGATCGCTCTCTAACATGGTGATGAGGAGGGGATCGCCGGGTAGGATTATGCTATGCGATGCTACTTGGAGGACTTCAGTCTACTCTCTTGTACATGCTGCAAGACGGAGGCTGCCAGAAGCGTAGTATTCGACAGGATTAGTTATCCCCCTCTTATTCTGGCATTCTGCGATTCGGTCCTTGATATGGCCCTTTACACATATATCCATGCATATGTAGTGTAGCTCCTTGCTTGCGAGTACTTTGGATGAGTACTCACGGTTGCCTTGTTCCCCCTTTTCCCCCTTTCTCTATCCGATTGCTGCGACCAGACGACGGAGCCCAGGAGGCAGACCCCTCCGTCGATGACGACTACTACACCGGAGGTGCCTACTACTACATGCAGCCCGCTGACGACGAGCAGGAGTAGTTTAGGAGGATCCCAGGCAGGAGGCCTGCGCCTCTTTCGATCTGTATCCCAGTTTGTGCTAGCCTTCTTAAGGCAAACTTGATTAACTTATGTTTGTACTCAGATATTGTTGCTTCCGCTAACTCGTCTATGATCGAGCACTTGTATTCGAGCCCTCGAGGCCCCTGGTTTGTATTATGATGCTTGTATGACTTATTTATGTTTTAGAGTTGTGTTGTGATATCTTCCCGTGAGTCCCTGATCTTGATCATACACGTTTGCGTGTATGATTAGTGTACATTGAATCGGGGGCGTAACAGTTAACAAAACTTATCCCTTTTATTACCTCGCAATTTATTCATAGTTTTATTCTCGCAAAGTACTCATAGTTTTATTCTTGCCAAATAGTATTATACTTGTTCTAGGTAAAGCAAACGTCAAGTGTGCGTAGAGTTGTATCGGTGGTCGATAGAACTTGAGAGAATATTTGTTCTACCTTTAGCTCCTCGTTGGGTTCGACACTCTTATTTATCGAAGAAGGCTACAAACGATCCCCTACACTTGTGGGTTATCAGGGGGTTTCCTGCCCCAATCAATATATATACACGTGGCTTCCTCACAAGGGAGTAGAGACGCTTCCCATCTAACAAGTGCTACAAATTAGCAGGCTGAGGCCACCTTTGTACTGAATAAAAGCTTCAGTTTTGATGTTTTCAGTGTTTTTGATTTTAGGAAAACAAGTATTTTCCCAGACAAAACCTAAGAAAGTAGTCAGTTTTACATGAGAAAAGGGGTTGCACCAGAAGCTGGACCTTCGGGATGGGTGAGTAGGGATAGGGGGCAGATTCTCCACCTTGCTGTGGCCAAGGCAGAAAGCTACAGTGCTCTAAGTGTGTTCAAAAAATATTTGCTTTCCTTGACAGCCGAGACTCATTAGCTATATCTTCGCATGCAAGGAACCGCCTTCTTATTATGCATAAAAAACTGATTTCTCCCCTGATAGCAGGTATCCACCAGCTATATCTTCGCACGCAAGGAAGTGTCTCCCTATCCCCCCTCACAATTCAGACCCACCAGGTCTCAGCGTACGTAGCGTTATTTGTCATACTGATCGGTCTGTCTATCTACAACGATGGACTGTGGCCAAGTAAAGAGCGGCATGTGTCGTAGTAGAACCCCCGACGTAGCAGCTCAGGCACTCCTGTCTAAATCGTGTACACGAACGTACATTCTCGCTGCAAAAAAGACGGCCATGTACGTACATATGGCGGGCCTCGAACGCGTACTCGCGCATACGGCCAGGGCTCGTGTAGCTGGAGCGGCAACATGGTAGAGCCAACGGACATCAGCAATGGTGTCCTGTTCATCAGAAGCCAACCAGCTGGGTCAGAATGAAGAAATAACGTCATGCAGGCAACCGATTGGTTGGAATGCGTCATGTTCATCCGAGGCCAACCAGTTTGGACGGAACAGGCGAAACGGGGTCTTGTTCATCGACCACCTCTCCCCATCGGCTGGGGGTGTGGCATACCGTAAAACAGAGGAAACTGACTTTTGTTCAATCGCTCACGGTCGAAACAGGGTCATGTTCATCGGGAGGGGTCCGGCGTACCACAAAACAGAGAAACAGACTTCTGTTCAACCGCCTGATGACCCACAAGTATAGGGGATCTATCATAGTCCTTTCGATAAGTAAGAGTGTCGAACCCAACGAGGAGCAGAAGGAAATGATAAGCGGGTTTCAGCAAGGTATTCTCTGCAAGTACTGAAATACGTGGTAACAGATAGTTTTGTGATAAGATAAATTGTAACGAGCAACAAGCAAATAAAGTAAATAAGGTGCAGCAAGGTGGCCCTATCCTTTTTGTAGCAAAGGACAAGCCTGGACAAACTCTTATAATAAAAAGCGCTCCCGAGGACACATGGAAATATCATCAAGCTAGTTTTCATCACGTTCATATGATTCGCGTTCGGTACTTTGATAATTTGATATGAGGGTGGACCGGTGCTTGGGTGATGTTCTTAATTGAACAAACATCCCACTTATGATTAACCTCTATTGCAAGCATCCGCAACTACAACAAAAGTATTAAGGTAAACCTAACAATAGCATGAAACATATGGATCCAAATCAGCCCCTTACGAAGCAACGCATAAACTAGGGTTTAAGCTTCTGTCACTCTAGCAACCCATTATCTACTTATTAATTCCCAATGCCTTCCTCTAGGACCAAATAATGGTGAAGTGTTATGTAGTCGACGTTCACATAACACCACTAGAGGCTAGACAACATACACACTACAAAAAAATACACTTCCGTGATGATACGTGTTTGTCACAGTAGGTCGCGTTTTTTGTCATGCATGTACATCCATGACAAATTTATGACAGAATCAAGATAGTCATACTGCTGTCGTCAGAGAAGTGTTCCATGACATTACCAAAATTATCATCACGGAAGTGTCCACTTCCATGACGATAAATCACGCGTCCTGAAGTGCTTTCGTCAAGGGTGACCGACACGTGGCATCCACCGAAAGCGGAACACCGTTAAGCTATCGGGTCGGGTTTTGGATCCGATAACCCATTAACAGCCCCGACCAATGGGGACTTTCCACGTGTAAAATCATCATTGGCTGGGGGAAACACATGTCGGCTTACCATTGGGACAGATGTCATCCACTCATTGGATGTATACGCCTATGATACGTCGACACGTGGCACGGCCCAACAGAGGCCCATTCCTGTGAAAAGGCCGGCCCATTTGACTTGGTCAAAAGGTGGCGGGCCGGCCCATGTAAAGCCTGTTAACGGCATGTTCGCATATAGCCCATTTACAGCCCGCTAACCCAAGGCTACACCCTATCCGAATTAGGCCCGGTAGCGTCATCTGGGCCACCCAATATGATTCCAGCCCGTTTTCACTTCTGGCCCATGTATTGCCCATGACGTCTTTCGGCCCATATGAGGCCCTATGTAACTCTTGGCCTATTAACGGCCCGTGGTGAAACCGCCCGTAATGAACATCGTATTACTTTACACCCATTAACGGCCCGTGGTGAACCGCCCGTAATGAATAATGTATTACTTTACACCCATTAACGGCCCGTGGTGAAATCGCCCGTAATAAACAAAGGTATCACTTTATACCCATTAACGGCCCATTATTCCGTGAGGGCCGTTTCCAGCCCATGTTATCTTTCGCCTTCTCGTGAGCCCATTTATTCTTGGGCTCATATCCGGCATTCATTTACTTACGGCCCGTTACATACTATTTTTGCTTATGGGCCAAATTCAGCCCGTGGGTTACTGATCGGCCCGTTTGTGGTTCGTTAACACGTTGGGCCGTTTTCATAGCGTCATGAAATACGGCCAATTAACAATTGCCTGTTATGGTCGTCCCATGAACGGACAATTCCAACTCTATCCAGTTTACGGCCATAATGTCTGACTCGTTATTGGCCAATGTTTGGCCAATCGATCATACTGCCCGTATAAGGCCCATTGATGATACGGCCCGTAGAAGGCCCATTGTTTCTGCGGCCCATAGAAGACCCATTGTTTCTACGGCCCGTGGAAGGCCCACTGTTTATACGGCCAGTAGAAGGCCCACTGTTTCTACGGCCCGTAGGTGTAGTGTCACTACAGTAAATATTAGCCCATGGTTATTGTGGCCTAGTTTTAAAAAATAGGTTGTTGCAGCCACTAGCAAACTGCAGAAAAAGAACTGCACTGACTACAAGCAAACAAATAAACAAGACAACAAGGAAATAAATAAGCAAGCACCTTACACTAGGCTATCACGGCTATTACACATATTACATCCACTGGGCATCAAAGTTCGCCACCAAAGGTAAAAATATAGGGAACAATGACATATAAAGGCCGCAGCAAAACAAGTCCGTAACTGAAACCACTTCGTAAGAGCTCAACAAACAATATCCTGGTACCCATAATCTGGCAAGATGCTTAGCAAGCTTATTACTTTCTCTTGTTTACGCTTAAGTCCTCCAAATTTCTTTGTTGCACCGTAAAGTATGCATCTAAATTCTGCGAGGACTTCTTGATTCTTCGCTTCGTCGCATAACATCTGATCGATGTCTTTCAACTTGAAGTTGAGACTCAAGAAGCCGAACTGATTCAGGCAACGAGTTCGAAGAGCTGGTGCCAGTAGTGGTAGCTAGTAACTCAAACACTACATCAAGACAGGACTTTGGGGTTGTCTCAGTGTCCTCAATATAGTTTTTATCAGCTTTCTTGGAGACCAACAGGGATGTCTCACTATCTTGAACCTTATCTGCATTACTTCCTTTACCATTGCATAACAGGGTACTCTTCTCCAATATTTTATCCGCGTTCTAAAAGGGAAACAAACAAACACATCTCAGGTTTACAATGTAGTATATGAAACTCATTTTGGTAAACCAGTTCAGTAGTAAGGTGGACAGGATAACATCATGAAACAAACATATATCTATGTAGTATGGTCACTGTATGGTCTATATCATTCTAGTTTATGTTGCCAAATCAAGATAGATACAATTCGAATCATATCTATTTAAGACAAAGCAGCATAGACAGAATATAAGTGTGGGAAACTACATAGCAATAACAACACTTGTAATGTGCATGACATGAGAACATAACTATTTATTCAATTGAAACTGAAATCAACATAGAGCAAGTTACAACAGCAAACAGCCAAACACGTTGAAGAAACAGATTAAAACATACCTGTTGTGCCATTGGAGTTTCAATTGCATCCTTCAAATTTGAAATTGGTTGGTATCAGTAAATCTGTTGATGCAAGAGCAAAGTAGTATGAACCATAGCTACGGAACCCGGCCCGAGAACAATTATTCTTACGCTTTAAGCGTTGACTTCGGGTTCGGAGTGGTGGTCCTCGTGATTTGGGCACTGCAGTTGCCTTACTAATCGCTTCGTGTTTGGGTGCTGTGTGGTGGAGACGGTGTTGTGTCAACGGGAACTGGGTGTCTATCTGCTGGGGTTGGGGTTAGAAGGGGTGTAGTTGGTTCTCTGTCCAACTGGGTAGGGGTACAATCTGCATGATTGTGGGTTATGTGTGGTGGGGCTGATTCTTGGGCAAGTAAAACCGTGGTTCTATCAGCATCGACAGGTAGCACGATCTTTTCTGAAGACCATGTTTTTACTCCCACAGAATCGCCATCACTCCCTCCAATTGAAATGGCTGATAAACAAGAAAAGTAATTGAATGTACAGACATTGTAAGATAGAGCGTGCAATGGATAGTAGGGAAGAAAACAGGGCATGAAATAATTCACATTTATGTTGTCTAAGCAAACAGAATAGCGAGGACATAATTTCACATATATGATGGCTAATTAAACAGGATAGCATGACATAATTTCACATGTATGATGGCTAACTAAAAAGGATAGAATGACATACTTCAAAATATGATGACTATGTAAACAGGATGACATGATATAACTATATGATGTGTCTATTAAAGTGGTTGGCATGCCATAAATCACAAACATGCCGTCGATGGAAACATGATGGCATGATATAATTCATGGATAGAATGACATAATTTAAAATATGATGACTATGTAAACAAGATGATATGATATAACTATATTATGTCTTTAGAAAATGGGTTGACATGCCATAATTTAGATACATGCTGTCTATGTAAACATCATGGCATGACATAATTCAAATATATGATTTATATACTAAGGAAGTGAGCAGAGGGAAATTGCATATATCATGTGTCAACTAAGGAGATGGCATTCAATATTGTGTATATGATGTAAAAAAATAAGCATTGCAATACAATATATGCATTATATGAGTAATATAACCCTGCCAAGTTTGAGCATACACCTCAGGGGGATAATAGGACTAGTCATCTGCCTCTGAATCCTCCTATGAAGAGCTATCTCAGAATCAAAGAAGATATCTCGCTTCAAATAGTAGCATTGTTCCGCTCAAGACCTTGTTTTCACTCCAGATTTCTCCATCACCAATTCAAATGGCTGATGCACAGGAGGAGCAGTTGAATATACAAACATTGTCGACATAAAAGCAATGAGAAATACAAAAAAGGACGGCATGATATAATTCACATATATGATGCTTGCCTAAACAAAGATGGCATTGCATAATTCACATACATAATGCCTTGCAACAAGATAACATTGCATAATTCACATATATAATGTCTTGCAACAAGATGGCATTGCATAATTCACATATATGGTAATTAGACACTAAACAGGTGGCATTCACACAAAGCATGTCTAAACTAAGCAAATGACATAGCAATGCAAGATACCATACGCACGATATGAGTAACATAACCCTGCCAAGTTAGGGCATGCACCTCGTGGGGAAATATGATCGGTCATCTGTCTACGAATCCTCCTCACGAGGAGCTATCGGTAACTAGCAAGACATGCGCTTCGTCGAGATAGCATTGTCTCGCTCAAGACCTTGTTTCCACTCCAGATTTTTCCATGACCGTGCCAAATAGCTGATTCACAGGAAGAGTAATTGAATGTACTAAAATTGTTGACAAATTTAACACATAATAAAAAAATGATGGCATGATATAATTCACATATAAGATGACTGGCTAACCCGGGTGGCATTGCAAAATTCACATATATGATGCCTGGCTAGACAAGATGGCATTGCATGATTCACATATACGATAAAGAAACAAACAAATGGCATTGCCACAAAGCATGTCTAAACTAAGCAGATGACATCTTTAATGTATCTGATAAGCAATGCAAGGCACCATATGCATGATATTACCAACATCGGCATGCCAAGTTAGAGCGAAGACCTCATGGGGTAAATAGGAGTGGTCTTCTCCTTCGAATGCCCCTCGTAATGCTTATCTTCCTCTTGATTACGATCTGAAATGGGTGGAGGGGGGCTGCCTTTGCGCCCACCATGGAACGATGTCTGCATGAAATTTTATTGACACGCAAGGCTCGTATCTTTTGCTCTACATGATCAGTTCCATTATGTACAATAACTGGCATGCATAGGAATAAAACATAGTGAGATTATGTAAGGAGTGCATGCACAAATCCAGAGTGATGGTAGCAAACTGTGGATAGACCCAAAACCAATGATAGCAGGCAGATAATAGCTTTAGTTAAAAATACAGATAATGGCTCCTTTAATGTTTGTTTGCACCCAACATGAAACTCATAGTAGACACCGGAGATTAACCAGATAGTAGGCAGATAGTACTGATTGCTGCCCCAATATGTACCCCACAACCATTTAAAAACTCAAGTTTCAGCATTAGTTTGGACCTGACTCGGAGTCTAATAGGTGAACACGACGATAGTGTAGCATGTCATTATATTAAGCGACACATAACGTAAGCAGACACGGAAGAGAGCGACCTCTCTTGCGGACTCGTGTAGTCCTCAAGGTCATCTGCTCAGTTGATGATGGTAATGCAGTTGTCGTGGCTGCCGGCGGCGGGGAAGAAGACCTGAGGCGGCGAAAGACAGTTTGGAGAGTGGATCCCTGCTGTGGTGAACCCTTCCGTCGTTGGTGCAAATTTGAGCTGGGTGGAACACTGGCAGAAGCAGGACAAACCACACAAGGTTTTCTTTGACATATATCTGTAACGGAAGTAATTGTGTAAGGGCTGGTTTGAATTTGAGGATTCTAACAATGCAGGGATAGGAAATAGACAGGAATAGGATAGGAATGCACGTGCAAAACAGAGAATTTAAAAACATAGGATTTCTGCCAATCTTGGTGTTTGATTCACAACAATTGGAAGATCACAGGATGCAAAAAAGCATGGTGAGATTAAGTCAAACCACAAGAAAATGTACGGTTATAATGCTATTATGCTACTATCTATTAGTCTTGTGCTTGATGAATAGGAATATGAAAAGGAGGAGAAGTGGAAATTAGAATTCCTACGGTTGTTCTTTCAAGGAGACACTTAAGGAGAAAATCCTATAGTTTTCCTTTGCTCCATTCCTTTGCACCAAATTCATTAAAAGTAGTACCATAGGAAACTTTCCAATTCCTATGTTTTTCATTCACTTTTCCTTTCAAGCACTGGCGATTCTAGTAGGCAGGCTTGAGCAAGGAAAATCCTACACTAAAAAATGTTTTTGTGCTACTTCTATTACTTTGGACCCAGGCCAACGCCATACTAGCTCAACTCCTGTGCCCATCGACAAATGCACAGCTCAAACGCGCAGAGATAAATAATGATGGCGTTCAACAGAGTCCATCACGTATAGCTAAGTTGCCTGGTACCTGACTGCTTGTCATATAGTAGGATAAAATAATCGTATTTCCCGTTACTGTGAGTGCTTAGTGGACAATATATATAACATGTAGAGTAAAAAAGAGATGCAACAAGTGTACAACCTCTTTGGCGAAGCCATGTCGATCTCAGCGTGATTGGGTTGGCCGGTGAGGATGCTCCGGCTGACTTTCCTGTCGGAGGAGGGGAAGAAGATCTTAGGCGTCTGGAGATGGAGCCCGAGGTACTTCTCCGATGTGATGGAGGGTTTCGTCGTTGGAGCAGCTCCGGTGAGTTGTACGACACCGAGGCTGAAGCAGGACAAGAGAGACAACGAACAACGTTAACCTGAGTGGAATTCTAATAGCATCTCCAATACATGACGTAAAATACATAACCACAAAGTGCTAGATGTAAAATACATCAGCCGCTCATCTCTGAACTTAACTGTCGAAACTGAACTTAACTGTCGAAACTGAACCTAACTGCTCAAACTGAATTTTGCTGTCGATACTAAACGCACTAGCAAGGTGAGGCTACACGTCGGTCGACTGACTTTTTCATCTCTGGTCAGTCAATTTTGCAGCCGTTGGATAAGAAATCAAGGGCATGCGGTTCATCTTCAACCTCCACCCCACAGGCCTCCAGCCACCACCGGCCAAACATGAGACCCGCCACCATGGCGGCGGTGCGCCATCGCCCGCCGAAAACACTCCCCACGGCCGGTCCGCCACGCCTGCCATCCCTCTAGCCCCCTCCCGTGCCGAGCTTTTCTGGGATCCCCACGCCACCGCCCGCCAACGCCCGCCACCGGCGACCACCGCCCCATCCCGAACCCTAAGATAGATAGTGGGTACCTCTCGTGACCCCCCCTCCTCGCGCGGCTGGTTCTTCCTTCACCCCGGCGAGCCCACCCCTTGAAATCGATCGACCCAAAAAGTCGATTCGGTCGATCAAGTGTAGCCAAATCGAGCAGCATCGCAAGCAAGAGCAAGAGCGAGAGCAAAGAAGCGTGAGCAAGAGCAATAGCAAGAGCAGACTGTGCAGGGACCGAGAGCAAGAGCAGAAAAGGCCATGAAGCGAGAGCTAAAGCAGTAGCAGCTCCTATCGATGTGGACGTCGCCGCCGAGGGAGCGATGCCGTGGAGGAAGTGGCGGCAGCGACGCCCGTGGATGAAGCAGCCGTGTCGGCTCGGAACTGAGCGACGGCAGCACCGTGAGATCGAATCAAGAAGAAAATGCGGCGATTAGTGTACAACCTCTTTGGTGGCGCCGATTAGGCCACAGATTCATCCGAGGAAACGTTGATGATGATGCTCTTCCGATGGTGCAGGTGAAGACGGCGGTGTGGAAATGGAGGTGGCGCAAAAGACGAGGGGAACGTCGGGGCAGCTCCTTGGAGGTGGAGGACGGGGTGGCTGAACCGGTGGGATGGTGAGATTGACGATGGATCCTCATCCGGTACGGTGGATGAGGGACGACGAGGTGTTGCTGTGGACGATGTCGTCGAGGAAGAAGCTCTGGCTGGGTGGCGGACGGAGCAGGGTGTGGGGTTTCGTCGCGGGTTTTCGTGGCATCGGTGTACGAATGGGTGGGCGGATGGGATGGCAGTGGGGAACCATGGCTTAGAGACGCGCTTGTCCGAAATGTGGGGTAAGTTACGAAAGTACCCCCACCGATTTGAGGTGGTTCTTTCGGTTCAGGGGTACCACGGGCATTTCGCGTGTCGGGATTTCACAGGAGGTGGGAGTTTTTGCGCACGTTGTAATTTCGGAATAGCAAGGCGCGGGTTGAGATGGAGGGAGTTGTCGGAGCACAACGAGACAAAGATATATCTTAAATATTTCGGGCTAACAAGGCACGGGTTGAAGAGGCGGGAGTTTCGCAGCATGATAGACAGAGACGCTAGCTTCAATTTTCGTCATAACAAGGCACGGCTTGAAATTTCGGAAGAACAAGCTTACGTGTACCCAAAAAAAAGACAATTTGCACCTCAACACGCACAACACACACACAAACACCATTTAGACTAGAGTAAGGTACACGTGCATTGCACGCATGAGATTTGGCAACCAAATTATGAATAAATACCACATTATAGCATGCAAGCTTTGAGTCATATATACATGACACTACTAGAAAAACCCCTAGTAATGGCGCACCTAATATGGCTACTAATGGCGCATCTGTGGTGCGCCATTAATAGCACGCCATTAGTATTTTTTACTAATGGCGCACCACCTGGTGCGCCATTAGTATAGCCCACGGTGCGCCATTAGTATCTGGTATACTAATGGCGCACTACATAGAGATGCGCCATTAGTATTTGGTATACTAATGGCGCACCACATAGAAGTGCGCCATTAGTAACATTTTTTTTCAAATTTTTTTTTTAAATTTTTTCAAATTTTTTTTAAATTTCAATTTTTTTTTCAAATTTTTTCTTAATCTCAGTTCACTATGGCTTAATCTCGGGTCAATATGCTTAATCTCAGGTCAAATCGCACTCCGTGGTCAAACTTCCCGAAAGGTCACCCATCCTCACACTACTCCAAATTTCAAGCACGCTTTAACTTGAGTTCTATCCAACCCCAAAGACTCACTTCACAGGCACTTGTTGATATATCTAGCATATCAATCAAGTATACCTTATTGATGTCTAGGACTTTGTTCATGTTAATGACTATGATGAAATTTTGAAAAATATTTCAAACTTCTCGATCATATTACGATATTTTTTTGAAAAAATTCAAATTTTTTTGAAATTAGTAATTTTTTTACATTACTAGTGGCGCACCACATCCACGGTGCGCGCCACTAGTAAGTTTGAAATTTTGAATTTTTTTGCCGCTAGATCTTGAAAGCCCCGTAACTTTTTTTCTGTTAGGTTTTTGGGGATTTTGAAAATGTTTAACGGGGTTCCCCCAGTTAAATTTGGATGTAACTTTTCGAGTAGATGATTTTCATATAAAAACTTTTTCATCCGAGTTAGTATGCAAAAGTTATGCCCATTTTACAAATTCTCGAGAGATTTTGCAAATGAAGTCGAAATTCATATTTGCAAATTTTCCCAACAACTAGACCACATATCACATGGGAAACTTATTTTCTTTTATTTTTGACATTTTCATCATTTTCTTTTATTTTTTAAAACTGAAAAGGCGATCCACAGTGGGGGTGCATTCGGTGGAAGGTGGCAAGTTACTAATGGCGCACCGTGGGGTAGTGCGCCATTAGTAGTTCAACTACTAATGGCGCACCACCCACGGTGCGCCATTAGTAACAACCACCTTCCGAAGGTAACCAAGTTACTAATGGCGCACCGTGGGGTGGTGCGCCATTAGTAGTTCAACTACTAATGGCGCCACCCCACGGTGCGCCATCGGGAGGTGGCCATGTTACTAATGGCGCACCGTGGGGTGGTGCGCCATGGGGAGTTGAACTACTAATGGCGCACCACCCCACGGTGCGCCATTAGTAGTTTTGAAAAAAAAATAAAAAAATGATATTTTTTAAAAAAACTTAGTAATGGCGCACCAAAGGAAAGTGCGCCATTAGTAGTTAAAACTAGTAATGGCGCACCACTCCAAGGTGCGCCATTAGTAACAAAAAATTTACTTAAGTTTTTTTACCAAACTAATAATGGCGCACCACACACCAGGTGCTGCATTAGTAATATATTACTAATGGAGCACCGAGACATGGTGCGCCATTAGAATATACTAATGGCGCACCACATCACAGGTGCGCCATTAGTAGCCATTCCATCTATAGCCCTTTTTGTAGTAGTGTGATGTAGATGTTCGTTTAATTCTTATAGTTCATTTCATTCAAAATCATCTAGTTTTTATAAGAAAGCTAATCTATTTTAAGATTCATGGAATTGTGCCTTGTAAGACATAAAGTAAAAACAAATAATGGCAAATCATGTAGAAAAACATTTGGGCAATTATGATACGGAAGATTCTAGAACAAATAAGAAGTGCTTGTGTTTTGATGTTTGTGCATTATGCTTAAGTTCAACCATGGAGTCTTCTAGATTATACATGTGGTGAAATCTGGTGGAATCTAGATGATATCCAACAGCCAATAGTGCTCAAATTTCCCATCTTTGGACCTTCGGATTCGCCTCATCCAACGACCATCTTTCAAAGTTAAAGTTACCCACTCACAATATAAAAAAATATATAATATAATATATATATATATAGGGGTATAGATATAGATATGTGATGCGAAAGCCGCCCATCATCTCCAATTACATGCACGGATGCGACATGGGCAAATGATGTCTGCCATCGGTATCTCAAATTCAAATCAGTCTGACCTTGTTCAATGTGTATACATTACAACATGCTCATTTCCAAAGCACACCATGCAGATCTCCGTTATATTCATGCATGCATGGGTTTCAAACATCAGGATCTCTTATTCAAATATTTGAATTCAACTTTACATTGATTATGACCTCACCTATTCTTTTACACCCACACAGTAGTCTTCTCTTTATAATTGTACCAGTAACTTTCTCTCGTGCATGCATGCACACACACTACCAGTCGGCATTATCTATCACACGTATGCAATATTTTTCTTCAGGTCGGTCTCCCATGAAGGCACACACCCACACACATCCCCCTCTCCCTCATACCGGGCATTCTTTATCTCTCATGCGTGCATGCGCAACGATCGATGTTCCTCTATGTATGTGTGTATATAGCTAGGTCTTTCATAGTTTTCCACACAAACCGATCAATCAATATATCCAGTGAGGTCTCACCCTCTTTCCCACGTCCACATCGATCAATCTATACCTCTCCCACGTCCAAATCGATCAATCTGTACCTCTCTATAAAGGATTAACATAAATAGTTAATACACCCACATTAATTATATATCCAACGTCCCCCTCTCATCATCCATGCCTTCCACTTCATCTCTCAGATGCGTGCACAATGGCGAAGACAAGGGCGATAAGGCCCCCTAACATCACTATATATCGAGGCCAATATGAATGTGATGATTAGACAATTGCTGCTAAAAAGGTTTAATTTCATGAATTGACCCTCCTCGTAAAGGATTAGCAATGCTTGGCCCCGAGCTCATTTATTTTTCATGGCTCCGCCATACAGGCAACAGCGCATGCGTGTTCGCCTCTCTCTAAATATCGATCTCGCACTTGTGCATTCCTTCATAGTCTCCTCCACTCGCCCCTCGCACCATCTTGTAGCCCCCAATCGGAGTTTGCCACAGGTACACTCTAGCAGACTCCATGGTTGAACTTAAGCATAATGCACAAACCTCAAAACAACAGTGGTTCTCTTTTGTTCTAGAATCTTCCGTATCATAACTGCCCAAACTTTTTTTCTAGTTGAATTGCCATTTTTTACTTTATGCTTTACAACGCACAATTCCATGAATCATAAAATAGATTAAGGGCTTCTTTGATTCAAAGGATTCTCAAAGGAATTTTGGAGGATTGTTATCATTAGGAATTTTTCCTATCTTGGTTGTTTGATTCGTAGGATTGTAAACCATAGGAATTTTTCCATATGATTCATTTGCACTAGATTTCATAGGAAACATCCCATCCACTCAAACCTCTTTGAAAAATTCTGCATTTTTCAATGCACAATCAAACACTCGCATACAATCCTCAGAGGATTCAATACGACATTCCACTATAATCCCATGTTTTTTCCTATTCACGCGTTCTTAGCTTTTTATAAAAACTAATTTGATTTTGAATGAGATGAACTATAAGAATTAAACGAAGGGCTACATCACGCATATATGACTAAGAGCTTACATGCTATAGTGTGGTATTTATTCATAATTTGGCTGCAAAATCTGATGCGTGCAATGCACGTGTAAATTACTAGTACTTCGAGTATGTGCAAAACACGTAAATTAGAATACCAATGGCACGCTACACAATGTCTCTCTTACAGTTCTTGAAGCCACATGGCACATGTGGAGGCGTTGTCGCGGCCTCCTTGCGTGGATTGATCTGTGGACGTACATCGGTTCCGAAGAATGTACTCGTCCTCCCTGAGCCATACTGGCGGTACATGCACGAAGCGAAGATGTGCACGCACGCCACGCACGTACTCATTCCCTCGCACGCACACGCGGGTACACGGGCGGACGCAATTTTATAGCAAGATCCACCCCATGTGATAATTTGACGCGTGTAAAGTCGTTCACTTCATTGATGGTCAATTAATATAGCGCATGCAAAATGAGTGGACGTGAGGGCGGAAGAAAGACATTATTACTCCATTGCGCGCATGTGAGTAGTTAAATCGTGGGTTGCTAGTAGTACTTCCATTGGTCTCCTTTGTATTTTGTGCCAATTTTTGACAGTAACATAATATTTACGCATTTGAGCAGTGTAGTCTACTTGAAATTTATGTTCCACTAAACTCATCGGGAGCCGTTTCGGGCCTCGAAACCAAAACCATCAATTAATATTTACCTTGTTTCCCTCACATTCGAAAGCTTGCTCACACCTACTAGTACTACGTACCAAACCTGAACGTGTTCCCACTATGCAGGTATTAGTACTACTAGTGCTAGTACTTAGGTTATAAAAAGGGGAACTACCTAACCGAAAATTACTCTACCTTTCCTTTTCATAAGTGCTTCTTCTTCGTCCGTCGCTGTTGCCATGGCGGTGAGCGTAGCTCTAGGTCGAGAACTACTCATAACAAGGGAGCGGCAACCAAGGCTGCGGAAAAAAAAGAGGGCTCGCCGCCACGAAGAGACCTCGAAAGATCTCTCACGGGCAGGCGATGACTCCCAGGAGCGCCCTAGCCGCGGAGGCGAACATGCCGAGCCGACGGAGCTGGATCCGTTATCCCTCGACGGCATGCCCGATCAGCTCAATAAGCACCTCAATAAGCAGAAGGAGTTCATCCAAGGCTTGACGGAGTTGCTGAAGGATAGCCTCGACGACATGCCCGTTGAGCTCAATCAGCACGGGGAGTTGACCGCCGGCTTGGTGATGCTGCTGAAGAAGAGCATTGCCTCGGAGAAGAAGGCGACCGGCAAAATCCAGCGACTTCAGGAGGACAAGGCGAAGCTCTGCCACGAGATCGACCTGTTGAAGGATAAGAACGCCGGCTGGAAGAAGCTGCATTAGAATAGTAGTTCCTCGATGAAGATGCTACAGGCCCTCATCATGGAACAGAAGGAGGAGTTGGCGAAGCTCAGATCGAGCACCCGCCGCTTGTCAAGGTACATAATGCAGCCGTGGAACAGATGATGAAGGCTCGCGTCGAGAAATCCCGCTTCATGGACAGAATGAAGAAGATGGCGGAGGAGACGCGCAAGGATATGGAGGTCGTGGAGGTGATGAAGAAGCTGTTATGACTCCGCGGTGAATTAGATCATTTGGGGTGATAACCTTCCTTCTTCTTTTGCTGTTGTGTTTCATCTTTTGCTTCGGGTGTTTACAAGACGTGTCACGTTACATGTGAGGCATGAATAGAACAATGGTTTTTGTTTTTTGAGGGAATGAGTAGAACAATGCTAACAATGATATGACTAGCAAATTAGATCATTTTTTACCTCCATATGGCACTGGGCTGCCGTGTTTCGTGCTCCTCCATCGCAATACTACTCCAGTGGAAAACTTGAGTATACCGCACGATTCTTTGCTCCTCCTCGATCAGGTCATCGGCGCATTTATACGAGCAGTCAAATCACAAGGCCCCGCCTTCCAGCAGTAATGAGTCATCAAATCACAAAGGCCCTCGCCTCTCGTGAAACCGACCAAGCTAGACTGCCCCGCCCTCTAGCCTTTTAAAAAATGTATACTTTTGTACAGCAGTAGTATCGATGGATTGCGCCATGGAGCAAACCTTGAAATTAAAAAAAAGGTGGTACATATAGAGAGCGCTTGTCGCCAAATTATGCATATAGTACTATTAAAAAGACTAGTCACAATAATGGTGTCCAGCACAACCCACCCCTCAAATAAAACTAAGCACCCTGGAATTCTTTGACAAAACGAGAGGACACCAGCCAATTCTTTTGGAGGTCGAAGGCGTTGCCTACAACGAGGCCTATCCGACGCAGGACTTCTTTGTCGTTACCAAAGTCTACAGTAACGAATTTGACTAGGTTGCCCTCGAGGAAGTCCTTAAAATCCTGGCACTCAACGTCGGCATGGCATATGTGGTAGACCAAGCATAAGTCATGCATGCAAACCTGGATCATGGCGGGCTTCATCCTCTCTTCGTCCTTTAGATCCTTCTCTCGTCCCACGACTGTGGTGTACTCAACATCTAGCACGGCGACCCACTCATCATGTGAGTCTTCGAACATGCGTCTGAAGCGAGAAAGACATCCTTTCACCGTCGCGGAAGAACGGGTGTAGATGACGTCGAACTCATCGCCGGTGATGGTTCTAACCTTGTACTCACCGCCGATCGGGGAGATTTGGGACGCCATGGATTTGGGAGGAGGGTTAGGATTAGTGGAACTGCCATAATGTGAATGGACGGGACGACTAGGAGCGAACCGCCGTAGTATTAAAGGACGTGCGGGGACGAGTAGGAGCGAACTGCCAGTGGGCGAACGGCAGGGTAGTGGCTTTCTGTTCTCCCATGATACGGGCTTCCAAGAGCCCTTGGATCGGAGATCGAACGGTTGCATGGCGTGATTCTAGACCAATGGGTGAATATCCTATCCTGGAGGGTTATTCTGCAAATTTTCAGCAACTTAGCATGCGACCGTTTGATCTCAGATCCAAGGGCTGCCAGCAGCCCGTATCATGGTCGCTCCTACCACGACCGTCGCGTCGCTCGCGCGGTCGCGCCCTCGGAGATTTAACACGGTGCGTTAGGCTCTCTAATGTTGGCATGTCATACATAGTCATCACTTAGTCACTCATACTACAACAAGGTTGGCTATAAGGTTGGCTATAAGTGTATTTTTTTACTCCTCTCTATCTCTTTCTTCGTACTCCCTCCGTCCCATAATATAAGAACTTTTTTGACACTAGTGTAGTGCCAAAAACGTTCTTATATTATGGGACACAGGGAGTACTAGTATTTATTGCATTTGCCAAGGAGTGGCCTCTTCCAATTAAATGGTGTTGCTAAGTTTGCTTCATTTAATTAGCTATAGACTCAGGCTGGTTGTAATGGGAAGTATCATATACTAATATCATGCATATGATACTAGTGTATGACACCTCATCAAGTACTACCTCCCTAATGCATGTACATATGATACTATGCATTAGGGAGGTAGTACTTGATATAATTAGCTATAGACTCAGGCTGGTTGTAATGGGAAGTATCATATACTAATATCATACATATGATACTAGTGTACTACCTCCCTAATGCATAGTATCATATACTAGTATCATGTAGTACTTTATTTATTACCATGCATGACACATAGTAGTATAGCATTTATTATGTTATATTATCATGATATGATACCCAACCCTCTTTTTCTTCATTTAATTTTATGACACCTCATCAAAATTGCCTACTTGACATGCATGATACTAGCTATGATACTACCATTACAACTAGCCTCAAAATTGTCTTTTCACCTAGGTACACGCGCTTAGCACCGTTTCTTCCTTGGGTCACCAAACTAGTCTCTCTCTTCTTGATTAACTTGCCACATCAGACTTTATGCCTATGTGGCAAGCTTAAGCACTTGTAGGAGCAAGTAAGTACAATAGTGAGCTTTGCTGCTTTACATGGCATTTTTGCATATGAGGAAAGAGAGGCAAGGAAAAAGTGGAGAATTGGGCTCTCGTGCAAGAGCCAGCCTCTACTACTACTACATGGTGGAGCATTGGGAGAGGCACCTGTATGGAGGTGGTCAGGAATCGGGAGATTCACGCCGGTCGTAGTGCCGTAGTTAAAATGATAATGGCAAGTCAAATCACGGGGCCTCACCTGTCCAGCAGTAACTCGCTGTCAAATCACATAGCCCTACGTTTGTAGCAGCCTACTCCCTCGAATTCTCGCGTCTCTGTCGAACCGACTAGGCGGAACTATCCCGCCGCCTACCGAGCATGAATAGCCCCGCCCTCGACTTTTTAATAGTATACAGTATACTAATTTTGTATCCATGGATTGCGCCCGCGCCATGGATCAAAGCGTCTAGAAAACGGCGGTACACATGTACGTCAGATACAAAGACGCACGTCGCGTCGCCGCACTCCTGCATTTGTCGGTCGGTTCCGCACGCCGCTTCTCCTAATGGAACACGCGTCATATTGCGTTCGCACACACATGTGGGACGGCAATTGAGAACCGACCATAGGCACACTCCCCGGCCCTGCAAGTCGGGTGACTTAATAGAAGAGGGAGACGAGCGATAGAACTAGAGAAGTGTTGTACTACGTTGGTGCATGGATGATCCCTGCAAGACACGGATGATCAGTTCGTCCATGCATGTGACCAGACTCCAGCAGACACGCCTGGATTGGCTATCGTCTACATATCGTGCAGGCTGTGTTGTACATGGTTGTAGTTGTGGTGAGAAATCTAAAAAAAGGTTTCTTGTCATCTCGCAAAATTATGTGTCATGCTTCGGATCACTTCGAGGGTTAAACAGCAACAACTGAGTTGGGCTAGTCATTGGGGGCACATGCACGAACAGTGACTACTCGGCTGCCATCTAGGTCAAGCCGGCTATGTTAATTAGGACATCTATCGGCGGACCCCTTTTCTACGAGTTTATCTTTAATATGAGCTTTGTTCCTCGTCTAGTTTGTCCGTTGGGATTCATGTTGTCTCCTTTGGGCAGTGAGGTTATGATTTCTTGTCATGTGGCATTTTTTCGTGTTATATGTTATAATCTGGCGCTTCAGATACAATTGCGCCTCCGGGCCACGTGCATGAAGACTTCTCGACAGTCATTGACGAGGTCAAGCCGGCTCCGGTAGACAAAAGAAAACTAAGTTCTACTCCACTATATAGGCAGGAACCTCCGCGCTTGCTTGCTAGTGTTTCTCTCTTCACACCGTCTCGGCCTCTCTAGATCTAAACACGACAGCGGTGTCCTCTCTCTCTCTCTCTCTCTCTCTCTCTCTCTCTCTCTCTCAGCTCACCGGCCTGATGCAGCCGGATCCTCTCCATGGGGAAGGTGAGAAGGTGCAACGTTCACAGCTGGTCGCCCTCGGCGACGGCTCTTACCCACTGCTGGGCGCGTCCCGATCAGCCTGCCTTGCCATTCTCTCCCAAGCACCACTGGCGAGGGAGGGCCTCCGACCTCTTCTTCCTCGCTGCCGTAGTGTGGGCAGATCCGGCCTCCCGCCGCCCACATAGCGACATCCCGGCGACCATCAGGTATAAATTCCTTCGAAACCGGCCTTGCTCTACTTCCCGAGCTCCTGACGTCGCCGCATTTGTAAATTTTACTATTTCTCAGGCCCCCTCGTAGATAGGATCGATCGGCTGTTCGAAAACCACCTAATTTTTTTACGTTTAAGAGGTAAAACTAGTTCATGCACTCGAATCTAGTACTACTTGGTTCAAACAAGGAAGAAAGGGGTTAAGGGGTGGGGGTGGGGAGGATTTGTTACCTGAATCTAGGACTTGGTCGAAAGAGGAAATAATGGAAGTAAAAGTAGCGGTGGCTATCCAACCGGTCTCTAGGTCTAATATGCAAATAAAGTGAAAAGCAGTACAAACTCAATATAAACCAGATCTATAGGTTGAAAAAGAAAAGAAAGTGGGGATCGGGGACAAGTCAATGAGTAAGTCCAAAGACTAGATTTTCTAGCCTCACACAGTATAAGGTGGCTATACCGAACACAAAGGGGACCAACCCAGATATCATGTTTTGATGTTTGTTGCCCGAGCCACTCTTATGTAATGCCACTGGTAAAATGTAGCAGTCGCACTGTTAAAAGTAAGGACACGTTAAACCAATGTTGTTTTCAATGTAATGCCTCCAGTAATATGAATCAATGTCACTTCTTTACATGTCCTGCTAAAATTTCCCATTAAGATAAGCTGGTTCTTTTCAATAGAAATGCAACTGTCCTGGTCCGCCTACTCTCCCGTGCCCAAAGTAATGTCGTATTTAACGGTTGTCATAGTTAATCCTGATGCCCACACTAATATCTAGCAATGCCACTGCTTTAGAAATTGCTACTGTCCTTGTAGGATTGCCATTCAGATAAGGAACATGCTTCTTTTCATTTTATGCATGTTTCATCACTTGTTACTTGTTAGTCACCCTCCTTTCCACCTTTTTTGTGCAAACAGAGATATACATTTCACGCTCGATCTTAGTTGAATTGCACAAATGATATCCAAATTATAGTTGAGCATTCCAGGAGCTTCACAACCAACCTTGATGTTGCTCAATTTTATTGCAACTAATGAAGAAGAATCTCTGTGGGTTTCATTTTCTGATGGAAATGGAACCGGGGCTGGAGCCCTTTTCTTAAAAGTTTTTGAAGAAGAAGCTGCTAGCTCACGGGACATTGCTTCATTTTAGGTGAACTGCACCAAAAGGTCCCATGAATTGAATCATCCATGTTGGTGACTGAAAGAGCTAGCTTCAAAGATCCCGCCTAAGCACCCTCGGCCTCCATCCTTGCGACGCACGGTACACCTCGTTTGCCACCATCTCGACCCTAGTGTCACTGATAAAATGAAGTAATAATACAGTTAAAATAGAGCGAGTGTCATCTCTATCATTTCATTTCCAATGTAGATAAAGAAAGTTCTTCTCTTTGTTAAAGTATGTTTCATCAACTAGTCCCATTGTTAATGTTTAAGCGTTTCTGCAAACTGGGGTGCTTAATTTTAGTTGATATGTACAAAAATAGAGATTTGAATGTCTCAAGGCGCCTCCTTGTACTATCGCTGTACATCGATGTTCATCCTTTGGCGAAGGTGTATCTGGGAGACTTGGGACGATGTCCGTATGAGGCGCACCGTATGAGGTGTCGCAGGCCCATCTCGCCCTCATGACATGGCATACTATGATACTATCGCAATATTTTCTTCTATTTATTTTGTGTGTTTCATCAACTAGTGCCACTATAATGTAATCACGCTTTTTCATTATCTCGTGCAAACAGGGTTATTCACTGCATTTTGGTGGAACTGCACAAATGTACGTGAGGGAACCGCATATATGCAGAAAAGTAGGTGTGCCAAGTAAAAATTACCGACACCAACCATGCTGCATGCACGCATTGGCATCCACCACAACCAGTGGGATGTGTGGCGCTCTCTGTGAGCGGATCTTTCTCGGCAGCAAATCCTCTAACCAAATACAAGTAGCTTATATTGGCAGTTTTCTAGGGAGTACTCTTTTCTGAAAGAAGCACCAACCTATTTTTCTTTATTTGTACACTGTGTCACAACTTTGACCAAAAGGTCCAGAGCTATTTTAGGGTGATTGGCGTAGTACTCAGAGACTGATTGTAAGCATGATTTTCATTAGTTGTCACACTGATTGTAAGCATGAGCAGGTGGAAGATTAGGTTAGTGCGAAGCTTACCTTAAACCCTACCGCCGCCGTTGAAACGAGGCGAGCGTCGAGGGAACCGTGGAGAACGCGTCGGGAAGCGATGTCGCGCCATCCGGCCTCCTCTTGCGGTGGGAGAACGAATACTCCTGTGGCTCGGCTGGCTCTGCACCCTCACGAGCGACACACCATAGTCGATCGATTCATTATCCTCCGGGTGCTCGACCTTCGACCAGACGCCCACCACCTCTGGCCTCGCCGCCTCGGGTGAATCTGTGCGCTCCATCGCCCATAGGAGATACTCGATGAACTCGGAGGGGCTGGGCGTGGCGCCACCGAGGAGTACATGTACATCGCCGCCCTCATCGTCGTCGTCTCGCTCTTTCGCATACATTGCCACATGGCCCGCACTGTCCTCGAAATCTCCCACTCATTGTCAAACCAACTAAGGATCTCCTTCAACCTGGCTAACTTTGCCTGAGCCGCCCGGCGATCAGCTGATTATTCTTGCATCCTCTCCATAGATGTCGCTCGAGTGGTCCGGTGCTAGCTTTGGAAGATGGGAGGAGAGACGATGGTCTTGCAATAGAGAAGAGGGAGAGGAGAGGAGGTGGTTTTGGAATGGAGATGATGGAGAGGAAAGGAGGTGGTTTTGCAATGGAGAGAAGATAATAAGAGGGAGAGGCGAGACGGTGGTTTTGGAATGGAGATGATGGAGAGGAGAGGAGGTGGTTTTGGAATGGAGATGATGGAGAGGAGAGGAGGTGGTTTTGCAATGGAGAAGATCGGAAGAGGGAGAGGCGAGACGGTGGTTTTGGAATGGAGATGATGGAGAGGAGAGGAGGTGGTTTTGCAATGGAGAAGATCAGAAGAGGGAGAGGCGAGACGGTGGTTTTGGAATGGAGATGATGGAGAGGAGAGGAGCTGGTTTTGCAATGGAGAAGAGGGAGAGGAGCGTGCGGCAGCGATTTAGGATTGGGCGAGAGGGTCATGCACAGGTGGATCGGATCAAAATCAAAATCAATTTACCCTTCAATTAAGAAAGCGACCCCACATTAACTAGTCTCCCTTTTATTCTGGGTCATAATTGACCATGATTTTCACACATAAAATATATGTTATACGTTGCAAAAATAATATAATTTGAAAGTACATTCAGATACGAACCAAACAATACAATTTTGGTGACATGCATTCACATTTTGCTTGTCACATACAGTACGTGGTCAAACTTTGACCCAAAATACGCAAAACAACAAAAAAATACTTCCAAGACCAGCGCCGCTCTTCCGCTCTTCTCATGTTCCAATCTAAATCCACCGCCGCTCCTCTCCTCTTCCATTTCAAAACCACCGCCCCTCCTCTCCTGTTCCAGTCCAAAACCAGCGTCGCTCCTTTCCCGTTCTAATTCAAAACCAGCGCCGCTCCTCTCCTCTTCCATTCAAAAACCACCGCCGGCGACTGAAGGTGCTGTGGAGAAGTAGATCGATGGAGGAGTACAATCGATACATGAGGATCGCAGACGGCGACCCTGTGAAGCTAGCTAGGATGTTGGAGATACAGTCTTGGTTTGACAACAAGGACCAACTAGCAGCGACGGCGACATCCATGGCCAAATATCTGCAACAGAGCGAAAAGGCGGCGATACTCCCAGAGGGAGTCGCCGGGAGTACATAGAGCTGCTCCTCTGGGCCACGGAGCAAACAGATTCACCGAATCCGATCGTGAGGGAGCGGTGGTGGGAGTATCGATCCCAGATGGAGCATCCACCAGAGGTTGAAGGATCGAGCATCTACAGGGTGCCATTTGTGAGGGTGTCCTGCCAGAGTGAGCCGGTGGAGTCTTCGTCGACCGAACCCAACTGCAAGAGGAGAAAAGCAGTTGGCCCGACGACGCTTCCCCGCCATCGTCTCCCTCGCCGTTCACATTGTCTCATGGGGCGGCTATCTGCCGAGGAATAGGAGGGGACTGCCCCCCCAGCCCAATAGTCGGGCAGGTTGTGAATTGTCGAGGAGCTTAGGGTTGTCAGTATTTGCAGGTTGTGAATTGTGTTTTGTGTTGTGTATTTTGAGAGTACTTTCATATATGGATGTCTTTTGAATTTCAGATTTGCAGTATTGAGCATATGAAGAATTTTATGAATTTTAGAGATCTATTTTTAGCACTTAAAAAAAATGTAGTTTCATAGGAGTATAAAAGTGCAGATGAGAAGAAACTGCAAGTTTCAGTTTCAGAAAAGAAACTGCAAGTTCAGTTTCAGATAAGAAACTGCAACTTTCAGAGGCAGAGCATTTATATTTACACGGCCTTTTCAAACATGTTAGCATCATGTTGGAAGTTTTATTCATGGTTGAAAATGGAACTACCAGCCAGTTAACATCATGCTGATCAACATTCATGCATAGCACATCTTCATATGATGCACAGTCGAAATGCCCACACAATGTTGAGTGTGCGAAACACAGAGAAAACGAGGGACGGAGTTTTGGCAAGTGTTGGACGTGGTTTTGGGCTGCCCCGTCTAGGCTTTCATTTTTAACATGCGCAGCCCACGACCTCGGATGGGAGGGCCTGTTTGTATTTTCTTAGGATCGTCATGTATCGACCGGCCTATAGACCTCCCATCCGAGGTTTTATTTTTGGCAGCCCAATTTATGTATTTTTTTGAAGAAAGCGCAGCGGTCTGTTCTATTTTTCTATATAAGAATAAGAACGCCAGGTACAACTTATGTTTCCCTTTTAACTATATTGTATATATTTGAATTATTTTATATGTTATTATATATTATTTTTATTGTCATCATATATTTAACAGATACTTACATATGTAAGAAAACAATATCCCACATCTTATTAATTATAAAAATAATTTCTTAACAAATAAAATCCTGGATTGTTTTGGCACGAAAATCCTAGTGATTGTGTACAAAAGCTTGGTAAGATTTAAGGATGAATGTAATAATATCACTTATTATTTAAATATATTTATAACAAAATGCTCAGCCCTTTTTTATTTTTGATAACATTGCTGGCCCAACCCAACATTATAATTAGAATCAGCCCAAAGAAAATCGTGTATCTAGATAAAGTGCAAATGGCCTGTAATTTTTAGGAAATAAAATAAATGGGCCGCATGAAAGATACATTAATTGTTCACCCAGCCCAGCTAATGGCTGTAATTCAAAAAAAGATCAAATTGATCAGAATTCTACCGCGCAAAAAAAGATCAGAATTCTGAAAAAATGGGTTGAATACGTGCCACATTTTTGGAGGCTGAAATGTAGGCCAATAGGTCGAAGCCAACGCAAGTCATTGTAAATTTAGTCAACAAATGATTCTGACATGTTAGCCGTTGGATTTACATCCAACGGCCGGCATCCATCTTCAATCTCTCGTCTTCTTCCTCCAGCGCCGCCGGGACCACCTCCCGCCTCCTGCTGCTAGCAGCTCTGCTTAGCACGCTTCGCTATGAAGCGCTACTCCACCGTTGGCCAGGCCATCCCTCCCACCCTCCACACCTCCTGTTCTTCTCCACAGACTGCCGAACCACACCGCACTAGAACCAGTTAACCCTCGTACACCTCTCCGTCTGCGACTCTACTCCCGCTTCTTCCCATCTCCGGCTCGTTGATGTCCGGGGCCTCGGCGTCGTCCACCACCTTGGATGTGCTCGGCGCGGCGTGGTAAACATGGTCAACAAACGACACCATCGGAAGTAAGCTGTGCGTGGAGAGGCTGACAGTTAGGTCCACGGCCGTGCACAAGGAAATGCCTCCTTATTACGCGCAAAATAATGATTCCTCCACCTGACATCTGGGACCCACCGGAAGGGCCTCTGTATTTCGCGAAAAAAACGTGCCCCTCGCTGACTTGTCGGACCCACCAGCTATCTTCGCACGCAAGGAAGTGCCTCCTTATTATGCACAAAAAAATGAATACTCCCCCTGCCAGCTGGAACCCAAAGCATCTTTGGGAGGCTGACTTAGGGCCTACCAAGTTGACGGGGACAGAGGGCTTTGTCAACTTAGTCAATATGAACGATTCTAGCTCCTGTTACCAGTCGATGTTCATCCAACGGTTGTAGTGCTTCTTCAACCTCTGGTCTTCTTGCTCCGGCCGCCCAAACCAGCGCGGTCGTGTTGCGTGCTCCTGCCTCCCATGGTCGGCTGTGATGCCGCGGAGGCCTCACCACCCCCTACTACTCCCACCACTGGCCAGGCCATCCCTCTACTCACCCA
The DNA here is from genome assembly GCA_021605145.1 of Aegilops bicornis. NCBI lineage: Eukaryota > Viridiplantae > Streptophyta > Magnoliopsida > Poales > Poaceae > Aegilops > Aegilops bicornis. The sequence continues at coordinate 110,908,368 of CM038671.1, forward strand.
CACCCCCTGTTAATCTACGACGACAGCAGCCTCACACCGCAGCCGAACCAGTGAACCCTCGTACTCCTCTTCGTGTGGGCATCCACTGATGCGTCTTCCCCGGCTCTGAGTCATCCCCTTCCTAGGCCTCGCTGTCGTCCACCGCCGTGGTGCTCTCGGCGCGGCGTGGTCAACGTCGTCAAGGAACGACTTCCATCGGACGTGGATATGCGTGGAGAGGTCGACAGTGGGTCCATGGCTGCAGCAAGGAAGTGCCTCCTTATTACGCGGAAAATAATGATTCCTCCACCTGACAGCAGGGACCCACCGGACAGGCCACCGTATTTTGTGAAAAAAAGTTTCCCCTGACTGCTGGGACCCAACAGCTACATCTTCGCACGCAAGGAAGTGCGTCCGGGCAAAAAAACGGATTCGCCCCCCTGACTGCTGGGACCCACCAACTACATCTTCGCACGCAAGGAAGTGCGTCCGGCAAAAAACAATTACCCCGACCGCTGGGACCCACCAGCTACATCTTCGCATGCAAAGGAAGTGCGTCCGGGCAAAACAAAACAATTCGCCCCTCTGACTACTGGGACCCACCAGCTACATTTTCGCACGCAAGGAACTGCCTGACAGTCGGGACCCACCTGGTCGAAGCGTACGTTGCGTTGTCATTGCGAACGTGTACGTACATACTGGTCGATGTAGAGGCGCGCATGTGTCATAGATGTAGAGGCGCGCACGTAGCATGTACACGTACGTACAGCGGCGAGGGTGCAAGAAAGAAAATATGGCCACGTACGTACATACGGGCAGGGTCTAACGCCTATCGCGCATACGTACATGGCTGGGTCGGAACGGAGAAACAACGTCGTCGTCGTGTTCATGGGGAGCCAACCGGCTGGGTCGGAACGGAATGCGTGGTCGTGTTCATCGGGAGGGCTTGGACGGAACAGGCGATGGAAACGAGGCCTGGCATACCGCACAACGGAGGAAACGGCCTTGTGTTTGACCGGCCACGTTCGAAACGGGGTCCTGTTGATCGGAAGGGGCCTGGCGTACCGCAAAACGGAGGAAACGGACCTCCTACGGTCGAAACGGGGGTCCTGTTGATCGGGAGTGGTGTGGCGTGCCGCAAAACGGACGAAGCGGACTTGTGTTGGAGCGCTACGATCGAAACGGGGGGAGGGGTGTGACGTACCGCAAAACGGGACTCCACGGGATATTGTTCATCTCCACCGTCGACCTCCTCCAGCCTCCACGGGCTACCGTCGACCTCCTCCAGCCTCCACGGGCTCCTGTTCATCCAGCTCCACCGCACGCTACTCCACCGGCTACTGTTCAACCACCCCTCTCCACGGGCACCCCTCCATCGTCTACTGTTCATCCAGCCCTCCACACCACGGGGTCCTGTTCAACCACCCATCCACGACCACCCCTCCACCGTCTACTGTTCATCCAGCCCTTCACGCCACCGCTCACTGTTCATCCAACCCCCCCCCCCCCTGCAACGGTCACCAGCAGCAGTAGCGAAGGAATCGCTCCATCGGGTTCAGTTAACAGCCATCAATCGATCACTCGGGTTCGAGAACGCGTAGCCTGCGGCAATCGCCGGGTTCGATTAGAGCCCAACGCCTCGCTCGGCTTCAATTAGAGCCAACGCCTCGCACACACGCGCGTACGTACGAGAGAAACACGCATGGCTCCGCCCCCGACCTCCCACCGTAACCGGCAACTCCCCGAAATTTTCCTCCCCCTCGCTTCTACCACAGTTTTTTCCATCATGGACGGCCCAAAGAATGTCATGCAGCTGCGTCTCCGGCCCGCCCAGGACGAAAAGCCCATTTTCTGTCATGATTTTTTTCATAGAAGTAGGAGCCCACCACATCTATGATGATACCGGGCTTTGTCACAATTATCATCATAGAAGTGTCATATGTATGACAGAAAAAATTTCGTTCGGCCCAAAATGTCACGATGTGTCTTTTTTTTATAGTGACATCTCATCAAAATATCGAACGAATACCAAATTCACATGACTACTAATAGCAAGACTTCTCCCGTGTCCTCAGGAACAAAAGTAACTACTCACAAAGCATATTCATGTTCATAATCAGAGGGGTAATAATATGCATATAGGATCTGAACATATGATCTTCCACAAAATAAATCAACTAGCATCAACTACAAGGAGTAATCAACGCTACTAGCAACCTACTAGCACCAATCCCGGACTTGCAGACAAGAATTGGATACAAGAGATGAACTAGGGTTTGGAGATGAGATGGTGCTGGTGAAGATGTTGATGGAGATTGCCCTCTCCCGATGAGAGGAGCGTTGGTGATGATGATGATGACGATTTCCCCCTCCCGGAGGGAAGTGTCCCCGGCAGAACAGCTCCGCCGGAGCCCTAGATTGGTTCCGCCAAGGTTCCGCCTCGTGGCGGCGGAGTTTCGTCCCGAAAGGTTCCTCTTTATTTTTTCTCATCGAAAGACTTCATATAGGAGAAGATGGGCGTCGGAGAGCCACCAGGGGGCCCACGAGGTAGGGGGGCGCGCCCCCACCCTCGTGAGCAGGGTGTGGGCCCCTGGCCTTCATCTTTGGCGACGATTTTTCTTTATTTATTTTAAGATATTCCGTGGAGTTTCAGGACTTTTGGAGTTGCACAGAATAGGTTTCCAATATTTGCTCCTTTTCCAGCCAGAATTCCAGCTGCCGGCATTCCCCCTCTTCATGGTAAACCTTGTAAAATAAGAGAGAATTGCCATAAGTATTGTGGCATAATGTGAAATAACAGCCCATAATGCGATAAATATCGATATAAAAGCATGATGCAAAATGGAAGTATCAACTCCCCCAAGCTTAGACCTCGCTTGTCCTCAAGCAAAAAGCCGATAACAATGAGTATGTCCTCATGTTTAGAGGTAGAGGCGTCGATAAAAAATAAAATACGGACATGAAGGCATCATGATTATTCTCATAACAAAGAACATATATAGATTTTGTCATATGATTACTTATGTTCAAGTGATGATCTTTTCACAATGCAAAAGTATGAATCAGAAACCTTATTGGGCACCAACAAACTATAACCTCAGTCATTGAAGCAATTCCAATTTATCATAACATCGGAAAGAGTCTATGTCAGAGCTTAAAAGAAAGTCCACATACTCAACTATCATTTAGTCCTTCATAATTGCTAGCACTCACGCAATACTTGTTGTTACGGAGTTTTAATTGTACACAGAGAAAGATAGGGGCTTATAGTTTTGCCCCACAACCTTTTACCTCAAGGGTAATGTCAACAATAATAATTCATGCTCCCCTACATCCAATTAGATATGTATATCATGTTCTTTCCAACACGCTGGGCTTGCCAAAGGATAAAATGAAAAAGGAAAGGTGAAGATCACCGTGACTCTTGCATAAGGTAGAAGATAATAATAAAAGATAGTCCCTTCGCAGAGGGAAGCAGAGGTTGCCATGCGCTTGATGGTTGGATGCACAAAATCTTAATGCAAAAGAACGTCACTTTATATTGCCCCTTGTATGTGGAACTTTATTATGCAGTCCGTCGCTTTTATTACTTCCACAACAAGTTCGTACAAAGCTTATTTCTCCGCACTAATAAGTCATGCATATTTAGAGAGCAATTTTTATTGCTTGCACCGATGACAACTTACTTGAAGGATGTTACTCAATCCATAGGTAGATATGATGGACTCTCATGGCTAAACTGGTTTAAGGGTATTTGGAAGCACAAGTAGTATCTCTACTTGGTGCTGAGAATTTGGCTAGCATGAGGGAGAAAGGCAAGCTCAACATGTTAGAGGATCCATGACAACATACTTTATCTCAGATACAAGAAAACATAACTCATTATGTTGTCTTCCTTGTCCAACATCAACTCTTTAGCATGTCATATTTTAATGAGTGCTCCCAATCATAAAAAGATGTCAATGATAATATATCTATATGTGAAACCTCTCTCTCCTTATTACTTCTTATTAATTGCAACGATGACCAAAGGTATATTTGCCAACTCCCAACAACTTTTAATCATCATACTCTTTCTATGTGAAGTCATTACTCTCAATAAGATCAATATGAACTCTTTGTTTCTTTTTATTCTCTTTCTTCTTTCTATTCTTTATTCACCCAAGATCATGGCAAAATAATCAAGCCCTTGACTCAACACTAAACTTTATTATATATATAGCTCACGGACTCGATTACATAGATAGATCATAAAGCAAAACTCAAAACTATATCATGACATAACTTTATTCTACTAGATCAAGATACTACTAATAGGATCGAACTAAGAAAAACAGTAAAGATAGGAGTTGTGATGGTGATACGATACCGGGGCACCTCCCCGAAGCTTGGCAGTTGCCAAGGGGAGTGCCCATACCCATGTGATTATGTCTCCTTCTTTGTTGTTGGTGGAGGTGTTGTTGATGATGCAAGCTTGGCATCCACCTTCCACGACATAGGCTCACCATCATAGAAGGATGATTGAGTCTCCGGAATCCTCAAATCTGCAGCCAAACTCATCCTTTTGAATCTATATTCATACTCACAGTTTTGATTTTGCAGATCATAGATTTGGGCTTGGAGGTGCTCGATCTTCTACTGAAGCTTGAAGATGGCCTCCTCGGTATTATTGGTATCCGGCTCGTAGTTGTTGGTGAACTCCGCGAGCATCTTGTGGCTAGCGTTAATTCCACGCTCCACCATCCGCTGGCACTTGAAAACTTGTTTGATGTAGGGCAGAACCCTACGTGTATGATCTTTCACGTTGGAGCGGATCCTACGGGGAATCACGATGAACACGGGGAAGAACGGAGAGAAATCACAAGGGGAAACACTCAAGAACAAGTCCAATCACACATCCACTAGACAATCAAACACGCAAGATCAACAAGGTACATGAACAACAAAAGGAAAGATACAAGGTAAGGTTCATCTCCGAGAGGAGGTCTTGATGGGGTCCACCCTAGAAGGGGGTCTTGAATCCGCTTGGGGGATCTTCTCCGAAGAGGTCCTGGGCTCCGAGGAGAAGTGACCAAGTGGATGAGCAAGGCTCTCACACAAACATGAGCTAAACCTAAGCTAACCCTAGAAAGAGGAGGGGATCAAGTATATATAGTCTCGGGGCGAAGGGGTACAAGGGACGAGTCCCGGATGCTGCCTTGGCAGGGGAGGCCGGATGTCCGGGCGCCGGGCCGGATGTCCGGGCTTTCCCGAGACGCCGGATGTCCGGGCTAGGGGGCAGGATGTCCTGGCTGGCGGGGCTGGTTCTGCCGATTCGGGTGCGGGTGAGGCCGGATTTCCGGGCTGGGGGGCCGGATTTCCGGGGCATCGTGAAGAGCCGGATGTCCGGGGCCTGGGGGCCGGATGTCCGGGCCCTGTAGCTTTTGTGGCTGAGTTGCCCGCAGCTGTGTTGGTGCCTCCAGGGGCCGGATGTCCGGGGTCCTGGCCGGATGTCCGGGCTTCTTTGGGCCGGGCGGATGTCCGGCCGACGCCGGATGTCCGGCTCTGCAGATTTCTCCGGTTCCTCTCGCCGAGTTCCTTCATCCTTGTACTTGGGGACTTGTCCATCCTTCCGAGCATCTCCGAGAGGGTCTCCTTGGTACCTAGGCATGCATAGGGGAAGTGTCAAGTAGTATACCATCCTCAAGGGGTCAAGTGAGCACGTGTAAGGAGAAGATTCACATTTGTGTATGTGAAGAAGAGGTCGACGTGTCACTTGCCAAACGGACTCTTGACATGGTGATGATCAGAGGATGCTCCGCATCATCCCTCCCCTTGGAAAGGATCCGACCTCGGATCGAAAAACCAAATCACCATGGGAAAGAGATGGCGGTGTCGTGTCAAAGTGGTCGATCACCAAACTCTCGTCATCGTGAAGCTTCGAAATGGGCACTCTCCAATGTCGCACCATCTTGTGATTCCTTCAAAAGGAGTAATTAGAACAAACACTTGGATATACATATGTGGTTAGCGTTAGTTCTAATCCAAGCATTCAAGAGGTGATTCACCAAACAAGTGTTGTCATCAGGCATAGCATAGGGTGTGACAAAGGATTGTGACATGGCATGTAAGCATATCAATCGAGCACAAGCAAAAATATCATGGGAACAAGCATGTAAATGTGAGGTAGAGATGCGAATATGTGTGACAAGAGCATAAGCATCCACCTCAAGGTCATAGCAAGCATGCATAAAGCGCCGACAAATGGTCGATGGTAGGCATAGGAAGTATTCACAACACCAAATAAAATGAAGTGTCTAAACACATTGGTCAAGTGCAAGACAATCCAAGCATAATTTGCATAGGGTGTAGTGAAGATAGTATGGCACTCAACACAATAGAAAGAGCAATTGTTCATCATGTGTGAGGCAATCAAGTCAAGCATGTAGCAATCAATGGGACATGGCATATGTGAAGAAATGATATTGGTGCAACCGACCATATGATAGTAGCAAGTAGTCCAAGAATTGGATGCAACACACAAGGTATATATATCATGAAGCATGGAAATGTGGCAATCATTGGTGAAAGCAATATCTCGAACATGCGGGCAAATGGTGCAAGCAACACATGAAGTATGATCCACAATATCCAAGCTCAAGAAGGATGTCACCTTGAAAGTGTGTCCTTGTCGCCCTTCACAATGCCGAAGCACAAACAAGTGCGATGTAGAATCGTCGTGGTAGAAGGTGGTTCGCTCTCAAGAGCTCGAATGGTCAACTCACGTGACGTGGACGTCGACACAAAGTCCAAGTATCCTACACATGCACAAAACAAAACAAAGAACGAGCGCGCATGGTAGATAAACACATCATCCATCATGATGGTTCTCATCTTTGCACAAAACCATTAGAAGGACAAGTGCATGAATAATATGATGCAACAATGGCAATATTCATGGCACTAGGTATATGGTGCAAAGAGTTAAGACAAGCATGCTTCACAAGAATTATGTCAAAATCTCCAAATATATGCAAGAATGCTATGGGGGCAATCTCATGAGCAAGAAGAGAATCATTGTTGCACTCAATACATGGCAAATCATCTATCATGAGGGAGGCAACACATAGAGATATATGACAAGAAGCAATATGAATCATGTGCAAAGCATACAGATGGTTGTCATCAACCGCATGAAATGAGCACGTATGAATCATTGGTGATGCAACATAAGCGAGCATAGTAATCAAGTCGTGCAAACTAGTGGAGCGAAGATGCAACACACTAGAGTAAAGCATGGCAATCATGTCATGTGAGCAAATAATAGGCATAGGGAATGCACATGACATATCGCAAGCACGAACACAAAGCAAGATGAAAGTATCATCATAGGAATGGTGCACAAAAGAAACATGGCAATAAGAAGCAATATCTCCACCAAGCTTGCAAATACACATACAAGTACGAGAATCAATCATCATGTGTAATGCAAAGCATGGGTCACAAATGCATGTCAAAGGTATAGGAATGAGCATATCATGCAAAGTGAACATGGCAAGATGGGCATATGATATGTAATGAACAACAACCCATAACCATGTGAGGGCCATGTAAAAGAGATGTGAAGTGTTTGCTTGAAGTGAGCGGTGGGAAAGGCAATCCATGGGATCCCAAGTCATCATTGCTCTCTAGAGCTCGCTTTTGTCAACTCGTGGGATTGCGAAGTTGACAAGTATTCATGGGTACCTACACAAAAGAGACACAAACGAAAGAAATTGTGTGTGTGGTAAATGTACACATCATCCATCATGATGTGTATGTGCACGTGTGAGTTAGCACAAGATAAGAAATGCTCAAAGAAATTTGATGCATGGTATAAGAACATGTCATCCATCATGAAAGAATAGTTATTATGTATGACATGATGGGGACACAAATTGAGAATGCAAGTATATGGCGCATCGATAGCTTGTTTCTTCATGGGGAGCATATGGTGCACACAAGTATGGGAATCATGCAATGAATAGGATGGATCAAATTCTCCTAACATGTGTGAGGAAACTATGGGGTCTCCTCATGAGCAATATTGGAAACATCATTTGGAGAAAATGGACAACATCCAAAACAATGCATATTCGAAGCTAGGTGGGCATGGCATGGCATATGAGATAAATGATGCAAAGGGAGCATATCAATATCATCACAAGAAAAACAAATGCCAATAACCATGGGCTTGTCATCTATGCCATATGTGCAAATTGGGTTTATTTTAATGGCATATGCATAGTCACTATGGAGAGATTGCAAATAAGACATATGGTTGATCTCATGCATAGCATATGACAAGTCAAGCGGATTAGCAAACATGATGTGACCTAAAGAATTGTCATAGGAAATCCTATGTAACATAGCATCACAACTAATAGACTCCACATGAGAATCATCATATACATCATAAATGGGCAAATCATCACATGGGGAAATCATACTAGCGTGAAGCATGGTACTAGGTGGATCAACATCATGCAAGCAATCAATCTCAAGAATGTCCACTAGTGGGACTAGAGCATCACCGTCACCTATGTTACCTTTGTCATTCCACTCAAGTGGTGTAGGTGAGGTGGGAAAGACCAAATGGTGGTCATCTTCATCTTGATGGAACCATGTGGGGGGTGCATCATAGTCCACCATGGCCATCGTCTTGTCCAAAGGGAGGACGAAGTAAATCGAGGATCGGCGCGTCATCATATATAGGACCTAGCACCAAATGAGAAGACACAATAGAGGTAGAGGTCAAGTCGTTAGTGTTGAAAGTGGCCTCACATGACCTATCAACTATCTCACTCTCTCTATGTGGTGGTTCACTCACTCCCTCAAAATAGGTGCACTCAAACTCACGTATGGTGGAGTCACTCATCTCACTCGGGTGGTGGTTGTGGCTCTCCTCACATGAGAATTGGGGCAACTCATCATGTATGTGGCTAGTGGTGAAGTCACTCTCGCTCTCAATATGGTGGCAAAAGTCACTCAAGTCATCGGACGTCGCCGTGGTCAAAGGGAAAATCCCATGCTCAACCGTCTCGTAGTCGTCGTCGTGGATGAAGGCCGAAGATGGCACATCATCGCTCTCGCCTCCTAAGATGGAAGCATCATCCTTGATCGCCACCTTGTCGCTTGCCTCCAAAGATTGGTCCTTGAAGGTCTCCGTAGTCGTACTTGTCGCCGCACCATCTTGAAAACGAGTCAAGGTAGACTCGGCATCATCAATGCCACAAAGAGGGATGGCGGTGAAGTTGCACTTTGGAGCATCGTCTTGGAGCTTGTCGGGCTTGGACATCATGGTGGTACTAGCCTCATGCTTGTCGTAGAGCTTGGTCGCCGCGAAGTGTGCTTGGGGTGGAGAAGCCTTGGCCTTCATGAGTTCTTGTTCCGCCTTGAGAGCACCAATGTAGTAGTCGACAATGGACTTGTAGTTCTCGAGGAAGATGGTCTTGGAGATGTCGTTTTGCAATCCCATCATGAAGTGGAACTTCATCAAAATGGGCTCGCCCACGCCCGGCTCGTCAGAAGGCAATCTTCATCTCCTTGAAGTACTTGTCGATGGACTTGGATCCTTGGGTGGTGTTCTCCAATTGGCGTCGAAGTTGTTCCTTGTAGGTTGGAGGCACAAACTCTCGCCGCAAAGCTCTCTTCATCTTGGACCAACTCATCTCGTAGCACTCAAGGTGTGTGAAGCCACCATGTCGAGGCGTAGTCGTGGAAGTTTCTTGTGGCGCACTTCACTTGATCTTCGGGAGGAACTTGATGTAGCTTGAGGTAGTCGTCCATCAAACGCTCCCACTCGAGGTACTCCTCGGGTTCTTGAGTCCCATAGAAAGGAATCTCGTGGTCGATGTCGAGGTCGTAGTAGCTCGTGGAAGTCGCGGACTTGAGCTTGGGGAGCTTCTCTTGAGCGTAGCCTTGAGGTTCTTGTTGGCGAAGATCTTTGTATGTCCGTAGGCGAAGATGCCTTGAAGTCGCTTGGCGAAGATGCCAAGGGATATGGTGAAGTCATTGAGCGGTTGTTGATGTAGAGCTCTTGACCTTCACGTTCTTGTTGGTGATGGTGTCGATGCCGATGTGATCTTGCCGGAGACGGTAGCTCGGAAGCATGTGCTCTTGAGCGTCTTCTCGAAGATGAGGAAGATCGCTTGTAGGCCTTGATGAGGGCTTTGATCTCCTCCATTTGAGCTTGCATCTTGGCGTCGGAGTTGTTGTTGTTGTAGACCGAAGGTGAAATGCCTTGCCTATCCATCACAAGACTCGAGTAGAGGTGAGTAGGAAATGAGATAAACAATACCAAGTTACCTTTTCCCAAAGTTGAGGATGTATCCCGTTTCACTCAATGTGAAATGAAAGAATAGTGGAATTGGTACCGAACTTGTTCACTCACACCTATCAATGAAAGCTTATGGTAGAGCTCGGTGAGGATAGTGGCACAAAAAATTTATGCAAAATGTTAGCAAGAGTCAATAATGTTGAAAGAGATTCACAAATTTCCAAGAGAAACAAGTAGACCAATAGCAATATGTGGCACACGGAAACACACACGGATAGATAAATGGGGTCGTGCAACCAAGGAATGAGCTCAAAATGTGGAATCCACCAAAATGCTCGTGTTGCACAACTCAAGAGAGACGCTAGCACGATTGCTCAATAGGCGGATACGACACTTGTGCACAACCTATAAGATGCAAAATGGATAAACTTTCTATCCCAAGTATGCTATGTATGTATGGTTCGGTGTTTCTCTCACAATGATAAAAGATCATCAAGTATGATATCATATGATAAATTTGATTCTATGGCTATTGCTTACAAGCTCTTTGCTCTTTCTCTTTTGCTTAAAAGCTTATTCTCTTCTCTTTTTTTTTGTATGGCCACTTTTGCACAATGCACAAACCAAGATAGCTTTTGTGTATATGCGGGAACGATATTGTGACACAATGGATGATATGATGATACCAAGATGATATGGTATGTATGCAATGGATGGTGTAGATCACTAATGTGCACAAGTAACATTGCCGGCAATACTCAAATGGCTAGTCTCGATAGGCAAGTAACGCAAAATGGGCTAGGGGTTATCAATGCCATTTGCAAGGGGAATATACAATGGTGTCGTCGAGGTTACCGTCCTTTGCGATGATGAGTGGCGGTGTTCTTGATGTAGATACCAAGATGATGGAGACTCGTCCCTAAGTAGCCGAAACACCTTAGGAAACGGAAAAACCGCGAACTCAAAATCTCTAATGACAAATGTCAAATGGTGGTAGCGGGAATGCGGTGGTGGTTTGCACTTGGCAATGCGGAAGTGGAATGATGGGCTATACACGTGTCGGAGTTGAAGTTGCCGTCCCTAAGTAGCCAAAACACCTTAGGAGACACAAGCCACAACTCAAAAAGCTCAATCAACAATTGGGTTAAGTTGGGATGTCGGAAGTGTATGGTGGGCAAGGTTATGTGGAAGTGGTGGTGGTGGTTGATGAAGAAGCAATCGTCCCTAAGTAGCCGAAACACCTTAGGAGACTCGAATCACTACTCAAGCAACCGCTAATGCTATGGGGAACAAAATTGGTTAGGTTGCGGAAGTCGGTGGTGGTTATGCAGAGGATGTGGCGGAAGCCCTAGGCAAAGATGCCAAAATTCACAAAATTTAATGGAGTCAAATTGTGTTGGTGGTATTTTTGTGGGAAGGGGGATGTCAATAACTTCAAAACGAGCTAAAGAACGTCAAAATCGGACTCCGGATGAATTAGTTATGGACAAAACGGTGAAATGGGAAAGCTGAAATGTACAGGGGCCGGATATCCGGGGTTAGGGGCCGGATTTCCGGGGGTGTATGTCCAGAGCCGAGCTGATTTGGCGCTCCAGGGCCCGGATGTCCGGCCTGAGGCCCGGATGTCCGGCCCGACGGATCCCGATCTCGTTTGGGGCGGAAATTTTCGAATTGGGGGCGAAAATTGATGATTTCAAGGTCAAAATTGGAGAGATTTCGTGGAGGAAAGATGGGGAAACTTGGGGAGATGCTAGATCCACTTGAAACCAAGCAAATCCATGGATCAAAATCAACAAAACATCATCAAAATTAACAAATCACAAAAAAAATTTGGGGCTATTTTTGGTGGGGAATTTTCGGATTTAGGACGAAATCAACAAAATCAAGCTAGAAAAAGAGAGGTAGGGGCTCCAAAAACGTGATCAACGTGGCTCATGATACCATAGATGATGTAGGGCAGAACCCTACGTGTATGATATTTCACGTTGGAGCAGATCCTACGGGGAATCACGATGAACACGGGGAAGAACGGAGAGAAATCACAAGGGGAAACACTCAAGAACAAGTCCAATCACACATCCACTAGACAATCAAACACACAAGATCAACAAGGTACATGAACAACAAAAGGAAAGATACAAGGTAAGGTTCATCTCCGAGAGGAGGTCTTGATGGGGTCCACCCTAGAAGGGGGTCTTGAATCCGCTTGGGGATCTTCTCCGAAGAGGTCCTGGGCTCCGAGGAGAAGTGACCAAGTGGATGAGCAAGGCTCTCACACAAACATGAGCTAAACCTAAGCTAACCCTAGAAAGAGGAGGGATCAAGTATATATAGTCTCGGGCGAAGGGGTACAAGGGACGAGTCCGGATGCATACAAGGCAGAAGGGGAGGCCGGATGTCCGGCGTCGGGCCGGATGTCCGGGCTTTCCGGAGACGAGGGATGTCCGGCTAGGGGGGCGGATGTCCGGCTGGCGGGCTGGTTCTGCCGATTCGAAAAGCGGGTGAGGCCGGATTTCGGGGCATCGTGAAGAGCCGGATGTCCGGCCTGTAGCTTTGTGGCTGAGTTGCGCGGCTGTGTTGGTGCCTCCAGGGCCGGATGTCCGGGTCCCGGCCGAATGTCCGGGCTTCTTTGGACGGGCCGGATGTCCGGGCTGACGCCGGATGTCCGGGCTCTGCAGATTTCTCCGGTTCCTCTCGTCGAGTTCCTTCATCCATGTACTTGGGGACTTGTCCATCCTTCCGAGCATCTCCGAGAGGGTCTCCTTGGAACCTAGGCATGCATAGGGGGAAGTGTCAAGTAGTATACCATCCTCGAAGGGGTCAAGTGAGCACGTGTAAAGGAGAAGATTCACCTTTGTGTATGTGAAGAAGAGGTCGCACGTGTCACTTGCCAAACGGACTCTTGACATGGTGATGACTGTAGGATGCTCCGCATCATTGTTGCTCCATTGCTCCGAGCCTCGCCTCCATGCTTCCGGTTCCCTTTGGGCCCTCAACATCGCGGATGTGCAGCAACACATCACGCATCTCAATGGTTTGAGGGTGCCGCAGCACCTCCGCGAGGTAAGGGTTAATCACCTTCTCGAAGAACTTGTCCTTGGAAGCACTTGAGGACGTCATGATGATCTAGACCTATCAGGAAAACAGCTCGAAACAAGAACACAGGAGATTTCCGTGATACGGGAGTCAAAACCTTCGGGAGAATATATAATGAATTTTTACCGACCAAAATATGTATCGTGGAAGAAAACGGAGTCCGGAGGGCACACGAGGTGCTCACGAGGTAGGGGGCGCGCCCTCCACCCTCGTGAAGGCCTCGTGTCCTTCCCGGACTGCCACTTATTTTTCTATTTTTCTAAATATTCCAAAACGGAGAAATATTGCCTTAAAAATTGTTTTGGAGTCGGTTTACTTACCGTACCACATACCTATTCCTTTTCGGAATCTGAAACGGTCTGGAAAGTGTCCCTTATGTATTCCCCCGGAGTTACGGTTTCAATAATATTGGTTTCAACATTTATGGGATCACCTAAGATGTAATGTTTGATTCTTTGACCGTTTACCACCTTCGGATTTGTGCCTTCAAAGTTGTTGATTTTTATGGCACCGGAACTATAGACCTCCTCGCTCACGTAGGGACCTTCCCATTTAGAGAGAAGTTTTCCTGCAAAAAAATCTTAAACAAGAGTTGTATAGCAATAAATAATCACCTACATTAAACTCACGCTTTTGTATCCTTTTTTCATGCCATCTTTTAACTTTTTCTTTAAATAACTTAGCATTTTCATAAGCTTGGGTTCTCCATTCATCAAGTGAGCTAATATCAAATAACCTCTTCTCACCGGCAAGTTTGAAATCATAGTTTAGCTCTTTAATAGCCCAATATGCCTTATGTTCTAGTTCGAGAGGTAAGTGACATGCTTTTCCATAAACCATTTTATACGGAGACATACCCATAGGATTCTTATATGCAGTTCTATAGGCCCATAATGCATCATCAAGTTTCTTGGACCAATTCTTCCTAGACCTATTAACAGTCTTTTGCAAAATTAATTTGAGCTCTCTATTGCTCAATTCTACTTGACCACTAGACCGTGGGTGATAAGGAGATGCAATTCTATGATTAACGTCATATTTAGCAAGCATTTTGCGGAAAGCACCATGAATAAAGTGTGAGCCATCATAAGTCATTAAATATCTAGGGACCCTAAACCTCGAAAAAATAACTTCCTTAAGCATTTTAATAGAAGTGTTATGATCAGCACAACTAGTTGGAATAGCTTCTACCCACTTAGTAACGTAATCAACAGCAACTAAAATATGTGTATATCCATTAGATGCAGGAAAAGGTCCCATATAATGAAAGCCCCAAACATCAAATGGTTCAATAACAAGAGAATAATTCATAGGCATTTCTTGACGTCTACTAATATTACCTACTCTTGGACATTCATCACAAGACAAAACAAACTTACGGGCATCCTTGAAGAAAGTAGGCCAATAAAAACCGGATTGCAATACCTTATGTGCAGTTCTATATCCAGCGTGGTGTCCTCCATAAGCCTCGGAATGGCACTTGCGTAGGATCTGTTCTTGTTCATGCTCGGGTACACAACGTCTAATAACACGATCTACTCCTTCTTTATAAAGATGTGGATCATCCCAAAAGTAATGTCTCAAATCATAAAAGAACTTTTTCTTTTGTTGGTATGTGAAGCTAGGCGGTATAAATTTAGCAACAATATAATTAGCATAATCAGCATACCATGGAGTGCTACGAGAAGTATTTATGACATTTAATTGTTCATCAGGAAAGCTATCATCAATAGGTAGTGGGTCATCAAGAACATTCTCTAACCTAGATAAATTATCTGCAACGGGGTTCTCAGCTCCTTTTCTATCAACTATATGCAAATCAAATTCTTGCAGCAAGAGAACCCATCTAATAAGTCTAGGTTTAGCATCTTTCTTTTCCATAAGATATTTAATAGCAGCATGATCGGTGTGAATAGTTACTTTAGAATCAACAATATAGGGTCTGAATTTATCACAAGCAAATACAAGCGCTAAAAGTTCCTTTTCAAGAGTAGCATAATTTCTTTGAGCATTGTCTAGAGTCTTACTAGCATAATGGATAATATTTAATTTCTTATCAACTCTTTCCTAGAACAGCACCTACAGACATAATCACTAGCATCACACATAATTTCAAAGGGTAAATTCCAATCGGTGGCTGAACAACAGGAGAGACTAATGCTTTCTTAAGTATTTCAAATGCTTCTACACAATCATCATCAAAGACAAATGGTACATCTTTTTGTAATAAATTAGTCGAGGTCGAGAAATTTTTGAGAAGTCCTTAATGAACCTCCTATAAAATCCGGGCGTGACCAAGGAAACTTCTTATACCTTTGATGTCTTTGGGACATGGCATCTTTTCAATAGCATCAACCTTGGCTTTATCAACTTCAATACCTCTTTCAGAAACTTTGTGCCCCAAGACAATACCTTCGTTAACCATAAAGTGGCACTTTTCCCAATTCAATACAAGATTAGTTTCTTCACATCTCTGCAAAACTCGATCAAGATTGCTTAAGCAACCATCAAAAGAGGAACCATAGACGGAAAAGTCATCCATGTAAACCTCACATATCTTTTCACAAAAGTCAGAGAATATAGCCATCATGCATCTTTGAAAGGTAGCAGGTGCATTACATAAACCAAAAGGCATACGTATATAAGCAAAAGTACCAAAAGGGCATGTAAAAGTAGTCTTTGATTGATCTTTGGCCGACCACGGTATTTGAGAGAAACCAGAGTAACCATCTAGAAAGCAATAATGTGTATGTTTGCATAATCTTTCTAGCATTTGATCAATAAAAGGTAAGGGTAATGATCTTTCTTAGTAGCTTTATTTAATTTGCGGAAATCAATTACCATCCTATAACCTGTGATAATTCTTTATGGATCAATTCATCTTTATCATTAGGGAAAACAGTAATACCTCCCTTCTTAGGGACACAATGGACAGGACTTACCCACTGACTATCAGCAACGGGATAAATTATACTTGCCTCCAGAAGCTTGAGTATTTTTTTCTTACCACTTCTTTCATTTTAGGATTCAAACGTCGTTGAGGATCATGAATTGGTTTGGCATCCGCTTCCAAATTTATTTTATGTTGACATAGAGTGGGACTAATTCCCTTAAGATCATCAAGAGTATATCCAATAGCGGCACATTGCTTCTTCAGAGTTTTCAATAATCTTTCTTCTTCATGCTCTGAAAGGTTAGCACTAATAATAACAGGATATATTTTCTTTTCATCAAGATAAGCATACTTAAGATTATCAGGCAACGGTTTAAGCTCAAACACGGGATCACCCTTGGGTGGAGGAGGATCCCCTAGGATTTCAACAGGTTAATTGTGATGCAGAATAGGTTCCTGTTTAAAGAATACTTCATCTATTTCCCTTCTTTCATTCATGAACATATCATTTTCATGGTCTAGTAAATAGTATTCTAAAGGATCACTAGGAGGTACGCCAATAGAAGCAAGACCAACAATTTCATCCTTACTAGGCAATTCTTCCTCATGATGTTGTTTACTAAATTTAGAGAAATTAAACTCATGAACCATATCATCCAAGCCAATAGTAATAACATTCTTTTTGCAGTCTATCCTAGCATTAACAGTGTTCAAGAAGGGTCTACCAAATATAATGGGACAAAAGCTATCTTGTGGAGAACCAAGAACAAGAAAATCAGCGGGATATTTGGTTTTTCCACACAAGACTTCAACATCTCTAAGTATTCCCATTGCAGATATAGTATCTCTATTAGCAAGCTTAATTGTAACATCAATATCTTCTAACTCAGCAGGTGCAATATCATGCATAATTTCTTTGTATAAGTCAATGGGTATAACACTAGCACTAGCACCCATATCACATAAGCCATGATAACAATGATCTCCTATTTTAACAGAAATAATAGGCATGCCTACCACAGGTCTATGTTTATCTTTAACACACGGTTTAGCAATTCTAGCGGACTCGCCACAGAATTGAATAACATGCCCATCAATATTATCAGCCAAGAGATCTTTAACAATAGCAATATTAGGTTCTACTTTGACTTGCTCAGGAGGTGTATAAGTTCTAATATTGCTTTTATTTAACAACAGATTGAAGCTTTAGCATGATCCTTTACTCTAACAGAGAAAGGTGGTTTCTCAACATAAGAAGTAGGAACAATAGGATCATTATAAGTGACAGTCTTTTCTTCAACTTTAATAGGTGCAGCTACTTTTACTTCTATAGGAGGATGATATTTAAACCACTTCTCCTTGGGGAGATCAACATAAGTAGCAAAAGATTCACAAAAAGCAGCTACTATCTCAGAGTCAAGTCCATATTTAGTGCTAAACTTACGGAAAATATCGGTATCCATAAAAGATTTAACACAATCAAACTTAGGTGTCATACGACTCCTTACCTTCGCCGAGGTCCCAATATTCAGAGTTGCGTTTAATTCTATCCAATAAATTCCATTTAAATTCAATAGTCTTCATCATAAAAGAGCCAAAGACAAGAAGTATCGAGCATGGTGCGTTTGTTATCGAAGCCGAGCATAAAAATTCAAGAATTGTCAATTTTGAGAGCTCATGATTGGGGAATGAATATAACATTGATTTAAGCCTCCCCCAAGCTTGAGCGATGCTTTCTCCTTCGCGAGGCCAAAAATTATATATATAATTGCGATCACGATGAACAAGATGCATAGGGTAATACTTTTGATGAAATTCCAACTTCACTCATTTATAGTTCCATGAACTCGTATCATCACATAGCCTATACCATGTCAACGTCTTCCTTCAAAGATAAAGGGAAGACCTTCTTCTTAACAACATCATCGGGTATACCTGCAAGCTTAAATAATCCACAAACTTCATCCACATAGAGTAGATGTTCATCGGGATGCTTTGTTCCATCTCCTGTAAAAGTATTAGCTAGCAGTTTTTCCATCATACCCAAGGAACTTCAAAAGGAGTTTCATTTTCAATAGGTTCAGTGGGTTGAGGAGCAACTCTTGTTTCTCTTGGACGGGGTGAAGATACCGAACAAACCCCTCAGAGAATTACTTTCCATAGTAACAAGTGATGTAAAATTTCAGCACACTATATAAATTTTTCCTTACCAAATTCCACTTACCAAAGGCGCTACACTCCCCGGCAACGGCGCCAAAAAAGAGTCTTGATGACCCACAAGTATAGGGGATCTATCGTAGTCCTTTCGATAAGTAAGAGTGTCAAACCCAACGAGGAGCAGAAGGAAATGATAAGCGGTTTTCAGCAAGGTATTCTCTGCAAGTACTGAAATAAGTGGTAACAGATAGTTTTGTGATAAGATAAATTGTAACGAGCAACAAGCAAATAAAGTAAATAAGGTGCAGCAAGGTGGCCCAATCCTTTTTGTAGCAAAGGACAAGCCTGGACAAACTCTTATAATAGGAAAACCGCTCCCGAGGACACATGGGAATATCATCAAGCTAGTTTTCATCACGTTCATATGATTCGCGTTCGGTACTTTGATAATTTGATATGTGAGTGGACCGGTGCTTGGGTGTTGTTCTTACTTGAACAAACATCCCACTTATGATTAACCTCTATTGCAAGCATCCGCAACTACAACAAAAGTATTAAGGTAAACCTAACCATAGCATGAAACATATGGATCCAAATCAGCCCCTTAAAGCAACGCATAAACTAGGGTTTAAGCTTACATCACTCTAGCAACCCATCATCTACTTATTACTTCCCAATGCCTTCCTCTAGGCCCAAATAATGGTGAAGTGTTATGTAGTCGACGTTCACATAACACCACTAGAGGCTAGACAACATACATCTCATCAAAATATCGAATCTAATACCAAATTCACATGACTACTAATAGCAAGACTTCTCCCGTGTCCTCAGGAACAAACGTAACTACTCACAAAGCATATTCATGTTCATAATCAGAGGGGTAATAATATGCATATAGGATCTGAACATATGATCTTTCACCAAATAAACCAACTAGCATCAACTACAAGGAGTAATCAACGCTTACTAGCAACCTACTAGCACCAATCCCGGACTTGGAGACAAGAATTGGATACAAGAGATGAACTAGGGTTTGGAGAAGAGATGGTGCTGGTGAAGATGTTGATGGAGATTGCCCTCTCCCGATGAGAGGAGCGTTGGTGATGATGATGATGACGATTTCCCCCTCCCGGAGGGAAGTGTCCCCAGAACAGCTCACGGAGCCCTAGATTGGTTCCGCCAAGGTTCCGCCTCGTGGCGGCGGAGTTTCGTCCCGAAAGGTTCTTCTTTATTTTTTTCTCATCGAAAGACTTCATATAGGAGAAGATGGGCGTCGGAGAGCCGCCAGGGGGCCCACGAGGTAGGGGGCGTGCCCAATGGGGCGCGCCCCCACCCTCCGAAAGGTGGTGTGGGCCCCTGGCCTTCATCTTTGGCGATGATTTTTATTTATTTATTTTAAGATATTCCGTGGAGTTTCAGGACTTTGGGAGTTGCATGTAATAGGTTTCCAATATTTGCTCCTTTTCCACCCGAATTCCAGCAAGCATTCCCCTCTTCATGGCAAACCTTGTAAAATAAGAGAGAATAGCCATAAGTATTGTGACATAATGTGAAATAACAGCCCATAATGCGATAAATATCGATATAAAAGCATGATGCAAAATGGACGTATCACCGCCCACGGTCGAGACGAGGTCCTGTTCATCGGGAGGGGTCTGGCGTACCGTAAAACGGAGGAAACAAACTTCTCTTCAACCTCCTACAGTCAAAACGGGGACCCCTTCATCGAGAGGGGTGTGGCGTACCGCAAAACGGGACTCCACGGGCTATTGTTCATCTACTGTCAACTTTCTCTAGCCTCCATGGGCCACCGTTCATCCACCGCCAACTGCCTACGGCCTCCACGGGGTCCTGTTCATCCACCCCAACAGGCTAGGGTGTAGCGTACCGTGACACGGCCTTCTCTTGTCCTATTCATCCAATGTCAATTGCCTACACGGTCAGGGTCCTGTTCATGCAACCCCCATCGGCTGGGGTGGGGCGTACGAGCGCGCGGCAGCAACGGAATCTGTTCATCCACGGCCAACCAACTAGCTAGGTCTCACCATGCCTCGTGCAAGGGGCTCCATCGTTGCAAGTCTCGACTCGATCTATTACGTGTATCGCGCGAGCGAACGGACATTGTTCATACCAAGCGGCTTAGTCAACTCGTGCCTCGCGCGGAGGCGTTGCATGGATCGATCGGCTTCAGTAAGCAGCAGCGAAGGGATCGATCGCTCGGGTTCAGTAACAAGCAACAAAGGGATCGACCGATTGGGTTCAGTTAGCAGTAAGAAGGGATCACTCGTGTTTAGTATGTAAGGCGATCGCTCGTTTTCAGTACGTAGCTAGTGCGAGGGGCTCGCACACGAGCGCGTACGAGAGAAACGTGCAAATGACTGCATCGCTCGGACCCGACCGACCACTTTATAACAGAACTTCCCGAAAATTTTCTCGCCCATCTTCTACCATGACCTTTTACGTTATGGACGGGTCAAAGAATGTCATGCAAGTCCGCCTTCGGCCCACCCAGGTCGTAAAGCCTGCTAGGCCCAATATAAGGCCGAACATAGGGCCTCGCCCACGCTAAATCCTGTTCGGCGCCCGCTGCGCCGCTTAAAGGCATCGGCGCAAACCCCCGCGCCCCCACGCCTCCATGTTGGGTCGGCCCGTTTACCACTTTTCTCTTCTGTTTAAAAACGCAGAAAACATAGGGCATGCGTGATTCGATCCCGCGATGTCTCGTTAAGAGTTAGCGCTGAAAGCCAGCCGAACGACCAACTTGTCGTGCTTTCTTACTTCCTTTTACTTCTTTTCATCTTTCCACTTTACATTTTCTATTTTTCTTTTCTTTTCTCCTTTTCCTTCTTCCTTCTTCCTTCTATTTTTTTTAAATGTGATTTTTTTATCATAATCGATGAACCCTTTTTCTGATTCCGGCGAGCTTTTTTAATCTTGATGATCTTTTTTTTGAAATCGTGAACATTTTTAAATCAATGAACGTTTTTTAAATTTGTGAACTTTTTTCACAAAAACTGATGAACTTGTTTTAAATCTATGAACTTTTTTTTAAATCTAGTGAACTTTTTACAAATTCAAGAACTCTTTTACCAAAATCGATGAATTTTTAAAAAAAAATCATGAACATTTTTAATCAAAATCGATGAACTTTTCAAAATCCGGTGAACTTTTTTGAATTTCATGATTTGTTTCTCAAAGTCGATGAACTTTTCAAAATCCGGTGAACTTTTTTGAATTTCATGATTCGTTTCTCAAAATGGGTGAACCTTTTCAAAATCTGGTGAACTTTTTTGGAAAATTGATGATTTTTTGTGAAAATTTCTTCAAAAGCCGTGACCTTTTGTCAGAATCGAGGAACTGTTTTAAAATTCGTGAATTCTTGTTGAAATTTTCCTTCCCTTTTCGAAATATTTCTGTTCTGGGGCTCGAACATGGGTAAAATAGGACTATTTTCTCATGTATAACACAACAAAGCTTACTAGTGTAGTGGTAGAAGCGCCATGTCCGTCAGCAATTGCGTGCAGGTTCGAGTCCCACGGGCTGCATAATTTATTGACGTTTGTTTTTTGAGCATCTGGTGCGAGCGATACTGGGCCGGCCCGCTACGGCGCTCCTCCGCCAACTACCCTTACCGGGCGCTGAGGGCGCCGAAGAGGAGCGCTCCTCGCCCACTCCAGTTTCTTCTTTCTCTCTTCCGGAAGTTGCCTTTTCCACTGAATGAAAAACAGATTGATCTTCCTTCTGTCTTCGTCAAGTTGCACGCAAGAATCGTACCACTCGAAGCGTTAAATCCGCTTTCGCTCGTGATGCTTTGCACGGAAGAAGCAGCACCGCCCACTGTCGGATGGAGGATCCCCTGCGCTGAGGAGCCAACCATCAATCAACAATTCTCATGCATGCATCGCTGGCCTGCGCTGGCACTGGCAGAGATCACTGCTCGCGGACGTACGTGTGACCCCTTAATCGGCCGGGCGCTGCACCAAGTTTTTACTCCATATGCACATGTCTCCAGCAGGGGAGCAGGTCGCCCACATCCGTGACACGGCGACAATCAAGATGGACCTGCATCCATCCACCTGTTCACCATAGCCCTATAGCCCCATAGGACGTCAATGCCGGTTTTCAGTAATGAAAATCGGAATAAAAAAAAGGACGTCAATGCCCCCCGTCGGTGGATCCAAAGCAGCCACCGCGGCCAGCGACACGGAGGCCGGCCGCCTCACGAACCCCGGCTCCATGCATGTTCGCCGCAACTGTTTTCGCCGGTGCACCGCGACGTGTCCCGGACCGTGGCACGTCTCGTCCCTACCTTTTCACGTGCCACGGCGCCTTTCCCTCCGTGCGACCCGACGACAAGCGCGCGCTCTAAGCAGCCCCGACGACGACGCCGCGCGGCACACGTACCCCTCGCGGCATCGCGTCGTCTGGAACCCCGGCGACGTGTGCCGCTCGCACATGCACGGGCGCAGGGGGCGCATGTGGTGTGATCCCCCGGCCCGCGGCACGTACGTACGACCCGTCGCTTTACTCTCTCGCTAACCCTGCTGACTCACCGCCATGGCGCCTTACGTGGTCGCTAACCCTCCTCGAATCTTGGGCCGCCAACTAATTAAACCGTCCTTAACTGACCGGCCCCGTACTGGCCAGGCTATTTTATCCCGCCGGAGAGCGACGTGTGCGTGGCTGCACAGCGACTGGCCGATAGAATAGTCGTGTCATGTCGTGTCTCGTCCACAAAAAAAGCCATTTGTAGAGCTTGCAATTGCGAGAAAAAGGCGTATCGACATTCCATCTGCAGCTAGCGAACGACGCTTTCTTATCCGTCCATACATCTTTAGCTAACAAGATTAAGTTATCCCGTACAGTGACCTTTTACTTTTCCCAGTCCAAAAGCGGGTACGGGTCGGTCTCGTGAGGGTGAGGCTTGAGCGCGCTGGCCGGCAGCTTTGCTTGGGTTACAATCCATAATGCGGTCCCTAATGATGCGCTTTATGGCGTATTGCCAGTACGTACTTGGTAACAATTGATGATTAGGCTAAGATAAACACACACACACACACGCTTTGGTCGCCATGGATCTTATCTGGAACAGGGCATGCAGGGCGCCACGTTGGCAGGGGGTGTTCATTCATACCCATCGGCTTGGTAGGTGGGATTCGCTTGTCACATGCCAACATGCACAGCCTCAACGGCATCCGGTTGCCAACTGAAGCTGACACGGACACACAGTAGATTTCTTCCCGGGCTGATCGATCAGATGGTTGCTGCGTCACAGCGTCAAGCCACCAACTAATTTGCTTTTGACAATCACCATGGGTCTTGCCATCTTGGACTACACGCAGCTGAGGAGCACGTCCAAATTTTTTTGGCCTGGGACAAATGGAATTTGGGGAGGTAATATGCACCCCACAGAGTGAAGCAAAACACGCTAGCCCTAGGCGACAAATTAATTGTTGTGTGCTTGCCCTGTTGACCTTAATTGCCCTGTCCGTGGGAGTCTCAACGGAAAAGTCAACTGCCCACTGGAGTAGACTGCCGTCGAAGAACCTTAGCTAGATTGAAAGTGACCAGCCGGCATCGCACAAAGTATTTCCAAATCACTGTCTGCGTCCATATCTTGTCACTTGTTGAGTGCCCCCGTGGTATTCTACTAGCGTAGTTGACGTTGTGTCTGCCTGTCTGGTTCCTCCGCAGCAACAAGACCAAAAAAACACAGCTAGCCTAACCGTGTAGTAGTGAACAACGACCGCCTTCTTATCCATCCCGGCTTAGCATAGCACGACTTGCCCAATTAATCGTCAACATGTCGCTGTTACTTGATCCACAAATTAAGTCTCGACTCGGCTAGCCCTAGCCATATAATCATCATCTTCTCTTGCATATAATTGGGCCCATGCATGCACGAATGTCAGCAGCCATTGGGCACGGGCTTGGACTTCTCGTGCTCGGATTTGATGTTGACAGCGTCGCTGATTAACTATGCAGCTCGGTTTTACGTGCTTCGGTTATTTTGCCGTAGATATCTTCTTCTTTGCGCGCAAACCGGGGTGCCTGTTCTTCTCTTGTCTAGTGGGGAAAGCAGACATCATCGCAACTTGCAAAGATATGCGATAAAACAACTCGACCTGCGTGAAAAGATGAGGCTAGTAGCTAGCTCTCAAGTCCAGCGGAAATTACAGAATATATATCGCTCCCTTTTGCTTTGCGGTACGTAGCAGCCTATTGGCAGCCCCGGAAATGGAGCTTTATTAGCTTAATTCGCTTGCCGTAACAATGCGTGCATGAGAGAGATGGCCATCGTACCGTATCATGCAAGAATCATAGGGGTCGACAACCCAGCTAGATAGCACACTTGGCGTATTCTTTATGAGCTTGCAAGCATAGACCATATTAGGATATTTCGGTAGTCATTAGGTTAGGCCATATCATATGAGGGAGGATAAGGCAGAATCCAGCCACTGTACTTGGTTTGAGATGCTAAGCATGCCGTGCACACGTGCTGCAGCCTCAGGATCCCGGGGCGGATGCGAACCACCGGACAGCCGAATGCGTGGTTTCTATTCCCAGCAGCCACTAAACAATGGTTGCCGATGCGTTGCTTTTGTTCGGAGCGTTCGTCGCTTAACATTTTATGTACTACCGTACGCAGGGCGCTGTCAAGTTGAGCAGGGCCATGTGAGGGCAACGAAACCCTAGGCATTATACAAAGCCGCTGCGGTTTGCTCATCTTTATCGGCTACGGGGAGGAAAGGAAGCGGTCAAACCTTGGGCTCTAAGCACCTTGCAAGACTTCCAAATGACTCATCAACCTGCTTTCTACTTTCCCCATCTGCTTTTGAAGAGAGTTAGAGAGAAATCTAGTGGCAATAGGGGGCTAGCTGCATGCCTGTTGGAACACGAAGAAATGTTAGGCGATCGGTGTGCTGATCCGTGGGAGGCACGACAGGGTCAAGATAGGGCTAAAACTTAATGACCAAGAGTTGGGTTTGGAGTATGTTAACATGACCTACTGACCTAGCTTGAATAGTTGAATGGTAGGGAGCTCGGAGGTAGTAGGGTGAGGACAAGTCCGTGGTTGCATGTGCATCCCGATCAATTCGTCCCCTCATTCATTTTTTTTTTGGTTGGATGCATTGCTATTTATTAACACAATACAGACGCAGACGCTCATACCTATGCACATATACACATTCTATAAACGCACGCGTACAGACCCTATTCAAATGAGCATCTTCAAGGGACTGAGCCGGCACATGATGTTGAGATTAACAAAGTCGCCACAGACGTCTTCATAGTCGACGGAAATGTCTTCTTCCACTAAATATACATCGCTGGAAGGCCTGAAATAAATCCAGAAAAATGCGAGCACCGGTGTCAAATCTAGGACTTGAACGCTGATGGGTTAGGCATGTCACCGTTCTCCTAATCATCCAACTGCAGGTTGGTTCGACATTGCTATCTATTATTTCCGGGCCATCCCCTGAATTTGTACATCATATCCTTTTTTTTCTAAAAGTTACTCCTAATACATCCACCTTAAGGCAATTTCGACGATTCCTCATTACGCGTTGCTATCTATTATTTCCGGCTCACCATTGAATTTGCACATTGTAAATCCTTTTATATTCTAATACTTACTCCCGATACATCCACGTTAAGGCAATTTCAACGAATCCTCATTGCACTAAAAATGTAAAATTTATAAATAAACATTTCAAAATAAACTCTCTGGAAAGATCTAATGGTACCGCAACAAAGTACGGGGCTTTACAATAATTTACATACAGCAAGAACGTCTCTATCAGTTGCGGTTTTGCTAGTCAATCTTTGGAGAATTGCGAGGGTGGGCGGTGGTCATGTAATTCAAGTACACTAATGGCTTGGGTGTGTTGTGGAGCTGGGACATCGCCTATGATGTCCTCGCATGTAATATGACTTTTGTCATCTTCTTCGTCTTCTTCATGGAAATAACATGCAACACTTTTGCATACTCTTGAAAAAAACTAGTTGTGATTATGCTACTTCTTAGTTGACATCGAGGGTGATGTGTAGATTCGTGCAAGATTTTACCTTTTCTATACTCTAAAATAAATATCTATTTTACTCTAAATATAGTACATCAGTACAACACGGTGTATACTTCTATATCTACTACCTGAATAGGTTTTTTTTTTGTATCTACATGAAAAAAACTCTCAATCGATCAAGAGAACTATTGCGCAATGATCCTCCAATCTCACTTCGGAGATGTACCAGACCTGGATGCCAAAAATGACGATGATGTCTCGACAAAATAAAGGCCTGCAACAACGTCAACGGGATTATGAATATATGGAAACGCCGAAAACTTTGGTGAATCCCTGACCACAAAGAGAATTCTTTAGCTCTTTCGCTCATTTTCCTTTATACACCACGAGCGATCGTCCAAAAGGGAGGAAAAGGTATGACCTCCTTTGGGCCATAGAACTCGAGAGCCCGAAGAGTTATTTTCCCTTCACACCATTTTCCTCGCATCCCTTTTCTAGAAGCTCATAGCGTCATATTCCATCTCAGAAAGAAAAAAAAAACTTATACTGTCGCATTCCTTCCTTTGCAAGTTACAGATCATGGGACATAACCTATGTTGATACTCTCTCCATCACGGTTTAGAAGGCGCGTTTGGAAATTCTCTGGGACCTAGATGGTTACCTATTGGTTGTGAAATGGGCTAAAAAATAACATTCACACTACGCATGCATATGGAAATAGAATATCGGAGTACTAATTAGTTATTAGAAATAAATGCAATGCGCCCTAAACCTTGTCTATTGTGGAAACGCACGTAAATTTAACTGTGCCTTCTAAACTGTGACGGAGTGAGTACATCGAGAGTGTCCTCTAACTCCTTGAGTCGGATCCTCGAATGCACCAGTCAGGTGGCACGAATACAATGAAAGCCATTGCCCCTTCTAAAACATGGATATATTCACTTTTGATATATGTTCAAGTAAAGCTATATTCTTGACACCGTATGCAAGTAAGAACATAACTAATTATATATTATAAAACTGTACATTTCTTGGAGTTCTTCTTGAATAGTATTAGGCAATTGCTTCCATTTCTGTTGATAGCAAATGCATGCACATTATTATGACTATTGTCGCTGCAGTATGTAGTCAACTCTATTTGTATGATCTTTTACTTCGATGTGCTTTTGTTTAATTTCTAAGATGTGGTGTGTGCGGTGAGCACATTGGGATTCAATTAATATTCAGGTGGATTCTTTTTATTTCATACGGTTATACATTTCACGTACTACATTGTTTTTGACTATTGTGCATATGATCTGTTGTGTGTTGATGTTGTAGCAAGCACGGATAAGTAACAAGTCTCATATCCATGAAAAACCCAACGGCTTAGCTTTGTGTTTCTATGGTGTTAATGTTGCCTAGCTGAATATTTTGTGTGGTAAAAAAGGAAGTATGAAATTTCGAGTGTCTTCCAAGGCGCGAAAAGTGCAGTAAATGAGACTCTCATAAATATTGTCATCGACGAGTCTCACAATTTGATCCTAACATAAACCATGTCATCCTTGTTGAGTAAATAGGCGCGACTGTGGTGACCAAGGCGACTGAGGCGACCGAGCCGCCGCCGCCGGAGCCACCGCCCGCGCCTGGGGTGGGCATGGCCGAGGCGACCGTGGCGACCGAGGCGACTGAGGCGACCGAGCCGCCGCCACCGGAGCCACCGCCCGCACCTCCGACCGCGGTGACCGAGGAGCTAGCAGTGGAGCGGGCGCCTGCGTCCGCGGTGGCCGAGTTGCCACTTGTGAGGCCGCCCGTGCCTGCGGTGGCCGGATCAGGGCAGCCATCTGCGCCATCGGAGGTAAAGCGAGGTGTAGCTGATCGCGGCGGATCTGACCCACGGCCGCCGCATGGGGACCGAGGGCTCTCGCAGAGGGATCCTGGTGGTTCGCCTTCTCCGCATCCCCATCGTGATGCCGGCTTTTTGAATCCAACGCGGTGGCGGATTCGTTTCGCCGTCGTCCGGAATGGAGAGGCCTGGTTTGACGGATTCTTGCATGCACATTCTCCGTCGCACTGGATGGTGATGATGGATCATGACAAAGACATCCTCGCTGGCCGATACCTCGACGGCAGCGAACACATCTCCGAAGGTGCGCAGTTCATGATTGATGATTGTGAGGTGTTTGTTCTTAACCTGTTACAGGTCCCAGAGCTTGAAGAGGAATGCATCGAGGTGGTCGATTTATCGACCAAGCGGGACGACGTGAAGACGGAGTCGAGGTTCGGAGGAAGATTTTGGGTACTCGCCGAGGAGGAGGACGAAGACACAGATGAGGAGGTCGCATACGGGTGCTCCGCTCCGGTGCCATCGGTGCCAATGGCATTGAAGCCGGCGGGGTCAGGTCCTCTTTCCCCGGCTCCGGTGAGTAAGCCGGCGTTGAGACGCGGCACGTCCGGTCGAACGGCGGCGACGGCGATTCGGCCTTGGAAGGGACCGCTTCCTAAGGTAAGTCTTCCGAAACTGACTCTGTCTGATTTTGTTACGGATCTTTCGTGGAAAGTTGTGAAGAGGAAGAAGCGCCGGTGGCCGCCGGCGGCGCAGGCGCCGGCGCCGGTGGTCGACCGATCTGCCGAGATCCGTGAAGCGTGGATTGCGCGTTTGAATTTGCTGTTGGGCCCTAACGAGATAGCGGCTGCGAAGAGAGATTCGGGTTGGCCGTCCATTGGGCTTTCGGCCCAGCGGGAATTGCTGCAGTCTGGATCGGGACTAGATGGGCATGAGGCCCAGGCAAAACGGAGTCCTCCTGTAGTCGACGTACTACCTGCATGCACGATCGTCGTTTCCGATCATGAAGCTCCGCCGCCGCCTAGGGTTCGACGGCGCGCTGTCGCTGGGTTCCCTTCGTGCCCGGCGGGACGTGCGGCGCGCATCCCTCCCCTCAACGCGTGCATGGCTGGTCACGGTGCCAGGCCGCCAGGGCCCAAGCCGGCGGCGCCGGGGTCCTCTATGCCACCTCACCCGCCTGCGGCAGCAGATTTCGCTGCGGGCTTGACCAGCTGCCCGCAAGCCGGCCGCCGCGGACGCGGTGGAGGTCGGCTTGGGCAGAGAGCCGGGCGCAGGGACCGCCGCGGTGCTCGCCGCAGTCGGGCGGGCTGCTCTTGGGCCTCGGCCACCGCCGCAAGGTCTGGTTGCGGCTACGGGACGGGGTGGCGCTGCGCAAGGGCCACGGCCGGCGCTGCTTAAGCCTGCTGTCGGTGCTGCGCCGCCGCCGCACCACGTCGCGAGGCCGCCGCAGAAGCGGCCTGGACCGGCGCACACACAAACTCCGTTGCCTCAGTCTGGTGCTGGAGGGGCGGGTGTGCCTCGTGGCCCAGCCAACAGTGGTGCTAACGGACTGCCCCGAGGACAATGGGGGGACGATTATTACAATGCGTATGGTGAAGGTCAACACCGAGGTTCGTCGTCGATGGGTGGCGGCCGTGGTTATGCTTGGCAGAGTGATGGTATAGCTGAGAGAACTTTTTACGGCCCTCCGGGTGGCTTTGTTGAGGGGGCATCAGGCCCTGACTACAGGCAGAGTGGTGGCTACCGTGGTCATCGTGGTTGAGGTGGCCGAGGTGACCGGTACCAACAACGTCAGCCTCCTCCGCCTGTCGTCGTTGAGCAGACGGACTCCGCGAAGGCGGCCGATCCCGGTCAGACACTGGAATTGACCGGTCACGCTATGGAGGTGGTCACCGCGCTGGCAACGGCTTACACCACGGCATCGGGTTCGGTCGAGGTTTCAGACAAGGCAGACTCTGATTAAGCGTCCAAGTGGGAACGCAAGAAGGAGAAGATGTTATGCTATCGTTGTGGTGAGAAGGGCCACTTTATTGCGGAATGTGTGACTGAGCTTTGTGAAACCTGCTGAAAGTGCTAGTTATCGACTAAAGGGGGGTGAATAGGAGATTCTTATGAAAGGCTTCAAAACATGAGAGTTTTGAAGACAAACAATAGAAATGAACCTATTCACATGCAGCGGAAGGTAAACTACACTAGACAAGCAATAGTCAATCTAGTAATGAAGTGAAAGCACGAAGACTATTAGCAGCTAGGTAGTATAGATCGGGATGGAAGATAGTATGAAGCCAAACAACAATAGTCGTCACACAATGAAGTCAAACAGATCAGGCAAGCATGCAAATGACTTCACGGAGACAAACTGTAAATAAGTGAGGGAGGAGATAGAACTAGTTGCTTGGTGAGGACAAGGATTTGTTGGACCAGTTCCAGTTGATGTGACAACTGTACGTCTGGTTAGGGAGGCTGAGATTCAACTCAGAAGACCGCGTCTTCACCTTATTCCCCTTGAGCTAAGGACACTTAGTCCTTGCCCAATCACTCTGGTAAGTCTTAAAGGTAGACTTCCAAACCTTCACAGACTTCGTTCACCGCCAATCCACAGTGGCTCTTGGATGCTCAGAATGCGACGCCTAACCGGCTGGAGGATTCACAGTCCTCAAGTGTAATAAGTCTTCAGATCACGCGGACAGAAAGACTTCAGTGATGCCTAACACTCTTTGGCTTAGGGTGTTTTGGGCTTAGTCCTCGCAAGGATCTCTCTCTCAAATGCTTCAGAGGTGGGTTGCTCTCAAACGACAAAAGCCATGCACTAACTCTGAGCAGCCATCAATTCATGGTGTAGGGGGTGGGTTATTTATAGCCAAAAGGCAACTCGACCTGATTGTCTGAAATGACCCTGGGTCACTAAGGAACTGACATGTGTCACCCGGTGAGATTTCAAACACGCGCGGCAGCTTGACTTGCGCTACAAGTAAAGCTGACTCATCCAGCTCTGGATAAGATTTGCTCTCATTGTCTTCGCTCGAAGACATAGGATTTGGTTGAGCATCGCCTACCACTCGACTTTGTTCACTTGGACCCCACTTAACAGTACAGTGGTTCCTATGACTCAACAAAGAAGAAAATGAAACTACGAAATAGCTATATCTTCGCACTCCATAGTCTTCACGTGAATGTCTTCTCGAGTCATAATCTTTGTTGTGAATATCTTCACATACCACCATTGTCTTCAATGTCTTCACACATTTTTAGGGGTCATCTCTAGTAGGTAAACCGAATCAATGAAGGACTACTACCTGTGTTATCCTGCAATTCCACAAACACATTAGTCCCTCAACCAGGTGTGTCGTCAATACTCCAAAACCAACTAGGGGTGGCACTAGATGCACTTACACCTGCCTCAAGCCAGCACATGATACGGGGGAGTGCCCGATTTTGCGTGATCAGATGCTGACTATTAATATTTATGGAGTGTATTGTGCTGAGTTGATGTTCTTTGAGTCTCCTAGTGCGTGGGAGATCCCAGAGGAGACCCAGAGCATCACCACTGGAATTGTAAAAGTTACCAAAAGTGTTGTCTCTGAGGCTCAGATTGTGCAGAGGCTTATGGAGTTAGTTCCAGGTGACTACTAGTGGGAGCCTGTCAGTATCGAGGGCAACATGTATAAGGTTGACTTCCCTTCTGTTGAGGATTTGCAGAGACTTCTGAGTTTTGGGCTGTGCAGAGTGCCTGCCACAGAATGTATCCTGGAGTTCCATGAGTGGAAGAAGGATGAGCCACAGGGCAAGCCTCTTACTCAGGTCTGGTTACCTTTCTCTAGGGCTCCCTCGAAGCCGATGCAGGATGCTCGGGTCGTTTCTAGCCTGGGTATTTTGGTGGGGAAAACTGAGAGAGTGGATATGGACTTCACCCGAGCTCACGGGGTGGCCGGACTTTTGGTGAGTGTTCTGGACATTGAGTTTGTGCCTGATGTGGTTAAGTGGACATATTAGGGCGAAATTTCCCCCCTCGAGATTGAGTTTGAGGATACCGATCTTTTCACTGAGGCCATCAATGGGGCTGATGTATACATGCACGAGGGAGATGATCGTTCTGGTGCGAAGGAGGCGGCAGTGGATGATGCTGGACGAGAGTTGTCCAACGGTTCGGGGTCAATCTCTCAGACGCCCGGGGACGGGACGGCACCATCCTCTTCGGTTCCGATGAACGCTCTGAGATTTGGGTCGTTTCAGCCAGCTTCTGCCCCTCCCAGACTCTGGAGTGACCGAATGGAGTCCGATGACGTGCTTGAGCGTACGCTACCTACGCTGGACTTTGATGCTGCTGATGGTCCCATGCTCGGGGGCTCGGAGGTGATTGTCTCTATGAAGACCTCGGTCGATGGAGGGGGAGGAGCTTGGGCAAGAGGCCCCTCTTTCTCCCGCTCTGACCATTGCCTCAGCCCAGGCGATAGAGCCGACGACGGTGGTTGAGTCTAGGTGAGGGATCCTTGGGCAGGTGGCCTCGGCCCCTTCTTTGTTGGGTTCTACGGTAGGGTGCGTCGACTGCAAATTAAAATTTTCCTACGCGCAGAACAACCAAGAACATGCTGCGGGAGATGGATCACAGATCGTTACCACTAGACGCGCAATGCCGTGCAGCGGAAGAAGAGTTGGGGCAGCGCGTCCGCGTGGTTCATCTCCTCCTCGTCCGATCTCCCACGAACAGCCAGCTGTCGGATCCCTCGTACAGGTTCGTCGGAGCGGCGCAAGTGCACCGCCTCTAACGGTATCTGCGCATGCAGGAGGAACTTCGTGCGGTGGGCTGCTAGGTCCGATCACACAACCAGCGGCGAGTTGAGGTGTCTATTCGCAACACATGCAAACCCTAGTGACAGCGTCGAAGCGATCAACCTCATGACTGTGCCGCACCTCCACTTTATATAGGCGTCCGTCGAGGGCTCAACATTTGGGCCTCGCACGGACTCTAAAGCCCACAAGTCTACTCGGCCATAATCCAAATACAGCTCGGATAACATCCGACCAGTGTCCCCGGATCCGTCCTCGTAGGTTCCTTCCCTTAAGCGCGCGACCCCTTAGGTTCAAGCCGTCTTGGTCGCAGTTCGGATCACCTCCAAACTGCACTGTTGGTAGCGGCCTCTAGCAAGGCATGCCAAACACCAAGTAGACTACAAAGCTGGTTAGGCGAACCTGTACATCACACTTCCATTCCTTTTGCCACACGATATATGTTGTCGGGCTCAAGGCGAGTCTGTCATCCTTGTGATAGCCCGACCTCTTTCTCGTTCCACTGATGTCGAACATAATCCTTGTCGCATGGCCATGCTTATCCTGGTCGGATCACACGAGGGGCCCAGAGTATATCTCTCATGCTCGGAGAAGCCAATCCCATCTTGCTCGACCATGTCTCGAAGCATGGGTCTGGACAAGCCCGAAACCTACCTTTGTAACTACCCAGTTACGGAGTAGCGTTTGGTCGGCCCAAAGCAGGTCTGTCACCATCCTGAGTACATGCGCCAGCTCAGGTCTTAGGACATAGAACGTATGTTGTACTAGAGACTCACAGATGACATATCATTGCGTCTCATAGTTGGGTCTGTCCGACTCGAACCTTATCTCAACTCGGATCCGACTACGTTGAATCCGACCAGACCTTTCCAAGTCGATATTATCCGGTTAGCATCCAATGCTTCATGGCTAGTGAGACCAAGCCATCGACCGTGCCATATGCTAGTCTAGTCGACAGCGCGTTCACATAGCCCTTTCGACTAGGGACCTTTTAGGACAGTCATCATACAATGCATAGTCTCACAAACAAGTCACGTACTTGCCGATACACATCATTGATACGTCCATTTCGCATCATGCTTTTATATCAATATTTATTGCATTATGGGCTGTTATTACACATTATACCTCAATACTTATGGCTATTCTTCCTTATTTTACAAGGTTTACCATGAAGAGTGGGGATGCCGTGGTGGAATTCGGTGGAAAAGGAGCAAACGTTGGAAACCTATTACGCACATCTCCAAAAGTCCACGAAACTTCACGAAACAACTTTTTGGAATTTATAAGAAATTATGAGCAAAAGAAATAGGCCAGGGGGCCCACACTCGCCCAGAGACAGGCGCGCTTCTACAGGCGCGCCCTATCTCTGGGCCTCTTGTTGGGCCTCCGCCACCATCTTCTCGCTATATCATCACTTTTACCTCGGAAAAATCGTAAGCAAGCTTACGGATTTAAACTCCACCGCCACGAGGCGGAACCTTTGCGGAATCAATCTAGGGCTCTATTTAACATCCCAAATTTTCAATTTGGAATGTTATACATAGATCATCATTGCATATCATATTTTTGTTGCATTGTTAGCTCGATCCTAGAAATTCTATGCAACTCAAGGACCCACGGAGAGAGTTGGGGATTTCGTTATTTTCATATTTGAGTTTTCTCAAATTTTGAAAATAGGATCATTTGATTTTAATTATTCTATCTTCAATTATTTCTATTACAAAAATATGAGAGAGGGAATAAAATGACTTTCCCAGAATAAAGAAATAATGAGGATTTAATAATAAAATCAAATAAGATTTTATTTTGGAGTTTTTCGCCATTTTATTTGAATTTAGGAAAAATGCGTGTTTTTCAAAATTGCATTTAGGCCCCAAATAAATGTTCATCGAGTCCGGCTTGATTTTAGAAGCTGGGAAAATTTTATTTCGGGATTTTTGGAGTCCGTTTACTATTTCTTTCGTTTGTTTTTCTGCACGAAATTATTTAAAAAAACGAACCGACCTACGGGCCGTGTCCGCCCAGGACTCCGGCCCGCTAGGATTTATAAGCCGGGGGGGAGCCCAGCCCGGCCACCGTGCCGAACCCTAAGCGCCGCCCGCGCCACCGCCATGCTCGCGCCGCCCGCTCCCCTCCACCCGCCGTCGCCGCCGACCGCCGCCCGAGGTTGCCTCGTAATCCGTGCCGCTGTTTTTTTAGAGAAACCGTTCGGTTTTCCATCGGTTTTCGTCGGTTTTTTTAGTTTCTGTTTTTTTATTAGATCGGTTTATTTATTTCGGTTCGGTTAAATAGCGAGCGTTCGCTCGTTCGTTCGTTTTAACGAACGTGTTCGTCAGATTAGATCCAGTTAACGAACGTTCGTTCGTTAACCTGTTCGCTGCTTTTTTCTTTTCTCGGATTTAATCATGATTTTTCCGATCGCGATTTCCGATCCGATTTTTGTTTTAGTATAACTTTTCGCTCGTTTATCGGAATCAGGCGATTCAAGCGCCCGGAGTTTCGTCTCGAAACCCTCTTTCCGAATAACCAACTTAAACAAGTTTTTGCCTCTGTAAAATTTGACTTAGATCCAGATTGGTAAAACAGAGTTGTTTTCTTTCGTCGTTTGACTTTCGTTGCTTTGTTTGATTTGATTCTTTTTGCAAACCGAAGTTCTTAAGTTGAACTTTCTGGTTAGATCTTTTGTTTGAAGTTTTCCCTCTGCATTAGATGAGTACTTATTGTATGCTTGTTTGTTTGTCTGCGATAGAATACCCGGAGTGCGCCGCTTGGTACTTCGAGTCTCTAGGTTTCGCGGATCATCAGCAAGGCAAGTAACACTTTGATCATACCTTTTCTACTACCTAGTTTTATTGCATTAGATCAATCCTCAAACATTGCATGATTAGGATCTAATTAAATTGTGGGATGGGAAGTAGATGAGGTAGTACCTATTTCTTGTTTATTATCAAACCTTTGGGAGTTACTTCTACGTTTGCTTATTATGCCATGCTATGCTAGTAGACGTGGATTGGGTGAGTGTATCCATGACAGATGTGAGATTGTTAAATTAATGGTTTATTTAAGGTGGCAACTTAAACACACATCCGGGTGGATTGAGGTACCTAGTTTCCGTGGATTTGCCTGCTTTTTCTTGGACCGTCACCTGTGCTCAAAGGGATCATGAGATTATTCATGCTAGAAACTTCCGTGTGCAGCCACATGCTACTGTGGGCTCTAGCATAGTTGACTAAGTTGTGCAAACTCTTACGGGTAGACTAGCAGATGTAGGGGTTGTAGGTTGGTACAGTCTACCCATACATAAGGTGCAAGCGCTTCTGAAAAACTATGTCTTGGTCATCCGTTTCTCAAACACCATGTAGTGCAAGAAATCAAAAGGAGGAGATCGAGTCATGTGGGGAAAAGTGCACAAACCTCTGCAGAGTGTATAAACTAATCATGGTTAGCCGTGTCCCCGGTTATGGACATCTTGAGTATCTAGTACTTGGATATCATGTGAATCTCATCATGTTACTTTAATTAATACTGTTGGGTTCTGTTAATGATTACTTTAATTGGGATTGAGGATGCTTTCAACCATTCTCAATGTTTAACAACCACCATGATAGTTAAATAAATTTATTCCTTTGCTGTAGGGAAAAATTGGCTTTACACAAAACTGTAAACATAGAGCTTTCCACCAGCCAGATATGCATGTAGAATAGTTATTTTCCATTATTACTCTCTGTGTGTTACTTTGCCAGCGTATTCCATGTGCTGACCCGTTTTCGGGCTGCAACGTTTCATGTTGTAGACTTTTCAGACGACGAGTAAGGTGCTTAGGTCATGGTTCTATACTCAGTGATGCCGTTGGAGTTGATGGACTCGCTTATTCTTCCAAGCCTTCCGCTGTTATCGTTATTAGATGGCCTTAAGCCATATTTATTTTGTTAAGTTCTCTCTCAAGACATTCGATGTAATAAGTGTGTGATTGCTACTCTGTTATAAATCCTTCGAGTCTCGTGTGGTGTCGACATGCGATCCAGTGGATGACACTTGAGCACGTAGATCGACCGCTTTGAGGTCTGGTCGCTACAAAGATGGTATCAGAGCACACGCTGACTGTAGGACACGACCACTAAGCTAAAGCCCTAGATCACTACTCTCTTCTCATTTCCGACTCCTCATCTTTTCTACTCTTTTAGGATGACGGAAGCGAGGATCAAGTTCACACAACCGGATGAAGATAAACCCTTTGGACGACACCTGAAGGAAGTCACTAAGTACCTGAACATCGAATACCAAGCTTCACCGGTCCTACAATTCCACTTTACCCAAGAGGAGCTACTGGAAGATTCAAGCTCAAGTTCCGGAAGGACGTCAAGGCCGATCCACGGAGCCCATAGAGTGTGTTTTTAATGCACCAACCTGGAGTGCAGGGAAAGAGCATGGAAGCTCACATAACCATGGGACGCATTGGAGAAGTTTACCAAGAAGACCTCAAGGATACTATCTACCAGATTTGCGGACACCGAGATGAACAATGGGAGATAGTTAGCACTAAGAAGGATCAATCCATTGCAGCTTCCATCCAAGAGTTAAATCAGCACATTCGACGCCAGGAGAACCAGATGTGCATAGACATGATGGAGTTGAAGAAAGCAAAAGCCAAGATTATCGAACTAGAAGGAGAACTGAAGGCCACTCGCAAGGACTACATGGAGGAGATTGTAGCTCTAGTGCCCATTGGTTGGTTTAACCTTTCTTGTGATCTATATGATCTAAGTAGTGATAATTCCCTGCTTATGTAAACACATCGGTGTACAAACTCTGTCAGAAAGACCTTGATACTATTGTTGATGACATTTCGGTAGCCGTCGATGGACGAGAACTTTGCCTATTGGTCCGCCTCGTCTTAACGAGCAGGAAAATGGTTCTCTTCGTCCCTCGCCCTTGGTGCCAGCGTTGTTGCCAACATAACTGACAGGCTATCCTCTGACCTGCCTTGCTATCATGATCGTGCAAATGTTGGTACCCTTCCTGATTTTAACCCACATGGTGGGCCCATAACCCACAGTTCCACAAGATCGAAACCTGACTCTCCTATACATCCTTGTTTTCAAAGTTATCCCCCGCGCTTGGCTTCATATGTAATTGACGAGCCACCTTCCTTGTGATCTGTTCTGGTATCAGACGCAATACTTATTCTCGATGCTTTGAACCCCTTTCACCCTCTGTTTCAAACATCAAACAATTGCCTATCCGCGAAGCTTCTTATTGCACCTCCTTACCTTGCTCTCGATGGCTTTCTTCAGTTTCCACTCGAAAGATGCCTCTATGCCACGTTCACTGAGATAGCCCCCAGGTACCTATCTTGCTAAGCTCCGTCCTTTCCGAGTCTTTCCCCCTACTACACCCCTTAAATCTCGGGACGAGATTTCTTGTAGTAGAGGAGATTTGTGACGCCTTGGGATAATTAAGCTACAAGACTACCGCTAATGATGCCATGTCATCATAAGTACTGCATTGTTAAACTCACGTTGGTTCGAATCTGCTCCAATTCAAATTTAAAACTTAAAGTCAAAATCCAAGTTTGTCAAACATGAAAACTAAAATGTTCAAAGTGTGGCAAATAATCCTTGGATATTTTTCATGTTGGAACCAACCTCTTTTGAGTTCCCAAAATGCCCCTGGATTTTATTTTGTGGTCCAACAACCTTTATCTTGCCTTATTTTAATTTCTAAAAATACCTAGTCACTTCCAAATGCCTTGAAACATTTGGTGGCAGTTTCATAATTCACAAGTATTTATGTGGCCTAGTTCCACATTTATCAAAAGTGTTTTGGCTGCTCTAATTATTTCTAGACAACTTCTATTAAAAAATGCAAAAGAGTTAAGGGAAAAGGAAACCCCCTGGCTCCCCTGGGCTTTGGCCCACTCCCACACAGCCGGCCCACTACCCCCTCCCTCGGTCGACCTCCTGTTCCCCGAACCGAGGTCGCTACAGGGGGCGCCCCGCCGGACCAGCTCGACGGCGTCGTCGAGTGGATAAGGACGCCGACGCAGCGCCCCCTCGGGCTCCCCTCCCCACTTGCCCCACGCCTCCCCCTCCTCCAGATCTGAAGTTCGAGCGCGCCCATGGTCAGCGCCGCCGTGCTAACCACGGCCACCGTCGTCCCCGAGCCCCTCCGACTAGTCCCCGAGCACCGTCATCCTCCTCGACGTCCTCCCCACCGACGATTTGGATCCGGGGAGCTCTACAGCGCGGGATCCCCTTCGTCGTCTTCCTCGGTCGCCGCCGCTCGACTCCGTCCACCACCCTATCGCTACTAAGTTGCCACCGGCCACTGCGCCTCCCCGGTGAGCTCGCACCCCTCCTCCCTTTCCCCGTGTGCCCGTTCTCCCTCTTACTCGCCTCGTAGATGAAGCCGGCTCCGACCGCCATCTTGCTGGTCGCCATCGATGCTACAACCCTACTCCGGTCGGGAGACGCCACGGTTCGATGCGCCTCGTCGCCCTCGACCAAACGCGCCCGCCTCGGCTGCCCGTCGGTGCCCAGCTGCCCTGCGACGCCCGCTT
Organism: Aegilops bicornis; assembly: GCA_021605145.1. Taxonomy (NCBI): domain Eukaryota; kingdom Viridiplantae; phylum Streptophyta; class Magnoliopsida; order Poales; family Poaceae; genus Aegilops; species Aegilops bicornis. Next base: position 110,947,992 of record CM038671.1, read on the forward strand.
CGCCTCGGCGTTGCCCCACGCATGACCTCGCCCCCTCCTCTCTCTGTCGCGGACGCACTCCGATGCCCGTTCGAGGTCACCGCCCACCGGCGAACCTCTCGGCCCCTCCCGTCTTGGGTTGCCGCTAGCCCCCGGCTGCGGCCCCGTTTCCCCCTGGCCGGCGCCCCACCGCGCCCGACGGCCTCGCACCGCGCCCCAGGCCGCGTGCCTCGCGCCGTGGTGCCCTTGCCCACCTCCGCGCCTAGCCGGTTACGCAGGCCCCGCTCCGCCTCTGACCTCGTCGCTCCCCGGCGTCCCGACCTCGCCGCGCCGCCCGGCGGGCTCCCTCGTCGCCGATGGCCTCGCCCCCCCGCTCGGGCGCAGCTCCCCTCGGGCACGGGCGCCCGCTCCGTTAACCACCCGCTCCAGTGGCCGGATGGGCCACTGCCAGCAGGGCCCCACCGGCCCCCTCCCCCTTTTCTAAAAAAAGAAAAGAAAAATATATATTAATAATAAACTAATTAATTAGTTAATTAACTTAATTAAAATGGTTTAGTTAAACTAACTAATTAGTTAGTCTAATTAATCAAGTAATTAGTTAGGTGAGTCAATGGCGGGGGGTCCTACCCTTGTTGACCACCAAACATTGACCGTCAACTGGTTCTCGCCCACCTACCCACTGGGTACACTTTTGTGTACATTGTGCTGGGTGCGCCTAGCATTTTAGCATTTGTTTTTTATTAAAATTAATTTCTGAATATTAATAGAACTTTGAAAATTAATAGAAATTAAACCGTAGCTCGGATGAAAAAGTTTTCTACATGAAAGTTTCTCAGAACGACGAATGAATCCGGATACGCAGCCCGTTCGCCGGCCACACATCCCTAACCTATCGAACTCGCAACTTTCCCCCCCCGGTTCATCTGTCCGAAAACACGAAACACCGGGAATCCTTTCCCGGATGTTTCCCCCCTTCACCGGTATCACCTCATACCGCGTTAGGGCACGCCTAGCATCACGCTTTGCTTTGTCATGCATCGTTATGCATCTGTTTGCATTGTATTTATTGTTTCTTCCCCCTCTTCTCTGTCTAGACGCAGAGACCGACGACGCTGCTACCCAGTACGACTACGGTGTTGACGACCCCTCCTTCTTGCCAGAGCAACCAGGCAAGCCCCCCCCCTTCATCACCAGATATCGCCTATTCTTCTCTATACTGCTTGCATTAGAGTAGTGTAGCATGTTACTGCTTTTAGTTAATCCTATCTCGCATAGCTTTGTCCTTGCTACTCCGTTGTTACCTTTACCGCTATCCCATCGCTTAGTATAGGATGCTAGTGTTCCATCAGTGGCCCTACACTCTTGTCCGTCTGCCATGCTATACTACTGGGCTGTGATCACTTCGGGAGGTGATCACGGGCATATACTATATACTTTACACTGTTACATTACATGTGATACTGTTCGGAGATGGGGGCTAAAGGCGGTGTGGCTCCATCCGTAGAGGTGGGCCCGGGTTCCCGATGGCCCCCGATCGTTACTTTGTGGCGGAGTGACAGGCAGGTTGAGACCACCTAGGAGAGAGGTGGGCTGGCCTCGGGTCGACGTCATGGGATACTTAACACGCTTAACGAGATCTTGGTATTTGATCCGAGTCCGCCATTTGGTCTATACGCACTAACCAACTACGGGAACAGTTATGGGCACTCGACGTCGTGGTATCACCAAGCATTTCGTGACGTCGGCCGAATCGAAGCGCGCTACCGGATTGGATCGAACGCCACTAGGCTAGGTCTGCTTCGGCCGCCCTCGCAACATGCAGTGTGCTATGGGTGATGGGCCTGCACTGTGGCGCTTAGGTTTAGACCAGCGTGCTGACCTCTCTGTTATGCCTAGGTGGGGCTGCGACGTGTTGATCTTCCGCGGCCGGGCATGACCCGGAAAAGTGTGTCCGGCCAAATGGGATCAACCGTGTTGGGTTATGTGGTGCACCGCAGGAAGTTAATCTATTGAATAGTCGTGATCTTGATAATGTGACGACTTGGAGTTGTACCTTGACCTTATGACAACTAGAACCGGATACTTAATAAAACACCCTTCCAAGTGCCAGATATAACCCGGTGATCGCTCTCTATCAGGGCAATGAGGAGGGGATCGCCGGGTAGGATTATTGCTATGCGATGCTACGTGGAGGACTTCAGACTACTCTCTGCTACATGCTGCAAGACGGAGGCTGCCAGAAGCGTAGTCTTCGACAGGATTAGCTATCCCCCTCTTATTCTGGCATTCTGCAGTTCAGTCCACCGATATGCCCCTTTACACATATATCCATGCATATGTAGTGTATATCCTTGCTGCAGTACTTTGGATGAGTACTCACGGTTGTTTTGTTCCCCTTTTCCCTATCTCTACCCGATTGTCGCAACTGCACGATGGAGCCTGTGAGCTGACGCCACTGGCCGATGGCGACTCCTACTACACCGGAGGTGCCTACTACTACGCAGCCCACCGACGCATTTACCGTGAGTAGTTAGGAGGATCCTGTGCAGGAGGCCTGCGCCTCTTTCGGACCAGTATCCCAGCTTTGTGCTAGCCTTCTTAAGGCAAACTTGTTTAACTTATGTCTCAGACTTAGATATTGTTGCTTCCACGACTGCCTATGATCGAGCACTTGTATTCGAGCCCTCGAGGCCCCTGGCTTGTATTATGATGCTTGTATGACTTATTTATGTTTTAGAGTTGTGTTGTGATAACTTCCCGTGAGTCCCTGATCTTGATCGTACACATTTGCGTGCATGATTAGTGTACGATTGAATCGGGGGCGTCACAGAGACAAAACAGCGATCTTAAAGAGAAGATTGAAGAACTCATGGGGAATTTAGCACCCGGAGGAGAAGATGAAGATTGCACCTGTCCAGAGAACTACATCATCATCGACGACACCAACTCGGATCCTCACGATAGTGATGATGACTATGTTGATGAAGCTGGAGCAGATATCATGGAGTCTTCATCGGAGCAGTTTTTCTAGTTGACCACCATAACAGTAGTAGAATTTCCCCCATTAAAAATTAGTTTTAGTCCCAACACTTTGTAACACTAGTTAGACCGTTGTATGCCCTTGTTTGATTTGATTGGAGTGATTTTGTGTGCTTTTGTCTCATGTGCATATGGGTAGTGTTCTCTCACTAGACCTCATTCTATTCTTAACTCTCGTCTTTTCTATAAACCCTCAGATGCCTCCGAGACGCGACCCGGATTTGTTTTCCGCGGAGATCACTCGGTTGATTCAGCAGAATGCCTTGATTCAAACATTGGTAATCGAACCAAGGCAACAACAACAACAACAACAACAAAGAATAAAGAATAAAGAATAAAGAATAAAGAATAAAGAATAAAGAAGAAAGAATAAAGAATAAAGAATAAAGAATAAAGAAGAACAATAACAAAGAATAAAGAATAAAGAATAACAAAGAAGAATAACAACAAAGAAGAATAAAGAATAAAGAATAAAGAAGAAAGAATAAAGAAGAATAACAAAGAATAACAACAACAAAGAATAAAGAATAAAGAATAAAGAATAACAACAATAACAACAACAACAACAACAACAACAACAAAGAATAAATAACAACAACAACAACAACAACAACAACAACAACAACAACAACAACAACAACAACAACAATAAAGAATAACAATAAAGAATAAAGAATAAAGAATAAAGAAGAATAACAAAGAAAGAATAAAGAATAATTCAACAATAAAGAAGAATAATAACAAAGAATACTAACAAAGAATAAAGAATAAAGAAGAAGAATAAAGAATAACAATAAAGAATAACAACAACAAAGAATAACATCAACAACAACAACAACAACAACAACAACAAAGAATAACAACAACAACAACAATAATAAAGAATAACAAAGAAGAATAAATAAAGAATAACAACAACAACAACAACAACAACAACAACAACAACAACAACAACAACAACAACAACAACAACAACAACAACAACAACAACAACAACAACAACAACAACAAAGAATAACAAAGAAGAAGAATAACAACAAGAAGAAAGAATAAAGAAGAAAAGAATAACAACAAAGAATAACAAAGAACAATGTATAACAACAGCAGCAACAGCACCAACAGCAGCAACAGCACCACCACCACCAACAACAACAACAGCATCAACAACAACAACAACAACAACAACAACAACAACAACAACAACAACAACAACAACAACAACAACAACAACAACAACAACAACAACAACAACAACAACAACAAAGAAGAATAAAGAAGAAGAAGAACAACAAAAGAAGAACAATAACAACAACAACAACAACAAAAACTACAACAACAACAACAACAAAAACAACAACAACAACAACAACAACAACAACAACAACAACACCAAACAATAGCAACAACAACAACAACAACAACAACAACAACAACAACAATAACAAGAATAACAACAACAACAACAACAAGAATAACAAAGAAGAATAACAAAGAAGAATAACAAGAAGAAGAATAACAAAGAATAAAGAATAACAAAGAAGAAGAATAACAAAGAAGAAGAAAGAATAAAGAAGAAGAATAACAAAGAAGAAGAAGAAGAATAACAAAGAACAACAAAGAACAACAACAACAACAACAACAACAACAACAACAACAACAACAACAACAACAACAACAACAACAACAACAACAACAACAACAACAACAACAACAACAACAACAACAACAACAACAACAACAACATCAACAACAACACAAACAACAGCAAAGAATAACAAAGAATAACAAAAGAATGAAGAATAACAAGAAAGAATAACAAAGAAGAATAAACAAAGAAGAAGAATAACAAAGAAGAAGAAGAAGAAGAAAGAAGAAGAAGAAGAAGAAGAAGAAGAAGAAGAAGAAGAAGAAGAAGAAGAAGAAAGAAGAAGAATAACAAGAAGAAGAAGAATAAAGACAAGAACAAAGAATAACAACAACAAAGAATAACAACAACAACAACAACAACAACAACAACAACAACAACAACAACAACAACAACAACAACAACAACAACAACAACAACAACAACAACAACAACAACAACAACAACAACAACAACAACAACAACAACAACAACAACAACAACAAAGAACAACAACAAAGAATAACAACAACAAAGAACAACAACAACAACAACAACAACAACAACAACAACAACAACAACAACAACAACAACAACAACAACAACAACAACAACAACAACAACAACAACAACAACAACAACAACAACAACAACAACAACAACAACAACAACAACAACAACAACAACAACAACAACAACAACAACAACAACAACAACAACAACAACAACAACAACAACAACAACAACAACAACAACAACAACAACAACAACAACAACAACAACAACAACAACAACAACAACAACAACAACAACAACAACAACAACAACAACAACAACAACAACAACAACAACAACAACAACAACAACAACAACAACAACAACAACAACAACAACAACAACAACAACAACAACAACAACAACAACAACAACAACAACAACAACAACAACAACAACAACAACAACAACAACAACAACAACAACAACAACAACAACAACAACAACAACAACAACAACAACAACAACAACAACAACAACAACAACAACAACAACAACAACAACAACAACAACAACAACAACAACAACAACAACAACAACAACAACAACAACAACAACAACAACAACAACAACAACAACAACAACAACAACAACAACAACAACAACAACAACAACAACAACAACAACAACAACAACAACAACAACAACAACAACAACAACAACAACAACAACAACAACAACAACAACAACAACAACAACAACAACAACAACAACAACAACAACAACAACAACAACAACAACAACAACAACAACAACAACAACAACAACAACAACAACAACAACAACAACAACAACAACAACAACAACAACAACAACAACAACAACAACAACAACAACAACAACAACAACAACAACAACAACAACAACAACAACAACAACAACAACAACAACAACAACAACAACAACAACAACAACAACAACAACAACAACAACAACAACAACAACAACAACAACAACAACAACAACAACAACAACAACAACAACAACAACAACAACAACAACAACAACAACAACAACAACAACAACAACAACAACAACAACAACAACAACAACAACAACAACAACAACAACAACAACAACAACAACAACAACAACAACAACAACAACAACAACAACAACAACAACAACAACAACAACAACAACAACAACAACAACAACAACAACAACAACAACAACAACAACAACAACAACAACAACAACAACAACAACAACAACAACAAAACCACCACCTGTTGACCATTTGACCCGTTTCTTAAGGCTGAATCCGCCGGTGTTTTCCAGTAGCACCGAGCCGATTGTTGCAGATGATTGGCTCCGCAAGATAGGGAGGGAGTTGACCACTACAGGATGTACAGATGGGGAAAAGGTGAAATTTGCCGCACATCACCTTGAAGGACCCGCTGAAAGATGGTGGGATAATTTCTGACCACTTACCTCAGAGACACTGTCACATGGGATCGGGCCAGCAAGCTTTCCGTCGCCCATGTTTCAAAGAGGAGCTATGGCCATGAAGAAGCGTGAGTTTCGCAACTTGCGCCAAGGAGGGCGGACAGCCACAAGATGTGGATGACTTCAAGAAGCTAGCACGTTATGCCCCAGATGACGTTGCTACGACGCAACTAAGGTGAGAAGTTTCTAGAAGGACTGAACGATGAGTCGAAAGCATGCAGTTGATGGTAGCCACCTTCAATAACTACCAGGAGTTAGTAGACCGTGCTCTTATGATTGAAGGGAAGCAGCAGCAGATTGACAATCGCAAGAGAAAGTATGGACAGGGGAAGTATAACTCTGGAGCTCAGCAGAAACTACGCTTTACCCCGAAGTCAGGAGGGCAATTTCAGCATACTCATGGAGGAGGTAGCTCGCACAATCATAATGGCACAAAGAATGGTAACGGGAATGGAGGAAGCAATGGACAAAACCGCACCAACCCGTCAACACCATCCAAGGTAGACTTGAGCCATATCACTTGTTATAAGTGCCGTAAGACTGGGCATTATGCAAATGAATGTCCAGAAGCCCAAAATGGTAACGGCAATGGAAGCTCAGGAAAGAAGTCGAACCCTTTCAACAGGGGATGTGAACCACGTTACCGTGGAGGAGGTTGAAGCTCACCAGACGTAGTAATAGGTAAGTTTTGGTTAAGACATTTATCGCAGTTGTTCTTTTTGATAGTGGTGCATCGCATTCATACATATCAAGGGATTTGTGGATAAGTATAAATTACCAACCCAAGCCCTTAGGTCACCCATGCTAGTAACCTCACCCGAGCGGAATATATGGCAAGTATATGGTGCGATCGACTGCCATTAAGGATTGGAAACTATGTATTTCCCTCGGACCTAATAGTTTTGGAATCCCAAGGATTGGATGTGATATTAGGTATGGATTGGTTATCAAAGTACGGAGGGAATATTGATTGCGCCAGTAAGTCGATTTTGCTTACCACCCCAGAAGGTAGGAGAATCAAGTATGTATCACGGCATGAGCCGAGGAGAGCACATGTAAATTCCTTATCAGGAGTTCTGCAGGAGGAAGTACCAGTGGTAAGGGATTATCCGGACGTGTTTCCAGAAGAGTTGCCAGGCATGCCGCCGGACCGAGACATCGAGTTTCTGATTGAACTACTGCCAGGCACTAGGCCGATATCTAAGAGATCGTATAGGATGCCAGCCCAAGATTTGGAGGAAATTAAGAAGCAGATTAAGGAGTTACTGGATAAAGGTTTTATTCGCCCAAGTTCTTCGCCTTGGGGATCGCCAGTACTTCTAGTGGAGAAGAAGGATGGATCATTAAGAATGGTTGTTGATTATCGAGGATTGAATGAAGTGACCATTAAGAACAAATACCCGTTGCCGATGATCAACGACTTGTTTGACCAATTGCAAGGAGCTAAGGTATTTTCCAAGATCGATTTGCGATCAGGATACCATCACTTGAAGATTCGGGAGCAGGATATACCTAAGACGGCTTTTACCACCAGGTACGTACTGTATGAGTATACCGTTATGTCATTTGGTCTGACTAACGCCCCAGCCTATTTTATGAACATGATGAACAACGTGTTTATGGAGTTTTTGGATAATTTCGTCGTGGTATTCATTGACGATATTTTGGTCTACTCAAAGAATGAAGAAGAACATAAGGAGCACTTGCGTTTGGTACTCGAGAAGCTCAGAGTACATCGGGTTGTATGCCAAGTTCAGCAAGTGTGAGTTTTGGTTGAAGGAAGTTGGATTTCTCGGACATGTTATATCCGGAGAAGGTATAGCAGTAGACCCCACTAAAGTTGCCACGGTGACAAACTGGGAAGCGCCAACAACAGTTGGAGAGATCCGGAGTTTCCTTGGACTCACAGGATACTACCAGAGATTCATTGAGAATTTCTCGAAGATTGCGAAGCCTATGACAGAATTATTGAAGAAGGATACCAAGTTCATATGGACTGAGGAGTGTGAGGCTAGTTTCCAAGAGTTGAAGAAGCGTTTGGTTACCTCACCAGTATTAATCCTGCCATACCAAAGCAAGGATTATGAAGTTTATTGCGACGCTTCACGTCGAGGACTTGGAGCAGTGCTTATGAAGGAGGGAAGAGTTGTTTCATATGCTTCACGACAGCTGAAACCTCACGAATTAAACTATGCCACGCACGGTTTGGAGTTAGCAGCCGTAGTGCATGCCTTGAGAACGTGGAGACATTTCCTCATTGGAAATCATTGTGAGGTGTATATGGATCACAAGAGTTTGAAGTACATCTTCACGCAGAAGGAGTTAAACCTCAGACAAAGGAGATGGTTGGAGCTCATCAAGGATTATGATATGAGATTGCATTACCACCCCGGAAAGGCTAACGTGGTAGCAGACGCGTTGAGCCGTAAGAGTCATGTCAACATCCTAATGACCGGAGGTTTACCAAAAGAATTAGCCGAGGAATTCCGGGAGCTATGTTTGGAAATATTTCCGCGAGGCTATGTAGCTGCGTTGGAGATTCAGTCTACTTTGATGGATAAAATCAGAGAAGCTCAAAGGATGATAAGGAAGTTGCTTCTATTAAGGAGAAGATGAGCAAGGGAAAAGCAAAGGGATTTCGTGGGGATGAGCACGATACCTTATGGTTTGAGGACCGCGTTTACATACCAAGTGATCCGGAGATTCGGAAGTTGATTTTGCAAGAGGCACATGATTCATCATATTCGATCCACCCCGGAAATACCAAGATGTATTTGGATTTGAAGGATACTTTCTGGTGGACCGGAATGAAGAAAGGTATCGCAGAGTATGTAGCAGTTTGTGATGTGTGTCAGAAAGTGAAAGCAGAACATCAGAAGCCAGCAGGATTGTTACAGCCATTGCCTATACCCGAATGGAAGTGGGATAAACTAGGCATGTATTTCATCCCGGGATTGCCCAGGACCCGTTCAGGATATGACTCGATTTGGGTTGTAGTCGATCGTTTGATGATGGTAGCTCATTTCATTCCAGTAAAGACTACCTACAAAAGTGCCAAATTGGCTAAGATATACATGACAAGGATTGTATGCTTGCATGGAGTTCCGAGGAGTATCAGACGTATAGAGGAACCCAATTCACCTCAAAGTTACGAAAGCGGTTGCACGAAACTTTGGGAACCAAACTGGAGTTTAGTACAACTTTTCATCCACGCATGATGGACAAACCGAGAGAGTCAACCAGATTTTGGAGGATATCTTTGAGAGCATGTGCTTTGGATTATGGATCAAGTTGGGATGACAACTTGCCATATGCGGAGTTTTCTTATAACAACAGCTACCAAACCAGTTTGAAGATGGCACCTTTCGAAGCCTTGTACGGAAGGAGGTGCAGAACCCCGCTATTGTGGGATGAAGTTGGAGACCGCCAGTTGTTTGGACCGGATTTGATTAAGGAGTCTGAACGGAAAGTAAAGTTGATTCGCGATAGACTCAAGGTAGCCCAGTCAAGGCAGAAGAGCTATGCGGATTCAAAACGCAAAGAGACAGAATATGAAGTCGGGGACAAAGTTTATCTTCGAGTATCTTCGCTTCGAGGAGTTAAGCGTTTTGGTATTAAAGAAAAATTAGCGCCACGTTTTGTGGGATCATACAAAGTTTTGGAGCGCATGGGAGAATTTGTGAACAAGTTGGAATTACCCGAGGGTTTGTCAGGTGTTCACGATGTGTTCCATGTTTCTCAGTTGAAGAAGTGTCACGCAGAGATGGCGGATATACCACTGAGAGATACTGTGCCACTAGAGGCGATTCAGTTGAATAACGATTTGACCTATGAGGAGAAGCCAGTTAAGATTCTGGAGTATGCCAGCCGAGTCACCCGCAGCATGGTCATTAAGTTTTGCAAAGTTCAGTGGAGCCACCACACTGAGGATGAAGCCACCTAGGAGGGAGAGGAAGATCTTCTTAAGGACCACCCTCACCTATTTTCTAGCCAACCCGAATCTCGAGGGCGAGATTCATCTTAAGGGGGTAGGTTTGTAACATCCCAAATTTTCAATTTGGAATATTATACATAGATCATCATTGCATATCATATTTTTGTTGCATTGTTGGCTCGATCTTAGAAATTCTACGCAACTCAAGGACCCACAGAGAGAGTTGGGGTTTTCGTTATTTTCATATTTGAGTTTTCTCAAATTTTGAAAATAGGATCATTTGATTTTAATTATTTTATCTTCAATTATCTCTATTACAAAAATATGAGAGAGGGAATAAAATGACTTTCCCAGAATAAAGAAATAATGAGGATTTAATAATAAAATCAAATAAGATTTTATTTTGGAGTATTTCGCCATTTTATTTAAATTTAGGAAAAATGCGCGTTTTTCAAAATTGCATTTAGGCCCCAAATAAATGTTCATCTAGTCCGGCTTGATTTTAGAAGTCGGGGAAAATTTATTTCACGATTTTTGGAGTCCGTTTAGTATTTCTTTCGTTTGTTTTTCTGCGCGATATTTAAAAAAAAACAAACCGACCTACGAACGTGTCCTTGGGACTCCGCCCGCTAAACTTTATAATGAGCCCAATGACCACCCGGTAGCCTTGAACCCTAAGCGCCAGTGCCCAGCGCCCATTGAGCCGCCATGCCGTCGCCGTCGGCAAATACCGAGGTTGCCTCGTAATCCGTGCCACCGTTTTTTTTAGAAAAACCGTTCGGTTTTCCGTCGGTTTTCGTCGGTTTTTTTTAGTTTCCTTTTTTTATTAGATCGGTTTATTTATTTTTGGTTTGGTTAAATAGCGAGCGTTCGCTCGTTCGTTCGTTTTAATGAACGTGTTCGTCAGATTAGATCCAGTTAACAAACGTTCTTTCGTAAACCTCTTCGTCATTTTTCTTTTCTCGGATTTAATCCGCGATTTTTCTGATCGCAATTTCCGATCCGATTTTCGTTTTAGTATAACTTTTTGCTCGTTTATCGGAATCAGGCGATTCAAGCGCCTGGAGTTCGTCTCGAAACCCTCTTTCCGAATAACCAACTTAAACAAGTTTTTGCCTCTGTAAAATTTGACTTAGATCCAGATTGGTAAAATGGAGCTGTTTTCTTTCGCCGTTTGACTTTCGTTGCTTTGTTTGATTTGATTCTTTTTGCAAACCAAGTTCTTAAGTTGAACTTTCCGTTAGATCTTTTGTTTGAAGTTTTCCTCTGCATTAGATGAGTACTTGTTGTATGCTTGTTTGTTTGTCTGCGATAGAATACCGGAGTGCGCCACCGGGTACTTCGAGTCTCTAGGTTTCATGGATCATCGAAGGCAAGTAACACTTTGATCATACCTTTTCTACTACCCAGTTTTATTGCATTAGATCAATCCTCAAACATTGCATAATTAGGATCTAATTACATTGTGGGATGGGAAGTAGATGAGGTAGTACATATTTCTTGTTTATTATTAAACCTTTGGGAGTTACTTCTACGTTTGCTTATTATGCCATGCTATGCTAGTAGACGTGGATTGGGTGAGTGTATCCATGACAGATGTGAGATTGTTAAATTAATGGTTTATTTAAGGTGGCAACTTAAACACACATCTGGGTGGATTGAGGTACCTGGTTTCCAGGATTTGCCTGTTTCTCTTCGGACCGCCACCCAGGCTCAAAGGGATCATGAGATTATTCATGCTAGAAACTTCCATGTGCAGCCACATGCTATTATGGGCTCTAGCATAGTTGACTAAGTTGTGCGAACTCTTACGGGTAGACTAGCAGATGTAGGGGTTGTAGGTAGGTACGGTCTACCCATACGTAAGGTGCAAGCGCTTCTGAAAAACTATGTCTCGGTCATCCGTTTCTCAAACACCATGTAGTGCGAGAAATCAAACGGAGGAGATCGAGTCTTGTGGGGAAAAGTGCACAAACCTTTGCAGAGTGTATAAACTAATCATGGTTAGCCGTGTCCCCGGATATGGACATCTTGAGTATCTAGTACTTGGATATCATGTGAATCTCATGATGTTACTTTAATTAATAATGTTTGGTTCTGTTAATGATTACTTTAATTGGGATTGAGGATGCTTTCAACCATTCTCAATGTTTAACAACCACCATGATAGTTAAAGAAATTTATTCCTTTGCAGTAGGGAAAATTTGGCTTTACGCAAAACTGTAACCATAGAGCTTTCCACCAGCCAGATATGCATGTAGAATAGTTATTTTCCATTATTATTCTCTGTGTGTTACTTTGCCAAAGATATTCCATGTGTTGACCCGTTTTGGGCTGCAACATTTCATGTTGCAGATTTTTAGACGCATTTAGTAAGGTGCTTAGGTCGTGGTTCTATAATCGAGTGATGATACCGGAGTTGATGGACTCGCTTATTCTTCCAAGCCTTCCGCTGTTATCGTTATTAGATGGCCTTAAGCCATATTTATTTTGTTAAGTTCTCTCTCGAGACATTCGATGTAATAAGTGTGTGATTGCTACTCTGTTATAAATCCTTCGAGTACTGTGTGGTGTCAGCATTACTGAACCAGGGATGGCACTTGAGCACAGAGATCAGACTGTTTGATGTCTGGTCGCTACACTCTGGCGGAGCTGTTCTGCCGGGGACACTTCCCTCCGGGAGGGGGAAATCATCGTCATCATCATCACCAACGCTCCTCTCATCGGGACAGGGCAATCTCCATCAACATCTTCACCAGCACCATCTCATCTCCAAACCCTAGTTCATCTTTTGTATCCAATTCTTGTCTCCAAGTCCGGGATTGGTGCTAGTAGGTTGCTAGTAATGTTGATTACTCCTTGTAGTTGATGCTAGTTGGTTTATTTGGTGGAAGATCGTATGTTCAGATCCTTTATGCATATTATTACCCCTCTGATTATGAACATGAATATGCTTTGTGAGTAGTTACGTTTGTTCCTGAGGACAAGGGAGAAGTCTTGCTATTAGTAGTCATGTGAATTTGGTATTTGTTCGATATTTTGATGGGATGTATGTTGTCTAGCCTCTAGTGGTGTTATGTGAACGTCGACTACATAACACTTCACCATTATTTGGGCCTAGAGGAAGGCATTGGGAAGTAATAAGTAGATGATGGGTTGCTAGAGTGATGTAAGCTTAAACCCTAGTTTATGTGTTGCTTCGTAAGGGGCTGATTTGGATCCATATGTTTCATGCTATGGTTAGGTTTACCTTAATACTTTTGTTGTAGTTGCGGATGCTTGCAATAGAGGTTAATCATAAGTGGGATGTTTGTTCAAGTAAGAATAGCACCCAAGCACAGGTCCATCCACATATCAAATTATCAAAGTACCGAACGCGAATCATATGAACGTGATGAAAACTAGCTTGATGATATTCCCATGTGTCCTCGGGAGCGTTTTCCTATTATAAGAATTTGTCCAGGCTTGTCCTTTGCTACAAAAAGGATTGGGCCACCTTGCTGCATGCTATTTACTTTATTTACATTTTGCTCGTTACTATTTATCTTATCACAAAACTATCCGTTACCTACTATTTCAATGCTTGCAGAGAAAACCTTACTGAAAACCGCTTATCATTTCCTTCTGCTCCTCGTTGGGTTCGACACTCTTACTTATCGAAAGGACTACGATAGATCCCCTATACCTGTGGGTCATCAAGACTCTTTTCTGGCGCCGTTGCCGGGGAGTGTAGCGCTTTTGGTAAGTGGAACTTGGTAAGGAAACATTTATATAGTGTGCTGAAATTTTCTGTCACTTGTTACTATGGAAACTAATCCTTTGAAACGCTTGTTTGGGGTATCTTCACCCCAACCAGAAGAACAAAGATCTGCTCCTCAACCTACTGAACTTTATGAAAATATTCACTTTGAGATTCCTTTGGGTATGATAGAAAAACTGCTAGCTAATCCTTTTGCAGGAGACGGAACATTGCAGCCCGATTTACACCTTATCTTTGTAGATGACGTTTGTGGATTATTTAAGCTTGCAGGTATTCCCGATGATATTGTTAAAAGGAAGGTCTTCCCTTTATCTTTGAAGGGAGATGCATTGACATGGTATAGGCTATGTGATGATACGGGATCTTGGAAATATAAGCGATTGAAGTTGGAATTTCACGTAAGTTCTATCCTATGCATCTTGTTCATCGTGATCGTAATTACATATATAATTTCTGGCCTCGCGAAGGAGAAAAGCATCGCTCAAGCTTGGGGGAGGCTTAAGTCAATGTTATATTCATGCCCCAATCATGAGCTCTCTCGGGAAATGATTATTTAGAATTTTTATGCTCGGCTTTCTCTTAATAATCGCAACCTGCTCGATACTTCGTGTGTTGGTTCCTATATGCTGAAGAATATTGATTATAAATGGGACTTATTGGAAAGAATTAAACGCAACTCTGAAATTGGGGTTCAGACGATGGTAAGGAGTCAGGTATGACATCTAACTTTGATTGTGTTAAATCTTTTATGGATACCGATGCTTTTCGTGGTTTTAGCGCTAAGTATGGACTTGACTCTGAGATAGTAGATACTTTTTGTGAATCTTTTGCTACTCACGTTGATCTCCCTAAAGAGAAGTGGTTTAACTATAATCCTCCTGTTGAAGTGAAAGTAGTTGCACCTATTACAGTCGAAGAAATGACCATTACTTATAGTGACCCTATTGTTCCTACTGCTTATGTTGAAAAAGCTCCTTTTCCTGTTAGGATAAAAGATCATGTTAAAGCTTCGACTGTTGTTCGTAAGAGTAATACTAGGACTTATACACCTCCTGAGCAAATTAATGTTGAACCTAGTATATCTCTTGGATGAGGACTTAGATGGGCATGTTATCTCTTTCGTGGGTGAAACTGCTAATATTGCTAGACCCGATACTAAGACACGTAGACATGTTGTAGGCATGCCTGTTATTTCTGTTAAAATAGGAGATCATTGTTATCATGGCTTATGCGATATGGGTGCTAGTGCTAGTGCCATACCCTATGATCTATATAAAGAAATTATGCACGACATTGCACCTGTTGAATTGGAAGACATTGATGTTACTATTAAGCTTGCTAATAGGGACACCATTAAACCTATTGGGATTGTTAGAGATGTTGAAGTCCTGTGTGGGAAGATTAAATACCCTGCTGATTTTCTTGTTCTTGCTTCCCCACAAGATGATTTTTGTCCCATTATTTTTGGTAGACCTTTCTTGAATACTGCTAGTGCTAAGATTAATTGTAAAAGGAAGGTAGTCACTGTTGGCATAGATGGTATGTCGCATGAGTTCAATTTTACCAAGTTTAATAGACAACCTCGTGAAACGGAACCACCTAGTAAACATGAAATTATTGGTCTTGCTTCTATTGATGTTCCTCCAACTGATCTGTTAGAACATTACTTGTTAGACCATGAAAACGATATGTTTATGAAGGAAAGGGAAGAAATGGATGAAGTGTTTCTTAAACAAGAACCTATACTGAAACGTAACCTTCCCGTTGAAATTCTTGGGGATCCCCCTCCACCCAAGGGTGATCCCGTGTTTGAACTCAAACCTTTACCTGATAATCTTAAGTATGCTTATCTTGATGAAAAAGAAATATATCCTGTTATTATTAGTGCTAACCTTTCAGAGAAATAAGAAGAAAGATTATTGAAAACTCTGAAGAAGCACCGAGCTGCTATTGGATATACTGGATGATCTTAAGGGCATTAGTCCCACATTATGTCAACACAAAATTTCAGTGGAGAAAGATGCCAAACCAGTTAGAGATCCCCAAAGACGATTAAATCCCAAAATGAAGGAAGTGGTAAGAAAGGAGATTCTGAAACTCCTTGAGTCAGGTATTATTTATCCCGTTGCTGATAGTGAATGGGTAAGCCCTGACCATTGTGTCTCCAAAAAGGGAGGTATTACCGTTGTTCCTAATGATAAAGATGAATTGATCCCGCAAAGAATTATTACAGGTTATAGGATGGTAATTCATTTTCGTAAGTTAAGTAAAGCTACTAAGAAAGGTCATTACCCCTTACCTTTTATTGATCAAATGCTAGAAAGGCTATCCAAACACACACATTTTTGCTTTCTAGATGGTTATTCTGGCTTCACTCAAATACCTATGTCAGCAAAGGATCAATCTAAAACTACTTTTACTTGCCCTTTTGGTACTTCTTCTTATAGACGTATGCCTTTTGGTTTATGTAATGCACCTGCTACCTTTCAAATATGCATGATGGCTATATATTCTGATTTTTGTGAAAAGATTTGTGAGGTATTCATGGATGATTTCTCCGTCTATGGATCATCTTTTGATGATTGTTTGAGCAACCTTGATCGAATTTTGCAGAGATGCGAATACACTTTGTGGTTAATGAAGGCATTGTCTTGGGGCACAAGATCTCCGATAGAGGTATTGAAGTTGATCAAGCAAAAGTAGATGCTATTGTAAAGATGCCATGTCCCAAGACATAAAAGGTATAAGAAGTTTCCTTGGTCATGCCGGTTTCTATAGGAGGTTCATTAAGGACTTTTCTAAAATCTCTAGGCCTCTGACTAATTTATTGCAAAAAGATATTCCTTTTGTCTTTGATGATGATTGTGTAGAAGCATTTGAAACACTTAAGAAATTGGAATTTACCTTTTGAAATTATGTGCGGTGCTAGTGATTATGCTGTAGGTGTTGTTTTAGGGCAAAGAGTCGATAAGAAATTGAATGTTATCCAGTATGCTAGTAAGAATCTTGATGCTGCCCAGAGAATTATGCTACTACTGAAAAAGAATTCTTAGCAGTTGTGTTTGCATGTGATAAGTTTAGACCTTATATTGTTGATTCCAAAGTCACTATTCACACTGATCATGCTGCTATTAAATATCTTATGGAAAAGAAAGATGCTAAGCCTAGACTCATTAGATGGGTTCTCTTGCTCCAAGAATTTGATTTGCATATTATTGATAGAAAAGGAGCTGAGAACCTCGTTGCAGACAACTTGTCTATGTTAGAGAATGTTCTTGATGACCCACTGCCTATTAATGATAGTTTCCCTGATGAACAATTAGCGGTTGTCAATGCTTCTCGTACTGCTCCTTGGTATGCTGATTTTGCTAATTACATTGTTGCTAAATACATACCGCCTAGTTTCACATACCAGCAGAAGAAAAAGTTCTTTTATGATTTAAGGCATTACTTCTGGGATGATCCACACCTTTATAAAGAAGGAGTAGATGGTATTATTAGACGTTGTGTGCCTGAGCATGAACAGGGACAAATCCTATGCAAGTGTCACTCTGAATCCTATGGAGGACACCATGCTGGAGATAGAATTGCACAAGGTACTTCAATCTGGTTTTTATTGGCCTACTCTTTTCAAAGATGCTCGTAAGTTTGTCTTATCTTGTGATGAATGTCAAAGAATAGGTAACATTAGTAGACGCCAAGAAATGCCTATGAATTATTACCTTGTTATTGAACCATTTGATGTTTGGGGCTTTGATTATATGGGAACTTTTCCTGCCTCCAATGGTTATACACATATTTGAGTTGCTATTGATTACGTTACTAAGTGGGTAGAAGCTATTCCAACTAGTAGTGTTGATCATAATACTTCTATTAAAATGCTTAAGGAAGTTATTTTTCCGAGGTTTGGAGTCCCTAGATATCTTATGACTGATGGTGGTTCACACTTTATTCATGGTGCATTCCGTAAGATGCTTTCTAAATATGATGTCAATCATAGAATTGCATCTCCTTATCACCCACAGTCTAGTGGTCAAGTAGAGTTGAGCAATAGAGAGCTCAAA
This sequence comes from Aegilops bicornis, assembly GCA_021605145.1. Taxonomy (NCBI): domain Eukaryota; kingdom Viridiplantae; phylum Streptophyta; class Magnoliopsida; order Poales; family Poaceae; genus Aegilops; species Aegilops bicornis. Next base: position 110,966,396 of record CM038671.1, read on the forward strand.
TTAATTTTGCAAAAGACTGTCAATAGGTCTAGAAAGAATTGGTCCAAGAAACTTGATGATGCATTATGGGCCTATAGAACTGCATACAAAAACCCTATGGGTATGTCTCCATATAAAATGGTTTATGGAAAAGCATGTCATTTACCTCTCGAACTTGAACATAAGGCATACTGGGCTATTAAAGAGCTCAACTATGATTTCAAACTTGCCGGTGAGAAGAGGTTGTTTGATATTAGCTCTCTTGATGGATGGAGAAGCCAGGCATATGAGAGTGCCAAGCTTTTCAAAGAAAAAGTCAAACGCTGGCATGATAAGAGGATAAAAAAGCGTGAGTTTAACGTAGGAGATTATGTGTTATTATTCAACTCTCGGTTAAGATTTTTTGCAGGAAAACTTCTCTCAAAATGGGAAGGTCCCTACGTTATTGAAGAGGTCTATCGTTCTGGCGCTATAAAAATCAATAACTTCGAAGGCAAAAATCCGAGGGTGGTAAACGGTCAAAGAATTAAACATTATATTTCAGGTAATCCTATTAATGTGAAAACTAATATTATTGAGACCATAACCACTGAAGAATGCATAAGAGACACTTTCCAGACTCCGAAAAGGCATAGGTACATGGTACGGTAAGTAAACCGACTCCAAAACAACTCTAATGGCAATTTTTATCAGTTTTGGATTACTTAAGAATTTTAGGAAGAAAGAAGTAGTCCGAAAGGGACACGAGGCTCCCACGAGAGAGGAGGGCGCCCCCTCCCCTGTAGGGCGCCCCCCCTGTCTCGTGGGCACCTCGTGTGCCTCCCGGACTCCGTTTTCTTGTATTTTACGTATTTTGGTCGGTAAAAATTCATTGTATATACTCCCGAAGGTTTTGACCACCGTATCACGCAAATATCCTCTGTTTTCGTTTCGAGCTATTTCCGTTTCAGATTTAGAGCACCATGACTTCTCCCTCCTCCTACAACGAAGACAAGGATGCCTGGCTATTGAAGATAGAGTTGAAAAGAGAAGAACCGGAGGGGATTAACAAGGATGAAGACATCAAAAAGTCCATAGAGGTTCAAGCTCCGATGGTGAAAGAAGAAAACATCCCTAACCTCTACCTAACCACGTTACTCCAACAGAGATTGAAGCTTTCAATATGATTGAGTTAGCCCGAATACAGAATAAGTATCTCACACAGGAGAATATTTTGTTGAAGGATCATATTGCTGGGCTCAAGGGCATTATTCGCAAGTTGGAGGAGCTATTATGCTTGATGTGTGATTATCCACTGACACCATCACCACCTCCAACACCGAAGATGGAGACATAATCACATGGGTATGGGCACTCCCCTTGGCAACTGCCAAGCTTGGGGGAGGTGCCCCGGTATCGTATCACCATCACACTCCTATCTTTACCGCTTTATTTAGTTCGATCCTTTTAGTAGTATCTTGATCTAGTAGATTGAAGTTTTGATATAAAGTAGTTTTGAGCTTTGCTTTGCGATCTCTTTATGTAAGCGAGTCCATGTGCTATCTATAATAAAGATTAGTGTTGAGTCAAGGGCTTTGCTATGATGCTATGATCTTGAGAAAGTAGAAAGAATAAAAGATTTCATATTGATCTTATGGATAGTGATAACTTCACATACAGAAAGTATGAGGCATAAAAATTGTTGAGAGTTGATGAACGTAGCCTTGGTGGTCGTTGCAATTAATAGGAAGTGATAAGGAAAGAGGGGTTCACATATAAATATATTATCTTGGACATTTTTTATGATTGTGAAGCACTCATTAAGTATGACATGCTAAAAGAGTTGATGTTGGACAAGGAAGACAACGTAATGGTTTATGCTTCCCGACATCTCAGTTAAAATGTATTGTCATTGACCTTCCAAACATGTTGAGCTTGCCTTTCCCCCTCATGCTAGCCAAATTCCTTGCACTAAGTAGAAATACTACTTGTGCTTCCACATATCCTTAAACCCAGTTTTGCCATGAGAGTCCACCATACCTACCAATGGATTGAATAAGATCCTTCAAGTAAGTTGTCATCGGTGCAAGCAATAAAAATTGCTCTCTAAATATGTATGACTTATTAGTGCAGAGAAAATAAGCTTTGTCCGAACTTGTTGTGGAAGTACTAAAAGCGACAATCGCATAATAAAGGTCCACATACAAGGGGCAATATAAAGTGACGTTCTTTTGAACTAAGATTTTATGCATCAACCCTAAACGCGCATGACAACCTCTGCTTCCCTCTGCGAAGGGCCTATCTTTTACTTTATGTTCTACTTTATGCCTAAGTCAAGGTGATGCTCACCTTTCCCTTTTTATTTTTATCCTTTGGCAAGCTCCTCGTGTTTGAAAGATTATGATACATATATCCAATTGGATGTAAGTTGGCATAGGCTATTATTGTTGACATCACCTAAAGGTGAATACGTTGGGAGGCAACACAATAAGCCCATATCTTTCTCAGTGTCCGACTGAAATTATATAACCACAAGTATTGCCTGAGTGTTAATAATTATAGGGGACTACGAGATAGTTGAGTATGTGAGCTATTATTGACTCTTTCCGATATTACGATAAATTGCAATTGCTTCAATGACTGAGATTATAGTTTGTTAGTTCCCAATGAAGTTTTTGAATCATACTTGATATTGTGAATTGCTTATTACTTGAGCATAGGAAATCATATGACAAAATCCATATATGTTTACATTATTAGAATGATCATGATGCCCTCATGTCCGTATTTTATTTTTATCGACACCTCTATCTCTAAACATGTGGACATATTTTTCGATTTTCGCTTCCGCTTGAGGACAAGCGAGGTCTAAGCTTGGGGGAGTTGATACGTCAATTTAGCATCATGCTTTTATATCAATATTTATTGCATTATGGGCTGTTATTACACATTATATCTCAATACTTATGGCTATTCTTCCTTATTTTACAAGGTTTACCATGAAGAGGGGGGATGCCGGCAGCTGGAATTCTGGCTAGAAAAGGAGCAAACGTTGGAAACCTATTCTACACATCTCCAAAAGTCCTGAAACTCCACGAAACAACTTTTTGGAATTTATAAGAAATTACGAGCAAAAGAAATAGGCCAGGGGGCCCACATGTTGTCCAGGAGACAGGGGCGCCCCCCCCCCATAGGGCGCGCCCCTATCTCCTGGGCCCCCTGGTGGGCCTCCGGCGACCATCTTCCGCTATATCATCACTTTTACCCTGGAAAAAATCATTGGCAAGCTTACGGATTTAAACTCCGCTGCCACGAGGCGGAACCTTGGCGGAATCAACTGGGCTCTGGCGGAGCTATTCTGCCGGGACACTTCCCTCCCAGGGGGGAAATCATCGCCATCATCATCACCACCGCTCCTCTCATCGGGAGAGGGCAATCTCCATCAACATCTTCACCAGCACCATCTCATCTCCAAACCCCAGTTCATCTCTTGTATCCAATTCTTGTCTCCAAGTCCGGGATTGGTGCTAGTAGGTTGCTAGTAATGTTGATTACTCCTTGTAGTTGATGCTAGTTGGTTTATTTGGTGGAAGATCGTATGTTCAGATCCTTTATGCATATTATTACCCCTCTTATTATGAACATGAATATGCTTTGTGAGTAGTTACGTTTGTTCCTGAGGACAAGGGAGAAGTCTTGCTATTAGTAGTCATGTGAATTTTGTATTTGTTCGATATTTTGATGAGATGTATGTTGTCTAGCCTCTAGTGGTGTTATGTGAACGTCGACTACATAACACTTCACCATTATTTGGGCCTAGAGGAAGGCATTGGGAAGTAATAAGTAGATGATGGGTTGCTAGAGTGATGTAAGCTTAAACCCTAGTTTATGTGTTGCTTCGTAAGGGGCTGATTTGGATCCATATGTTTCATGCTATGGTTAGGTTTACCTTAATACTTTTGTTGTAGTTGCGGATGCTTGCAATAGGGGTTAATCATAAGTGGGATGTTTGTTCAAGTAAGAACAGCACCCAAGCACCGGTCCACCCACATGTCAAATTATCAAAGTACCGAACGCGAATCATATGAACGTGATGAAAACTAGCTTGATGATATTCCCATGTGTCCTCGGGAACGTTTTCCTATTATAAGAATTTGTCCAGGCTTGTCCTTTGCTACAAAAAGGATTGGGCCACCTTGCTGCATGCTATTTACTTTATTTACTTTTTGCTCGTTACTATTTATCTTATCACAAAACTATATGTTACCTACTATTTCAATGCTTGCAGAGAAAACCTTACTGAAAACCGCTTATCATTTCCTTCTGCTCCTCGTTGGGTTCGACACTCTTACTTATCGAAAGGACTACGATAGATCCCCTATACTTGTGGGTCATCAATCATTGATAATGTCCAAGGAATATCTTTATTCATAAACACATAGGAAATATCATCATACATGATTGCCTCTAGGGCATATCTCCAACAGTCTCCCACTTGCACTAGAGTCAATCAAATAGACAACGAATGCCCATAGCTCTAACAGGCCCCTCATGCTTGGGTTGTGGAAACGGCTTAGTCAACGGATCTGCAACATTCGCATCCGTGTGAATTTTGCATAACTCTACATCACCATTCTTTACGATCTTTCGTATCATGTGATATTCCCGATCTATGTGTCTGACCTTGTGGTGATTCCTTGGCTCCTTGGCTTGTGCGATGGCACCAGAATTATCACAATAAAGGTCCAACGGTTCTACCGAGGCTGGGAAAATACCAAGATCATCCAGAAAATTCCGGATCCAAACACCTTCCTTTGCAGCTTCACAAGCCGCAATGTATTAGGCTTCTGTGGTAGAATCGGCCACCGTATTTTGCTTGGAACTCATCCAGCTCACTGCTCCTCCGTTCATGACGTACACGAATCCGGACAGTGATCGAAAATCATCTCTATCGGTTTGAAAACTAGCATCAGCGTAACCCCTTACGACGAGCTCTTCCTCGCCTTCACAAACTAGGAACATCTCTTTAGTCCTTTTTAGGTACTTCAAAATAGTCTTTACCACTTTCCAGTGACTCTCACCTGGGTTGGCCTGGTATCTGCTTGTTAGGCCTATTGCAAAAGCAACATCAGGCCTTGTACATATCATGGCATACATGATGGATCCGATCACCGAGGCATACGGAATCCTACTCATCCTGCTTCGCTCATCAGATGTCGAAGGACTCTGAGTCTCGCTTAGCCTTATACCATGTGAGAGTGGCAAGAACCCTTTCTTCGCCTCACTCATGTTGAATCGCTTCAACAGTTTATCTATGTACGTGCGCTACGTCTCCAACGTATCTATAATTTTTGATTGCTCCATGCTACTTTATCTACTGTTTTGGACTATATTGGGCTTTATTTTCCACTTTTATATTATTTTTGGGACTAACCTATTAACCGGAGGCCCAAATTGCACTGCTGTTTTTTGCCTATTTCGGTGTTTCAAGAAACGGAATATCAAACGGAGTCCAAACGGAATGAAACCTTCGAAACGTGATTTTCTCACGAACGTGATCCAGGAGACTTGGACCCTACTCCAAGGGACAACAGAGGCGGTCACGAGGGTGGGGCGCCCCTAGGGCGCACCTACCTCGTGGGCCCCTGTTGCTCCACCGACGCACTCCTTCCTCCTATATATACCTCACGCACTTCAAACGATCGACACGGAACCAAAACCTAATTCCACCGCCGCAACTTCATGTATCCACGAGATCCCATCTTGGGGCCTGTTAGGAGCTCACGGAGGGGGCATCCACCACGGAGGGCTTCTACATCATCACCATAGCCTCTCCGATGAAGTGTGAGTAGTTTACTTCAGACCTTCAGGTCCATAGCTAGTAGCTAGATGGCTTCTTCTCTCTTTTTGGATCTCAATACAATGTTCTCCCCCTCTCTTGTGGAGATCTATTCGATGTAATCTTCTTTTTGCGGTGTTTTTGTTGAGACCGATGAATTGTGGGTTTATGATCCAGCTTATCTATGAATAATATTTGATTCTTCTCTGAATTGTTTTATGTATGATTGGTTATCTTTGCAAGTCTCTTCGAATTATCCATTTGGTTTGGCCAACTAGATTGGTAGTTCTTGCAATGGAAGAAGTGTTTAGCTTTGGGTTTAATCTTGCGGTGTCCTTACCAAAGGATGTAAAGGGTTGCAAGGCACGTATTGTATTGTTGCCATCGAGGATAACAAGATGGAGTATTTATCGTATTGCATGAATTTATTCCTCTACATCATGTCATCTTGCTTAAGGCGTTACTGCTTTTTAACTTAATACTCTAGATGCATGCTGGATAGTGGTCGATGAGTGGAGTAATAGTAGTAGATGTAGAATCGTTTCGGTCTACTTGTCTTGGACGTGATGCCTATATACATGATTATACCTAGATATACTCATAAGTATGCTCAATTTTGTCAATTGCTCAATAGTAATTTGTTCACCCACCGTAGAATACTTATGCTCTTGAGAGAAGCCACTAGTGAAACCTATGGCCCCCGGGTCTATTCTCATCATATCAATCTCCATCACTTTTATACTTGCTTTGTTTTTACTTTGCCTTTTAATTTTCAGTTTGCATCTATATATCAAAAATACCAAAAATATTATCTATCATCTCTATCAGATCTCACTCTCGTAAGTGACCGTGAAGGGATTGACAACCCCTAATCGTGTTGGTTGCGAGGAGCTATCGATTTGTGCAGGTACGAGGGACTTGCGCGTGGCCTCCTACTGGATTGATACCTTGGTTCTCAAAAACTGAGGGAAATACTTACGCTACTTTGCTGCATCATCCTCTCCTCTTCGGGGAAAACCAACGCAAGCTCAAGACGTAGCAACGTGCTTTGGCTTAGGCCGAGCAGCCTCCTCGATCTATCTCTATGGATCTTAATGCCTAATATATACATTGCCTCATCAAGGTCCTTCATCAAAAACTTGCCATTCAATGACTCCTTAACCGAGTTCAGCATCGAAACATCATTTCTGATTAGTAGTATGCCATCCACATACAAGGTCAAAAACACTATCGAGCTCCCACTTAACTTCTTGTATAAACAAGAGTCCTCTTCGCTTTTGATGAAGCCGAAACCAGTGACGACCCCATCAAAACGAATGTTCCAGCTCGGAGATGCTTGCCTCAACCCATAAATGGATCTCTTGAGCTTGCATACCTTACTAGTGCTAGTCAGATCGACCAAACCCTCGGGCTATATCATATACACGTCCTCGGTTAAATTTCCGTGACGGAAAGCCGTCTTGACATCCATCTCCCATATCTCGTAATCGAAATATGCAGCAATAGCTAGTACGATCCTTACCGACTTCTGCATCACTACCGGCGAGTAAGTCTCGTCGTAGTCAATTCCTTGAACTTGTCCATAACCCTTAGCGACAAGCTGAGCTTTGTGGATGTGAACATTTCCATCCACATAAGTTTTCTTCTTAAAGACCCATTTGCAACCAATGGCTGTTACGCCAGGCGGCGGATCAACCAAGTCCCAGACTTGATTATCATTCATGGACTCTAACTTGGATCTCGTGGCCTCCAGCCATGCCTCGGAAACTGGGCCCACCATCGCTTCCGCATACGTGGCCGGCTCGTCGCTTTCTGGCAACAATACATCGCGCACTCTGCGCAATCTTTCCGACCTCCGTGGTTCCGGTTCCGCTTCCACTACGGGTTCCCTGACTGACTCCGGTATGATCTCATTACCAGCCGAGCCGTCCCCGAGTGGTCCTCGAATTTCTTTGATTCGGACCGTCCTCCCACTGGCCTCCCGACTGAGAAACTCTTTCTCAAGAAAAACCCTTTTCCGAGCAACAAACACTTTGTTCTCTTCGCGGTTGTAGAAGTTGTATCCCAAGGTTTCCCTCGGATATCCCACGAATATGCATTTATCTGACTTGGGTGTAAGCTTGTCTGACATAAGTCGCTTGACAAATGCTTCACAACCCCAAATCTTTAGAAAAGACAAACTGGGACTCTTCCCGGTCCACATCTCATGTGGTGTCTTGTCAACGGATTTTGATAGTACCCTGTTAAGTATGAAAGCTGCAGTTTCTAGAGCGTATCCCCAGAATGACAAGGTAAATCCGATTAGCTCATCATAGACCGGACCATGTCCAACAAGGTCCTATTCCTCCGTTCTGACACGCGTTTTCTCTATGGCGTACCCGGAGGTGTGATCTGAGATACTATAAATTGGCTTTTCAGATGATCATCAAACTCCTGGCTCATGTACTCACCTCCACGATCTGATCGTAGAAGTTTTATAGTCTTGCCGAGCTGATTCTCAACCTCGTTCTGAAACTCTTTTAACTTTTCAAAAGTTTCTGACTTGTGCCTCATCAAATAGATATATCCATATCTACTCAAGTTGTCGGTAAAAATTACGAAGTACTGATAACCACCTCTAGCAGTTGTGCTCATTGGTCCACACACATCACTGTGTATCAGTTCTAACAGCTCGGACGCCCTCTCGCAACTCTTTGCGAAAGGAGATTTAGTCATCTTGCCGAGCAAGCATGATTCGCATGTCTCGAACGACCCAAAGTCGGACGAAGTTAGGAGCCCATCATCATGGAGCTTCTTCATGCGTTTCACACTAATGTGTCCAAGCCGACAATGCCATAAGTATGTCGGATTTATCTCATTAGGTTTATGCCTCTTGACATTTACGTTATAGACCGTTTCCTGTTCTAGATTCAATATAAATAGCCCATCAACAATGGGTGCATAGTCGTGGAACATACCATTCAAATAAAACGAACAATCATTGTCCTTTAAATTGAATTCATAACCCTGACTCATCAAGTATGAGGCAGAAATAATGTTCCGACTAAGTGCAGGAATGTAATAACAATTATTCAATTCCAAAATAAATCCAGAAGGAAGCTGGAGTTGCATCATGCCGACCTCCAACGCAGCAACTCTTGCTTTGTCGCCGACCCTGATGTCAATCTCCCCTTGTGCCACACGCCTAGTTCTTACCAGCCCCTGCATCGAGTTGCAAATATGAACAACCGATCTGGTATCAAATAGCCAAGAGCTACTCGGTATGTCGGCAAGGTAAATGTCTATAACATATGCAACAAGTGTACCTTTGCCTGAAGAAGTAGTTCCGGCCTTCTTGCCATGCTCTGCAAGCCACTCGCTACAGTTCCTCTTCCAGTGACCGGTCTCCTTCCAATGATAGCAAATGGTCTTTGAGTCCGGTCCAGACTTTGGTGCAGCGGCGGAGGTTACCATCTCCGTGCCCTTTTCCTTAGCCTTCTTCTTAGACCAACTCTTCTTGAACTTAGCCGATTTCTGCACCATCAACACTTGATGCGTGCCTTTCTTAATATCCTGCTCTGCCACTTTGAGCATCCCATGCAATTTAGTGAGCTTCTTATCCATGCCATTCATATGATAGTTTGAGATGAACGTCCCTTAGCTGGGCGGAAGAGAACCCAGAATTGCATCTGTAGCCAGCTCATCCAAGAGCGGGAAGCCCAACCGATCCAAAGCTTGCACATATCCGATCATCTTGATCATATGTGGGCTCAGTGGATCACCTTCCTTCATCTTGCAATCCATCAAGGATCGCCAGACATTGAACCTTTCGTTCCTAGCACGTGGTTCCAAACATGCTCTTGAGACTCTCGATCATATCGTAAGCCTCAACATTTTTGAAATGCTGTTGCAAATCGGGCTCCATACAAGCCAGCATCAGACAGCTGATCTCCGTTGATTCATCAACGAGTTTTTGGTAGGCATTCTTAGCTGTGGCACTAGCATTATCGGCAGGTTCCTCTGGAAGTGGATCCTCTAGAACATGTTCCTTTTTATCATGCTTGAGAACAATTCTCAGATTTCTATACCGTGTGGTAAAGTTTGTTCCATTCAGTTTATCCTTTCCAGAATTGATTTCAATGCAAAGTTGGGTTGAGCAGGTGGTGCCATTGATCTACAACAGAAAATATGCAATCACTAAGCAATGTATTTATGTAGAGTAATTCTAGCCTTAAACGGAAATACTCCCACCGAAGTCAGCATCCCTCCGCAAACTCTCAGTGATTCAGGATCCGACTAGCACATGTGACTAGTGAGCTTTAGCATCACTGCTAGACAACATGCCTATCCGGTAAGCAACTCCTTGCTAATCGTATCTATATACAACTCTTGTCGGTCGGGAAGGTATCTCATACCCTGGCTCCCAACTCTTGTCCGTTTTGATAGTTTTGTCATGTTAACCTGATGCATTACATGTCTGTGTCCGACACGAACCCTTCAGTTCAAGGACACCCAGCAGCACCTCAATTTTATGAGCCCACTACTAGACGTACACTACTAGAAAAAGGGCTATAGATGGGATTGACACTAATGGCGCACCAGAAAGATGGTGCGCCATTAGTATATACTAATGGCGCACCACCATCTGATGCGCCATTAGAGTTTAAACTACTAATGGCGCACCTTGCAATGGGTGCGCCATTAGTATCAAAAAAAATTTAACTAGTGCGCCTGTCCAAATATACTAATGGCGCATCCTGCACAACTGCGTCATTAGTAGTTGTAACTACTAATGGCGCACTGTGCAAAGGTGCGCCATTAGTATAGAAATTATTTTTTTTGAACTAGTGCACCTATTCAAACATACTAATGGCGCATCCTGCCCAAGTGCGCCATTAGTAGTTGTATTACTAATGGCGCACTGTGCAAAGGTGCGCCATTAGTATAGAATTTTTTTTTTGAACTACTGCGCCTATCCAAACATACTAATGGCGCATCCTGCTTAAGTGCGCCATTAGTAGTTGTAACTACTAATGGCGCACCATGCAAGAGGTGCGCCATTAGTAAGTGGGCAGCAGCAAGATATTTGGGACAACCTCTCCTACCCACACACTCACTTTCTCCCCACTTCATTTTCTCCACCTCCTCCTTGTCTCGGTGCCTCCTCTTTTCACCTCATTTCCACCATAGATTCATTCAAATTAAGTGGTTAAATTACCTTGTTTTAATAGGTAAGTAAGGGGGAAGCTATATTTAGGTTGTTCTCCCTACAACAATGTGCACATGCACTTTTTACGGCCTAGCTAGATCTATGTATGTTCGTGGTGTTGCATATGTTTGTGGTGTTGCATATGTGTTTGTGTTTGGAGGTGTACCGGTATTTGAAATGCGATAGTTGCCAATATTTTGCCGGAATGTTGATTCATTTCCGTTTCGGCGAGAATTTTGGCATTAAGCATTCTTTTTTGTCCTATTTTTAGGGAAAGTCATGCCAAATTTTTGTTTGGTTCTAAAATATCGTTTGCTCTACCCGCAGACGACCATGATGGTCCGCTACGATGACCGAAGGCATCGTGAATAGGTTTTGAGGTCCGCTGAAGGCCGAGATGCTTCAAAAGAACGAGACGGAGATAAGATGTCCGTGTCGAAGATGCAAGTGAAGAGCCTTATTGCGGACCCGGATTCCGGCAAGTGCGGGACCACCGCTGTTGCGTGGTTTCATGGATGGCTATCGGTGGCAAGGTGATGAAGATGACTACGAAGTCGCCCATGCGGGCCGGGCAAGAAATGAGGAAGGGCAGCAAGACAACCACCGCTGCTCGGGCGGGCGAGAAGACGAAGAATCCCGAGGAGATGATCACGGCTGTGATCTTGCATACGATCATCATGTAGAAGATGCAGGACATGATGATGAGGAAGATGCCGAGCAGGCGACGGGCATGATCATGAAGATGATGATGCCGGGCGGAGCGCATTTACGACGCTGGACCATCGATGGGCTGGGTGCAGGACCCTCATATTCAAGAGCTGCTTCTCAAGCAGACCGGATAACGCAAGAGCTGCCGCCGAGAGAAAGCCAAGATGGATCAACTTGAGTTAGACGCGGTTACTCCATTGTATGAAGGATGCAGGCCCGAGGATACCCGCTTTGAAAGTAACGCTCATGGCTCTGGAGATGAAGGTAAAACACAAAATGACCGACGATGCTTCGACGAGAACATGTCATTCGGCATGAACGTCTTCCCAAGGGGAACAAGTGCGCGACCAGTTTGGAGGAGGCGAAGAAAATCGTGTGTCCTCTCGATTTACCGCACGTGAAATACCATGTGTGCATGAACAATTGCATCATTTATCGGGACGAGCACGCGAGTCTACCATATGTCCGTGTGCGGTGTCACTCGATACAAGAAGAGGAAGAAAGCTCCTCGAAAAGTGGTGTGGTACTTTCCGATCACTCCTCGTCTGCAGCGCTATTTCGCGGACCCTAAGGTAGCAAAGCTCCTGCGTTGGCACGCGGATAGGGAGGAGAAGAAGCGGGAAGATGACGCAAATGATCCGGAGATAGATAAAAAAGACAAGATGCTGAGTCACCCTAAGGATGCGAGCCAGTGGCAAGCGTTGAACTTCGAAGACTCGGAATTTGGGAACGATCCAAGGAACATCCGTTTGGCAGCCAGAGAAGCACACATAGCACCTGGCCTGTGTTTCTGTGGATGTACAACCTTCCCCCCTGGTTGTGCATGAAGAGGAAGTACATTCACATGAGTATGCTAATTGAAGGGCGAAACAACCAGGAACGACATCAATCAGACCGGGGCTGCTGAAAGAGGAGCTTGACACGCTGTGGAAAACGCCAGCCAATACGTGGGACGCCAGAGAGAAAGAATATTTCCCTATGAGAGCCGCATCGCTCACGACGGTGCCACGACTATCTCGATTACGGATATCTCATGGGCAAGTAGTCCACGGATTTTCCGGATGCGTAAGGTGCATGGATGACACAACGACGCTGACTAGATAGAGATCCCGGGTCTTGAAAACCATGTTCATTGGACATCGAAGGTGGATTCGCGACTATTACCCGTGGAGGAAACTCATGTATCTGTTCGTTGGTGAAACCGAACCCAGAAAACGCACGTGTACGAGGAGCGGCGAGGAAATAGACAAGTTGTTGAAAAATTGGAAAGACCGCCACCGCCGGAAAGAAGCAAAAGGCGCCAGAGCCGGAAAGAAGCGAAAGGCGCCAGAGCAGCTGCTGAAGGTATGGAAAACGAGGTCTGTTTTATGGGACTTGCCGTCTTTGGAAGATCCACCGTGTGCCTCACAGCCTTGATGTCATGCATATCACGAAGAACGTGTGCGAGAGTCTGCTTGGTACCCTGCTCAACATGCCGAGAGGACCAAAGATGGGCGAAAGCAAGGGCAGACTTGAAATCAATGGGCATCGTGCAGGAGCTTCACGCTATATATGATGATGATGATGATGATGATGATGATGATGATGATGATGATGATGATGATGATGATGAGGCGAAGGGACACGAGAAGTAAAGTCGTCGCAAAGGCAAAAAGGCCAAGAAGACCGGAAATGACTACCCTCCCGTGCTTCACTCTAAGTCGAGGAGATCGAGCAGTTTTTCACCTGCCTCCTAGGAGTAAAACTTCCTTACGGTTATGCGGGGAAGATAAGCAGATACCTAGACCCAGCGAAGCAGAAGTTCAGCGGGATGAAGTCTCACGACTGTCACGTGCTGATGACGCAGATACTTCCAGTTGCAATCCGTGGGATCATGGACGCGCACGTCCGTGAAACGCTATTTGGCCTATGCAACTTCTTCGACGCCATCTCTCGGAAGTCGATTGGCGTGAGGCAACTCAGAAGGCTACAGGAAGAGATCGTGGTGATACTATGCGAGCTTGAGATGTACTTCCGCCCGCATTCTTCGACGTTATGGTGCATCTGCTGGTCCATATAGTGGAGGATATCATCCAACTCGGGCGACGTTCCTCGCACAAAGATGATGCCGCTCGAAAGGATGAATGGTGTCATCAAAGGATACGTTCGCAACATGTCACGCCCGAAGGAAGCATAGCCAGGGGCTTTTCGACCAAAGAGTGCATCTCCCATCGCACGAATTATCTAGGCATCGAGAACCCTGTTGGTCTGCCCGTCAACAGCACCTCGGCAAAGCTCGCTGGATGGGGTCACCGTGAGGGTCGCGCGAAATGCATGTCGACTTCGAGGGTCGACTACCGACTTTGAAAGAGCAAACCTAGTCGCGCTACAACAGATAGACGTGGTCGATCCTTGGGTGGTAGAGCACAAAACCTTTATTTAAAAGACGCATACAATGACCGAGGCCAACAGAGGACGGACGGAGATACACTCAAAGAGCACAACTCATGTTTCACGCGTTGGTTCAAGCATAAGCTTCGTTACCCTTTACATGAGGATTCTTCCGCAGAAGAACAACTCATATTCGCCTTTGTCTGGTATGGCCGAGCACAACCTCGATGACCTATGAGGCGTCACGATATCAACGGCTACACATTCTACACCGAGGCCAAGGACATGAAGAGCGATGGTTATCGTAACTCCGGGGTAACGATGGAATCCTACACCGTAACGACAAGGACAGATACTACGGAAGGATCGAGGAGATCTGGGAGCCGAGCTCTACCGGAGAGAAGGTCCCGATGTTCCGTGTCGATGGGCCAAGAACGTCATAAAAGAAGACCGGTATTTCACCACCATGGTTATACCCGAAGCCAAATCCAAGACCATGAGCATAAGCGTCACCGCGAAAAATGAGCCATGGGTACTGGCTTCCCAAGTGGACCAATGCTTCTTCATTACCGACCCGCCAAAGCCCGGTCGTGTTGTCGTGAGGAGAGGCAAAAGGAAGATCATCGGAATGGATGGAGTAGCCAATGAGCAAGACTTGACAAATCACGGGCGACCGAGGATCGAACATGACGACGATGATGAAGTTGCAGCATACACCACAAGAAGAAGCAGGACCACCCTACCTAAAGGACGTCTGTTCCACGTAAGAACTCCATTTGCGAAAAAGAAGGGCAAGAAGATTGTGAACAGATAGCTAGCTAAGATCGATTGTATTTAAATCATAGCCTTCATTTCTCGATTGTATTTCATGGGTACTTTTTGAACTATCATGAATATTTTTAAATTTCATGGACACTCGATCTCGATCCCTCCATCACGATCGCTATCCCACCTCGCCAGATCCGGTCCCCTCGCCGAGCACCCCCAGATCCACCGGCCGCCCAAACCCCCGCACCCTCGATTCCCCTACTCGACCGCCGTCGCGACCCCCGCACCCAGCGCACCGTCTTATAAAAAATAAGTATCAAACAGCTTTTTAAATGCTACTGTCTTATAAAAAATATTACTGTTATTATTTAAACAAGTTTGAACATATTTAAACATAAATAAGTATCAAACAGCTTTTAAATGCTAAAAAAAATTTGTGGAGCACAGGAGTCGAACCCGGGACCTCCTGGTGTGAGAACTGGCTGACCGGTCGAGCTAGTAGAGTGGGCTTGACGTGGATAAGTTACAGTAGTACATAACCTGTTGGCTCGAGTTGAAATAAAAAAAAAAATACTAATGGCGCACCACGGTGAGGTGCGCCATTAGTGCTCAGACATGCTAATGGCGCACCACGGTGAGGTGCGCCATTAGTATTGTGCCCGATCCCCTGCCCTCTCCCCTTCGCCTCGATCCCCTTCCTCTCCCTCGCCAGCCTCCTCTCCTCTCGATCCACCGCCCTTGCCGCGCTGCCTGACCTCGCCTCGCCCTCGCCCTCTCCTCCCTCGCCCCCTCCTCGCCTTCCCTCTCCCTCGCCCGCCTCCCTCGGCCACCGTCCCCGCCACCTCGGCTGCTGCCGCCTCGACGCGACCCGCCCGACGCCGCCTCGACGCGACCCGCCGCCCAGCGCGCCTCGGCGCGACCCGCCGCCAGACGCCGCCTCGGCCTTGAACCCGCGCCCAGCGCCGCCTCGGCGCGACCCCGCCCGGGACGCCGCCCGACTCCGCCTCGGCGCTGCCCGCCGCCCAGCTGAAGGAAATATGCCCTAGAGGCAATAATAAAGTTATTATTTATTTCCTTATATCATGATAAATGTTTATTATTCATGCTAGAATTGTATTAACTGAAACATAATACATGTGTGAATACATAGACAAACAGAGTGTCACTAGTATGCCTCTACTTGACTAGCTCGTTAATCAAAGATGGTTATGTTTCCTAACCATAGACATGAGTTGTCATTTGATTAACGGGATCACATCATTAGGAGAATGATCTGATTGACATGACCCATTCCGTTAGCCTAGCACTTGATCGCTTTAGTATGTTGCTATTGCTTTCTTCATGACTTATACATGTTCTGTAACTATGAGATTATGCAACTCCTGCTTACGGAGGAACACTTTGGTGCTACCAAACGTCACAACGTAATCGGGTGATTATAAAGGAGTACTACAGGTGTCTCCAAAGGTACATGTTGGGTTGGCGTATTTCGAGATTAGGTTTTGTCACTCCGATTGTCGGAGAGGTATCTCCGGCCCTCTCGGTAATGCACATCACTATAAGCCTTGCAAGCAATGTGGCTAATGAGTTAGTTACGGAATGATGCATTACGTAAGGAGTAAAGAGACTTGCCGGTAACGAGATTGAACTAGGTATTGGATACCGACGATCAAATCTCGGGCAAGTAACATACCGATGACAAAGGGAACAAAGTATGTTGTTATGCGGTTTGACCGATAAAGATCTTCAGTAGAATATGTAGGAGCCAATATGGGCATCCAGGTTCCGCTATTGGTTATTGACCGAGAATAGTTCTAGGTCATGTCTACATAGTTCTCGAACCCGTAGGGTCCGCACGCTTAAGGTTTCGGCGATGCTTATATTATGAGTTTATGAGTTTTGATGTACCGAAGGAGTTCGGAGTCCCAGATGAGATCGGGGACATGACGAGGAGTCTCGAAATGGTCGAGACGTAAAGATCGATATATTGGACGACTATATTCGGAGTTCGGAAAGGTTCGAATGATTCGGTATTTTTCGAGTACCGGAGAGTTACGGGAATTCGCCGGGAGAAGTATTGGGCCTTATTGGGCCCTGCGGAAAAGAGAGAGGGCTGCCTAGGGCAGGCCGCGCCCCAAGGCCTAGTCCGAATTGGACTAGGGGAGGCCGCACCTTCCTCCCTTCCCTTCCTTCTCTCCTACTCCTACTAGGAAAGGAGGAGTCCTACTCCGGTGGGAGTAGGACTCCCCTTGGTGCGCCTCCTCCTAGGCCGCCACCCCTCCCTTGCTCCTTTATATACGGGGCAGGGGGCACCCCATGAGACACAAGTTGATCTACGGATCGTTCCTTAGCTGTGCGGTGCCCCCTCCACCATATTCCACTTCGTCATATCGTCATGAGCTTAGGCGAAGCCCTGCGCCGAGAAGTCATATCGTCATGAGCTTAGGCGAAGCCTCGTGTCGGTGGAGCATCATCATCGCCACCACGCCGTCGTCTTGACGGAACTCATCCCGACACTTTGCTGGATCGGAGTCCGGGATCGTCATCGAGCTGAACGTGTGCAGAACTCGGAGGTGCCGTACATTCGGTACTTGGATCGGTCGGATCGTGAAGACGTACGACTACATCAACCGCGTTGTTATAACGCTTCCGCTTTCGGTCTATGAGGGTACGTAGACAACACTCTCCCCTCTCGTTGCTATGCATCACCATGATCTTGCGTTATGCGTAGGAAATTTTTGAAATTACTACGTTCCCCAACAAAGTGGCATCCGAGCCTAGGTTTTTATGGTTTGATGTTTTGCACGAGTAGAACACAAGTGAGTTGTGGGCGATACAAGTCATACTGCCTACCAGCATGTCATACTTTGGTTCAGCGGTATTGTGAGATGAAGCGGCCCGGACCAACATTACGCAGACGCTTACGCAAGACTGGTTTCACCGCTACGAGCACTCGTGCTTAAAGGTGGCTGGCGGGTGTCTGTCTCTCTCACTTTAGTTGAACTGAAAGTGGCTACGCCCGGTCCTTGAGAAGGTTAAACGGAGTCTATTTGTGAAGTATTGTTGTGGTCTTGATGCGTAGGTGAGATTGGTTCTTGCTTAAGCCCGTAGCAGCCACGTAAAATTTGCAACAACAAAGTAGAGGACGTCTAACTTGTTTTTGCAGGGCATGTTGTGATGTGATATGGTCAAGACGTGATGCTATATTTTATTGTATGAGATGATCATGTTTTGTAACCGAAGTTATCGGCAATCGGCTGGAGCCCTGTAATTGCTTTACTTTATCACTAAGCGGTAGCGATAGTCGTAGAAGCAATAGATGGCGTAAACGACAACGATGCTATGATGGAGATCAAGGTGTCGCGCCGGTGACGATGGTGATCACGACGGTGATTCGAAGATGGAGATCACAAGCACAAGATGATGATGGCCATATGATATCACTTATATTGATTGCATGTGATGTTTATCCTTTATGCATCTTATTTTGCTTTGATTGACGGTAGCATTTTAAGATGATCTCTCACTAAAATTATCAAGTAGTGTTCTCCCCGAGTATGCACCGTTGCCAAAGTTCGTCGTGCCGAGACACCACGTGATGATCGGGTGTGATAAGCTCTCACGTCCATCTACAACGGGTGCAAGCCAGTTTTGCACTTGAGAATACTCAAAGTTATACTTGACGAGCCTAGCATATGCAGATATGGCCTCGGAACACGGAGACCGAAAGGTCGGCGTAAATCATATAGTAGATATGATCAACATAAGATGTTCACCATTGAAAACTACTCCATCTCACGTGATGATCGGTTATGGTTTAGTTGATTTGGATCACGTGATCACTTAGATGACTAGAGAGATGTCTATCTAAGTGGGAGTTCTTAAGTAATATGATTAATTGAACTTTAATTTATCATGAACTTAGTCCTAGTAGTATTTTGCAACTTATGTTGTAGATCAATAGCTCGCGTTGTTGCTTCCCTATGTTTTTATATGTGTTCCTAGAGAAAATTGTATTGAAAAATGTTAGTAGCAATGATGCGGATTGGATCCGTGATCTGAGGTTTATCCTCATTGCTGCACGTAAGAATTATGTCCTTAATGCACCGCTAGGTGATGGACCTATTGCAGGAGCAAATGTAGACGTTATGAGCGTTTGGCTAGCTCAATATGATGACTACTTGATAGTTTAGTGCACCATACTTAACAGCTTAGAATCGGACTTCAAAGGCGTTTTGAACGTCATGGACCATATGAGATGTTCCAGGAATTGAAGTTAATATTTCAAGCAAATACCGAGTTGAGAGATATGAAATCTCCAACAAGTTCTATAGCTAAAAGATGGAACAGAATCGCTCAACTAGTAAGCATGTTCTCAGATTATGCAGGTACTTCAATCGCTTGAATCAAGTGGGAGTTAATCTTCCAGATAAGATAGTGATTGACAGAATTCTCTAGTCACCAACACTAAGTTACTAGAACTTCGTGATGAACTATAGTATGCTAGGGATGACGAAAACGATTCCCGAGCTCTTCGTGATGTTGAAATCGACGAAGGTAGAAATCAAGAAAGAGCATCAAGTGTTGATGATTGACAAGACCACTAGTCTCAAGGAAAAGGGCAAAGGGAAGAAGGGGAACTTCAAGAAGAACGGCAAGCAAGTTGCTGCTCGAGTGAAGAAACCCAAGTCTGGACCTAAGCACGAGACTAAGTGCTTTTGCTGCAATGGAACTGGTCACTAGAAGCGGAACTACCCCAAGTATTTGGCGGATAAGAAGGATGGCAAAGTGAACAAAGGTATATTTGAGATACAGATTATTGATGTGTATTTTACTAGTGTTCGTAGCAACCCCTCGGTATTTGATCTTGGTTCAGTTGCTAAGAGTAGTAACTTGAAACGGGAGTTGCAGAATGAGCAGAAACTAGTTGAAGGGAAGTGAAGATGAGTGTTGGAAGTAGTTCCAAGATTGATATGATCATCATCGCACACTCCCTATACTTTCGGGATTAGTATGGAACCTAAATAAGTGTTATTTGGTGTTGAGCATAAGTATGATTTGATCATGTTTATTGCAATACGGTTATTCATTTAAGTAAGAGAATAAATTGTTGTTCGCTTACATGAATAAAACCTTATATGGTTACACACCCAATGAAAATGATTCATTGGATCTCGATCATAGTGATACACATATTCATAATATTGAAACCAAAAGATGCAAAGTTAATAATGATAGTGCAACTTATTTGTGGCACTGCCGTTTAGGTCATATTGGTGTAAAGCGCATGAAGAAAACTCCATGCTGATGGACTTTTGGAATCACTTGATTATGAATCATTTGATGCTTGCGAACCATGCCGTTTGGGCAAGATGACTAAAACTCCGTTCTCCGGAACAATGGAACAAGCTACTGACTTATTGGAAATAATACATACCGATGTATGCGATCCAATGAGTGTTGATGCTCGTGGCAAGTATCGTTATTTTCTGACTTTCACAAGATGATTTGAGCAGATATGGGTATATCTACTTGAAACATAAGTCTGAAATAGTTGAAAGGTTCAAAGAATTTCAGAGTGAAGTGGAAAAATCATCGTAACAAGAAAATAAAGTTTCTGCGATCTAATCGCAAAGACGAATAATTGAGTTACGAGTTTGGTCTTCAATTAAAATAATGTGGAATAGTTTCACAGCTCTCGCCACCGGAACACCACAATGTTATGGTGTGTCCGAACGTCAGAATACGCACTTTATTTGATATGGTGCGATCTATGATGTCTCTTATCGGTTTACCACTATCATTTTGGGGTTATGCATTAGAGACAATTGCATTCACGTTTAATAGGGCACCATCTAAATCACTGAGGCGACACCATATGAACTATGGTTTAACAGTAAACCTAAGTCATGCTTTCTTAAAAGTTTGGAGTTGTGATGCTTATGTGAAAAAGTTTTCACCTGATAAGCTCAAACCCAATCGGAGAAGTGCGTCTTCATAGAATACCCAAAGGTAACTATTGGGTACATCTTCTATCACAGATCCGAAGGCAAGTTTTTCGTTGCTAAGATGTATCCTTTCTAGAGAAGAAGTTTCTCTCGAAAGAAGTGAGTGGGAGGAAAGTAGAACTTGATGAGGTAATTATACCTTCTCCCTTATTGGAAAGTAGTTCATCACGTAAATCAGTTCCAAAGTGATTCCTACACCAATTAGTGAGGAAGTTAATGATGATGATCATGAAACTTCAGATCAAGTTGCTACCAAACCTCGTAGGTCTTCCAGAGTAAGATCCGCACTTGAGTAGTACGGTAATCATGTTACGGAAGTCATGTTACTAGACCATGATGAACCTACGAACTATGAGGAAGCGATGATGAGCCCAGATTCCGTGAAATGGCTTGAGGCCATAAAATCTTAGATATGATCCATGTATGAGAACAAAAGTATGGACTTTGATTGACTTGCTCGATGATCAGCAAGCCATGTTAAATAAATGGATCTTCAAGAGGAAGACGGACAACGATAGTAGTGTTACTATCTACAAAGCTCGACTTGTCACAAAAAGGTTTTCGACAAGTTCAAGGTGTTGACTACAATGAGATTTTCTCAACTGTAGCGATGCTTAAGTCTGTCCGAATCATGTTAGCAATTGCCACATTTTATGAAATCTGGCAAATGGATGTCAAAACTACATTCTTTAATGGATTTATTAAAGAAGAGTTGTATATGATGCAACGAGAAGGTTTTGTCAATCCTAAAGGAGCTAACAAAATGTGCAAGCTCCAATGATCCATCAATGGACCGTGCAAGCATCTCGGAGTTGGAATATACGCTTTGATGTGTTGATCAAAGCATATGATTTTATATGAGACTTTTGGAAAGGCCTGTATTTACAAGAAAGTGAGTGGGAGCACTACAGCCTTTACGATAAAGTATATGTGAATGACATATTGTTGATCGGAAATAATGTAGAATTATTACGCAAAGCATAAAGGAGTGTTTGAAAGGAGTTTTTCAAAGAAAGACCTCGGTGAAGCTGCTTACATATTGAGCATCAAGATCTATAGAGATAGATCAAGACGCTTGATACGCTTTTTTCAATGAATACATACCTTGACAAGATTTTGAAGTAGTTCAAAATGGAGCAGTCAAAGAAAGAGTTCTTACACTGTGTTACAAGGTGTGAGATTGAGTAAGACTCAAAACCCGACCACGGCAGAAGATAGAAAGAGAATGAAAGTCATTCCCTATGCATCAGCCATAGGTTCTATAAAGTATGTCATATCAGGTACGGATCTATTGCATACCCTACCACTAAGCTTGGCAAGGGAGTGCAATAGTGATCTAGGAGTAGATCAATGGACAGCAGTCAAAATTATCCTTAGTAGAATAAGGATGTGTTTCTCGATTATGGAAGTGAAAAAGTTTCGTCGTAAAGGGTTACGTCGATGCAAGTTTTAAACACTAATCTAGATGACTCTGAGTCTCAATCTGGATACATATTGAAAGTGGGAGCAATTAGCTAGAGTAGCTCCGTGCAGAGCATTGTAGACATAGAAATTTGCAAAATACATATGGATCTGAATGTGGCAGACCCGTTGACTAAACTTCTCTCACAAACAAAACATGATCACACCTTAGTACTCTTTGGGTGTTAATCACATAGCGATGTGAGCTAGATTATCGACTCTAGTAAACCCTTTGGGTGTTGGTCACATGTCGATGTGAACTATGGGTGTTAACCACATATAGATGTGAACTATTGATGTTAAATCACATGGCGATGTGAACTAGATTATTGACTCTAGTGCAAGTGGGAGACTGAAGGAAATATGCCCTAGAGGCAATAATAAAGTTATTATTTATTTCCTTATATCATGATAAATGTTTATTATTCATGCTAGAATTGTATTAACCGAAACATAATACATGTGTGAATACATAGACAAACAGAGTGTCACTAGTATGCCTCTACTTGACTAGCTCGTTAATCAAAGATGGTTATGTTTCCTAACCATAGACATGAGTTGTCATTTGATTAACGGGATCACATCATTAGGAGAATGATCTGATTGACATGACCCATTCCGTTAGCCTAGCACTTGATCGTTTAGTATGTTGCTATTGCTTTCTTCATGACTTATACATGTTCCCGTAACTATGAGATTATGCAACTCCGTTTACCGGAGGAACACTTTAGGTGCTACCAAACGTCACAACGTAACTGGGTGATTATAAAGGAGTACTACAGGTGTCTCCAAAGGTACATGTTGGGTTGGCGTATTTGAGAGATTAGGTTTTGTCACTCCGATTGCCTGGAGAGGTATCTCTGGCCCTCTCGGTAATGCACATCACTATAAGCCTTGCAAGCAATGTGGCTAATGAGTTAGTTACGGAATGATGCATTACGTAAGGAGTAAAGAGACTTGCCGGTAACGAGATTGAACTAGGTATTGGATACCGACGATCAAATCTCGGGCAAGTAACATACCGATGACAAAGGGAACAAAGTATGTTGTTATGCGGTTTGACCGATAAAGATCTTCAGAGAATATGTAGGAGCCAATATGGGCATCCAGGTTCCGCTATTGGTTATTGACCGAGAATAGTTCTAGGTCATGTCTACATAGTTCTCGAACCCGTAGGGTCCGCACGCTTAAGGTTTCGATGGCGGTTATATTATGAGTTTATGAGTTTTGATGTACCGAAGGAGTTCGGAGTCCCAGATGAGATCGGGGACATGACGAGGAGTCTCGAAATGGTCGAGACGTAAAGATCGATATATTGGACGACTATATTCGGAGTTCGGAAAGGTTCCGAATGATTCGGGTATTTTGAGTACCGGAGAGTTACGGGAATTCGCCGGGAGAAGTATTGGGCCTTATTGGGCCCTGCGGAAAGAGAGAGGGCTGCCTAGGGCAGGCCGCGCCCCAAGGCCTAGTCCGAATTGGACTAGGGGAGGCCGCACCTTCCTCCCTTCCCCTTCCTTCTCTCCTACTCCTACTAGGAAAGGAGGAGTCCTACTCCGGTGGGAGTAGGACTCCCCTTGGTGCGCCTCCTCCTAGGCCGCCACCCCTCCCTTGCTCCTTTATATACGGGGCAGGGGGCACCCCATGAGACACAAGTTGATCTACGGATCGTTCCTTAGCCGTGTGCGGTGCCCCTCCACCATATTCCACTTCGGTCATATCGTCATGAGCTTAGGCGAAGCCTGCGCGGAGAAGTCATATCGTCATGGAGCTTAGGCGAAGCCCTGTGTCGGTGGAGCATCATCATCGTCCACCACGCCGTCTTCGACGGAACTCATCCCCGACACTTTGCTGGATCGGAGTCCGAGGATCGTCATCGAGCTGAACGTGTGCAGAACTCGGAGGTGCCGTACATTCGGTACTTGGATCGGTCGGATCGTGAAGACGTACGACTACATCAACTGCGTTGTTATAACGCTTCCGCTTACGGTCTACGAGGGTACGAGACAACACTCTCCCCTCTCGTTGCTATGCATCACCATGATCTTGCGTGTGCGTAGGGAAATTTTTGAAATTACTACGTTCCCCAACGGTGGCATCCGAGCCTAGGTTTTTGTGGTTTGATGTTTTGCACGAGTAGAACACAAGTGAGTTGTGGGCGATACAAGTCATACCGCCTACCAGCATGTCATACTTTGGTTCAGCGGTATTGTGAGATGAAGCGGCCCGGACCGACATTACGCCAGACGCTTACGCAAGACTGGTTTCACTGCTACGAGCACTCGTGCTTAAAGGTGGCTGGCGGGTGTCTGTCTCTCTCACTTTAGTTGAACTGAGGTGTGGCTACGCCGGTCCTTGAGAAGGTTAAACGGAGTCTATTTGACGAAGTATCGTTGTGGTCTTGATGCGTAGGTGAGATTGGTTCTTGCTTAAGCCCGTAGCAGCCACGTAAAATTTGCAACAACAAAGTAGAGGACGTCTAACTTGTTTTTGCAGGCATGTTGTGATGTGATATGGTCAAGACGTGATGCTATATTTTATTGTATGAGATGATCATGTTTTGTAACCGGGTTATCGACAATCGGTCGGAGCCAGTAATTGCTTTACTTTATCACTAAGCGGTAGCGATAGTCGAGAAGCAATAGATGGCGAAAGCGACAACGATGCTATGATGGAGATCAAGGTGTCGCTACCGGTGATGATGGTGATCACGACGGTGCTTGAAGATGGAGATCACAAGCACAAGATGATGATGGCCATATCATATCACTTATATTGATTGCATGTGATGTTTATCCTTTATGCATCTTATTTTGCTTTGATTGACGGTAGCATTTTAAGATGATCTCTCACTAAAATTATCAAGTAGTGTTCTCCACGAGTATGCACCGTTGCCAAAGTTCGTCGTGTCGAGACACCACGTGATGATCGGGTGTGATAAGCTCTACGTCCATCTACAACGGGTGCAAGCCAGTTTTGCACGCCAGAATACTCGAGTTATACTTGACGAGCCTAGCATATGCAGATATGGCCTCGGAACACGGAGACCGAAAGGTCGAGCGTGAATCATATAGTAGATATGATCAACATACGATGTTCACCATTGAAAACTACTCCATCTCACGTGATGATCGGTTATGGTTTAGTTGATTTGGATCACGTGATCACTTAGATGACTAGAGAGATGTCTATCTAAGTGGGAGTTCTTAAGTAATATGATTAATTGAACTTTAATTTATCATGAACTTAGTCCTAGTAATATTTTGCAAATTATGTTGTAGATCAATAGCTCGCGTTGTTGCTTCCCTATGTTTTTATATGTGTTCCTAGAGAAAATTGTATTGAAAAATGTTAGTAGCAATGATGCGGATTGGATCCGTGATCCGAGGTTTATCCTCATTGCTGCACGGAAGAATTATGTCCTTAATGCACCGCTAGGTGACAGACCTATTGCAGGAGCAAATGTAGACGTTATGAACGTTTGGCTAGCTCAATATGATGACTACTTGATAGTTTAGTGCACCATACTTAACAGCTTAGAATCGGACTTCAAAGACGTTTTGAACGTCATGGACCATATGAGATGTTCCAGGAATTGAAGTTAATATTTCAAGCAAATACCCGAGTTGAGAGATATGAAATCTCCAACAAGTTCTATAGCTAAAATATGGAAGAGAATCGCTCAACTAGTAAGCATGTTCTCAGATTGTCTGGGTACTTCAATCGCTTGAATCAAGTGGGAGTTAATCTTCCAGATAAGATAGTGATTGACAGAATTCTCTAGTCACCAACACTAAGTTACTAGAACTTCGTGATGAACTATAGTATGCAAGGGATGACGAAAACGATTCCCGAGCTCTTCGTGATGTTGAAATCGACGAAGGTAGAAATCAAGAAAGAGCATCAAGTGTTGATGATTGACAAGACCACTAGTCTCAAGGAAAAGGGCAAAGGGAAGAAGGGAACTTCAAGAAGAACGGCAAGCAAGTTGCTGCTCGAGTGAAGAAACCCAAGTCTGGACCTAAGCACGAGACTAAGTGCTTTTTGCTGCAATGGAACTGGTCACTAGAAGCGGAACTACCCCAAGTATTTGGCGGATAAGAAGGATGGCAAAGTGAACAAAGGTATATTTGAGATACAGATTATTGATGTGTATTTTACTAGTGTTCGTAGCAACCCTCGGTATTTGATACTGGTTCGGTTGCTAAGAGTAGTAACTTGAAACGGGAGTTGCAGAATGAGCGAAAACTAGTTGAAGGGGAAGTGAAGATGAGTGTTGGAAGTAGTTCCAAGATTGATATGATCATCATCGCACACTCCCTATACTTTCGGGATTAGTATGGAACCTAAATAAGTGTTATTTGGTGTTGAGCATAAGTATGATTTGATCATGTTTATTGCAATACGGTTATTCATTTAAGTAAGAGAATAAATTGTTGTTACATTTACATGAATAAAACCTTATATGGTTACACACCCAATGAAAATGATTCATTGGATCTCGATCATAGTGATACACATATTCATAATATTGAAACCAAAAGATGCAAAGTTAATAATGATAGTGCAACTTATTTGTGGCAATCGCCGTTTAGGTCATATTGGTGTAAAGCGCATGAAGAAAACTCCATGCCGATGGACTTTTGGAATCACTTGATTATGAATCATTTGATGCTTGCGAACCATGCCGCTTTGGGCAAGATGACTAAAACTCCGTTCTCCGGAACAATGGAACAAGCTTGACTTATTGGAAATAATACATACCGATGTATGCGATCCAATGAGTGTTGATGCTCGTGGCAAGTATCGTTATTTTCCGACTTTCACAAGATGATTTGAGCAGATATGGGTATATCTACTTGAAACATAAGTCTGAAATAGTTGAAAGGTTCAAAGAATTTCAGAGTGAAGTGGAAAAATCATCGTAACAAGAAAATAAAGTTTCTGCGATCTAATCGCAAAGACGAATAATTGAGTTACGAGTTTGGTCTTCAATTAAAATAATGTGGAATAGTTTCACAGCTCACGCCACCGAACACCACAATGTTATGGTGTGTCCGAACGTCAGAATTCGCACTTTATTTGATATGGTGCGATCTATGATGTCTCTTATCGGTTTACCACTATCATTTTGGGGTTATGCATTAGAGACTGCATTCACGTTTAATAGGGCACCATCTAAATCACCGAGACGACACCATATGAACTATGGTTTAACAGTAAACCTAAGCTGTCGTTTCTTAAAAGTTTGGAGTTGTGATGCTTATGTGAAAAAGTTTTCACCTGATAAGCTCAAACCCAATCGGAGAAGTGCGTCTTCATAGAATACCCAAAGGTAACTATTGGGTACATCTTCTATCACAGATCCGAAGGCAAGTTTTTCGTTGCTAAGATGTATCCTTTCTAGAGAAGAAGTTTCTCTCGAAAGAAGTGAGTGGGAGGAAAGTAGAACTTGATGAGGTAATTATACCTTCTCCCTTATTGGAAAGTAGTTCATCACGTAAATCAGTTCCAAAGTGATTCCTACACCAATTAGTGAGGAAGTTAATGATGATGATCATGAAACTTCAGATCAAGTTGCTACCAAACCTCGTAGGTCTTCCAGAGTAAGATCCGCACTGAGTAGTACGGTAATCATGTTCTGGAAGTCATGTTACTAGACCATGATGAACCTACGAACTATGAGGAAGCGATGATGAGCCCAGATTCCGTGAAATGGCTTGAGGCCATAAAATCTTAGATATGATCCATGTATGAGAACAAAAGTATGGACTTTGATTGACTTGCTCGATGATCAGCAAGCCATGTTAAATAAATGGATCTTCAAGAGGAAGACGGACAACGATAGTAGTGTTACTATCTACAAAGCTCGACTTGTCACAAAAAGGTTTTCGACAAGTTCAAGGTGTTGACTACAATGAGATTTTCTCAATCGTAGCGATGCTTAAGTCTGTCCGAATCATGTTAGCAATTGCCACATTTTATGAAATCGGCAAATGGATGTCAAAACTACATTCTTTAATGGATTTATTAAAGAAGAGTTGTATATGATGCAACCAGAAGGTTTTGTCAATCCTAAAGGAGCTAACAAAATGTGCAAGCTCCAAATGATCCATCAATGGACTGGTGCAAGCATCTCGGAGTTGGAATATACGCTTTGATGTGTTGATCAAAGCATATGATTTTATCTGAGACTTTGGAAAGGCCTGTATTTACAAGAAAGTGAGGGGGAGCACTACAGCCTTTTCCGATAAAGTATATGTGAATGACATATTGTTGATCGGAAATAATGTAGAATTATTACGCAAAGCATAAAGGAGTGTTTGAAAGGAGTTTTTCAAAGAAAGACCTCGGTGAAGCTGCTTACATATTGAGCATCAAGATCTATAGAGATAGATCAAGACGCTTGATACGCTTTTTTCAATGAATACATACCTTGACAAGATTTTGAAGTAGTTCAAAATGGAGCAGTCAAAGAAAGAGTTCTTACCTGTGTTACAAGGTGTGAGATTGAGTAAGACTCAAAACCCGACCACGGCAGAAGATAGAAAGAGAATGAAAGTCATTCCCTATGCATCAGCCATAGGTTCTATAAAGTATGTCATATCAGGTACGGATCTATTGCATACCCTACCACTAAGCTTGGCAAGGAGTGCAATAGTGATCTAGGAGTAGATCAATGGACAGCGGTCAAAATTATCCTTAGTAGAATAAGGATGTGTTTCTCGATTATGGAAGTGAAAAAGGTTCACGTAAAGGGTTACGTCGATGCAAGTTTTAAACACTAATCTAGATGACTCGAGTCTCAATCTGGATACATATTGAAAGTGGGAGCAATTAGCTAGAGTAGCTCCGCAAGAGCATTGTAGACATAGAAATTTGCAAAATACATATGGATCTGAATGTGGCGGACCCGTTGACTAAACTTCTCTCACAAACAAAACATGATCACACCTTAGTACTCTTTGGGTGTTAATCACATAGCGATGTGAGCTAGATTACTGACTCTAGTAAACCCTTTGGGTGTTGGTCACATGTCGATGTGAACTATGGGTGTTAACCACATATAGATGTGAACTATTGATGTTAAATCACATGGCGATGTGAACTAGATTATTGACTCTAGTGCAAGTGGGAGACTGAAGGAAATATGCCCTAGAGGCAATAATAAAGTTATTATTTATTTCCTTATATCATGATAAATGTTTATTATTCATGCTAGAATTGTATTAACCGGAAACATAATACATGTGTGAATACATAGACAAGCAGAGTGTCACTAGTATGCCTCTACTTGACTAGCTCGTTAATCAAAGATGGTTATGTTTCCTAACCATAGACATGAGTTGTCATTTGATTAACGGGATCACATCAATAGGAGAATGATCTGATTGACATGACCCATTCCGTTAGCCTAGCACTTGATCGTTTAGTATGTTGCTATTGCTTTCTTCATGACTTATACATGTTCCTGTAACTATGAGATTATGCAACTCCGTTTACCGGAGGAACACTTTGGTGCTACCAAACGTCACAACGTAATCGGGTGATTATAAAGGAGTACTACAGGTGTCTCCAAAGGTACATGTTGGGTTGGCGTATTTCGAGATTAGGTTTTGTCACTCCGATTGTCGGAGAGGTATCTCTGGGCCCTCTCGGTAATGCACATCACTATAAGCCTTGCAAGCAATGTGGCTAATGAGTTGAATTACGGAATGATGCATTACGTAAGGAGTAAAGAGACTTGCCGTAACGAGATTGAACTAGGTATTGGATACCGACGATCAAATCTCGGGCAAGTAACATACCGATGACAAAGGGAACAAAGTATGTTGTTATGCGGTTTGACCGATAAAGATCTTCAGAGAATATGTAGGAGCCAATATGGGCATCCAGGTTCCGCTATTGGTTATTGACCGAGAATAGTTCTAGATCATGTCTACATAGTTCTCGAACCCGTAGGGTCCGCACGCTTAAGGTTTCGATGGCCGGTTATATTATGAGTTTATGAGTTTTGATGTACCGAAGGAGTTCGGAGTCCCAGATGAGATCGGGGACATGACGAGGAGTCTCGAAATGGTCGAGACGTAAAGATCGATATATTGGACGACTATATTCGGACTTCGGAAAGGTTCCGAGTGATTCGGGTATTTTTCGGAGTACCGGAAAGTTACGGGAATTCGCCGGGAGAAGTATTGGGCTTTATTGGGCCATACGGAAAAGAGAGAGGGGCTGCCTAGGGCAGGCCACGCGCCCCCCAAGGCCTAGTCCGAATTGGACTAGGGGAGGCCGCACCTTCCTCCCTTCCCTTCCTTCTCTCTCCTACTCCTACTAGGAAAGGAGGAGTCCTACTCCCGGGAGTAGGACTCCCCTGTGCGCCTCCTCCTAGGCCGGCCACCCCTCCCTTGCTCCTTTATATACGGGGGCAGGGGGGCACCCCATGAGACACAAGTTGATCTACGGATCGTTCCTTAGCCATGTGCGGTGCCCCCCTCCACCATATTCCACTTCGGTCATATCGTCGCGGAGCTTAGGCGAAGCCCTACGTCGGAGAAGTCATATCGTCGTGGAGCTTAGGCGAAGCCCTGCGTCGGTGGAGCATCATCATCGTCACCACGCCGTCGTGCTGACGGAACTCATCCCCGACACTTTGCTGGATCGGAGTCCGGGGATCGTCATCGAGCTGAACGTGTGCGAGAACTCGGAGGTGCCGTGACGTTCGGTACTTGGATCGGTCGGATCGTGAAGACGCACGACTACATCAACCGCGTTGTTATAACGCTTCCGCTTTCGGTCTACGAGGGTACGTAGACAACACTCTCCCCTCTCGTTGCTATGCATCACCATGATCTTGCGTGTGCGTAGGAAATTTTTTGAAATTACTACGTTCCCCAACAGACGCCGCCTCGACCCCGCCCCGACGATGCTGCCCCACCTCGACCCCGCCCCGACGCCGCCTCGACGCGACCCGCCGCCTCGGACGCCGCCCGTCCACACCACCGTCAGCCGAGCACCACCACCCCGTGAGCTCCCCTCCTCCTCCCCTCCTCCTCCCTCCTCCCTCCTCCCCTCCTCTCATTTTCTTGTTAACACGAGGATCAGTAGTACTTTACTAGTAGTAGTACTGTATTAGCAATGATATCTTGGATGTGTGGATCGATGGGTACTTGCTGGATGTTCTTGACTCGCATGTGCAGTCCTTTTGGTGCTTTCAAGTCCCAGAATGTGCCCTGGTTGAAATTGTAGAGAATAATTTGATTTATTGTAGGGGTACAACTGTTTCTGCTTGTAGATCATTCATCATGTTGGTATGGATTCGAATGGATATTTGTCTTTACCGTAGGAGTTTAATGTACTTGAGGAATTTTCAATTGGATTATGTAGACACCAAGTACCAGTCCTTACCGACGTTTTCAAGCCCCAAAATGTACCTTTCTTGAAATTCGTAGGGGATACTAATTTGATCTAATCTTGTACTACATTTGGTTCTGCTGTAGCTTAACAAATCGACTTAATTCTCTTCTAATGGTACTGATCTTTAAATTAGTCCATGAGTGGTACCGTATTAGCAATGATGAATTGGATTGGTTGGGTATATGGATCCATGTGTACTTCTTTGGATCTTTGACTAGCCGGTGCCGGTCCTCTCGATGTTTTCAAGTCCCGTAATGTGCCTTCTTTGAAATTCGTGAGGGGATAATCTGATTTATTGTAGAACTAGTACTACAACCTGCTGTCTTTGTAGCCCATGCCTCGTGTTGGAGTGAATTCGAATGGATAATTGTCTTAAGTTTGCTCCTCATAACAACGCCATCGGGCAATCCTTGGCTTAAGTTTGCTCATAACTTTTGTCTCTTGCAATGATGTGCCTTTTGAAGAGGACCGTGATGCATGTTATATACACCCTATGTTGTCCATGATCATTGTCCTTGTGTTTTCGTGAAAACAACCCTCCAAAGGTGTGGTGTTGGGTTTGGTTTAGTAGCTCATGCTTGGTTGTATCACACATTGTTCCAATCTTAAGATTTTGCTACCTACGATAGGTGTGTCTCGAGATTCTTTGTTGATTATGATGGAACTGTAGAAAAATTCAGGGTATTGGCGTGTTATCGATGAGCCTCTTTGTGATTTTAGATGAAGGGGCCGACACGGTGCCAATGCACGATGTTATTAGAGCCTCTTTGTGATTTTTGAACCAAGTATGTTACGAACATTACGATGGCTGTGTTTGATGTAGAGTTCGACATTGGTTTGGAGTCAAACTTTTTTTTTGTTTCTCTGTAACAATTCATCAACTTAGCCAACCAAAGGATTGGTTCTATCAGATCTACATGTTTCTTTCCTTGCTTTAATTGTGTACCACTTAATCTTTTGCATCTTTCCTTTGTACATTCATAAATAAAGGCTGGAGGCTTGGACTTAAGCATCTTACCTTACCTGTTGCAAACGCGTTGATATTTTGTGTAAATAAAGGCTGCTGTACTACTTGTGATGTCTTTGCTAGTTGTGATTTTGTCAAGTGATGCTGCTGCTACTTGTGATCTTCTAAAATGACCCCTTTCTCCTGAAACGTTGATTAATTTCCGTTTCGGTTGAGAAATGGGGCACTCCTAGGTCAAGAAAATTAGCAAAGGTCATGCCCAATTTTTTGACCTAGAAGGTGCCCGATTCTCAACGAAATAAAATTAATTTGCTTTAGTGGTTGGATTAGTTTAGTATTTTATTCACACACTCACACTCAGATACACTCACCCACATAAGTATTCAAAGACTTTGAAAAAATAGTACAAATTAAGGAAAGGCAATACCATTTCAGACGCTTGTCTTCTAAAAGAAGAGTGAACTTTCTAGACACACCCCTCAAGAACTAGGTTACCACGAGAACGTGGACTTGGACCTTAGCAACAACACACTAATGTGTTCTATCCCAAAACACCTAGGCAATATCACAAACATCTCTCAATTGTTCCTTGACAATAACCAACTTTTTGGCGACATTCCTCGAGAATTAGGTTATTTGGTCAACTTAGAGATCTTGTTCCTTGACAATAACCAACTTTTTGACCAAACTTTGTTTCTATTTAGAGAGAAACATGGCCCACAACGATGAGGCCGGGGGTTCGGGCGGCAAGGCATTCTGGGAGCTGTCCCAGGAGATGGAGGAACAACCTCACTTGTATGAGGTCACGCCTTTCCCACCGATCCCGAGACCACGGATGGTGCCGCCGAGGATGACCACACCGATGCCACCACCGATGGTGCCGCCGAGGATGCCACCATCGATGATGGCGGCGCGCCTGAGATGGCAGCCAACCGAAGAGGCAACGGAAGGACTGGCGCCTGATCGTGCTCCGCACCCTCAAGGAGGAAGTTATCAAGTGGACTCCAACGGGAATCCAACGCGCCGAACGAATAGTCAAGGGTACTCGCTTCAGCTCGGGTGCATTGTCCGGAGCACCGCCTCGATCAACACCGAGAACCCGAGGCATCCCGACCGAGGGAATTTATGCAACCTCCTCTTCACGAAGCTGCATTTAACGATACAAGTTCCCCGCTGAATTTGAAAACACAAGCCTCAAAGGGAATAAAGTGAACAATGCTGCCCTCACGAAGATGAGCAAGGCCCTGTCTACTTGGAAAAGCAATGTGAAGAGAATGATCGAGAAAGGTGAGAGTTATCAAGATCAAGGAGAAAAATCCTTCGATCACCGAAGATGACTACAACGACTTCAAGATCAATTGCTCGAGCACCGCAAGCTCCCAATCAAGTGAGTGGGGAAACAAATGCGGAGCTGAACATAGGGGAACACACACTCGGTCCCGGCGGTTACAGAGTGGCGGAGCCTATATGGGACAAGGAGGAGGCGGACCGTGCCGAGCAAGGCCTACCGCCCCTCTTCGATACATACGGTGACAAGCAGACCAAAAACTTTGTCAGGGCCCGGTACAAGAAGGACCCGAAAACAAAGGAGCTTACCACGGATCCGAAGACCAGGCAGCTTGAGCTTGTTCTGGTAAGGAATACACCCCCACGTAATTAGCTCCATATGGTTGCATTCTAATTAATGAAGCCAATTTCTAAATGGTTCACATTCCTTCCGCAGCGTTCGAAAGCGATGGCAGGCTGGGTCGACTCAGAGCAACCCTTGGGACACCACTCTAAATAGGGGGTTGAATGTAATGAAGAACAAGGATAAGCTCGAAGCCGACGTCACCGGTCGTGGTGGCCGCAAAGGCTTGTCGACAAAATGGGGTCATACTATATCATTTGGTGTGCGGAAGGAGAAAAAGACCAGCTCGGAAAGCCAAAGCGAGAGGTTCAAGAACTCAAGGCACAGGTGGCGCGGATTCCGGCAATTGTCCAAGAGCAAGTGGAACAACGACTCGGAGCGACGATCACCGCCCTTGTGCCTACCTTGATCTCGGGGTTGAGTGCGTGGATTGCGGGCGGCCAACAGGGGCCGCCCCCGATTCCTAGCTTCACGGCCAGCAACTCGCATAATGCGATGGCGGGGCCATTGGTGCCTTCGGCGGAGGCGGCATTGGTGTCTTCGACGTCGGCACGAGAGCTTAATGCACCCGGGTGTACGCCGGCCGGCACCTCTGCAGCAAGCGGCCCCTCAATCAGCCGCACGCCGTTGGCGGTGCCTCTACATTAGCCGAGCTCGACGCCATCATCACGGTAACTAATTAAGCCTCTCTCGGCCGAGGACTTCATCTCCTTGCCTTTTGATCGGGCATCCTCGACGCCCTACATGTTTTCGCAGGGCGCCGCCGACGCCTGCGCACTCTCCTCCACTTCGTGAACAACGAGTTGGTCGATGTCGCCAAGGGCAAAATCGTTCAACCGGCAACCCTTGTTCCACGGTACCCAGATGCCACCCAACTTGTTTAGGGTTCAACCGGTTCGGTGCTGCCAAAGGCGATGACTTGTTACCTTCGAATCGACCCGTCGGGGCCGACGATGATGACGTGATGACCCTCGCGTCTGCCGAGCTGGCCCCTCGCTTTGGTCAAGAGCCAGATTCGTTTGGGGCGGGGACACCACCCCAAAGACAACACCGCCCGGTCGTCTGCGGCGCCAAGTCGGCCCCATGGCAAGACCGCCAGAACGGTGCCGGACATCCCTATGCCATCGGATCCAAACATGCATATGGCACAGGATCGTAACGACGACGCATTTACGACTATGATACATTTGGCAACGTCGATCAAGATTTTGCCGAGCATGGGTGCGATGGCGACTTCATGGGGCCTCCTTCTCAAGAACCAAACCCAACAAAAGACGTGTGCGATCTAGCTCGTACCACGGAGAAGCCAAGTTGCAACAGCGCCGCCGCTGCTCAGCTCTCGTGGAGACGCCTCCG
The DNA here is from genome assembly GCA_021605145.1 of Aegilops bicornis. Taxonomy (NCBI): domain Eukaryota; kingdom Viridiplantae; phylum Streptophyta; class Magnoliopsida; order Poales; family Poaceae; genus Aegilops; species Aegilops bicornis. Next base: position 111,002,063 of record CM038671.1, read on the forward strand.
GTGCCGACTTCACCGAGCCTCGAGATAGGCGAGGTGCGAAATATTATCAGCCCCAACACACTCAAGAAGGCGGTCTGTGAGCAAAACTTGGTCCCATTACAGGAGAAGAAGAAGGCACGCAAAAGAAAGACTAAGAAGGGTGCGAGCCAGCCGGCACCGAGTACGATCCGTGCTCAGGACGGGCCACCTTCACCGCAGGATATCTCGAGGAGGGTGCATGTGGCGGGTAGGGCGATGCTACCGACAAATATGCTCAATGCTGCAACCGGTGCTATGCGGAGTCTCGCATGATGTTGTTCTTTCTTTGGAGAAGCGGCGTCTCGTGGAGAAGGATGTGGCATACCGGTTTTCGCGGCCAAGGTGCCAGAGGGCAAGGGCTTTGTGGATAACTCCATCGGGCGACGATCGTCCTGCGCTTTGATGACATCCACGCTATGTTGAACCTTCATCCGCTGCACTACACTTTCGTTCGGCTATTTTCACGAGTATGGAGATGCGGATCATTCGCGACAAGACCCCGGACATCGTGATAGTTGACCCCTTCTACATGCGTGCCAAGATCTTGGGCAGCTGGGGACCGCAAGTCGCGAAGTTCTTACCTCGAAGGCGTCATTCGGCAAACCAAGATAAGGATAACTTCCTCGTGCCTTACTTTCCCGAGTAAGTCCTCCCCTCAACCGCCCGTAACATATGAATTCTTACATTTCGATCGCTTTTTCTTTTAACATTCCGTGTTTTTCTGCGGTGACACACGTTGCACGCTCATCCTCCTAAGCCCCAAATATTCCATGGCCACGATTTTCGACCCGGACCGTCGATCGAACGTAGACTACACAAATGTCAAGAAGGTTCTTGATGATGTTCTCCCGGCCACGCCAAATCTGGAGGCACCTTCACCAGGCCTATTCGTGAAGTACGGCAAGCACGTCTTCTCCCACAATCTGACGTTACGCTGCGTCAAGCGGCCGCTGGCGGTCGAAGGGTGCCTACTACGCCATCCATCACATGCGGGCGATCGACGGGACCATCATCAACTTCGCTACCGAGTAAACTCCAAGATTGGGCCGCGGCGTGTCGGCAATCCAGACGCGGACCTCCGACAAGAATTCTTTCGCATCCAAATGGAGTTTGCGGAAATCATCCATCAAGATGTCCTTCGTACCTCGGGGTAGTTCTACCTCAGAAATCAACCGTCCAACAGTGACATCGACACAATGCTAAAAATGCAGGATGACAACGCCCGTTCTTTCAATACTCCCACGATAGACGGCGGCTTCATCCACACTCCGGTCCCTTGAGTCGAGTTGTCTAGTTCTGAAACATCGATTGGCTCATGTTGTAATTAAACTTTAATGAACTTGTAGTATGTCTCTTTGGTTTCGAGAGTCGTTCAACTTAGATGTAATCGATGCTATTAATGTCTTGCTTTTCTCTTCCGATCGCTCGCTTGCATACTTATATATTGCTTATGTATTGTGCGTGAATTGGTACTAACGTTTCGTTTGGCTAGTGCATAGCGATGCCGATGTATGTCGTGGTACAAGGGTAAGGTTCCTGAGTCTACGATGATCGGGAGGAGTGTCGGAGACAGGTTCACCGATTCAGCGGTAACAGTTACAAAGGGTACACCACTAGGGCCGAGGCCGAATCTAGATACGCCCGCTATCTAGCGGGAGAGGGAGGGAGCGTTGGAGGAACCGGATGAAGACGAAGTTTCATCGTGATGATGCTCATTGTGATGACCGCAGCTCTCTTCTATGTGATGGTAGTTTAGATGATCGATATCGACTTGTAATGTGAAGACAAACTTCGCTACTGCGGTCTCGAGACTTGTAATATAATGTTCTATCTTTGTTCGGTCTTTTCAATTCGGAGACTAATATGATGAATTGTATTCGGAGACTAATATGATGAATTGTATTCAAAGACTAATCTTCTATTGTATTTGATGAATCTATTGTTGATGTGTGCTGTCTATATTTTGTCAAATTATACATTTTGTAATCTGTGCAAAAAACAGAAAATAAAAAAATAAAAAAAAACCTAATATTCATACTAATGGCGCATCACTGGGTAGTGCGCCATTAGTATGCTGCGGTTACTAATGGCGCATCCAGAGGTGGTGCGCCATTAGTATGCCAAAGCACCTGGGTATACATGCCCTCGGGAGGCATGCTAATGGCGCACTGGCATATACTAATGGCGCACTGTGGTGCGCCATTAGTATACCAGATATTAATGGCGCACTGTGAGGTGCGCCATTAGTAAATATTACTAATGGCGTGCTATTAATGGCGCACCAGTGATGCGCCATTAATGGCCAAATTAGGTGCGCCATTAGTAGTGCTTTTTCTAGTAGTGATACTTGACATGCGAAGGTCCAACATCGGGGATGGCAATTCGCTTGATATTCATGAGGGATCTTTCTACCATTCTAACATGCATAGAAAACAAGAAGTAAAACAATCACAAATAAACATATATTATGAAATAGTATGGCTCCTTCATGGACGTTCTTCCAAGTCGGCTCCGACTCCGATGACCATCTAGGAACTCCATCTTGTTTGTCACGCCGGGACGCCAAGCCACCAACCTGATCTCTATTATCCAACTACTACAACTAGTAATGAATTTTACATAGAGTCGCAAGTTGACACGCAGGTCGTTATACAATATAATGACAGCACTTTGGCACACTATTCACATCAAATCCTGCAAAACAGAGTTATGCATAAAATCACATTCTACCGGTTTGTGTGTCGAGTACGAAATACATCTGCACTCCAATCACGCCGATTTTTCTGATCTGACTGATCTCATCGATCATCGCGAATCCGATTTGGATTTACGTTTCACTGTTAACCCCGATGGAGGATAACCGACTAGTAGGGGTAGGTTGTGTCACGACCATCGATTCCGATTGACCGAAAACATAGCCACATCGATCCCCATGTGTAGTTGATCTCATCAACTGTGCACATAGCCGATCTCATAAACGACGATAGATCTCATCTGCCGCCTCCATACATCTAATATGCATACGATCTGAATCCAAATCCTATAGCAGAGGCTCTGATACCACTGTTGGGTTCTATGGTACGGTGCGTCGACTGCAAATTAAAATTTCCCTACGCGCAGAACAACCAGGAACATGCTGCGGGAGATGGATCACATATCGTTACCACTAGACGCGCAGTGCCGCGTAGCGGAAGAAGAGTTGGGGCAGCGCGTCCGTGTGGTTTGTCTCCTCCTTGTCCGATCTCCCATGAACAGCCGGCCGTTGGATCCCTCGTACAGGTTCGCCGGAGCGGCGCAAGTGCACCGCCTCTAACGGTATCCGCGCGTGCAGGAGGAACGTCATGCGGCGGACTACTAGGTCCGATCACACAACCAGCAGCGAGTGGAGGTGTCTATTCGCAACACACGCAAACCTTAGTGACAGCGCCGAAGCGATCAACCTGATAAGTGTGCCGCACCTCCACTTTATATAGGCGTCCATCGAGGGCTCAACACTTGGGCCTCGCACGGACCCTAAAGCCCACAAGTCTACTCGGCCATAATCCGAATAGAGCTTAGATCCAGTGTCCTCGGATCCGTCCTCGTAGGTTCCTTCCCTTAAGCGCGCGACCCCTTAGGTTCAAGCCGGCTTGGTCGCAGTTCGGATCACCTCCGAACTGCACTGTTGGTAGCGGCCTCTAGCAAGGCATACCGAACACCAAGTAAACTATGAAGCTGGTTAGGCGAACCTATACATCACACTTCCATTTCTTTTGCCACGCGATATATGTTGTCGAGCTCAAGGCGAGTCTGTCATCCTTCTACTAGCCCGACCTCTTTCTTTTTCTAGTGATGCCTACTATAATTCGGATTATCTCATAATCCTTGTCGCATGACCATGCTTATCCTGGTCAGATCACATGAGGGGCCCACAGTATATCTCTCCTAGTCAGAGGGGCAAATCCCATCTTGCTCGACCATGTCTCGCAGCATGGGTCTAGACAAGCCCGAAACCTACCTTTGTAATTACCCAGTTACGGAGTAGCGTTTGGTCGGCCCAAAGCAGGTCTGTCACCATCCCGAGTACATGCGCCAGCTCAGGTCTTAGGACATAGAACGTATGTTGTACTAGAGGCTCGCAGATGACATATCGATGCGTCTCATAGTTGGGTCTGTCCGACTCAGACCTTATCTCAACTCGGATCCAACTACGTCGAATCCGACCAGACCTTTTCAAGTCCATATTATCCAGTTAGCATCCAATGCTTCATGGCTAGTGAGACCATGCCATCGACCATGTCATATGCTAGTCTAGTCGGCAGCGCGTCCATACAGCCCTTTCGACTAGGGACCTTTTAGGACTATCATCATACAATGCATAGTCCCACAAATAAGTCACGTACTTGCTGATACACATCATTGATAATGTCCAACGACTATATTTATTCATAAACACATAGGAAATATCATCATACATGATTGCCTCTATGGCATATCTCCAACATTCTTCTCCTCCCGCGGCTAGGGTGGCCGCACCACCTGTGGCGCTCGCAACTCCCGCTAGCCAGCGGGCCAGGGCGGGCGGGGAGTACGGACAGGCGGCCTTCGTAATCCCCTCCCCCTACGCGCCTACGCCCCAGGGCGTCGGGTCGAGGCCGACGTCGACGGGGCTTTGGAGACCCCCTCTGTTGCTCACGGCAGCTCATGTAGCTTCTTCGACGGGTGCAGCCCCGCAGTGTGTCCGGGGTGAGGCTGGAGGCCGTACTTCGTGCGGGGCCACTCGGGAGGACGGCATTGCTTTTGGAGGATTTCGGATCCGGTATCTGTGGGGCGGCAGATGAGCTGCCGACTCCAGGATCTTCCGAAGGTTGACTACATGCAGCAACGGTGCGCTATGAGGGCGACCAAGCTTCATGACATTGAGGCCACTACTGGTATGTCGGTCAACACTACTAATTCCATTTTGCATTTTTCTAATAATGAGATTATTAATAATGCAAATCAATTAGGAGTTTCACTAGGTAGTAATGATAGTGAAATCTCTATGTCTGTTAATGATATCCTGGATTTGGAAGCAGAACGCGCTTTAGAAATGATTCAGAACTTAGCAGCGGTCAAACCTATGAATGACTCTGATATAGATGCATTGGGAGTTAGGGTGCTTGATAATTTTTGGGCGGACCTTGCACCGTCCCTTCCTGAGTCAGAGGAAGAGGATGACACTTTCGAGGGTGAAGTTGTTAGATCCACGAAGCCCGGTTGTGAGGACCAGGTGGAGGATCAAAACAAACCTAAACGCAAGTGGAAGCGGAAGATTACCCGGCTTCGGCGGTGCGCAGGAGTGCTAGGATCCGTACTACTAAAAAAATTCATGACGGAATATGAGAGGAATCTTTTGGAATAGCAGAGGTCTGAAAGACTTGGCTAAAATAAGGTTTCTTGCAGATGCTTCCATCGAGTATAGGTTGGGTTTTATTGCTCTCTCGGAAACTGGTAGAGATATTTTTTCTCCCCAGTTTCTTAGTACCTTATCAGGAGGTGTGGATTTTGATTGGCACTGCCTCCCTCCGAGAGGAAGATCGGGAGGGATCTTACTCGGAGTTAGATGCGAATCGCTAGAAGTGAGAAGTGTCGTGATGGGAGATTTGGCAGTTAAGTTTCGGGTTAGGTCGAAGGCCGGGGTTTAATTGGGTACTCGTGGCGGTATATGGTGCCGCACAGCCCGAAATCAAACCGGAGTTTTTGGTAGATCTAGTTTGAATTCGCGGTTCTGAGCAGCTTCCAATCTTGGTTGGGGGTGATTTCAACATTATTAGAAGGAGAGAGGAAAACAACAATGATAATTTCGATGGCAGGTGGTCGTTTATGTTCAATACCATCACTGAAAGCTTGGATCTGAGAGAGATAGAGCTTTTGGGTAGAAAGTTCACCTGGGCTAATACCTTGCCAAACCTGACGTTTGAGAAGTTGGATCGAGTCCTTGCGAGCATCGAATGGGAACAGAAGTTTCCCTTGGTAACAGTCCAGGCGCTTTCGCACGGAATTTTGGACCACATGCCATTACTAGTGGACTCCGGTGAGGCAACCCACATGGGGAACAAAAACTCTTTTTCGTTCGAACTGGCGTGGTTTGAAAGAGAAGGATTCTTGGATCTAGTAGCCAGGGAATGGGCTAAGGATGCAGGAGGTAGAACTTCGATTGAGCGCTGGCAGAATAAGATACGGAACTTGAGGAGTTTTTTGCGCGGGTGGGCTAAGCATATTAGTGGATTTATAAGGCTGAAAAGAAAAGGCTCCTTACACTTATTCAGTCCCTAGATTTAAAAGCCGAGTCCACAATCCTTCACACTACGGAGCTTACTGCTAAACTTGAGGCGGAGATGAGATTGAAAGAGCTTCTCCGTGAAGAGGAATTGAAGTGGGCGCTGCAGGCTAAGGTTCGCAAAGTTGTCCAGGGGACGCGAACACTCAATTCTTTCACATGATCGCTAATGGCAAGCACAGAAAGAAAAGAATCTTTCAGCTTGAACAAGACGAAGGAACGATTTTAGGACAAGAAAACCTAAAATTATACATAACCAAATACTACAAGCGGTTGTTTGGGCCTCCAGAGGATAATTGTGTGTCCCTGGATGAGTCTAGGATTGAGTATGTTCCTCAACTAGCTGCCGATGAGAATGATATTTTGACTGCCCCATTTTCGGAGAAAGAGGTGTTTGTAGCCATTTCACAGATGAAAAGTAATAAGGCTCCAGGGCCGGATGGATTTCCGGCGGAGTTCTACAAAAAGTGTTGGCATATTATTGAGGGGGATTTGTTACCGATGTTCCATGATTTATTCTCTAGACAGCTTCAGTTATATCACCTGAATTTTGGAACAATAACCTTGCTTCCTAAGAAAACAGAGGTTGTGAGAATTGAGCAGTTCAGGCCGATCTGTCTTCTTAACGTTTGTTTCAAAATTTTCACCAAGGTCGGACTAATAGGCTCACACAGATTGCGCATTCTGGGGTGCAGCACTCCCAAACTGCTTTCATACCGGACAGAAACATCCTAGAAGGGGTTGGAGTCCTTCATGAAACGCTCCACGAAATTCGCACGAAAAAACTAGATGGAGTTGTTTTCAAGGTGGATTTTGAGAAAGCGTACGATAAAGTCAAATGGCCTTTCCTTCAACAGGCCTTGCGTATGAAAGGTTTCGATGAAGCCTGGAAATGACAGGTTAAATCTTTCATGTAAAAAGGGAGTGTTGGAATTAAAGTGAATGACGACATAGGTCATTATTTCCAGACACATAAGGGCCTGAGACAAGGTGATCCGATGTCTCCTATTTTGTTCAACATTGTAGTTGATATGTTGGCAATTCTAATAGGAAGGGCTAAGGAAGCTGGTCGGGTGGGTGGCGTGGTGCCTCACCTAGTGGATGGAGGTGTGTCCATCCTGCAGTACGCCGATGATATTATCATCTTTATGGAGTATGACTTGACAAAAACGAGAAATATGAAGCTGGTGTTATGCTTATTTGAACAGTTGACCGGGTTAAAGATTAACTTTCATAAAAATGAATTGTTCTGTTTTGGAAGAGCCAATGAGGAACAAGAGGCTTATAGGCAATTGTTCGGGTGCGAATTGGGAGCTTTACCTCTTACGTATCTAGGTATACCAATTCACCATCGTAAGCTAACAAAGAGAGAATGGAAGTGTATTGAGGATCGATTTGAGAAGAAACTAAGTTGCTGGAAGGGCAAGCTCATGTCATACGGAGGCCAATTAATTCTTATTAATTTGGTTCTCACGGGTATGCCTATGTTTCTCTTGTCTTTTTTGGGGTTCCAGTTGGAGTTAGGAAAAAGCTGGACTTCTATCGATCACGTTTCTTCTGGAAAAGTGATGAACTAAAAAGAAAATACAGACTCGCCAAATGGGATATTATTTGTCGACCAAAAGACCAAGGGGGTCTAGGCATTGAAAATCTTGAAGTCAAGAACAGATGTCTTCTCAGCAAGTGGTTGTCTAAGTTGTCTGTAGAGACAGAGGCTACATGGACGCAGATTCTTCGTAGTAAGTATCTTTCCTCCAAAACTTTATCCCAAGTGACAGCAAGGCCGACAGATTCGCCTTTCTGGAAAGGGCTGGTGAGATTCAAATCGGCCTTTTTCAATAGGACAAAGTTTATAATCGGAAATGGCACCAACACGCGTTTCTGTGAGGATACTTAGCTAGGAGAGACACTCCTCGCGCTTCAATACCCGACTCTTTATAGTATTGTCCAACGACGCAACGTGTATGTTGCAACAGTATTTCAGTCCATCCCCGTCAATATTCAATTCAGGAGAACGCTAGCCGGTAATCGTTGGGAAGCTTGGCTCCATTTAGTGAGTAGACTGATGGAGGTCCAGCTGTCTCAACAACCATCGATTACCAGACCGAAACTTACTAGGACTGGGGAGTTTACAGTTAAATCGATGTATCTCGATGTTATCAATTCTAGCTCCATTCCTAGTTCCAAACATGTTTGGAAAGTCAAAGTTCCTTTGAAAATTAAAGTGTTTATGTGGTTTGTACATAAACAAGTCATCTTAACCAAGGACAATCTTGCAAAGCGCAACTGGACAGGACCTACTAGGTGTAGTTTTTGTGATCGGGATGAAACTATTAAACACCTTTTTCTTGACTGCCCGCTGGCAAAAGTGCTATGGAGGACGGTGCACATAGCCTTTAATTACTCCTCCGAATTTTGTCAACACGTTATTTGGAACGTGGCTTAACGGGGTAGAGGCCGAAACAGCGAGACACATTCGCGTAGGAGTATGTGCTTTATTGTGGGCAGTCTGGAACTGCAGATATGATTTGGTTTTTAACAGAACAACAAATTTTCATTTTTTGCAGGTTATCTTCCGAGCCACTGCATTGATCCGTATGTGGTCCCTACTCACTCCGACGGAGGCCAGGGAGCGTTTGGTTACTGGATCTATCAGGTGGGAGATGGTAGCACGAGATATTTTCAACCGGTTTGGATGGCGGTCATGTAATAGGATAGGCAATTAGTTTCCTTATCTTGTTTATGCCGGCCGATTGTGCGGCTATGGTTACTTCTTTATAGGCTCTATGTGAGCTTTTCTTTTCTTTCTTTATGACTCTAAGACCGTTGTTGAACCTATTTTCTTTATAATAAAGTTGGCCATATGCATCGTTCTGATGCAGAGGCCGGGGAGTCCCTCATTTTCGAAGAAATAGGCAGTTTTTCGATTAAATTAATCCAGAAAATAATTACAATCATGGCATTGACTAAGTTATTAACATACTGATTACGAACCAAATAAGCATGTACTACACATATAGTAGAAACATCTACGCACGTAGCTAGTACTGCTAAGACAGAAATAAACGGAAGAGGGATAAACATGTTATAACCTTCGATCGGCCAGGCAGAAGCCACAGCGGGGGCGGTAGCAGCAGCAGCGTCCTTATTGTCGGCCTCGAGCTTCTCGACGGCGAGACGGTCGGCTGAGAAATGATGATGTCGAAGACGTAGAGGAAGCAGTGGATCGGTGGCGGGCCGTCGCGCAGTCGCTTCCCAAAAACCTAATCGCCCCTCTCCTGCACGGGATCCGGAAAGGCGGGGTTTCAGAGACCTGCTCTCCCGTCATCCGTGTACGCGGTGAATGGGATGGAGTCACCGGCGGTAGAAGCAGCACTAGTGGAGCAACGTGGGTGTGGAGGCAGATGTGATCTGATTCGCGTAGCGACTAGGGTTGACAGATGCTCCACATATATAAGCGCGGCGGCAGCGTGGAGAGACGTGGGCTGAACCCACATCCGAGTCGGCAACAACCCATGATCTGAAGTCTCGGGTCGTGGTCCACCTGTCAATGACTCTGATGTGAGCTCGGCTCGGCTCATTCCCACAACCGCGTTGTGGCGAGGCGTGGCGTGGCATGGCGAGGCGGGCGGCGGAGGAGGAGTGCACGAGGGCCTCTTTTCTTCTCAAACTCCAATAGCATGTGGTAGAGAATTTCTCATAAGGAGGTCCAACTCCTTCTTCACTAGCGGGCTGAGACTAAACTTTCCACTACACCTAATGTCTTATAATCACATGGGCTCTTAGAGATTTTCAAAAATTGTTAGATGGGCCCTAGACCCACCCTAATATTACAACAGTCCTACGGTGCTTTGTGCTGAACTGTACATATGGATTGACTGTCTTTTCCATCAGCTTCGGCTTTCGGTTGCGTTAGTTAGTATATGAAGCTTAACACTTTGGGACTGTTTTTGTGATTGCCCTAGCATCTTTTTCCTTGCAAATGTAAATTATGCCCTCTCATAAATGCTTCTTTTCTCGCACTACCTAACATAATACAGAAAACACCCTGATGAACCTGGTTGTAGATGAACTTGATATTGGAAAGGTAAAACATCTTTGAAACTTGTTTGAACAGACTTGACCTACGGGCGTACTCGTACAAAAATTTCGACAAAGAAAAACTCCTGTAAAAAATCAGGGCGAAACAACAAAGTTTTCAGGACAATATACAATGAACAGTAACCATAATATAGTGATGATTTTGTTTTTTTGTCATCAACAATACACCGAAAGTCGTTTCTTCGCAAAAACATTTACACGAGTGTACCGCTTAAGCAAGTTTGTTTTCTAAAGAATTCATATTGTTGACCATTTGCGCAATTAGTGTTTTGTTTCCATAAACGAGTACGTGCATGTATCCGTGCCCGCCGGTTCCAAAACGTCCTCCTCCAACATTATACCATCTACATTGAGGACATTGAGCTCCTGCTCATGAGTTCAATTGCACCCTTGTGAACAATAAAAATGAAACAAATAGTAAAATATAGAAAACAAGTTATTTTTTTGCTACAGATATTTTTTATTGTTCTACATACCTGCCAATTTCCATGAACAAAAACATTTCTAATGCTCTGGGCGACAAAAAATGATGTTTAAAAAGACTATTTTTGAAAGCAATTTGGAGAGCTGATTTTGGTATTTTCTTCAGACCACCAATGTGATTTCATCAAGGATATTTACACGCACACGGGAAAATATGGGATGGTCGTTGTGAAAAACATTAAGAAATTTTAAATGTTTTCTTCTATTTTTCGGATTTAGTGCCCATAGCATGAACTGGGGATTAGAAGGAAAATTTCGCTACATTGGACTCTTTTTAAAAACCGATTGAAAATTAATTAATTCCTAGTCGACGGGGACATATGCGCTCCATTAGTTTATGAAATGCAAAATGTAGTCCTCGTACTTGTAAGTGTGAGTACACATCTAAAAGTTGCATGATTCGAACTATTCTATTCTACGAACCCAATAATTCAATAGCCATGTCCAGTGTGGTTCTCCGTACTGGGACGCAGCTGGCGGCACCTAACGTGGCCACGAACAAATCTGGGCAAGCATTTCCCCCAGCTCGACGGAACAAAATGGCTAAGCTAAGAATAAAGAGCACACAACACAATTGTCTCTTGTGGCTCCACTCTGAATAAAGCAGCAAGGAGCACTGTACCTGGATGCAGATATGGACGGCTCGTGTCCTCGTTCGGTGCCCGGTCCACGTCCACCGCACCGCTCCCGCCCGGGTACGCGAACACGGAGGCGCGCTTATCCAGACGACGGACTAGACGGGTCGACAGAGGCCCGTCGTGCTCGTGCATGCACGCGCCGTGCACCGTCGCACGTGAAAAAACAACCGTGCGTACTTGTGCAGTACCATCGTACGTACTCCTAGCACGGCCACGTACTATCGTCGTAACAGTGCTGTTGTTACTTGGCCGGAGAGAAAGTAAAAAAGGAGAATTCACACACCCAAAGCCAAAGAAAAGGTGGCGCGACATGCACCGATGGCTTGCTCGTACACACATCCGTGAAGCAAAGGAGAGTGGGGCATGTGTCGGAAGAACACGGAATTTTTCCTGAAACGTCCGGGCAAATGAAGATTCGGGAGACATAGCTCCGGGCAAGCAACCACCTGCACGCATATGTGCGTCACCTGCAGTACCGCTTCTGTACTCTCACCGGCCAGCCTTGTGTATCAAGCTTAGCTACACATCGGCCACGCTCACGCCTGTGGGTGCATGCGGTCGTGCAGGGATAAAGATTGGGAAAGAGAGACCGGATGCAAAAGAGAGGAAGGGATGAGCAGCTGAGAAGGAACGGGTCGGCATGATGAGGGCCGGCTAGAGCGTAGCCAGGGAATGAGGGGACAGGCTCTAGGCAGGGAGCAAAGCCAGCCAGCCAAGCAAAGGTGCCTTGCTTGCTGTTGCTGGATACGTCACTGCTAATTAAGCCAAAGCTGGCAGCTTGCGAAGCATCTACCGGCTAGGCCGCTAGGCAGGTTGTTAGCGTGCTCTAGGCACATCTCATACCATCCATGATCTATCTAAAGTGTGTAATGTTGAAGCTCATCTCTAACTTTTGCGTCGCATGCATGGCCATCGTGTGACACTTACGAATGGCAAGTTAGCTATACCACCTTTTAAATCCTTTTGGAATTGTTTGGATTGCTTACCACATGTGTCACGTGGTACCACCTTTTAAATCCTGTCTTGTAAAAAAGTGTGCCTTTGTTTCATGCTTATGAGTTTCTAAATTTGCACGCACGTGTTCCGCGTTCATTATGCAACAAAATTAACGCAAATATACTACAAGCCGACGGTGTCGGTCGTGTTTTGACGCACTTTTTTAAAAGCTAAATACAGAGAGGTAATGAAGCAGGAGAGTATGGGGAGCAGGACGAAGTGCACCGACGGAGCATTAGTCAGGATGCATGGGAGACGCGGTGGGCTCGATCCGCGAGCTTAGTTAGTGGAGCGGCAAATTTGAGAGATGAGCACTGAACATGGCCCCGGTTTTTAATGTTGGCGCTGCTGCGCCCCAGCTATCCACAGTCATCTCGGGTTGTCCGATTTATGGCAGCACGGTGCGCCTGTGTTACCACTAAAACTCTGACGGAACCGCACAGTGTCGGTTCTGTCAATTCCAAAGGCGTGAACCTCGTGCACCGCTACAGAAAGATGATGAGCACTATCCCTTGAAACACGCGGCGGGCTGCCACTGTTTATCGCGGTCCGAGCAGCGCACCGAGAGCGACCAGGGAGACATTTCAGTTCGAGATGGCCTGGAACGAGCGGTCACGGTGGCTGGCATGCACCATGCAATGAACCGAGTAAAACGAGGCCGGATGATCCTAAACAGTAGGGGCCAAAGCAAGTAAGACGACAGGGAGATTAAAGGCTGGCGAAGAGACGTGCACCACTAGGCGCAACAGTGGCGCGGCCTGTGCGCGGGCAGTGGCGCCGGAAGGAGAGAACACGTCAGCAGCCGTGTCGGGCCTCGGGGGAGTGGTTCCAGCGCGGGGCCCGGTCGTACCCCCGCGCGCCACATCTCGTGAAGAGCCGCGCCGCGTGGAGCGACGCCGTACGCCTCCCGCTGTCCCCCCCCCTCCCCCCCCCCCCCCCCCCTGCCTCGCGTCGAGCGATCCCTTTCCTCCTCGCCTCTCTCCTCTATCCCCTCTGCTCAGATTAGATCTCCATCATGGCCGTCTGCCGCGGCAGATCTGTTCCGACCTGTTACCCGCACTGTAAATGAGGATAAGAAGATGGCGTGCCACATCCTGCCGCAGGTGGTCCGGCTGCGCGTGCATGCATGCGTGCACATTCGTTCTCGACCGCCGGATCGTTGATTATTTGTGTATCAGGCCTGGTCAGGAACTTCGCCGTTCTCCAGCCTCCGTGTTCTGCTCACCGACGTCGCCCTCGTTGCTCCGGAGCCTTCGCGCACTGCGGGCTGCCTCGTTTTGTCGCGTTCCGTCTCGTTTCTCCATGCATTAGAGTAGGGTCTGTATGTGGCGTTCGGTCCGGGCCTTGTCGTTGCACTGCACGACGTCACGACCATCAATGCGGTCTGTTGCGTCCGTTTTGGCGGGAGGAGCGCGTCGCGTCCGGCCGGCCGCAGCCGTGATCGGCTGGCGGTACGGTGCACGGCTCCGCGACCGGTCGGCGGGCGGTTTTGGTTCCCTTCCCCCACGCGTGTCCAAACAAGCGTTACTACCACCAGCTACTCCACCCGTAAAGCCTAAGACTAGCCACAATGCGTAAGAATATACACTAAGAATATACATAAATTTTAGACTACGCATTACCTTCATAGTGGATAAGAACATAAACGCCAGAATACGCAGTTCTTCATTTATTGGGTTATATACTTATATTGCGTTGAGATACGTGATGTTACAAGAATTAGCCAAGCCATCAGAATTCACTCATTCCTCATTAACTAATCGCCACATAACCAAAAGTCACGAATGGACCGACGTTATTCTTATCAAGTTACTTTCACTGAGACTAGTCTAAAGTGTGGTGTACTCCTACTTCCGCAGCAGTTCCGTAACTCGATTGGCATGCCTATTTTATCACGGTATAGAAGATCGATTAGCTTAGCATGTCCTTATCAATACGAGGATTCCAAACCTGGGAGAGAAATCGGGAGATGGTTAAGCCGACGACTTGCCTAATCTGTTGGCTACTAAACTTTCAAAGATCGCGGTACCTGCGTGGCGACTCGCGACGCAGACGCGGGCCGGGGTGGCCGCGGTATGGATGATTGCAGCGGCGCCTACGTGTGGCGCATGGTTTCCCGCCCGAATGTTTGGCGCTTGCGGGCGCTGTCCCGATTGGGACCGCCTCCCTTGGATTGCGTGGCAAATTTCACTTTCTTGAAACTTGATCATTCGCAAATCGTTTCGGCCAAGAGCAATGGGTTATTGGTACTATTACGGTATTAACATTGTTCTAAAAAAGATGATTAGCAAGAAGCATCATACACCCCAAAACGAAATAAAAATTATTCCGTCTGTATCATAATACAAAAACGTTTTTGACACTTAATACTCTTATATTAAGGGACGGAAGGAATACATCAAGATCTCTTAACTATCGAATGACAACTGCCGTTGATGCGTTGTTGTCGTTGCTCTCATACCAGAGCCGGGTCAACCTTGCCGAGGATAGTCAACAAGTCTTTCTAGACATGCCCCTAAGAATTAGCGCCACAAAACTGTAGTCGTAACCGTTGTCCGTTGAACATTGAGATTTCCATTGATCACCGCCCTTGGAATGATCGTTTTGAATTTTTTTCTCTCATCATGCAATTTTCACGCATTCTTTTTGACAATGGTCAGGGTTCCAAACGACCCAGAATCTAACGTTATGTATTGAAATTTACATAACACATCATAAATAAGGTCATTCAAAGAACATTTGATTCAAGATTCAAATAGCAAGACAAGAAATCTTCAAACGAAAATGGAAAATTACTACTAACATCGGAACTTCCGCCATCATAAGGGCACCGTGAATGTCGACCCTCGAAACACTATTTGTACATGGACACGGATTCAGGAGCCGGCCTTTCAACCATGTCACTTAAACGTTCATCTTTGTTTCTTTCCAACTCAAAATAATAATACGAAATAGCACAATTCTCCCATAAATATCATGCAAATATCCCTAATACAACAATAATTTAAATATAAATATTACATCCGAAATACTGGGATGTTCAACAAGTTTTTCGAATTCGTTGATTCCAAATTCAACAACATTGGAGTCATAATCCACACATGTTGTTCCACGCACTGTGCCTCTTGAGCTTTATCTAATAATTTATGAACGTACATGGCTTGGCCTCGGTTCTGTGATATACCAGGCCAACGCGTCGGGGCTATACAATGTGATGATTATCAAGTGGCAACGTCCGATGCCGCCCAATGGCGAGTGGACCAGATGCGATGCACGGTCCATCCGTCATGGACCGTCCAGCCGGGTAACCCGAGCTCGAGTCGTCCAGGCAGATTGAACGGCTCGCATTGGCCCCGAGTGGCTCCCACGACATGTCACCGTGCGCCGGAGGGCCAAGAGCCTCTCTTCTCACAGGGAGAGCCCAGGGAGGTGGGCACTCCGACAAGCTCTATATGAGTCATTGGCATACTTATGTACTCAATGTGATTATTAATCACTTAAATACGAAATAAAGAGTCGTGAGGCTTCATCTAACCCTTGTCCTTAGCTTATCCTTTGCTCTATAGGGGTTCGCCTTCACTTCCCAAGTTGTAGCTAAAAGAACCATTCCTGAACTATACTCAAGGAAATCATTAGTTCAAGGATATGTATGTTGGCATGAATTATCGAAACAACAAAAGAGATTGGATGTGCTTTCATAGTTTCATGCAATCATCGTAATAGGATAGAGAAACGACTAAGAGTACCTATTATAGCATCCACGATGAGGCTGATGAACCCAACACCTTCGCACGACAGAGCAGAGGCTTTGATGCCATGATGGCTTGCAGTTAACATGGTGGTAGACCTGAAGGAAATATGCCCTAAAGGCAATAATAAAGTTGTTATTTATATTTCCTTATATCATGATAAATGTTTATTATTCATGCTAGAATTGTATTAACCGGAAACTTAGTACATGTGTGAATACATAGACAAACATAGTCTCCCTAGTATGCCTCTACTTGACTAGCTCGTTGATCAAAGATGGTTAAGCTTCCTAGCCATAGACATGTGTTGTCATTTGATGAACAGGATCACATCATTAGAGAATGATGTGATGGACAAGACCCATCCGTTAGCTTAGCACTATGATAATTTAGTTTATTGTTATTGCTTTCTTCATGACTTATACATGTTCCTATGACTATGAGATTATGCAACTCCCGAATACTGGAGGAACACTTAGTGTGCTATCAAACGTCACAATGTAATTGGATGATTATAAAGATGCTCTACAGGTGTCTCCGATAGTGTTTGTTGAGTTGGCATAGATCGAGATTAGGATTTGTCACTCCGAGTATCGGAGAGGTATCTTTGGGCCCTCTCCGTAATGCACATCACTATGCGCCTTGCAAGCATTGTGACTAATGAGTTAGTTGCGGGATGATGCATTATGGAACGAGTAAAGAGAATTGCCGGTAATGAGATTGAACTAGGTATGAGGATACCGACGATCGAATCTCGGGCAAGTAACATACCGATGACAAAGGGAGCAATGTATATTGTTATGCGGTTTGACCGATAAAGATCTTCATAGAATATGTAGGAGCCAATATGAGCATTCAGGTTCCGCTATTGGTTATTGACCGGAGATGTGTCTCGGTCATGTCTACATAGTTCTCAAACCCTAGGGTCCACACGCTTAACGTTCGATGACGATTTGTATTATGAGTTCATGTGATTTGATGACTGAAGTTTGTACGGAGCCCCGGATGAGATCACGAACATGACGAGGAGTCTCGAAATGATCGAGACATAAATATTGATATATTTGAAGGTTATATTCGGACACCGAAATGTTTCCGAAGTGTATCGGGTATTTTCCGGAGTACCGGGGGATTACCGGAAACCCCCGGGGGGCTAATGGGCCTTCATGGGCCCTAATGAAAGAGAGAAGGCAGTAGCCATGAGGAGGCGCGCGCCCCCCAAGCCCAAACCTAATTGGACTAGGGTTGGGGGGGCCTTTCCTTCTCTCCTCCTCCTCTTTCCCCTATTCTCCTTGTAGGAATAGGGAAGGGGGGGCGAATCCTACTTGGAGTAGGACTCCCCCCCTTGGGCGCGCCACACCTTGGTCGGCCTCCTCCTCCCTCCCCCCTTTATATACGTGGGAGGGGGGGAACCCAAAGGCACACCAAAGTTTCTCTTAGCCGTGTGCGGTGCTCCCCTCCATAGTTACACAACTCGTCATATCGTCATAGTGTGTAGGCGAAGCCCTGCGCCGGTAATTTCATCATCACCATCGCCACGCCGTTGTGCTGATGAAACTCTCCCTCGGCCTCAACTGGATCAAGAGTACGAGGGACGTCATCGAGCTGAACGTGTGCTGAACACGGAGGTGGCGTACGTTCAGTGCTAGGATCAGTCGGATCGTGAAGACCTATAACTACATCAACCGCGTTGATAAAACGCTTCCGCTTTTTCTCTACGAGGGTCCGTGGACAGACTCTCCCCGCTCGTTGCTATGTTTCTCCTAGATAGATCTTGCGTGATTGTAGGAATTTTTTTGAAATACTGTGTTCCCCAACAGTGGCATCCGAGCCAGGTCTATGCATAGATGTTATATGCACGAGTAGAACACAAAGGGTTGTGGGCGATAATAGTCATACTGCTTATGAGCATGTCATACTTTGATTCGGCGGTATTGTTGGATAAAGCGGCCCAGACCGACATTACATGACCGCGTTCATGAGACTGGTTCTACCGCCATGCTTGGCACACAGGTGGCTAGTGGGTGTGTGTTTCTCCAATTTTAGTTAAATCGAGTTTGACTACGCCTGGTCTTTGTTGAAGGTTAATACAACACACTTGACGAAAAATCGTTGTGGTTTTGATGAGTAGGTAAGAACGGTTCTTGCTAACCCCGTAGGAGCCACGTAAAACTTGCAACAACAAAGTAGATGACGTCTAACTTATTTTTGCAGGGCTTGCTGTGATGTGATATGGTCAAGACGTGATGATATATAAATTGTTATATGAGATGATCATGTTTTGTAAAAGTTATCGGCAACTGGCAGGAGCCTTATGGTTGTCGCTTTATTGTATGAAATGCAATCGCCATGTAATTGATTTACTTTATCACTAAGCGGTAGCGACAGTCGTAGAAGCAATAGTTGGCGACACGTTAACGATGCTTCGATGGAGATCAAGGTGTCAAGCCGGTGACGATGGTGATCATGACGGTGCTTTGGAGATGGAGATCAAAGGCACAAGATGATGACGGACATATCATATCGCTTATATTGATTGCATGTGATGTTTATACTTTATGCATCTTATGTTGCTTAGTATGGCGGTAGCATTATACGATGATCTCTCACTAAAATTCAAGGTATAAGTGTTCTCACTGAGTATGCACCGTTGCTACACTTCATCGTGCCGAGACACCACATGATGATCGGGTGCGATAAGCTCTACGTTCACATACAACGGGTGCAAGCCAGTTTTGCACACGCAGAATACTCGGGTTAAACTTGACGAGCCTAGCATATGCAGATATGGCCTCGGAACAATGAGACCGAAAGGTCGAGCGTGAATCATATAGTTGATATGATCAACATAGTGATGTTCACCATTGAAAATTACTCCATCTCACGTGATGGTCAGACATGGTTTAGTTGATTTGGATCACGTGATCACTTAGATGACTAGAGGGATGTCTATTTAAGTGGGAGTTCTTAAGTAATATGATTAATTGAACTTTAATTTATCATGAACTTAGTATGTGATAGTTTTTGCATGTCTATGTTGTTATAGATCAATGGCCCGTGCTACTGTTCCTTTAAATTTTAATGCGTTCTTAGAGAAAGCTAAGTTGAAAGATGATGGTAGCAACTACACGGATTGGGTCCGTAACTTGAGGATTATCCTCTTTATTGCACAGAAGAATTACGTCCTGAAATCACCGCTAGGTGCAAGACCCGCTGCAGGAGCAACACCGGATGTTATGAACGCCTCGCAGAGCAAAGCTGATGACTACTCGATATTTCAGTGTGCCATGCTTTACGGATTAGAACCGGGACTTCAACGATGTTTTGTACGTCATGGAGCATATGAGATGTTCTAGGAGTTGAAGTTAATATTTCAAGCAAATGCCCGGATTGAGAGATATGAAGTCTCCAATAAGTTCTACAACTGCAAAATGGAGGAGAATATTTCTGTCAATGAACATATACTCAAAATGTCTGGGTACCACAATCACTTGACTCAACTGGGAGTTAATCTTCTGATTGATAGTGTCATTGACAGAGTTCTTCAATCATTGCCACCAAGCTACAAAAGCTTCGTGATGAACTATAATATGCAAGGCATGGATAAGACAATTCCCGAGCTCTTCGCGATGTTAAAGGCTGCGGAGGTAGAAATCAAGAAGGAGCATCAAGTGTTGATGGTCAACAAGACCACTAGTTTCAAGAAAAAAGGCAAAGGGAAGAAGGGAAACTTCAAGAAGAACGGCAAGCAAGTTGTTGCTCAAGTGAAGAAGCCCAAGTATGGACCTAAGCCTGAGACTGAGTGCTTCTACTGCAAAGAGACTAGTCACTAGAAGCGGAACTGCCCCAAGTATTTGGCGGTTAAGAAGGATGGCAAAGTGAAAGGTATATTTGATATACTTGTTTTTGATGTGTACCTTACTAATGCTCGTAGTAGCGCCGGGGTATTTGATACTGGTTTTGTTTCTCATATTTGCAACTCGAAACAGGGGCTACAGATTAAGTGAAGATTGGCAAAGGACGAGGTGACGATACGCGTGGGAAATGGTTCCAAAGTTGATGTGATCGCCGTCCGCACGCTACCTCTATATCTACCTTCGGGATTAGTTTTAGACCTGAATAATTGTTATTTGGTGCCAGTGTTAAGCATGAACATTATATCTGGATCTTGTTTGATGCGAGACGGTTATTCATTTAAATCATATAATAATGATTGTTCTATTTATATGAGTAATATCTTTTATGGTCATGCATCCTTGCTGAGTGGTCTATTTTTTTTGAATCTCGATAGTAGAGATACACATATTCATAGTATTGAAGCCAAAAGATATAAGTTTAATAATTACATTTTTGTGGCACTGCCGTTTAGGTCATATTGGTGTAAAGCGCATGAGGAAACTCCATGCTGATGGGCTTTTGGAATCACTTGATTATGAATCACTTGATGCTTGTGAACCATGCCTCATGGGCAAGATGACTAAAACTCCGTTCTACGGAACAATGGAGCGAGCAACAGACTTGTTTGAAATAATACATACTGATGTATGCGGTCCGATGAGTGTTGAGGCTCACGGCGGGTATCGTTATTTTCTGACCTTCACAAATGATTTGAGCAGATATGGGTATATATCTACTTGATGAAACATAAGTCTGAAACATTTGAAAAGTTCAAAGAATTTCAGAGTGAAGTGGAAAATTATCGTAACAAGAAAATAAAGTTCCTACATCTGATCGTGGAGGAGAATATTTGAGTTACGAGTTTGGTCTCCATTTGAAACAAAACGGAATAGTTTCGCAACTCACGTCACCCGGAACACCACAGCGTAATGGTGTGTCTGAACGTCGTAACCGCACTTTATTAGATATGGTGCGATCTATGATGTCTCTTACTGATTTACCGCTATCATTTTGGGGTTATGCTTTAGAGACGACTGCATTCACGCTAAATACGGCACCATCTAAATCCGTTGAGACGACACCATATGAATTGTGGTTTGGCAAGAAACCCAAGTTGTCATTTCTTAAAGTTTGGGGCTGCGATGCTTATGTGAAAAAGTTTCAACCTAATAAGCTCGAGCCCAAATCAGAGAGATGTGTATTCATAGGATACCCAAAGGAAAACATTGGGTACACCTTCTATCAAAGATTTGAAGGCAAGATATTTGTTGCTAAGAGTGGATCCTTTCTAGAGAAGGAGTTTCTCTCGAAAGAAGTGAGTGGGAGGAAAGTAGAACTTGATGAGGTAATTGTACCTCCTCCCTTATTGGAAAGTAGTTCATCACAGAAATCAGTTCCAGTGATTCCTACACCAATTAGTGAGGAAGCTAATGATGATGATCATGAAACTTCTGATTAAGTTACTACCGAACCTCGTAGGTCAACCAGAGTAAGATCCGCACTGAGTGGTACGGTAATCTTGTTACGGAGGTCATGTTACTTGACCATGATGAACCTACGAACTATGAGGAAGCGATGATGAGCCCAGATTCCGCGAAATGGCTTGAGGCCATGAAATCTGAGATGGGATCCATGTATGAGAACAAAGTGTGGACTTTGGTTGACTTGCCCGATGATCGGCAAGCCATAAAGAATAAATGGATCTTCAAGAAGAAGACTAACACTGATGGTAATGTCACTGTCTACAAAGCTTGACTTGTTGCGAAAGGTTTTCGAGAAGTTCAAGGAGTTGATTACGATGAGGCCTTCTCACCCGTGGTGATGCTAAAGTCTGTCCGAATCATGATAGAAATTGCTGCATTTTATGATTATGAAATTTGACAAATAGATGTCAAAACTGCATTCCTTAATGGATATCTTAAAGAAGAGTTGTATATGATGCAACCAGAAGGTTTTGTTGATCCAAAAGGTGCTAACAAAGTGTGCAAGCTTCAGCGATCCATTTATGGACTCGTGCAAGCGTCTCGGAGTTGGAATATATGCTTTGATAGTGTGATCAAAGCATATGGTTTTATACAGACTTTTGAAGCTCTATAGCATTTCTAATTATATATGTGAGTGGGAGCTCTGTAGCATTTCTGATAATATATGTGGACGATATATTGTTGATCGGAAATGATACGGAATTTTTGGATAGCATAAAAGGATACTTGAATAAGAATTTTTCAATGAAAGACCTTGGTGAAGCTGCTTATATATTGGGCATCAAGATCTATAGAAATAGATCAAGACGCTCAATTGGACTTTTACAAAGCACATAGCTTGATAAAGTTTTGAAGAAGTTCAAAATGGATCAAGCAAAGAAAGGGTTCTTGCCTGTGTTACAAGGTGTGAAGTTGAGCTAGACTCAATGCCCGACCACTGCAGAAGATAATGAGAAAATGAAAGTCATTCCCTATGCGTCAGCCATAGGTTCTATCATGTATGCAATGTTGTGTACCAGACCTAATATATGCCTTGCTATTAGTTTAGCAGGGAGGTACCAAAGTAATCCGAGAGTGGATCACTGGACAGCGGTCAAGAACATCTTGAAATACCTGAAAAGTACTAAGGATATGTTTCTCGTTTATGGAGGTGACAAAGAGCTCGTTGTAAATGGTTGCGTTGATGCAAGCTTTGACACTGATCCGGATGACTCTAAGTCACAAACCGGATATGTATTTATGTTGAACGGTGGAGCTATCAGTTGGTGCAGTTCTAAGCAAAGCGTCGTGGCGGGATCTACGTGTTAAGCGGAGTACATAGTTGCTTCGGAAGCAACAAATGAAGCAGTCTGGATGAAGGAGTTCATATCCGATCTAGGTGTCATACCTAGTGCATCGGGTCCAATGAAAATCTTTTGTGACAATACTCGAGCAATAGCCTTGGCGAAGGAATTCATATTTCACAAGAGAACCAAACACATCAAGAGCCGCTTCAATTCCATCCGCGATCAAGTCAAGGAGGGAGACATAGAGATTTGCAAAATACATACGGATCTGAATATTGCAGACCCGTTGACTAAGCCTCTCTCACGAGCAAAACATGATCAGCACCAAGACTCCATGGGTGTTAGAATCATCACTCTGTAATCTAGATTACTGACTCTAGTGCAAGTGGGAGACTAAAGGAAATATGACCTAGAGGCAATAATAATGTTGTTATTTATATTTCCTTATATCATGATAAATGTTTATTATTCATGCTAGAATTGTATTAACCGGAAACTTAGTACATGTGTGAATACATAGACAAACATAGTGTCCCTAGTCTGCCTCTAGTTGACTAGCCATAGACATGTGTTGTCATTTGATGAACGGGATCACATCATTAGAGAATGATGTGATGGACAAGACCCATCTGTTAGCTTAGCACTATGATAATTTAGTTTATTGTTATTGATTTCTTCATGATTTATACAAGTTCCTGTGACTATGAGATTATGCAACTCCCGAATACTGGAGGAACACTTAGTGTGCTATCAAACGTCACAATGTAATCGGGTGATTATAAATATGCTCAACAGGTGTCTCCGATGGTGTTTGTTGAGTTGGCATGGATCGAGATTAGGATTTGTCACTCCGAGTATCGTAGAGGTATCTCTGGGCCCTCTCGGTAATGCACATCACTATGCGCCTTGCAAGCATTGTGACTAATGAGTTAGTTGCGGGATGATGCATTATGGAATGAGTAAAGAGACTTGCCGGTAATGAGATTGAACTAGGTATGAGGATACCGACGATCGAATCTCGGGCAAGTAACATACCGATGACAAAGGGAACAATGTATGTTGTTATGCGGTTTGACCAACAAAGATCTTCGTAGAATATGTAGGAGCCAATATGATCATCCAGGTTCCGCTATTGGTTATTGACCGGAGATGTGTCTCGGTCATGTCTACATAGTTCTCGAACCCGTAGGGTCCGCACGCTTAACGTTTGATGACGATTTGTATTATGAGTTTATGTGATTTGATGACCGAAGTTTGTCCGGAGTCTCGTATGAGATCACGGACATGACGAGGAGTCTCAAAATGGTCGAGACATAAAGATTGATATATTGGAAGGTTATATTCGGACACCGAAATGGTTCCGAAGTGTATCAGTTATTTTCCGGAGTACCGGGGGTTTACCGGAACCCCCCGGGGGGTTAATGGGCCTTCATGGGCCCTAGTGAAACAGAGAAGGCAGAAGTCATGTGGAAGCGCGTGCCCCCCAAGCCCAAACCGAATTGGACTAGGGTTCACTAGTAGAAAAAGGGCCATTTGTCCCGGTTCATAAGGCCCATCTGTCCCGGTTGGGGAACCTGGACTAAAGGGTCATTACTAATGCCCTAGGCCTTTAGTCCCGGTTCTTATACCAACCGAGACTCATGGGCCTCCACGTAGGTGCTCGGCGAGCCCAGGCAGGAGGGCCTTTGGTCCCAGTTGGTAGCACCAACCGGGGCCAATAAGCTTCCACGCGTCAGCAATTCAGGGGCTGGTTTATTTTTTGAAAGGAGGTGGTTTAGGGGTTTTGGGGGTTATTTTAGGTTGTTATAGGTAGCTAATAGTGAGATGTGTCCTCTCTTATCTCCATGCTATTGCTACTGCTATGCCTAAACATGACTTAGATTGAAGTGAGGCAACATGTGGTGCATGTCGAAAGTAATACTAATCCTAACTTGATCAAGTTTGGATTGTACTACTTTCGACATGCACCACATGCATGTTGCCTTCACTTCAATCCAATCCATGTTCATTTCACCCACAGATATATAATAGTCTTCATGCTCGCATCATGCATCATCATAATAACAAGTCCTACTAATCATCATCATACAACTTCTACTCGTTATTAATAACAAGTCATACGATCATCATCCTGATAGTCATCGAACCAACCCTACTTAATTGTTCTTAGCACATGATCATTAGTATTATGCATGACCTAAATACCCTATTTAAGGTAAAATAGCATAAATCAATATAGACCCTGACTCTCCATTATGGAGAAGGGAGATCATCATGTCACCAATTCTTACGCGGCGATCCCTTTTGCTTCCAAGAACCTCCTTACGACTGTCCATACATTTTTTCCATTCTCTGATTAGCATGTCTCCACTTCTTTTAGAAATCCGGTATGGACAGTTGAGATTCAGGATGACACGGATATATGTTCAAAACACGAAGGCTGCCATTCTCATACATCAAATGAGGCACACAATCCTCTGGGATTCTCTGTTGAAAAACATAGTAATAACTTCATAGTTAGCAATGATGTACTAGTTTTAGAAGTATGAAAAAGATGCACGGATGTCGTAATAGTAAAAAATATTACCAGGGTATCTCCATGGTAGTTACCGTAGTTCAACACGTGCACTAGTGGCACATATTGACCATAATGTTGAGGAGTTTGATTGTAGATATTGTAATTCTCAAGATCAGCACAAAATCCGACTAGATGATTTTTCTCCTGATAAGTTAACTCGGAGCCATCAGTGTAGTGGGTTTTGTCTACCATGTTCCGCACATTGTTTGAACAATCAAAATAAGCTGTCAACTATTTTGAAATAAACAATATAAATTAGTTAATAATTAACTATGTTTGAGAAACTCACATAGCGGTAGAACTGGAGGCGTATCAACAAGGACCCAAATGTCCATATTGTCTTGGTCGATGTCAGGATCACCAAGATCCATGGTGACAAGCATACCCTCATTGATACGTCCATTTTGCATCATGCTTTTATATCGATATTTATTGCATTATGGGCTGTTATTACACATTATGTCACAATACTTATGCCTATTCTCTCTTATTTTACAAGGTTTACATAAGGAGGGAGAATGTCGGCAGCTGGAATTCTAG
This sequence comes from Aegilops bicornis, assembly GCA_021605145.1. Classification (NCBI taxonomy): domain Eukaryota; kingdom Viridiplantae; phylum Streptophyta; class Magnoliopsida; order Poales; family Poaceae; genus Aegilops; species Aegilops bicornis. The sequence goes on from CM038671.1 coordinate 111,028,134, forward strand.
GCTCGAAAAGGAGCAAATATTAGAGACCTATTCTGCACAACTCCAAAAGTCCTGAAACTCCACGAAAGTCATTTTTTGAAATAATAAAAAATACTGAGCGAAAAAAAATACTAGAGGGGGCCCACACCCTGGCCACGAGGGTGGGGGCGCGTCCTACCCCCTGGGCGCGCCCCCTGCCTCGTGGGCCCCCTGTTGGCCCTCCGATGCCCATCTTCTGCTATATGAAGTCTTTCGTCCGAAGAAAAATAATAAGCAAGCTTTTGGGACGAGACTCCGCCGCCACAAGGCGGAACCAATCTAGGGCTCCGGCAGAGCTGTTCTGCTGGGGACACTTCCCTCCGGGAGGGATAAATCATCGCCATCGTCATCACCAACGCTCCTCTCATCGGGAGAGGGCAATCTCCATCAACATCTTCCCCAGCACCATCTCCTCTCAAACCCTAGTTCATCTCTTGTACCCAATTCTTGTCTCTAAGTCTGGGATTGGTACCTGTAGGTTGCCGATGAGTGTTGATTACTCCTTGTAGTTGATGCTAGTTGGTTTATTTGGTGGAAGATCATATGTTCAGATCCTATATGCATATTAATACTCCTCTGATTATGAACATGACTATGCTTTGTGAGTAGTTACGTTTCCTGAGGACATGGGAGAATTCTTGCTATTAGTAGTCATGTGAATTTGGTATTCGTTCGATATTTTGATGAGATGTATGTTGTCTATCCTCTAGTCGTGTTATGTGAACGTCGACTACATGACACTTCACCATTATTTGGGCCTAGAGGAAGGCATTGGGAAGTAATAAGTAGATGATGGGTTGCTAGAGTGACATAAGCTTAAACCCTAGTTTATGCGTTGCTTCGTAAGGGCTGATTTGGATCCATATGTTTCATGCTATGGTTAGGTTTACCTTAATACTTCTTTTGTAGTTGCGGATGCTTGCAATAGGGGTTAATCATAAGTGGGATGCTTGTCCAAGTAAGGACAGCACCCAAGCACCGGTCCACCCACATATCAAATTATCAAAGTACCGATCATGAATCATATGAACGTGATGAAAACTAACTTTGGCGATAATTCCCATGTGTCCTCGGGAGCACTTTTCTCTATATAAGAGTTTGTCGAGGCTTGTCCTTTGCTACAAAAAGGATTGGGCCACCTTGCTGCACTTTATTTACTTTTGTTACTTGTTGCTCGTTACCAATTATCTTATCACAAAACTATCTGTTACCTATAATTTCAATGCTTGCAGAGAATACCTTGGTGAAAACCGCTTATCATTTCCTTCTGCTCCTCGTTGGGTTCGACACTCTTACTTACTAAAAGGACTACGATAGATCCCGTATACTTGTGGGTCATCAAGCTCTTTTCTGGCGCCGTTGCCGGGGAGTGAAGCGCCTTTGGTAGGTGGAATTTGGTAAGGAAATTTTTTTATAGTGTGCTGAAATTTACTGTCACTTGTTACCATGGAAAGTAATCCTCCGAGGGGCTTGTTCGTGGTATCTTCACCCCGACCAGTAGAGCAAAGAGTTGCTCCTCAACCTACTGAACCTACTGAAAATGAAAATGTCTACTTTGAAATTCCTTCGGGTATGTTGGAAAAACTGCTAGCTAATCCTTTTGCAGGAGATGGAACAGTGCATCCTGATGAGCACCTAATATTTGTGGATGAAGTTTGTGGATTATTTAAGCTTGCAGGTATACCCGATGATGTTATTAAGAAGAAGGTCTTCCCTTTATCTTTGAAGGGAGATGCATTGACATGGTATAGGCTATGTGATGATATGGGATCATGGAATTACAAACGATTGAAATTGGAATTTCATCAGAAGTTTTATCCTATGCATCTTGTTCATCGTGATCGCAATTATATATATAATTTTTCGCCTCGCGAAGGAGAAAGCATCGCTCAAGCTTGGGGGAGGCTTAAATCAATGTTATATTCATGCCCCAATCATGATCTCCCAAGAGAAATAATTATTCAAAAAATTTATGCTCGGCTTTCTGATAACAATCGCACCATGCTCGATACTTCTTGTGTTGGCTCTTTTACGATGAAGACTATTGAATTCAAATGGGATTTATTGAAAAGAATTAAATGCAACTCTGAAGATTGGGACCTCGACGAAGGTAAGGAGTCAGGTATGACACCTAAGTTTGATTGTGTTAAATCTTTTATGGATACCAATGTTTTCCGTAAATTTAGCACTAAATATGGACTTGACTCTGAGATAGTAGCTTCTTGTTGTGAATCTTTTGCTACTCATGTTGATCTCCCTAAGGAGAAGTGGTTTAAATATCATCCTCCCATAGAAGTAAAAGTAACTGCACCTATTAAAGTTGAAGAAAAGACTATCACTTATAATCATCCAATTGTTCCTACTGCTTATGTAGAGAAACCACCTTTTCCTGTTAGGATAAAAGATCATGCTAAAGCTTTAACTGTGGTTCGTAAAAGCAATATTAGAACCTATACACCTCCTGAGCAAGTTAAAGTTGAACCTAATATTGCTATTGTTAAAGATCTCTTGGCTGATAATATTGATGGGCATGTTATTTATTTTTGTGATGAAACTGCTAGAATTGCTAAACCTTGTGCTAAAGATAAACATAGACCGGTGGTAGGCATGCCTGTTATTTCTGTTAAAATAGGAGATCATTGTTATCATGGCTTGTGTGATATGGGTGCTAGTGCTAGTACTATACCTCATGACTTATACAAAGAAATTATGCATGATATTGCACCTGCTGAGATAGAAGATATTGATGTTACCATTAAGCTTGCCAATAGAGATACGTATCACCCATTGGAATTGTTAGAGATGTTGAAGTCTTGTGTGGGAAAACTAAATATCCTGATGATTTTCTTGTTCTTGGTTCCCCACAAGATAGCTTTTGTCCCATTATATTTGGCACACCCTTCTTGAACACTGTTAATGCTAAGATAGATTGCGAAAAAGATGTTGTCACTAATGGTCTAGGTGATACGTCTCATGAGTTTAACTTTTCTAAATTTCGTAGAAAACACCATGAAGAGGAATTGCCTAGTAAAGATGAAATTATTCGTCTTGCTTCTATTGCCGTACCTCCTAGTGATCCTTTAGAACAATATTTGCTAGACCATGTAAATGATATGTTTATGAATGAAAGAAGGGAAATAGATGAAGTATTCTTTAAACAGGAACCCATCCTGAAACACAATTTGCCTGTTGAAATCCTAGGGGATCCTCCTCCACCCAAGGGTGATCCCGTGTTTGAACTTAAATCGTTACCTCACACTCTTAAATATGCTTATCTTGATGAGAAAAAGATATATCCTGTTATTATTAGTGCTAACCTTTTAGAGCATGAAGAAGAGAGATTATTGAAAACTCTGAAGAAGCACCACGCTGCTATTGCATATACTCTTGATGATCTTAAGGGCATTAGTCCCACTCTATTTCAACATAAAATAAATTTGGAGAAAGATGCCAAACCAGTTCGTGATCACCAACGACGGCTAAATCCTAAGATGAAAGAAGTGGTAAGAAAGGAAATACTAAAACTTCTTGAGGCAGGTATTATTTATCCCGTTGCTGATAGTCAGTGGGTAAGTCCTGTCCATTGTGTCCCTAAGAAGGGAGGCATTAACGTCGTTCCTAATGATAAAGATGAATTAATTCTGCAAAGAATTATTACAAGTTATAGGATGGTAATTGATTCCCGCAAATTAAATAAAGCTACTAAAAAGGATCATTACCCCTTACCTTTTATCGATCAAATGCTAGAAAGATTATCCAAACATACACATTTTTGCTTTCTAGATGGTTACTCTGGTTTCTCTCAAATACATGTGTGAGCTGATGATCAATCAGAGACCACTTTTACTTGCCCTTTCGGTACTTTTGCTTATAGACGTGTGCCTTTTGGTTTATGTAGTGCACCTGCTACCTTTCAAAGATGCATGATGGCTATATTCTCTGACTTTTGTGAAAAGATATATGAGGTTTTCATGGATGATTTCTCCGTTTATGGATCCTCTTTTGATGATTGCTTGAGCAACCTTGATCGAGTTTTGTAGAGATGTGAAGAAACTAACCTTGTCTTGAATTGGGAGAAGTGCCACTTTATGGTTAATGAAGGCATTGTTTTGGGGCATAAAATTTCTGAAAGAGGCATTGAAGTTGATAAAGCCAAGGTTGATGCTATTGAAAAGATGCCATGTCCCAAGGACATCAAAGGTATAAGAAGTTTCCTTGGTCATGCCGGTTTTATAGGAGGTTCATTAAGGACTTCTCCAAAATTTCTCGGTCTCTGACTAATTTATTGCAAAAAGATATACCATTTGTCTTTGATGATGATTGTGTAGAAGCATTTGAAATACTTAAGAAAGCATTGATCTCTGCACCTATCGTTCAGCCACCTGATTGGAATTTACCTTTTGAAATTATGTGTGATGCTAGTGATTATGATGTAGGTGTTGTTCTAGGGCAAAGAGTTGATAAGAAATTAAATGTTATTCAATATGCTAGTAAAACTCTAGACAATGCCCAGAGAAATTATGCCACTCTTGAAAAAGAATTCTTAGCGCTTGTATTTGCTTGTGATAAGTTCAGACCTCACATTGTTGATTCTAAAGTAACTATTCACACCGATCATGCTGCTATTAAATATCTTATGGAAAAGAAAGATGCTAAACCTAGACTTATTAGATGGGTTCTCTTGTTACAAGAATTTGATTTGCATATTATTGATAGATAGGGAGCTGAGAACCCCGTTGAAGACAACTTGTCTAGGTTAGAAAATGTTCTTGATTACCCACTACCTATTGATGATAGCTTTTCTGATGAAGAATTAAATGTCATAAATGCTTCTCATACTACTCCATGGTATGTTGATTATGCTAATTACATCGTTGCTAAATTCATACCACCTAGTTTCACATACCAACAAAAGAAAAAGTTTTTCTATGATTTAAGACATTACTTCTGGGATGACCCACATGTTTATAAAGAAGGAGTAGATGGTGTTATTAGACGTTGTGTACCTGAGCATGAACAGGAATAGATCCTACGCAAGTGTCACTCCGAGGCTTATGGAGGACACCACGCTGGAGACAGAACTGCACATAAGGTATTGCAATCCGGTTTTTATTGGCCTACTCTCTTCAAGGATGCCCGTAAGTTTGTTTTATCTTGTGATAAATGTCAAAGAATTGGTAATATTAGTAGACGTCAAGAAATTCCTATGAATTATTCACTTGTTATTGAACCACTTGATGTTTGGGGCTTTTATTATATGGGACCTTTTCCTGCCTCCAATGGATACACACATTTTTTAGTTGCTGTTGATTACGTTACTAAGTGGGGAGAAGCTATTCCAACTAGTAGTGCTGATCATAACACTTCTATTAAGATGCTTAAAGAAGTTATTTTTCCGAGGTTTGGAGTCCCTAGATATTTAATGATTGATGGTGGTTCACATATTATTCATGGTGCTTTTCGTAAAATGCTTGCTAGGTATGATGTTAATCATAGAATTGCATCGCCTTATCACCCGCAGTCTAGTGGTCAAGTAGAATTGAGCAATAGAGAGCTCAAATTAATTTTGCAAAAGACTGTTAATAGATCTAGAAAGAATTGGTCCAAGAAACTTGATGATGCATTATGGGCCTATAGAACTGCATATAAAATCATATGGGTATGTCTCCATATAAAAAGGTTTATGGAAAAGTATGTCACTTACCTCTCGAACTAGAACATAAGGCATATTGGGCTATTAAAGAGCTCAACTATGATTTCAAACTTGCCGGTGAGAAGAGGTTATTTGACATTAGCTCACTTGATGAATGGAGAACCCAAGCCTATGAGAATGCCAAATTATTTAAAGTAAAAGCTAAAAGATGGCATGACAAAAGGATACAAAAGCGTGAGTTTAATGTAGGTGATTATGTATTGCTATACAACTCTCGTTTAAGATTTTTTGCAGGAAAACTTCTCTCCAAATGGGAAGGCCCTTACGTTATCGAGGAGGTCTATCATTCCGGTGCCATAAGAATCAACAACTTCAAAGGCACAAATCCGAAGGTGGTGAACGGTCAAAGAATTAAACATTATATCTCAGGTAATCCTATAAATGTCGAAACCAATGTTATTGAAACCGTAACCCCGTTGGAATACATAAGGGACACTTTCCGGAACATTTCAGACTCCGAAAAGGAATAGGTATATGGTACAGTAAGTAAACCGACTCCAAAACTGCTCTAATGGCAATTTTTCTCCGTTTTGGAATATTTAGAAAAATAAGAAGCAGTCCGGCAAGGACACGAGGTCTCCACGAGGGTCGAGGGCGCGCCCCCCTACCTCGTGGGCACCTCGTGCACTCTCCGGACTCCGTTTTCTTGCACGATACATATTTTGGTCGGTAAAAATTCATTATATAATCTCCCGAAGGTTTTGACTCATGTATCACGCAAATACCCTCTGTTTTCGTTTCGAGCTATTGCTGGTGCAGATTAGAGCAAGATGTCTTCTCAAGAGTCAGTCAGGGAGAGCCGGGTGTCTCATCCGGCACCGAGATCAAGGACAAATAGCGACGCTGACCACTTCGGGCCAGCAACGGAGGAAGAGATGAAGGCTGATTTGAAAATGATAGACGCCATGGAGGAGGATCAAGAAGTCACTTCTCGATTCCGAGCTGGATTCACAACGGGAGAACTACAGAGCTCGGCTATTCCAAACTCGGTTATCCCTTCCCATGTTAGATTTATTTCTTATGAAAATATGAAGAAGAGTGTCACTTGTTCTCCCGCAGCTATGCAACACCCTTGGGTGCAAGGAGCTTTGGCCGTTACAGGAAAGCTTCGTAAGGAGATAATGGATCTCAAGCAGCAACTCAATAAGCTCGAAGAAGAGAATCGTATCCTGAGGAGTATCATCGCCAAGAATATCACACCAACACCTCCGAAGAAGGAAACATAATCACATGGGTATGGGCACTCCCCTTGGCAACTGCCAAGCTTGGGGGAGGTGCCCCGGTATCGTGTCACCATCACATCTCTATCTTTACCATTTTTCTTAGTTCGATCCTTTTAGTAATATCTTGATCTGGTAGAATAAAAGTTTTGGTATGATCTAGCTTTGAGTTTTGCTTTATGATCCCTCTATGTAATCGAGTCCGTGAGCTTTATATAATAAAGATTAGTGTTGAGTCAAGGGCTTGATTATTTTGCCATGATCTTGAGTGAATAAAAGAAAGAGAAAAGAATAAAAAGAAACAAAGAGATCATATTGATCTTATGGAGAGTAATGACTTCACATAGAAAGAGTATGATGATTAAAAGTTGTTGAGAGTTGACAAACATAGCTTTGGTCATCGTTGCAATTTATAGGAAGTAATAAAGAAAGAGAGGTTTCACATATAAATATACTATCTTGGACATCTTTTATGATTGTGAGCACTCATTAAAATATGACATGCTAAAGAGTTGATGTTGGACAAGGAAGACAACGTAATGGGTTATGTTTTCTTATATCTGAGATAAAGTATATTGTCATGGATCATCCAACATGTTGAGCTTGCCTTTCCCCCTCATGCTAGCCAAATTATTTGCACCAAGTAGAGATACTACTTGTGCTTCCAAATACCCTTAAACCCAGTTTTGCCATGAGAGTCCACCATATCTACTTATGGATTGAGTAAGATCCTTCAAGTAAGTTGTCATCGGTGCAAGCAATAAAAATTGCTCTCTAAATATGTATGATTGATTGGTGTAGAGGAAATAAGCTTTATACGATCTTGTGATGTGGAAGAAATAAAAGCGACAGACTGCATAATAAAGGTCCATATCACAAGTGGCAATATAAAGTGTTCGCATTAAGATTTTGTGCATCCAACCCTGAAAGCGCATGGCAACCTCTGCTTACCTCTGCGAAGGGCCTATCTTTTATTATTACCTTCTACCTTATGCAAGAGTCATGGTGATCTTCACCTTTCCTTTTTACAATTTATCCTTTGGCAAGCACAGTGTGTTAGAAAGATCCTAATATATATATCTAATTGGATGTAAGTTAGCATGAGTTATTATTGTTGACATTACCCTTGAGGTAAAAGGTTGGGAGGCGAAACTATATGCCCCTATCTTTCTCTGTGTCCGATTAAAACTCCGTAACCACAAGTATTACATGAGTGTTAGCAATTATGAAAGACTAAATGATAGTTGAGTATGTGGACTAAGCTCTAACATAGACTCTTTCTGATGTTATAATAAATTGCAATTGCCTTAGTGACTGAGATTATAGTTTGTTAGTTCTCAATAAAGTTTCTGATTCATACTTTGCATTGTGAATAGATTGTTACTTTAGCATAAGAAATCATATGACAATATCCATATATGTTGATGTTATGAGAATAATCATGATGCCCTCATGTCCGTATTTTATTTCATCGAAACCTCTACCTCTAAACATGTGGACATATTTATCATTATCGGCTTCCGCTTAAGGACAAGCGAGGTCTAAGCTTGGGGGAGATGATACGTCCATTTTGCATCATGCTTTTATATCGATATTTATTGCATTATGGGCTGTTATTACACATTATGTCACAATACTTATGCCTATTCTCTCTTATTTTACAAGTTTTGCATAAGGAGGGAGAATGCAAATTTGGAATTCTGGGCTGCAAAAGGAGCAAATATTAGAGACCTATTCTACACAACTCCAAAAGTCCTGAAACTCCACGAAAGTCATTTTTGGAAATAAAAAATACTGAGTGGAAGAAATACTAGAGGGGGCCCACACCCTGGCCACGAGGGTGGGGGCGCGCCCTACCCCCCTGGGCGCGCCCCCTGCCTCGTGGGCCCACTGTTGGCCCTCCGATGCCCATCTTCTGCTATATAAAGTCTTTCGTCCGAAGAAAAATAATAAGCAAGCTTTTGGGCGAGACTCCGCCGCCACGAGGCGGAACCAATCTAGGGCTCCGGCAGAGCTGTTCTGCTGGGGACACTTCCCTCCGGGAGGGGGAAATCATCGCCATCGTCATCACCAACGCTCCTCTCATCGGGAGAGGGCAATCTCCATCAACATCCTCACCAGCACCATCTCCTCTCAAACCCTAGTTCATCTCTTGTACCCAATTCTTGTCTCTAAGTGCAGGATTGGTACCGAGGTTGCCGATGAGTGTTGATTACTCCTTGTAGTTGATGCTAGTTGGTTTATTTGGTGGAAGATCATATGTTGAGAACCTAATGCATATTAATACTCCTCGATTATGAACATGAATATGCTTTGTGAGTAGTTACGTTTGTTCACGAGGACATGGGAGAAGTCTTGCTATTAGTAGTCATGTGAATTTGGTATTAGATTCGATATTTTGATGAGATGTATGTTGTCTATCCTCTAGTGGTGTTATGTGAACGTCGACTACATGACACTTCACCATTATTTGGGCCTAGAGGAAGGCATTGGGAAGTAATAAGTAGATGATGGGTTGCTAGAGTGACGTAAGCTTAAACCCTAGTTTATGCGTTGCTTCGTAAGGGGCTGATTTGGATCCATATGTTTCATGCTATGGTTAGGTTTACCTTAATACTTCTTTTGTAGTTGCGGATGCTTGCAATAGGGGTTAATCATAAGTGGGATGCTTGTCCAAGTAAGGACAGCACCCAAGCACCAGTCCACCCACATATGAAATTATCAAAGTACCGAACGTGAATCATATGAACATGATGAAAACTAGCTTGATGATATTCCCATGTGTCCTCGGGAGCGCTTTTCTATATATAAGAGTTTGCCCAGGCTTGTCCTTTGCTACAAAAAGGAATGGGCCACATTGCTGCACTTTATTTACTTTGTTACTTGTTGCTCGTTACCAATTATCTTATCACAAAACTATCCGTTACCTATAATTTATGTGCTTGCAGAGAATACCTTGCTGAAAACCGCTTATCATTTCCTTCTGCTCCTCGTTGGGTTCGACACTCTTACTTATGTAAAGGACTACGATAGATCCCCTATACTTGTGGGTCATCACTCATTAAAACCATACATCTTGCAAAATGCTTCCCAATTTTTGCAACCAAAATGGGTTACGCTCTCAGCATTATACAGATTTACTTCAAAATCCACATCATGATGGGTGCTTAGGTCAATTTTCTTCGTTTCAAAATTTTCATGGTCTTCAAAATCCATCCTGTCCAAGACATAGCGTCTTGCATGGCATGGGATAAGCTATACTCGAATTGCAAAATATGAAAATTACACGTTGAAATAGTTGAAGTCATGCTTAATTACGAAAAAAAACACTTGTCGATGTTGCATACCGTTTCAACATCGAAGGTCTCCTCGAGCTTAATGCTAAAGCGCCGATCATCGTCCAGGTGAGGCTTGTCGCACAAACCTCGATCGTCGTGGCACCAGCCGCACTCCCCCGGGAGACTTCCGTTGTCCGATGACGACATTTCCAACGTTCATAATTCAAAGATTAAACTTGTGCAATTAAATATATGTACTACCAAAACTAAATTAGATCATTATTATTCATCATGGGTTGACTAACGGTTTGTCGAGTCTTTTCTTGAAAACTCTCAGCTCACGTAGTGTATACATTCGACCATTGGTGATGGTCGCTCCTCCATTTGTCCCCAAGTGCATTACACCAAAATGTCTAGCACACGGGAACGAAGGAGAAGCGACCCCCACGACAACAGTCGGGATTCTTCGTCCTCTCATATAAATATGGTGGAACTCTCCCTCACTGATTCCTCTCTGACATTTGTGAGCGTCGGTGATGGTAGCTCCTCTTTTCGTTCCCGAGTGTATTACACCAAATTGTCTAGAACACGGGAACGAAGGAGAAGCTACCCCACGACAACAGTCGGGATTCTTCGTCCTCTCATGTATGGTGGAGACTCGACAGACTTAAAGTCAACCCGAAATATCGTTTAATTATCTTTCTAAAAAAGGATTTGGCTGGTCTCACCTCGAGGTTGGAGGGGGTCGGTGACGGGGACGACGGCAAGGATGATGGAGGGGGGCTCCTAGATTTCTGCGACAACAAAAAACCCCATAAGCTATCAACTAATCATATGCATACGCCTTGCATAGTGCTCTCCAATTTTAGCATTCAAAGTAGGAGTAGTTTTCCAATTTGATCATTCAATAAGCAAAACCAAATCGTAAAATAAAGTAGTATTCAAATTAGCATGCATTCAATTATAAGCAAAACTACAGCATCTCTTTCGTCCGTACATCATCGATTATTATCACTAATACACCTCGAATACTATCATACATATATATAGCATCGCTAGTACAGCTAGAACCGTAGCGCCCGACGGGTATCGGCGCGGGCGGTGGACACCCAAAGGGAAGGAACCATCACAGGATCATAGCTCCAGTGAGACCCCTGAAGAAACTGCCAGGTATTGTCGAACCTGCCCACCAACGCAACCATGTAGGGACGGACGTGCTCGTCCTCCTCGCTAACACGGTGACGTACCACCTCCGCGGTGTCTGGAAGCCTAGGCACCGTCACTGGCCCACGCGACCGCCACCGAACAAGGACCAACGACGGGCTGGCTCCTCACCAACCTATGCCCCCGGAAGGTAGCACCTCCCAATACCAGCCCGGTGGAGCCCAGTCCCGGACATGGCCCCTCTGATCAAGCCGGCCTCCTCCGCCGAGTGGACGACGAGGATGCGGGATAGGCATCGTCGACGTTAATGCGGGAATAATTGGTTGAACTGAAAAAATAAACTAGTTCTTTTAACTTTCTTGCTAAAAATAAACTACTTCTATAGTAAAATAAAGTAGTTTTATTAAATCAACTAGTTCAACTACTAATTAAGCACTTACTATAAATAAAATAAAGTAGTACTTACTAAAAATAAACTACTTCTATATATAGTAAAATAAAGAAGTTTTATTAAATCAACTAGTTCAACTACTAAGCATTTACTATAAATAAAATAAAGTAGTACTTGCTAAAAATAAACAACGTCTATAGTAAAATAAAGTAGTTTTATTAAATCAACTAGTTCAACTAGCACTTACTATAAATAAAATAAAGTAGTACTTACTAAAAATAAACTTGTTTAACTAGTTCTATTATTTATCGACCCCCCCATCAGGTCGAAGTTATCGGGGAGGGGGTATATCGACAACGACATACCCGATAAAAAATAAGAAAGGAAGAAGAAGAAAAAAAAGAGGAGAAGAAGAAAGGAATAGAGGAGAAGATCGAAGAAAAAAAGAAGAAAAAAAAGAGGAGAAGAAGAAAGGAATAGAGGCTCTCCTCTATTACTTTCTTCTTCTCCTCCTTTTCTTCTTCTTTTTCTCTCTTCTTATTTATTTCTCCACTTCTTCCTCTCCTCTTCTTCTCCTTCTTATTCTCCTTTTCCTCTTCTTATTTTCCCTTTTCCTATCCCCCTCATCACATGTCCGAGGAGAAGAAGAAAAAAATAGATTAAAATCTATTTTTTTGTTCTCCTCTATTCCTTCTCCTCTTTTTTTCTTCTTCTTCGTCCTCTTCTTATTTTTCTTCTTCTTCCTTCTTCCTCTTTTATTCCTCTTTTCTTCTTTCCTTAATTTCTTTCCTTGACGACCCTAACCTAAACAGTACAACTGACTACAACGACTTTGCTTGCATACATATGAACAAATATGATCGATCTATGAACAATATAAAAACATCATATGATATATGAACAAAAAATCACATCTATGAACAAAAAAAAATCATCTAATCATATATTTTTACGGTGGCCACGGCGGCGGCGGTGGCGGCGGCGGGGAGGAGGGCAGGGGCGCGGGGTCGGGGCTCACTGGGCGGCGGCGACAGCGTGGGCAGGCGGCGCGGACCGGGGCGGTGACGACGCGGGGCGGCTCGGACCGGGGCGGTGACGATGCGGGGCGGTGACAAGTGTGGCTTATATAGACAGACCTTTGGTCCCGGTTCGTGGCAGCAACCGGGACCAAAGCACCCCTTTAGTCCCGGTTGGAGCCACTGATACGTCTCCGTCGTATCTACTTTTCCAAACACTTTTGCCCTTGTTTTGGACTCTAACTTGCATGGTTTGAATGGAACTAACCCGTACTGACGCTGTTTTCAGCAGACTTTCCATGGTGTTATTTATGTGCAGAAACAAAAGTTCTCGGAATGATCTGAAACTCCACGGAACATATTTTTGGAAAATATTAAAAATACTGGAAGAAGAATCCACGTCAGGGGGGCTTCCACCTGTCCACGAGGGTGGATGGCGCGCCTGCCCCCCTGGGCGCGCCCCCTGCCTCGTGGGCCCCCTATTACTCCACCGACCTCAACTCCAACTCCATATATTCGTGTTCGGGGAGAAAAAAATAATAGAGAAGGATTCATCGCGTTTTACAATACGGAGCCGCCGCCAAGCCCTGAAACCTCCCGGGAGGGCTGATCTGGAGTCCGTTCGGGGCTCCGAAGAGGGGAATCCGTCGCCGTCGTCATCATCAACCATCCTCCATCACCAATTTCATGATGCTTACCCCCGTGCGTGAGTAATTCCATCGTAGGCTTGTGATACGTCTCCAACGTATCTATAATTTTTGATTGCTCCATGCTATATTATCTAATGTTTTGGGCAATATTGGGCTTTATTATCCACTTTTATATTATTTTTGGGACTAACCTATTAACCGGAGGCCCAGCCCAGATTTGCTGTTTTTGCCTATTTCAGTATTTCGAAGAAAAGGAATATCAAACGGAGTCAAAACGGAATGAAATCAACTGGAGAAGTTATTTTTGGAAGGAAAGCCACCCGATGGACTTGGAGTGCACGTCAGGAAAGAAGGGAGGTGCTCACGAGGCTAGGGGGCGCGCCCACCCCCCTGGGGCGTGCCTCCTGCCTCGTGGCCCCCTCTTCGGTCCACCGACGTACCCCCTGCACCCATATATACCTACGTATCGTAAAACTTCCAGAACAGAAGATAGATCGGGAGTTCCGCCGCCGCAAAACCTCCAGAGCCACAAAAACCAATTGGGACCCTGTTCAAGCACGCCGAGGGGGGGAACCTCACCGTGGCCATCTTCATCATCCGGCGCTCTCCATGACGAGGAGGGAGTAGTTCACCCTCGATTGAGGGTATGTACCAGTAGCTATGTGTTTGATCTCTCTCTCTCGTGTTCTTGAGGTGATACGATCTTGATGTAACGCGAGCTTTGCTATTATAGTTGGATCTTATGTTTCTTCTCCCCCTCTACTCTCTTGTAATACATTGAGTTTTCCCTTGAAGTAATCTGATCGGATTGAGTCTTTAAAGATTTGAGAACACTTGATGTATGTCTTGTCGTGCGTATCTGTGGTGACATTGGGATACCACGTGATTCACTTGATGTATGTTTTGGTGATCAACTTGCGGGTTACGCCCATGAACCTATGCATAGGGGTTGGCACATGTTTTCGTCGTGATTCTCCGGTAGAAACTTTGGGGCACTCTTTGAGGTTCTATGTGTTGGTTTGAGTAGATGAATTGAGATTTTGTGGTGCATATCGTATAATCATACCCACAGATACTTGAGGTGACATTGGAGTATCTAGGTGACATTAGGGTTTTGGTTGATTTGTATCTTAAGGTGTTATTCTAGTACGAACTCTAGGGCTGTTTGTGACACATATAGGAATAGCCCAACGGATTGATTGTAAAGAATAACTTTGAGGTGGTTTCGTACCCTACCATAATCTCTTCGTTTGTTCTCCACTATTAGTGACTTTGGAGTGACTCTTTGTTGCATGTTTCGTGATTGTTATATGATCTATCTATGTTATTATTGTTGAGAGAACTTGCACTAGTGAAAGTATGAACCCTAGGTCTTGTTTCCTATCATTGCAATACCATTTACGCTCACTTTTATCATTAGTTACCTTGCTGTTTTTATATTTTCTGATTACAAAAACCTTTATCTACCATCCATATTGCACTCGTATCACCATCTCTTCGCCGAACTAGTGCACCTCTACAATTTACCATTGTATTGGGTGTGTTGGGGACACAAGAGACTCTTTGTTATTTGGTTGCAGGGTTGTTTGAGAGAGACCATCTTCATCCTACGCCTACAACGGATTGATAAACCTTAGGTCATCCACTTGAGGGAAATTTGCTACTGTCCTACAAACCTGTGCACTTGCAGGCCCAACAGCGTCTACAAGAAGAAGGTTGTGTAGTAGACATCAAGATCCTTTCTAGCGCCGTTGCCGGGGAGGCTAGGTAAGTGAAGGTATATCTTTAGATCTTGCAATCGAATCTTTTTGTTTCTTGTTTTAGCACTAGTTTAGTTTATAAAAGAAAACTAAAAAATGGAATTGAGGTTACCTCATACGCTTCATCTTTTTAATATCTTTCATGAGTATGATGGAAAGTAAAATTGTGCCAAAGTGTTAGAAGAAGAATGCATTAAATTGTTTGGCACTAAATCTTTGAATAATGAGCATGATTGCAATGTTGTTAGTATGAACTCCTTGAATATCAATAGCACTAATGATGATTGCACTAGTTATGATGAAAATGCCTCCTATAGACATGTCAATTTTTGTGGAGTGCATTGGGTTTATAAGTACACACTAAATAGGGAAGATAGATATTGCAAGAGGCATAAGTACTTAGAAACCAGATTGTTGCAAGAAGAGCTAGATGAATGTGCTGAGAGATTCAATATTTTTCGTGCCCCTTGTGAACTTTGCAATGAACATGGTCATTTAAAGCTCCAATGATATTTGTTTCATGATCAAGTTGTGTCCAAATATTGTGATAATTTGATTACCCTTGAGCATCATAAAGAGCTTAGCCTTCTTTTGGGGTATGAAGAAATGAAACGTATAACTAAGGGTATTCGAAAATTTAATCTTGATAGAATTCTTGATTTTGATCTAGAGAAGATTTATATGTATTGTGCGGTGAATTGCATTGAAAATCCTTATATTGCCAATTACATAAAGAAAAGAAAACAAATAGAGGATGAAGAGAATACTAATGAAAGGGAAGAGACTTACCAATATTCTCCTATTATTTCTTATGATGAATCAGGTAACGAGGAGGAGCCTTCCATTCAACCAATCTCATCAATAAGGAGCTCCAAAAAGAGGATTGAACCCACACATGATGTGGTGAAGAATAAGAAAAGAAAAAGGAAGAGAGGTAAAAAGGTATCTCTCCCAAATAAAGTTGCTCCTATTATTGTTGTGCCTTATTAAGATGATACACTTGATGATGATCTCGTTATGCCTATTGCTTGTTGTGATGATTATTATTGGGAATATAATGATACTCCTTATGATCTTGAAAATGTTTTTGGCACTTGCTTGGAAGAATATGATAATAATGTTTGCTATACTATTGGTGCTATCCATACTATTAATGATGAGAGTGATTATGCTTATGATATGAAAAGGCCCAAGCTTGGGGAAGCTATGTTTGATGAGGATGACATATTTGAGAATATATTTGCTGAAATTAATGTTTGTCCCAAGCTTGGGGATGCTATGTTTAATGAAGATGATATTTTTAGCCTCCCAAGTTTTGATATGCAAATGTATAGTGATGATAACATGCCTCCTACTTATGATGATTATATTAATGAATGTGGGTTTGGAAGAGTGTCAACTTTAGGAAGTAGTGATCCCACTGTTTTGGAGGATGTTGAATCTTATAATATTTATGAAAGTGGATTTGGAGAGGTCATGACTTTACTTAGTAATGATTCCACTATCTTGGAAGAGGTTTCAATCAATTATGATGAGAACAAAGTTGCTACTTATGATGATTATTGTGATGAAACTTCTGCTATAAAAAGTAGTGATGATTATATTTATAAAACTTGTCATGATTATGATTACCCTTTTTCTGAACATTACTCTATTAATTTGGAAACAATTTATAGTATTCAAGTCTCTTATGATACCCCCACTATCCCGAATGAGAAGAATTTTGCTTATGTGGAGAGTAATAAATTTTCTATGCTTGTAGATCATGAAAATAATGCTTTAGGTGCTGGTTATATTGTTGAATTCATTCATTATGCTACTGAAAATTATTATGAGGGAGGAATATATGCTTGTAGGAATTGCAATAATATCAAGTTTCCTCTCTATGTGCTTAAAGTTTTGAAGTTATGCTTGTTTTACCTTCCTATGCAAGTTGATTATTGTTCCCATAAGTTGTTTGCTCACAAAATCCCTATGCATAGGAAGTGGGTTAGACTTAAATGTGCTAGTCATATTCTTCATGATGCTCTCTTTATGTTTCAATTCTTATCTCTTATGTGAGCATCATCGAAATCATCATGCCTAGCTAGGGGCGTTAGACGATAGCGCTTGTTGGGAGGCAACCCAATTTTATTTTAATTTGTTGCTTTTTGGTTCTGTTCAGTAATAAATAATCCATCTAGCCTCTGTTTAGATGTGGTTTTGTGTTTTAATTAGTGTTTGTGCCAAGTAGAACCTTTGGGAAGACTTGGGTGAAGTCTTTATGATCATGCTGTAAAAAATAGAAACTTTAGCGCTCACAAGATTAGCTAAATTGTTTTACTGGAGAGCGCTATTTAGTTAATTATTTTTTTAGATGATTACTAGACAAATTCCTCAGGTCCACCAATTTATTTTTGAATTTTTGGAGTTCCAGAAGTTTGCGTTAGTTACAGATTACTATAGATTGTTACATTTTTTGACAGATTCTTTTTTCGTGTGTTGTTTGCTTATTTTGATGACTCTATGGCTAGTAAAATAGTTTATAAACCATACAGAAGTTGTAATACAGTAGGTTTAACACCAATATAAATAAAGAATGAGTTCATTACAGTACCTTGAAGTAGTGTTTTGTTTTCTTTCGCTAACGGAGCTCACGAGTTTTCTGTTAAGTTTTGTGTTGTGAAGTTTTCAAGTTTTGGGTAAAGATTCGATGGACTATGGAATAAGGAGTGGCAAGAGCCTAAGCTTGGGGATTCCCAAGGCACCCGAAGGTAATATTAAAGGATAACCAAGCATCTAAGCTTGGGGATGCCCCGGATGGCATCCCCTCTTTCGTCTTCGTTCATCTTTAACTTTACTTGGAGCTATATTTTTATTCACCACATGATATGTGTTTTGCTTGGAGCGTCATTTTCTTTTGTTAGTATTTGCTTGCTGTTATTTATAATAGTGTTTTTCATCTTTAGTTTCAATAAAAAAGTCAAGGATAGCCTTTGCCATGCTTATTTTGCTACTATACTTGTTGCTGTTTGAAAACAGAAAGTTTACCGATGTTGAAAAAATTCCCTAGAAAAGTCAGATAGTGGTATAATGTTGAATCTTTTTGCATATTGAGATCTGATAAATTTATTACAGTGGGAATTTTAGTTCATAATTTTTGGAGTTAGGTAAGTATTGATACTCTTGCATTCTTCACAGACTGTACTGTTTTGGCAGATTGCTGTTATGTTTGCATATGTTTGCTAGTTTAATGATTCTATTTAAGGACAGGAGTATTAAATATGCAGAGGAATTTAGTATGCAATGTTGAATAATAATGTTAGTGATTTGTTACAGTAGAAAATGATAAGGTTTTGCATTGGTTTATACTAACCTATCTCACGAGTTCTTGTTGAGTTTGTTGTGAATGAAGCTTTTGATAAAAAGAGAAACCATACTATGAGAGGAATTAAGGAGACACAAGAGTTCAAGCTTGGGGATGCCCAAGCCACCCCAAGATAATATTTTAATAAGTCTCAAGCATCTAAGCTTGGGGATGCCCCGGTAGGCATCCCACCTTTCTTCTTCAACAACTATCTATTAGTATCGGTTGAGCCTAAGTTTTTGCTTCTTCACATGAGTTGTGCTATCCTTGCAATGTCATTTATTTTTGTCTTGCTTGCTGTTTGAATAAAATACCAAGATCTGAAATTATTAAATTAGAGAGTCTTCACATAGTTGCGGTAATTATCTGACTACTCATTGATCTTCACTTATATCTTTCGAAGTAGTTTGTCATTTGCTCTAGTGCTTCACTTATATCTTTTGGGGCATGGTGGTAGTTTTATTTTGAAGAAATAGATGAACTCTCATGCTTCACTTATATTATTTTGAGAGTCTTAAATAGCATGGTAATTTTCTTAAATAATCTTAATATGCTAAGCATACAAGATTTGTAAGAATTCTTATGAGTGTGTTGAATACTAAGAGAAGTTTGATGCTTGATGATTGTTTTGAGATATGAAGATGGTGATATTAGAGTCATGCTAGTTGAGTAGTTGTGAATTTGAGAGATACTTGTGTTAAAGTTTGTGATTCCCGTAGCATGCATTATGGTGAACCGTTATGTGATGAATTGGAGCATGATTTATTTATTGGTTGTCTTCCTTATGAGTGGCGATCGGGGAATGGCGATGGTCTTTTCCTACCAATCTATCCCCCTAGGAGCATGCACGTAATACTTTGCTTTGATAACTTGTAGATTTTTGCAATAAGTATATGAGTTCTTCATGACTAATGTTGAGTCCATGGATTATACGCACTTTCGCCATCCTTCCACCGTTGCTAGCCTCTCTAATACCGCGCACTTTTCGCCGGTATCATACACCCACCATAAACTTTCCTCAAAACAGCCACCATACCTACCTATCATGGCATTTCCATAGCCATTCCGAGATATATTGCCATGCAACTTTCCACCGTTCCGTTTGTTATGACACGCTCCATCATTGTCATATTGCTTAGCATGATCATGTAGTTGACATCGTATTTGTGGCAAAGCCACCGTTCATAATTCTTTCATACATGTCACTCTTGATTCGTTGCATATCCCGGTACACCACCGGAGGCATTCATATAGAGTCATATCTTGTTCTAAGTATTAAGTTGTAATTGTTGAGTTGTAAGTAAATAAAAGTGTGATGATCATCATTTTTAGAGCATTGTCCCAGTGAGGAAAGGATGATGGAGACTATGATTCCCCCATAAGTCGGGATGAGACTCCGGATGAAAAATAAAAAAAATGAAAAATGAAAAAAAAGAGGCCATAAAAATAAGAGAAAAGGCCCAAATAAAAAAATGAGAGAAAAAGAGAGAAGGGACAATGTTACTATCCTTTTAGCACACTTGTGCTTATAAGTAGCACCATGATCTTCATGATAGAGAGTCTCTCATTTTGTCACCTTCATATACTAGTGGGAATCTTTCATTATAGAACTTGGCTTGTATATTCCAATGATGGGCTTCCTCAAAATGCCCTAGGTCTTCATGAGCAAGCGAGTTGGATGCACACCCACCTAGTTTCTTTTGTTGAGCTTTCATATACTTATAGCTCTAGTGCATCCGTTGCATGGCAATCCCTACTCACTCACATTGATATCTATTGATGGGCATCTCCATAGCCCGTTGATACGCCTAGTTGATGTGAGACTATCTTCTCCCTTTTTGTCTTCTCCACAACCACCATTCTATTCCACATTTAGTGCTATATCCATGGCTCACGCTCATGTATTGCGTGATGATTGAAAAAGTTTTGAAAATGTTAAAGTATGAAACAATTGCTTGGCTTGTCATCGGGGTTGTGCATGATTTAAATACTTTGTGTGGTGAAGATAGAGCATAGCCAGACTATATGATTTTGTAGGGATAACTTTCTTTGGCCATGTTATTTTGAGAAGACACAATTGCTTTGTTAGTATGCTTGAAGTATTATTATTTTTATGTCAATATGAACTTTTGTCTGGAATCTTTCGGATCTGAATATTCATATCACAAGTAAGAAGAATTGCATTGAAATTATGCCAACTAGCATTCCACATCAAAAATTATCTTTTTTATCATTTACCTACTCGAGGACGAAAGGTGAATTAAGCTTGGGGATGCTTGATACGTCTCCAACGTATGTATAATTTTTGATTGCTCCATGCTATATTATCTACTGTTTTGGGCAATATTGGGCTTTATTATCCAATTTTATATTACTTTTGGGACTAACCTATTAACCGGAGGCCCAGCCCAGATTTGTTGTTTTTTGCCTATTTCAGTATTTCGAGGAAAAGGAATATCAAACGGAGTCAAAACGGAACGAAATCAACTCGAGAAGTTGTTTTTGGAAGGAAAGCCACCCGATGGACTTGAAGTACACGTCAGGAAAGAAGGGAGGTGCTCACGAGGGTAGGGGGCGCGCCCCCCTTCCTCGTGGCCCCCCCTTCGGTCCACCGACGTACCCCCTGCACCCATATATACCTACGTATTGTAAAACTTCCAGAACAGAAGATAGATCGGAAGTTCCACCGCCGCAAAACCTCCAGAGCCACCAAAAACCAATCGGGACCCTGTTCCACTCACGAGGGGGGGAACCCTCACCGTGGCCATCTTCATCATCCGGCGCTCTCCTTGACGAGGAGGGAGTAGTTCACCCTCGGGGCTGAGGGTATGTACCAATAGCTATGTGTTTGATCTCTCTCGTGTTCTTGAGGTGATACGATCTTGATGTATCGCGAGCTTTGCTATTATAGTTGGATCTTATGTTTCTTCTCCCCCTCTACTCTCTTGTAATGGATTAAGTTTTCCCCTTGAAGTAATCTTATCGGATTGAGTCTTTTAAGATTTGAGAACACTTGATGTATGTCTTGCCGTGCGTATCTGTGGTGACAATGGGATACCACGTGATTCACTTGATGTATGTTTTGGTGATCAACTTGCGGGTTCCGCCATGAACCTATGCATAGGGGTTGGCACGTTTTCGTCGTGATTCTCCGGTAGAAACTTTGGGGCACTCTTTGAGGTTCTATGTGTTGGTTTGAGTAGATGAATTGAGATTGTGTGATGAATATCGTATAATCATACCCACGGATACTTGAGGTGACATTGGAGTATCTAGGTGACATTAGGGTTTTGGTTGATTTGTATCTTAAGGTGTTATTCTAGTACGAACTCTAGGGCTGTTTGTGACACTTATAGGAATAGCCCAATGGATTGATTGTAAAGAATAACTTTGAGGTGGTTTCGTACCCTACCATAATCTCTTCGTTTGTTCTCCACTATTAGTGACTTTGGAGTGTCTCTTTTTTGCATGTTGAGGGATTGTTATATGATCTATCTATGTTATTATTGTTGAGAGAACTTGCACTAGTGAAAGTATGAACCCTAGGTCTTGTTTCCTATCATTGCAATACCGTTTATGCTCACTTTTATCATTAGTTACCTTGCTGTTTTTATATTTTCAGATTACAAAAACCTTTATCTACCATCCATATTGCACTTGTATCACCATCTCTTCGCCGAACTAGTGCACCTATACAATTTACAATTGTATTGGGTGTGTTGGGGACACAAGAGACTTTTTGTTATTTGGTTGCAGGGTTGTTTGAGAGAAACCATCTTCATCCTACGCCTCCTACGAATTGATAAACCTTAGGTCATCCACTTGAGGGAAATTTGCTATTGTCCTACAAACCTGTGCAGCTTGCTGGATGGTGATGGGTTGGATGAGATTTATCATGTAATCGAGTTAGTTTTGTTAGGAATTGATCCCTAGTATCCACTATGTTCTGAGATTGATGTTGCTATGACTTTGCTATGCTTAATGCTTGTCACTAGGGCCCGAGTGGCATGATTTCAGATCTGAACCTATTATGTTGTCATGAATATATGTGAGTTCTTGATCCTATCTTGCAAGTCTATAGGCACCTACTATGTGTTCTGATCCGGCAACCCCGAAGTGACAATAATCGGGACCACTCCCGGTGATGACCGTAGTTTGAGGAGTTCATGTATTCACTATGTGTTAATGCTTTGGTCCAGTACTCTATTAAAAGGAGGCCTTAATATCCCTTAGTTTCCATTAGGACCCCGCTGCCACGGGAGGGTAGGACAAAAGTTGCCATGCAAGTTCTTTTCCATAAGCACGTATGACTATATTCGGAATACATGCCTACATTACATTGATGAATTGGAGCTAGTTCTGTGTCACCCTATGTTATGACTGTTACATGATGAACCGCATCCGGCATAATTCTCCATCACCAATCCAATGCCTGCGAGCTTTTCACATATTGTTCTCCGCGTATTTACTTTTCCGTTGTTACTATTACAATCACTACAAAACCCAAAAATATTACTAGTGCTACCGTTACCGTTACTTCCATATTACTTTGCTACTAAATACTTTGCTGCAGATATTAAGTTATCCAGGTGTGGTTGAATTGACAACTCAACTACGAATACTTGAGAATATTCTTTGGCTCCCCTTGTGTCGAATCAATAAATTTGGGTTGAATACTCTACCCTCGAAAACTGTTGCGATCCCCTATACTTGTGGGTTATCAAGACTATTTTCTGGCGCCGTTGCCGGGAGCATAGCTCTATTCCTTGAGTCACTTGGGATTCATATCTGCTGGTCACTATGAAGAACTTGAAAGGCAAAAAACAAAAATTTATCCCTCAACTACGAGGGGAGGTAAGGAAGCGCCATCTAGCTACGCACTTGATTCACCTTCTATTTTGAGTAATCTTGTGACACCTAAACCTACTTACGCTATTAATTACGATATGTCGCATATTATTGATGATGCCACTTACATTATGCATGATACTTATGATGAAACTACTTCTATGCTTGATACTACTGTGCCACTTGGTGAATTTCTTGATGAACAACTTGCTAAGGCTAGAGAGAATGAAATTATTGAAACTGATAATATTGAAGATAGTGATGATGAAGACTCTCCCCCTAATAAATATGAATTACCTGTTGTTCCTGAGGGTTATGTTATGGATGAAGAAGCCGCTAGAGCTATTTTAGCTTGCAATGATAGATATGATCTTAAGAAGTTATTAGCTAAATGGAAGCGACAATCTCTTAATGCTAGAATGAAACCTGACCCTGCTTTTGCTACTTCACCTATCTGTGTTACTGATAAGGATTATGAATTCTCTGTTGATGCTGATATAATTACTTTGGTTGAGTTGATCCTTTCTATGGTTATGAATCTGACACTGTTGTGGCACATCTTACTAAATTAAATGATATAGCCACCCTGTTCACTAATGATGAGAGAACTCACTACTTTTATATCCTTAAAATATTTTTGTTCTCATTAAAGGGTGATGCTAAGATATGGTTTAATTCTCTTGATCCTGGTTGTGTGCGTAGTCCCCAGGATACGATTTATTACTTCTCTACTAAATATTTCCCTGCTCATAAGAAACAAGCTGCTTTAAAGGATATATATAATTTTGTGGAAACTGAAGAAGAGAGTCTCCCACAAGCTTGGGGAGGCTTCTCCAATTACTTAATGCTTTGCCTGATCATCCTCTTAAGAAAAATGAAATACTTGATATCTTTTATAATGGACTAACCGATGCTTCCAGAGATTACGGATAGTTGTGCTGGATTACATTTTCGGGAAGGAACACCGGATGAAGCTGAGATTCTATTGAATAATATGTTGACAAATGAAAATAATTGGACACTTCCTGAGCCAACTCTTGAGCCTATTCTTAAACCAACTCCGAAGAAGAGGGGTGTTTTATTTCTCAGTCCCGAAGATATGCAAGAGGCAAAGAAATCTATGAAAGAGAAAGGTATTAAAGCGGAAGATGTTAAGAATTTACCACCTATTGAAGAAATACATGGTCTTAATTTACCGCTTGTTGAAGAAATATATGATCTTAATCCATTACCTATTGAAGAAACTCATGGTCTTGATAACCCGACACAGGTAGTAAAGGTAAATTCTCTCTATAGATATGTTAAAGCTGAAATCCCTCCTACTAAGTTTGCTAGCCAATGTTTGGATGAGTTTGATAACTTTATGGTTAAACAAGAAAACTTCAATGCTTATATTGGTAGACAGTTGAAATGTAATTCCGATACGCTTGAACACTTGGGTGATTATATTTCTAGAGTTAAAGGTGAACTTAAACTCATTAGTAAACATGCTTCTATGGTTACCACTCAAGTAGAACAAGTACTTAAAGCTCAAAATGATTTGCTCAATGAATTAAATAGTAAGAATAATGATTATGCTTTGTTAGAGTGGCTACTAGAACTGGTAAAATGACTCAGGAACCTTTGTATCCTGAAGGCCACCCTAAGAGAGTTGAGCAGGATTCTCAGAGAAATAATATAGATGCACCTAGTCCTTCTAAAAAGAAGAAAAAGAAAAATGATAGGACTTTGCATGCTTCTAGTGAAACTATTGCTGAACACCTGAGAATCCAAATGATATTTCTATTTCTGATGCTGAAACACAATCTGGTAATGAACATGAACCTAATGAAAATTTTAATGATAATGTTCATGATGATGCTAAACCTAGCAATGCTAATGATGTAGAAATTGAACCTGCTGTTGATCTTGATAACCCACAATCATAGAATCAACGTTATGATAAGAGAGACTTTGTTGCTAGGAAACACGGTAAAGAAAGGGAGCCATGGGTTCAGAAACCCATGCCTTTTCCTTTGAAACCATCCAAGAAAAATGATGATGAGGATTTTGAGCGCTTTGCTGAAATGATTAGACCTATCTTTTTGCATATGCGATTAACTGATATACCCAAAATGATTCCTTATGCTAAGTATATGAAAGAAATTGTTACTAATAAAAGAAAGATACCGGAAGCTGAAATTTCCACCATGCTTGCTAATTATACTTTTAAGGGTGGAATACCTAAGAAACTTGGAGATCCACGAGTACCAACTATTCCATGCTCCATTAAAAGAAACTATGTTAAAACTGCTTTATGTGATCTTGGAGCCGGTGTTAGTGTTATGCCTCTCTCTTTATATCGTAGACTTGATTTGAATAAGTTGACACCTACTGAAACATCTTTGCAAATGGTGATAAATCAAGCTGCTATACACGCCGGTATTTGTGAGGATGTGCTGTTGTGGTTGCAAACATTACTATTTTAACGAACTTTGTTATTCTTGATATTCCGAGGGCGATAGTATGTCTATTATTCTTGGAAGACCCTTTTGAATCTGCGGGGCTGTTATTCATTGCAACAAAGGCAATGTCACTTTTCATGTTAATGGTAATGAGCATACGGTACACTTTTCCAGGAAACAACCTCAAATCCACAGTATCAATTCTATTGGAAAAATTCCATCAATTATTTTTGGAGGTTTTGAATTTCCTCTTCCTACTGTCAAGAAGAAATATGATATTCTTATTATTTGGGATGTGCATATCCCCGTTGAGGTAACATAGTGTTATTCGAAATTTCTCCGGTTCCATGTTATTCGGAATGAGTTTGTTAACAAGACCTGATCAACCTTGTTAGTGGATTCGTTTTGATGAGCATGAGATGGATGAAATTAGAAAGCACAACCTTCTGTACCCTCTCTCTACTTTTTGTTATTTAGTTGAAATAAAGTAAAAATAGTATCTTTTCTGTCCATTTTCTGAATTATCCGTGCAATGTAAAAATACCCCGAAAATAAAAGTTCTCCAAATTCCATGCCAATTTAATATGATTTTTTCTGGAATATTTGAAAATATCTGGCACTGGGAATACAGCAGGGGAGCAAGCACCTGGCCACGAGGGTCCAGGGCGCGCCCACCCCTACAGGGCGCGCCCACCCCTACAGGGCATGCCCCCTGCCTCGTGGGCCCATGGTGGCTCCCCTCCACTTATTCCTGCACCCACACACTTCTTCTTCCTCCCAAAAAAATCACCATCCAGCTCAAGCACGAGTTCTAGCTCATTTTGCTGCGATCTTCGATCTCCTTGCTCAAAGCACTTCTCACAAGACTGCTTGGGGGATTATTCCTTGGTATGTGACTCCTCCATTGGTCCAATTAGTTTTTGTTCTAGTGCTTTATTCATTGCAAATTTGTGCTGCCTAGGTGACCATGTTCTTGAGCTTGCATGTCAAGTTTATATGGTTCTAAGTAGTTCCAATGCATGGTATAGGCTTTAGGCACCTGTAGGAGTAGTTGCTACCAATTTTGTTGAGCTTGGTTCACTTTTATTTGAAGTTACTAAAAATTTCAGAATTTTACAGAAAATAATGAAGAGATTTTTGAGGGCTCATCGAGCGAAGCTTCGAAGGAAAAGCAAGGTGAAGAAGCGAGAGGCCCAAATACAATTTGCCTCAAGATCATGGAGGTTCGGCCGTGTGAATGGCCTTCCAATGATTTCTTGAGAGCGGTAGGGATTTATGATGATTTTTATGAATTGGCTGAGAATGCAGGCCTCACCGACTTCCTCCGCGACCAACGCGAACAATATCTCTTACTCACCAATACTTTTGTGCAAAACTTCCACTATTATCCTAAGGAATCACCTCCTACAGTAGAGTTTCATTTATATGATGTGGTTAAGAAGATATCACTAGATGAATTTTGCAAGGCTTACAAAATACCTTTCGAGGGTAGTTTAGAGGAACCACATCATAAAGATGTGGATGGGTTTATTGACACTATTACTGTAGGGGAAACTAGGAAGGTTTCCGATGCAAGAATCACTAGCATACATTTTCCTGTTTTACACTACTTTGCAATATTTGCTAGTCGTTGCTTAATTGGTCGCGGAAACTGTGGAAACCTTAGTGTTCACGATATTATGATTTTTGTTCCATGGTTTCTTCTGTGACAACTCTGTTAGTATGGGCGGTATTATTGCTAAACGGTTAAGTCTGAACCGTACAAAGGGCCCCATCTTTGGAGGTATTTACGCTTCACGCCTTGCTGCAGACTATAACATACCTATTAGGCACTATGAAAAAAAGAAAATTTGTTGCCCACTGTTTATTTAGATTATAAGAGTATGGTAGCGCATGATTTTATTGTTAAGAATAGGAAAGGGGCGCTTAAATACAAATTGTTCTTTGATAAACATCACCCTGAGACTATTACCTTGCCTGCTCCTTCCTTGTTTGACTTATCTGCAGGCCAGTATCTCGTTCCGCTGGCGGCCATTCACGCCTACCGGAACCCTACATCAGCCACAGAGCCCGAGCCGGAACCACAATTTGATCCTCCACGACAATCTAATTACCAGTGGGATCCGGAGATGATTGCCAACCAGTGGCAATCAGAGTCTTCTTCATCTCAGTATGACCCCGACTACAACTTTGGATATCCGCTAGGCCATCTGTGGCAATAAACCAACTTAGGAAAAAAGCATAAGCTTGGGGGAGTACGTATTTCTCACCGACATTACATTCATGTTCACACACTCATTGCTAGTTGTCGGTGCTCATACTCTTTCATTGTACTATCCATGCTAGTTTATTTTCTTTTTCTTGCTTTCTTCTTGTGTGTTTGTTAAATCTTAAGAAAAAACCAAAAAATTAGTAATAGCTTTTAGCTAGTTCACTTTCTTGTTGTAGTAATAATTAAAAAGAAACCCCAAAAAGATTTTCTGTTCTTCTTTTGCTTGTTGGGAGCTTTCCCGTGTAAATAGTTTTATTTCTGTTCTTTTCTTTGGGGGTCGATAGGAAAAGATTATGATAAATGGTTGAAGTGGCTCTTATATGCATTATTGTTGATTTAACCAAGATCCCATATTGCCTTGTCTTCTCCTGTTTATTGAATGCTCGCAGATTCCAGCTTAGTCCAATGCACGTGCACTATTTATTATTATTCACATCGTTTGGTCATGCAAGTGAAAGGCAATAATGACGATATATGATGGACTGATTGAGATGAGAGAAGCTGGTATGAACTCGACCTCTCTTGTTTTTGTAAATATGATTGGTTCATCATTCCTGATTCAGCCTATTATGAATAAACATGTTTGCAATGACAATTAGAGATTATAGTTGCTTGTGCCATGCTTAATTAGCTATGAGTTATAATGGTTTACCTTGCGTGCCAACATGCTATTAAAATGGTTGTGATGTGGTATGATAGGGTGGTGTCCTCCTTTGAATGATTTAAGTGACTCGACTTGGCACATGTTCACACATGTAGTTGAAACAAATCAACATAGCCTTCACGATATTTATGTTCATGGTGGATTATATCCTACTCATGCTTGCACTCAATGTTTATTAATTTTAATGCATGTTCATGACTGTTGTCGCTCTCTAGTTGGTCGCTTCCCAGTCTTTCTCTAGCCTTCACTTGTACTAAGTGTGTATATTGCTTGTGCATCCAATTCCTTAAACCCCAAAGTTATGCCATATGAGTCCACTATACCTTCCTATATGCGGTATCTACCTGCCGTTCCAAGTAAATTTGTATGTGCCAAACTCTAAACCTTAAAATGAAATTCTGTTTTGTATGCTTGAATAGCTCATGTATCAACTAGGGTTGTCTGTATCTTCCATGTTAGGCGGGTTATTCTCAAGAGGAATGGACTCCGCTCCTCACTCACGAGAAAATAGCTGGTCACCGAGATGCCTAGTCCCATGCTTTATGCAAATCAAATCAAAATAATTGCAAACAAATTTCCCCTGGGACTCTTGTTAGTTGGAGGCACTCGTTGTTTCGAGCAAGCCATGGATTGATGCTTGTTGGTGGAGGGGGAGTATAAACTTTACCATTACATTTGGGAACCGCCTATAATGTGTGTAGCATGGAAGATATCGCCATATCTTGGTAGTTATGTTGACAATGAAAGTATGTCGCTCAAAATATTATTTATCTCTATTTCAAAACCGAGCTCTGGCACCTCTACAAATCCCTGCTTCCCTCTGCGAAGGGCCTATCTATTTACTTTTATGTTGATTCATCACCCTCTTATTAAAAAGCACCAATTTGGAAACCTTCTTGTCATTTGCATACATTACTGTTAATTTATATTGAGTATGACTGGATCTCTTTTACCATGAATTATAATGTCTAGTCAGTCCTTGATCTTTAAAGGTGCTCTGCATTTATGTTTTGCGGTCTCGGAAAGGGCTAGCGAGATACCATCTTATTATATCATATCATGATTGTTTTGAGGAAGTGTTGTCATCCGAGATTTATGCCATTGTATGAGTAAACATGAGACCTAAGAGTTATTGTGAATGTGGTTACTCATAATCTTTGCTGAAAACTTGAATGTTGGCTTTACATATTTACAACAACTCGAGCAAACAGAGTTTGTAAAAGTTTTTCTTTGTCACTTTCAATTTATCAACTGAATTGCTTGAGGACAAGCAAAGGTTTAAGCTTGGGGGAGTTGATACGTCTCCGTCGTATCTACTTTTCCAAACACTTTTGCCCTTGTTTTGGACTCTAACTTGCATGATTTGAATGGAACTAACCCGGATTGACACTGTTTTCAGCAGACTTTCCATGGTGTTATTTATGTGCAGAAACAAAAATACTGGAAGAAGAATCCACGTCAGGGGGGCCTCCACCTGTCCACGTGGGTGGAGGGCGCGCCTGCCCCCCTGGGCGCGCCCCCTGCCTCGTGGGCCCCCTGTTGCTCAACCGACCTCAACCCCAACTCCATATATTCGTGTTCGGGGAGAAAAAATAAGAGAGAAGGATTCATCGCGTTTTACGATACGGAGCCGCCACCAAGCCCTAAAACCTCTCGGGAGGGCTGATCTGGAGTCCGTTCGGGGCTCCGGAGAGGGGAATCTGTGGCCCTCATTGATACGTCTCCAACGTATCTATAATTTTTGATTGTTCCATGCTATTATATTACCCCTTTTGGATGTTTATTGGCTTTATTTTACACATTTATATCATTTTTGGGACTAACCTACTAGCAGGAGGCCCAACCCATATTGCTGTTTTTTTGCCTATTTCATATTTCAAAGAAAAGGAATATCAAACGGAGTCCAAACGGAATGAAACCTTCGGGAGCGTGATTTTTGGAACGAACGTGATCAGGGGACTTGGAGTGCAAGTCAAGAAGCTTCCGAGGAAGCCACGAGATAGGAGGCCACCCCCGCCCCCTGCAGGGCGCGCCCCCCTATCTCGTGGGCCCCTCGGGCGGCCACCGACGTACTTCTTCTTCCTATATATACCTACGTACCCCGAAAACATACGGGGGCACCACGAAACACAATTTCCACCACCGTAACCTTACAGATCCATGAGATCCCATCTTGGAGCCTTCACGACCCTCTGCTTGGGAGGGAATCAACCATGGAGGGCCTCTACATCAACATCCTAGCCCCTCCGATGAGTTGTGAGTAGTTTACCAACGACCTACGGGTCCATAGTTATTAGCTAGATGGCTTCTTCTCTCTTTTTGGATCTCAATACAATGTTCTTCCCCTCTCTTGTGGAGGTCTATTCGATGTAAACTCTTTTGCGGTGTGTTTGTCGAAATCCGATGAACTGTGGGTTTATGATCAAGTTTATCTATGAATAATTTTTGAATCTTCTCTGAATTCTTTTATGTATGATTAAGTTATCTTTGCAAGTCTCTTCGAATTATCAGTTTGGTTTGGCCTACTAGATTGGTCTTTCTTGCCATGGGAGAAGTGCTTAGCTTTGGGTTCAATCTTGCGGTGTCCTTACCCAAAGGGCGAGAAAGGGTTGCAAGGCACGTATTGTATTGTTGCCATCGAGGATAACAAGATGGGGTTTATATCATATTGCATGATTTTATCCCTCTACATCATGTCATCTTGCTTAATGCGTTACTCATTCTTATGAACTTAATACTCTAGATGCAGGAGTCGGTCGATGTGTGGAGTAATAGTAGTAGATGCAGGCAGGAGTCGGTCTACTTGTTATGGACGTGATGCCTATATACATGATCATGCTTAGATAATCTCATAACTATGCGCTTTCCTATCAATTGCTCGACAGTAATTTGTTCACCCACCGTAATACTCATGCTATCTTGAGAGAAGCCACTAGTGAAACCTATGGCCCCCGGGTCTATCTCATATCATATTTGCTTTCAATCTACTTTTATTTGCATCTTTACTTTTTGCATCTATACTATAAAATACCAAAAATATATTTATCTTATCATACTATCTTTATTAGATCCCACTTTCGCAAGTGGCCGTGAAGGGATTGACAACCCCTTTATTGTGTTGGTTGCGAGTTCTCGGTTTGTTTGTGTAGGTGCGTGGGACTTTTGAGGAGCCTCCTACTGGATTATACCTTGGTTGTCAAAAGTGAGGGAAATACTTACGCTACACTTGCTGCATCACCCTCTCCTCTTCGAGGAAAACCAACGCAAGCTCAAGACGTAGCAAGAAGGATTTCTGGCGCCGTTGCCGGGGAGGTCTTCGCTCAAGTCAAGACATACCAAGTACCCATCACAAACCCATCTCCCTCGCATTTACATTATTTGCCATTTGCCTATCGTTTTCCTCTCCCCACTTTACCCTTGTCGTTTTATTCGCCCTCTCTTTCCCAATCCCCTCCTCTCTTTTTGCTTGTCGTTTTTACATTTGCTTGTGTGTTGGATTACTTGTTGCCATGGCGCAAGATAATACCAAATTGTGTGACTTCTCGAATACCAATAATAATGATTTCCTTAGTACTCTGATTGCTCCTCTTAATGATGTTGAGTCTTGTGAAATCAATACTGCTTGCTTTGAATCTTGTTATGAAAGATCAATTTGCCGGCCTTCCTAGTGAAGATGCCGCTACTCATCTAAACAACTTTGTTGATTTGTGTGATATGCAAAAGAATAAAGATACGGATAACAATATTGTCAAATTGAAGTTATTTCCGTTTTCACTTAGAGATCGTGCTAAAGTTTGGTTTTCGTCTTTGCCTAAGAATAGTATTGATTCTTGGAGCAAGTGCAAATATGGTTTTATCTCTAAGTATTTTCCTCCCGCTAAGATCATCACTCTTGACGATATTATGAATTTTAAACAACTTGATCATGAGCATGTTGCCCAATCTTGGGAAAGAATGAAGTTGATGCTTCGTAATTGCCCTACCCATGGTTTGAATTTATGGATGATCATACAAAAATTTTATGCCGGTTTGAACTTTGTTTCTAGAAATCTCTTAGATTCGGCCGCGGGAGGCACCTTTATTGAAATCACATTAGGAGATGCTACACAACTTCTTGATAATATTATGGCTAATTATTCTCAATGGCACACCGAAACATCTTCTAGTAAAAAAGTGCATGCTATAGAAGAAATCAATGTTTTGAGTGGAAAGATGGATGAACTTATGAAGATGTTTGCTACTAAAAATACTCCTCTTGATCCCAATGATATGCCTTTGTCTTCCTTGATTGAGAATAATAATGAATCTATGGATATGAATTTTGTTGGTAGGAATAGTTTTGGAAACAATGCTTATAGAGGAAATTTTAATGCTAGACCGCTCCCTAGTGATCCCTCTAATAATTATGGGAATTCCTACAATAATTCTTATGGTAATTTTAATAAGATGCCCTCTGATTTTGAGAATAGTGTGAAATAATTTATGATTTCTCAAAAGAATTTTAATGCTTTGCTTGAAGAAAAATTGCTCAAAGTTGATAATTTGGCTAGGAACGTTGATAGACTTCTGCTTGATGTTGATTCTCTTAAAATTAGATCTTCCCCTCCTAAGCATGATATCAATGAGTCTCTCAAAGTAATGAGAATTTCCATTGACGAGTGCAAGGAAAGAACCGCTAGATTGCATGCTAAAAAAGAAAGCTTTATAAAAGCGTGTTCTTCTAGTTTCCGTGAAAATAATGATGAGGATCTTAAAGTTATTGATGCGTCTTCGATTAGATCTATGTTTTGCAATATGATTTTTGATGATTATGGGACTGGCGATGAATCAACTTTGCCTAGAAGGCGTCCCAAGAATTCGAAGTCTTTAGATCTTAATGTTAAATTTGGTAAAAGTGAGATTGGAGAATCCTCAACTTCTAATAATGTTCAACCTACTATCTCGGATTTCAAGGAATTTGATTATGATAATTTTTCTTTAAAAGGTTGTATTTCCTTGTTGCAATCCGTTGTTAATTCTCCTCATGCTTATAGTCAAAACAAAGCTTTTACCAAACATATTGTTGATGCCTTGATGCAATCTTATGATGAAAAACTTAATTTGGAAGTTTATATACCTAGAAAACTTAATGATGAGTGGGAACCTACTATAAATATTAGAATTAAAGATTATGAGTGTTTTGCTTTGTGTGATTTGGGTGCTAGTGTTTCCACAATTCCGAAAACTTTATGTGATATTCTAGGTTTCCATGATCTTGATGATTGCTCGTTAAATTTGCACCTTGCGGATTCCACCATTAAAAAGCCTATGGGAAGGATCAATGATGTTCTTATTGTTGCAAATAGAAATTTGGTGCCCGTAGATTTTATCGTTCTTGATATAGATTGCAATCTTTCTTGGCCTATTATTCTTGGTAGACCTTTTCTTAGAATGATTGGTGCGATTATTGATATGAAGGAAGGGAACATTAGATTCCAATTTCCATTAAAGAAAGGCATGGAGCACTTTCCAAGAAAGAAAGTTAAATTACCTTATGAATCTATCATGCATGCTACTTATGAGTTTAGTGCCAAAGATGGCACTCGTTAGATCTATCCTTGCTTTTTTGCCTAGCTAGGAGCGTTAAACGATAGCGCTAGTTGGGAGGCAACCCAATTTTATTTGTGTTTTTTGTTTTTGTTTCTGTTTAGGAATAAATAATCCATCTACCTTCTGTTTAGATGTGTTTTTATCTTTTAATTAGTGTTTGTGCCAAGTTAAACCTATAGGATCTTCTTGGATGATAGTTATTTGATCTTGCTGTAATTTCCAGAAACTTTCGGTTCACAAAAACAATTGTTAAAAATCACCAGAACGTGATAAAAATAGTGATTCCAATTGATGCTGATCAATAAACAAATTGCCTAGGTCTTCCTATTTTGGCTGAATTTTTTGAGTTCCAGAAGATTGCATTAGTTCTGATTACTACTGCATTACTGTTTTGTGATTCTGTTTTCGTGTGTTGTTTGCTTATTTTGATGAATCTATGGCCAATAAAATAGTTTATAATCCATAAGAAGTTGGAATACATTAGGTTTAATACAAAATTAAATAAAGAATGAGTTCATTGCAGTACCTTATGTGGTGGTTTTGTTTTCTTTCACTAACGGAGCTTATAAGATTTCCTGTTGAGTTTTGTGTTGTGAAGTTTTCACGTTTTGGGTAAAGCTTTTATGAACTATGGAATAAAGGGTGGCAATAGCCTAAGCTTGGGGATGCCCATGGCACCCCAAGATATTCAAGAATAGCCAAAAGCCTAAGCTTTGGGATGCCCCGGGAAGGCATCCCCTCTTTCGTCTTCGTTCATTGGTAACTTTACTTGGAGCTATATTTATTTTATTTTATTTTATTTTGTTTCTAATTACTTATTTATTCTATTTTATGATAATTCTTTTTGCTATTAAAGTTTCTAACAAAAAAATTTCTTTATGAAAATTCTTTTTGCTTTAAATGATTTTGAACAGAAAAAACTTTGATAATTTTAGTTGCATCAATTTTATATAATTTTAGTTTCAATAATACTAGAGGTTGCTTATAATGTTTTTAACAGAAAATATGTTGATAATTTTAATTTCATAAATTTTATTTATGTTATTAAATTTTATTTTATTTTGTTTCTACTTATATATTTTATTAAAGTTTATTTTATTCTGTTTCTAATTACTTGTTTATTTTATTTTATGATATTTGTTATTTTCCATGCATTTACTGATTATTTTGAGCTATAAGACCCTGAAATTGAAAAGCACTACAAATTAACTCTGAAAAGGTTGAAAGTTGGCATGGTATCATCATTTCATCCACATAGCATGTGCAAGAAAGTAGAGAGGGTTACGGCAAAAACTAGATGCACTTCGTGTACAAAACAAACAATCTGTTTTGAAGTATCAGGATTTCATACGGAAACTCGTCTGTTACAAAGGGATTTCATTTTTTAGAACTTATTTGAACTCCATAGTTTTTCTGTGTTCAAAATGAACCATTCAAAGCCACATCATCAATTTTCAACCCTTTCTAACTTCATTTGTTATTTTCCATGCATTTACTGATTATTTTGAGCTATGAGACCATGAAATTGAAAAATACTACAAATGAACTCTAAAAAGGTTGAAAGTTCGCATGGTATCATCATTTCACCCACATAGCATGTGCAAGAAAGTAGAGAGGGTTACGGCAAAAACTGGATGCACTTTGTGTACAAAACGGGCAATCTGCTTCAAAGTTTTAGGATTTCATACAGAAACTTGTCTGTTACAACAGGCATTTCAAATGAACTACGAAAAGGTTGAAAGTTGGCATTGTATCATCATAATAGTTGTGGAGAGAAAGTCTTCACTTTTTTTCGCTTGTGTGAATTGCTTATTGCGCCGTAACCATGGATAATCTTCATCGTTTATCAGGATGCTTGGGCAGCCTTGACTTTGAAGGGAGGAATTTCATGAAACTTTTCATAATCTTCAAACATGTCTGTCTTGCCCTCCACTCCCACGATGTCCCTTTTTCCTGAAAGAACTATGTGGCGCTTTGGCTCATCGTATGATGTATTCGCTTCCTTATCTTTTCTTTTTCTCGGTTTGGTAGACATGTCCTTCACATAGATAACCTGTGCCACATCATTGGCTAGGACGAACGGTTCGTCAGTGTACCCAAGATTGTTCAGGTCCACTGTTGTCATTCCGTACTGTGGGTCTACCTGTACCCTGCCTCCTAACAGATTGACCCATTTGGACCTTCAAATCATGTCCGTAGTCAAGTTCCCATATGTCCACTATGTAACTATAATATGTGTCCTTTCCCCTCTGAGTTGCTGCATCAAAGCGGACACCGCTCTTTTGGTTAGTGCTCTTTTGATCTTGGGCGATCGTGTAAAATGTATTCCCATTTATCTCGTATCCTTTGTAAGTCAATACAGTCGAAGATGGTCCCCTGGACAACGAGTACAGCTCATCACAAACAGTGTTGTCACCTTTGAGACGTGTTTCCAACCAAGCTGCTGAAAGTCTGATGTGTTCACATGTAATCCGGTCGTCACCTTTGCTCAAGATTATGCGGAGCTGAGGCTATTCTTGTGTTCATCGACATACGGGTCACCAAGGTAGAGTTCAGTAGAACTTTGTAGTGTGCTTGAGACCAAGAATACCCGTCCTGCATATTATTGAGTCCGCTCCTAGCGTGCCTTTTCGGTCAGGTCTCCCATCATACCGCGATTTAGGGAGACCTATCTTCTTAAGGCAGGAATGAAGTCAACACAAAACCCAATGACATCCTACATTTTATGGCCCATGGAGATGCTTCCTTGGCCTAGCTGATTCTGAGACATATTTCTTTAGGACTCCCATGAACTCTCAAAGGGGAACATATTGTGTAGAAGTACGGGGCCCAGAATGACAATCTCGTCGACTAGATGAACTAGGACGTGCGTCATGATATTGAAGAAGGATGGTGGGAACACCAGCTCGAAATTGACAAGACATTGCACCACATCACTCCCTAGCCTTGGTATAATTTCTGTATCGATCACCTTCTGAGAGATTGCATTGAGGAATGCACATAGCTTCACAATGGCTAATCGGACGTTTTCTGGTAGAAGCACCCTCAATGCAACCGGAAGCAGTTGCATCATAATCACGTGGCAGTCATGAGACTTTAGGTTCTGGAACTTTGTCTCTGGAATATTTATTATTCCCTTTATATTCGACGAGAAGCCAGTCGGGACCTTCATCTTGACGAGCATTCAAAAGATTTCCTTCTCTTATTTGGTCGAGGCGTGGTCGGCAGGACCTTCATACTGCTTTGGAGGCATGCCGTGTTTTTCATGCAAACGCTGCAGGTCCTCCCGTGCCTCAGGTGTATCTTTTGTCTTCCCATACACGCCCAAGAAGCCTAACAGGTTCACGCAAAGGTTCTTCGTCACGTGCATCACGTCGATTGAAAGCGTACCTCTAGCTCTTTCCAGTAGGGTAGGTCCCAAAATATAGATTTCTTCTTCCACATGGGTGCGCGTCCCTCAGTGTCATTCGGAACAGCTAGTCCGCCGGGACCCTTTCCAAATATTACGTGTAAATTAGAGACCATAGCAAGTATGTGATCACCGGTACGCATGGCGGGCTTCTTCCGATGATCTGCCTCGCCTTTGAAATGCTTGCCTTTCTTTCGACATTGATGGTTGGTCGGGAGAAATCGATGATGGCCCAGGTACACATTCTTCCTGCATCTGTCGGTATATACTTTCGGTGTCGGCTAAACAGTGCGTGCATGCGTGGTATCCCTTGTTTGTCCGTCACGAAAGGTTACTAAGAGCAGCCAATCATTGATGGTCACGAACAACAACGCCTTTAGGTCAAATTCTTCCCCCATGTTCTCATCCCACGCACGTACACCTGTTCCATTCCACAGCTGTAAGAGTTCTTCAACTAATGGCCTTAGGTACACATCAATGTCGTTGCC
Organism: Aegilops bicornis; assembly: GCA_021605145.1. NCBI lineage: Eukaryota > Viridiplantae > Streptophyta > Magnoliopsida > Poales > Poaceae > Aegilops > Aegilops bicornis. The sequence continues at coordinate 111,066,404 of CM038671.1, forward strand.
GGGTTGCTCAGGGCCTTGGATGAGAATTGGCATCATAATGAACTTCCCTTCATGCACATCCAAGGAGGAAGGTTATACATACATAGAATCACGGGCGGTCTTTGTGATTGCTTTCTGCTCCCGAAACGATTAATGCCATCCACGCTTAAAGAAAACCATACGTTCCTTGGGTCACTTGCAAACTCAGCCCAGAACTTTCTCTCGATTTTTCTCCACTGCGACCCGTAAGTGGGTGCTCTCAACTTCCCGTCCTTCTTACGGTCCTCACTGTGCCATCGCATCAACTTGGCATGCTCTTTGTTTCTGAACAGTCGTTTCAACCGTGGTATTATAGGGGCATACCACATCACCTTTGCAGGAACCCTCTTCCTGTGGGGCTCGCCCTCAACATCACTAGGGTCATCTCGTCTGATCATATACCGCAATGCACCGCATACCGGGCATGCATTCAAATTCTTGTACGCACCGCGGTAGAGGATGCTGTCATTAGGGCATGCATGTATCTTCTCCACCTCCAATCCTAAAGGGCATACGACCTTCTTTGCTGTGTACGTACTGTCAGGCAATTCGTTATCCTTTGGAAGCTTCTTCTTCAATATTTTCAGTAGCTTCTCAAATCCTTTGTCAGGCACAACATTCTCTGCCCTCCACTGCAGAAATTCCAGTACGGTACTGAGCTTTGTGTTGCCATCTTCGCGATTGGGGTACAACCCTTTTTTGTGATCCTCTAACATGCGATCGAACTTCATCTTCTCCTTTTCACTTTCGCACTTTTCCCTTGCATCAACAATGACCAGGCAGAGATCATCATTGGGCACATCGTCTGGTTCCTCTGGATCTTGACTTCCTCTTGATCTTGACTTCCCCATTGCAGCATCACCGTATTCAGGGGACACATAGTTGTCATCGTCCTCTTCTTCTTCGCTGTCTTCCATCATAACCCCTATTTCTCCGTGCTTAGTCCAAACATTATAGTGTGGCATGAAACCCTTCTAAGCAGGTGGGTGTGAAGGATTTTCTTGTCAGAGACAATTAGGGCATGGACAACACATAAAACCATTCTGCTTGTTTGCCTCAGCCACTTTGAGAAAATTATGCACGCCCTTAATGTACTTAGAGGTGTGTCTGGCACCGTACATCCATTGCCGGTTCATCTGCGTGTCAAAAGTAAGAAAATTAGACAAGTATCTATCTAAAGTAAGATTTTTTTTTCTTTCAGAAAGAAGATAAGAACAAGAGGCTCACCACGGTGGTGTCGGCGATGAGATCGGCGCAGGCGATCGACGGCGGTGAAGACGAGGACAGGGCGTGACGGACCGCTAAACCTAGACAAACTTTTACAATGGTCCAGATGACTCTAAGTCTCAATCTGGATACATATTGAAAGTGGGAGCAAATAGATAGAGTAGCTCCACGCAGAGCATTGAAGACATAAAATATTTGCAAAATACATACGGCTCTGTAAGTGACAGACCCGTTGACTAAACTTCTCTCACGAGCAAAACATGATCATGCCTTAGTACTATTTTGGGTGTTAATCACATAGCAATGTGAACTGGATTATTGACTCTAGTAAACCCTTTGGGTGTTGATCACATGACGATGTGAACTATGAGTATTAATCACATATAGATGTGAATATTGGTGTTGAATCACATGATTATGAGAACTAGATTATTGACTCTAGTGCAAGTGGGAGACTGAAGGAAATATGCCCTAGAAGCAATAGTAAAGTTATTATTTATTTCCTTATATCATGATAAATGTTTATTATTCATGCTAGAATTGTATTAACCGGAAACATAATACATGTGTAAATACATAGACAAACAGATTGTCACTAGTATGCATCTACTTGACTAGCTTGTTGATCAAAGATGGTTATGTTTCCTAGCCATAGACATGAGTTGTCCTTTGATTAACAGGATCACATCATTAGGAGAATGATGTGATTGACATGACCCATTCCGTTAGCCTAGCACTTTATTGTTTAGTATGTTGCTATTGCTTTCTTCATGACTTATACAAAGTTCCTACAACTATGAGATTATGCAACTCCGTTTACGGAGGAACACTTTGTGTGCTACCAAACGTCACAATGTAACTGGGTGATTATAAAGGAGCTCTCTGGTGTCTCCGAAGGTACATGTTGAGTTGGCGTATTTCGAGATTAGGATTTGTCACTCCGATTGTCGGAGAGGTATCTCTGGGCCCTCTCGGTAATGCACATCACTATTAGCCTTGCAAGCAATGTAGCTAATGAGTTAGTTATGGAATGATGCATTACGTAACGAGTAAAGAGACTTGCCGGTAATGATATTGAACTAGGTATTGGATACCAACGATCGAATCTCGGGCAAGTAACATACCGATGAGAAAGGGAACAACGTATGTTGTTATGCGGTTTGACCGATAAAGATCTTCGTAGAATATGTAGGAGCCAATATGAGCATCCAGGTTCCGCTATTGGTTATTGACCGGAAACAGTTCTAGGTCATGTCTACGTAGTTCTCGCACCCGTAGGGTCCGCACGCTTAACGTTACGATGACAGTTTTATTATGAGTTTATAAGTTTTGATGTACCGAAGGTTGTTCGGAGTCCAGGATGTGATCACGGACATGACGAGGAGTCTCGAAATGGTCGAGAAATAAAGATTGATATATTGGATGACTATATTTGGACACCTTAAGTGTTCCGGGTGATTTCGGAGAAAACCGGAGTGCCGGAGAGGTTACCGTAACCCCCCGGGGAAGTATTGGGCCTTAGTGGGCCTGAGGGGAGAGAGAGGGCAGCAGCCCAGGAGGTGGCGCGCCCCCTCCCATGGGGAGTCCGAATTGGACTAGGGGAGGGGGGCGGCCCCTCTTTCCCTCTCCCTCTCCCTCTCTTTCCTTCCCCCTTCCTCCTTCCTAGTTGGACTAGGAAAGGGGAGTCCTACTCCCACTAGGAGGAGGACTCCCCCTCCTTGGCGCGCCCCTAGGGCCGGCTGGCCTCCCCCCTTGCTCCTTTATATACGGGGGCAGGGGGCACCTCTAGACACACAAGTTGATCTTCGTGATCGTTCCTTAGCCGTGTGCGATGCCCCCCTCCACCATATTCCACCTCGGTCATATCGTTGCGGTGCTTAGGCGAAGCCCTGCGTCGGTAGAACATCATCATCGTCACCATGTCGCCGCGGCCGACGGAACTCATGCCCACACTGCTTTGGATCGAGTCCGGGGATCGTCATCGAAATGGGCGTGTCTGAGCCCAGGAGGTGCCGTACGTTCGGTACTTGGATCGGCCGGATCGTGAAGACGTACGACTACATAAACCGCGTTGTCATAACGCTTCCGCTTTCGGTCTACGAGGGTACGTGGACAACACTCTTTCCTCTCGTTGCTATGCATCACCATGATCTTGCGTGTGCGTAGGATTTTTTTTGAAATTACTACGTTCCCCAACAGTGGTATCAGAGCCTTGTTTTATGCGTAGATGTTATACTGCTTACCAGCATGTCATACTTTGGTTCGTCGGTATTGTTGGACGAAGCGGCCCAGACCGACATTACGCGTACGCTTACGCGAGACTGGTTCTACCGACGTGCTTTGCACACGTGGTCGGCGGTGTCTGTTTGTCCAACTTTAGTTGAACCGAGTGTGGCTACGCCCGGTCCTTGCGAAGGTTAAAACAGCACTAACTTGACGAACTATCATTGTGGTTTTGATGCGTAGGTAAGAACGGGTCTTGCTAAGCTCATAGCAGCCACGTAAAACTTGCAACAACAAAGTAGAGGACGTCTAACTTGTTTTTGCAGGGCATGTTGTGATGTGATATGGTCAAGACGTGATGCTATATTTTATTGTATGAGATGATCTTGTTTTGTAACCGAGTTATCGACAACTAGCAGGAGCCATATGGCTGTCGCTTTATTGTATGCAATGCAATCACCCTGTAATGCTTTACTTTATCACTAAGCGGTAGCGATAGTCGTAGAAGCATAAGTTTGGCGAGACGACAACGATGCTACGATGGAGATCAAGGTGTCGCCACGGTGGCGATGGTGACCACGACGGTGCTTGAGATGGAGATCACAAGCACAAGATGATGATGGCCATATCATATCACTTATATTGATTGCATGTGATGTTTATCCTTTATGCATCTTATCTTTCTTTGATTGACGGTAGCATTTTAAGATGATCTCTCACTAATTATCAAGAAGTGTTCTCCACGAGTATGCACCGCTATGAAAGTTCTTCGTCTTTGAGACACCACGTGATGATCGGGTGTGATAGGCTCTACGTTCAAATACAACGGGTGCAAAACAGTTGCACATTGAATACTCGAGTTAAACTTGACGAGCCTAGCATATACAAATATGGCCTCGGAACATGGAGACCGAAAGGTCGAGCGGGAATCATATAGTAGATATGATCAACATAGTGATGTTCACCATTGAAAACTACTCCATCTCACGTGATGATCGGACATGGTTTAGTTGATTTGGATCACGTGATCACTTGGATGACTAGAGAGATGTGTGTCTAAGTGGGAGTTCTTAAGTAATATGATTAATTGAACTTAAATTTATCATGAACTTAGTCCTGGTAGTATTTTGCAAATTATGTTGTAGATCAATAGCTCGCATTGTTGCTTTCATATGTTTATTTTCATATGTTCCTAGAGAAAAATTATGTTGAAAAATGTTAGTAGCAATGATGCGGATTGGATCCGTGATCTGAGGTTTATCCTCATTGCTGCCTGGAAGAATTATGTCCTTGATGCACCGCTAGGTGATAGACCTATTGCAGGGAGCGTATGCGCACGTTATGAACGTTTGGCTAGCTCAATATGATGACTACTTGATAGTTTAGTGCACCATGCTTAACGGCTTAGAATCGGGACTTCAAAGACGTTTTGAACGTCATGGACCATATGAGATGTTCCAGGAATTGAAGTTAATATTTCAAGAAAATACCCGAGTTGAGAGATATGAAGTCTCCAACAAGTTCTATAGCTAGAAGATGGAGGAGAATCGCTCAACTAGTGAGCATGTGCTCAGATTATGCAGGTACTTCAATCGCTTGAATCAAGTGGGAGTTAATCTTCCAGATAAGATAGTGATTGATGTAATTCTCTAGTCACCATCACTAAGTTACTAGAACTTCGTGATGAACTATAGTATGCAAGGGATGACGAAAACGATTCCCGAGCTCTTCGTGATGTTGAAATCGACGAAGGTAGAAATCAAGAAAGAGCATCAAGTGTTGATGATTGACAAGACCACTAGTTTCAAGAAAAGGGCAAAGGGAAAGAAAAGGAAGCTTCAAGTAGAATAGCAAACAAGTTGTCACTCCCGTGAAGAAGACCAAAGCTGGACCAAAGCCTGAAACTGAGTGCTTACACTACAAAGGAAATGGTCACTGGAAGCGGAAATGCCCTGAATATTTGGTGGATAAGAAGGATGGCAAAGTGAACACGAGTATATTTGATATACTGTTATTGATGTGTGCCTTACTAGTGTTTATAGTAGCCCACGAGTATTTGATACTTGTTCGGTTGCTAAGATTAGTAACTCGAAACAGGAGTTACACAATAAACAAAGACTAGTTGAAGGGGAAGTGACGATGAGTGTTGGAAGTAGTTCCAAGATTGACATGATCATCATCGCACACTCTCTATACTTTCGGGATTAGTGTTAAACCTAAATAAATGTTATTTGGCGTTTGCATTGAGCATGAATATGATTTGATCATGTTTATTGCAATACGGTTATTCATTTAAAGTCAGAGAATAATTGTTGTTACATTTTACATGAATAAAACCTTCAAATGGTCATACACCCAATGAAAATAGTTTGTTGGATCTCAATCGTAGTGATACACATATTCATAATATTGATGCCAAAAGATGCAAAGTTAATAATGATAGTGCAACTTATTTGTGGCACTGCCGTTTAGGTCATATCGGTGTAAAGCGCATGAAGAAACTCCATTCCGATGGACTTTTGGAATCACTTGATTACGAATCACTTGGTACTTGCGAACCGCATGGGCAAGATGACTAAAACGCCGTTCTCCGAAACTATGGAGCGAGCAACTGATTTATTGGAAATCATACATCGATGTATGTGGTCCAATGAATATTGAGGCTCATGGTAGTATCGTTATTTTCTCACCTTCACAGATGATTTGAGCAGATATGGGTATATCTACTTGATGAAACACAAGTGCAAAACATTTGAAAAGTTCAAAGAATTTCAGAGTGAAGTGGAAAATCATCGTAACAAGAAAATAAAATTTCTACGATCTGATCGTGGAGGAGAATATTTGAGTTACGAGTTTGGTTTACATTTGAAACAAAGCGGAATAGTTTCGCAACTCACGCCACCCGGAACACCACAACGAAATGGTGTGTCCGAACGTCGTAATAGTACTTTACTAGATATGGTGCGATCTATGATGTCTCTTACTGATTTACCGCTATCGTTTTGGGGTTATGCTTTAGAGACAGCTGCATTCACATTAAATAGGGCACCATCAAAATCCGTTGAGACGACGCCTTATGAACTGTGGTTTGGCAAGAAACCAAAGTTGTCGTTTCTTAAAGTTTGGGGCTGCGATGCTTATGTGAAGATACTTCAACCAAATAAGCTCGAACCCAAATCGGAGAAATGTGTCTTCATAGGATACCCAAAAGAGACTATTGGGTACACCTTCTATCACAGATCTGAGGGCAAAATTTTTGTTGCTAAATTCGGATCCTTTCTAGAGAAGGAGTTTCTCTCGAAAGAAGTGAGTGGGAGGAAAGTAGAACTTGATGAGGTAAATGTACCTACACCTTATTTGGAAAGTAGTTCATCACAGAAATTTGTTCCTGTGACTACTACACCAATTAGTGAGGAAGCTAATGATGATGATCATGTTACTTCAGATCAAGTTACTACCAAACCTCGTAGGTAAACCAGAGTGAGATCCGCACCAGAGTGGTACGGTAATCCTGTTCTGGAGGTCATGTTACGTGACCATGACAAACCTACGAACTATGAGGAAGCGATGATGAGCCCAGATTCCGCAAAATAGCTTGAGGCCATGAAATCTGAGATGGGATCCATGTATGAGAACAAAGTGTGGACTTTGGTGGAGTTGCCCGATGATCGGCAAGCCATATTGTATAAATGGATCTTCAAGAGGAAGACAGATGCTGATAGTAGTGTTATCTACAAAGCTCGACTTGCCACAAAAAGGTTTTCGACAAGTTCAAGGTGTTGACTACAATGAGATTTTCTCAACTGTAGCGATGCTTAAGTCTGTCCGGATCATATTAGCAATTGCCACATTTTATGAAATCTGGCAAATGGCTGTCAAAACTACATTCTTTAATGGATTTATTAAAGAAGAGTTGTATATGATGCAACCAGAAAGTTTTTTCAATCCTAAAGGAGCTAACAAAATGTGCAAGCTCCAGCGATCCATCTATGGACTGGTGCAAGCATCTCGGAGTTGGAATATACGCTTTGATGAGTTGATCAAAGCATATGGTTTTATACAGACTTTTTGAGAAGCTTGTATTTACAAGAAAGTGACTGGGAGCTCTGTAGCATTTCTAATATTATATGTGGATGACATATTGTTGATTGGAAATGATATAGAAATTCTGGATAGCATGAAAGGATAATTGAATAAGAGTTTTTCAAAGCAAGACCTCGGTGAAGCTGCTTACACATTGAGCATCAAGATCTATATAGATAGATCAAGACGCTTGTAAGATTTTTCAATGAGTACATACCTTGATAATTTTTTTGAAATAGTTCAAAATGGAACAATCAAAGAAGGAGTTCTTGCCTGTGTTGCAAGGTGTGAAGTTGAATAAGACTCAAGACCCGACCATGGCAGAAAATAGAAAGAGAATGAAAAGTCATTCCCTATGCCTCAGTCATAGGTTCTATAAAGTATGCTATGCTGTCAACCACACCTATTGTATACCTTGCTCTGAGTTTGGCAAAGGAATACAATTTTGATCTAATAGTACATCACTGGACAGCGGTCAAGAATATCCTTAGTGAGGACTAAGGAGATGTTTCTCGGTTATGGAGGTGATAAAAGAGTTCGTTGTAAAAGTGACATCGGTGCAAACTTTTACACTGGTCCAGATGACTCTAAGTCTCAATCTGGATACATATTGAAAGGGGAGCAATTAGCTAGAGTAGTTCCACGCAGAGCATTGAAGACATAGAATATTTGCAAAATACATATGGCTCTGTATGTGACAGACCCGTTGACTAAACTTCTCTCACGAGCAAAACATGATCATGCCTTAGTACTCTTTTGGGTGTTAATCACATAGCAATGTGAACTAGATTATTGACTCTAGTAAACCCTTTGGGTGTTGATCACATGACGATGTGAACTATGAGTATTAATCACATATAGATGTGAATATTGGTGTTGAATCACATGATGATGAGAACTAGATTATTGACTCTAGTGCAAGTGGGAGATCAAGGAAATATGCCCTAGAAGCAATAATAAAGTTATTATTTATTTCCTTATATCATGATAAATGTTTATTATTCATGCTAGAATTGTATTAACCGGAAACATAATACATGTGTGAATACATAGACAAACAGATTGTCACTAGTATGCATCTACTTGACTAGCTTGTTGATCAAAGATGGTTATGTTTCCTAGCAATAGACATGAGTTGTCATTTGATTAACGGGATCACATCATTAGGAGAATGATGTGATTGACATGACCCAATCCGTTAGCCTAGCACTTGATTGTTTAGTATGTTGCTATTGCTTTCTTCATGACTTATACAAAGTTCCAACAACTATGAGATTATGCAACTCCCGTTTACCGGAGGAACACTTTGTGTGCTACCAAACGTCACAACGTGAATCGGGTGATTATAAAGGAGCTCTACAGGTGTCTCGAAGGTACATGTTGAGTTGGCGATTTCGAGATTAGGATTTGTCCTCCGATTGTCGGAGAGGTATCTCTGGGCCCTCTCGGTAATGCACATCACTATTAGCCTTGCAAGCAATGTAGCTAATGAGTTAGTTACGGAATGACGCATTACATAACGAGTAAAGAGACTTGCCGGTAACGAGATTGAACTAGGTATTAGATACCGACGATCGAATCTCGGGCAAGTAACATACCGATGACAAAGGGAACAATGTATGTTGTTATGCGGTTTGACCGATAAAGATCTTCGTAGAATATGTAGGAGCCAATATGAGCATCCGAGTTACGCTATTGGTTATTGACCGGAAACAGTTCTAGGTCATGTCTACATAGTTCTCGAACCCGTAGGGTCCGCACGCTTAACGTTACGATGACAGTTTTATTATGAGTTTATAAGTTTTGATGTACCGAAGGTTGTTCGGAGACCAGGATGTGATCACAAACATGACGAGGAGTCTCGAAATGGTCGAGACATAAAGATTGATATATTGGACGACTATATTCGGACACCGGAAGTGTTCCGGGTGATTTCGGAGAAAACCGGAGTGCCGGAGGGGTTACCGGAACCCCCCGGGGAAGTATTGGGCCTTAGTGGGCCTGAGGGGAGAGAGAGGGCAGCAGCCCAGGAGGTGGCGCGCCCATCCCATGGGGAGTCCGAATTGGACTAGGGGAGGGGCACGGGGCCCCTCTTTGCCTCTTCCTCTCCCTCTCTTTCCTTCCCCCTTCCTCCTTCCTAGTTGGACTAGGAAAGGGGAGTCCTACTCCCACTAGGAGGAGGACTCCCCCTTCCTTAGCGCGCCCCTAGGGCCGGCCGGCCTCCCCTTGCTCCTTTATATCACGGGGCAAGGGGCACCTCTAGACACACAAGTTGATCTTCGTGATCGTTCCTTAGCTGCAGGCGGTGCCCCCTCCACCATATTCCACCTCGGTCATATCGTTGCGGTGCTTAGGCGAAGCCTGCACAAGAGAACATGATCACCGCCACCACGCCGTCGTCTTGACGAAACTCATCCCCAACACACTTCTTTGGATCGAGTCCGGAGATCGTCATCGAAATGAGCGATGTCGAACTCGGAGGTGCCGTACGTTCGGTACTTGGATCGGTCGGATAGTGAAGACGTACGACACATCAACCGCGTTGTCATAACGCTTCCGCTTTCGGTCTACGAGGTTACGTGGACAACACTCTTTCCTCTCGTTGCTATGCATCACCATGATCTTGCGTGTGCGTAGGAATTTTTTTGAAATTACTACGTTCCCCAACAGTGGTTGGGGGGGGGGGGCTTTCCTTCTCTCCTCCTCCTATTTCCCCTTCTCCTTGTAGGAATAGGAAAGGGGGGGGATCCTACTTGGAGTAGGACTCCCCCCCCCTTGGGCGCGCCACACCTTGGTCGGCCTCCTCCTCCCTCCCCCCCTTTAAATACGTAGGAAGGGGGCACACCAAAGTTTCTCTTAGCCGTGTGTGGTGCCCCCCTCCACAGTTACACACCTCGGTCATATCATCGTAGTGCTTAGGCGAAGCCCTGCGCCGGTAATTTCATCATCACCGTCGCCACGCCGTCGTGCTGACGAAACTCTCCCTCGGCCTCAACTGGATCAAGTGTACGAGGGATGTCATCGAGCTGAACGTGTGCTGAACACGGAGGTGCCGTACGTTCGGTGCTAGGATCGGTCGGATCGTGAAGACGCATGCGACTACATCAACCGCATTGATAAAACGCTTCCGCTTTCGGTCTACGAGGGTACGTGGACACACTCTCCCCGCTCGTTGCTATGCTTCTCCTAGATAGAACTTGGGTGATCGTAGGATTTTTTTTGAAACACTGCGTTCCCCAACAAGACCGACGTGAGCTCTTGCCATTGCCATTCTCGAGTTGCAAAGTGGCTTGAAGGGCATGATAACTAGTGTTTTTCTTTGCGAAAATGAACAAGAGGAAGATCGACGAGAGCTCCTGCCACCGCCATTCACGAGTTAGAAAAAGGGCCTATTGTCCCGGGGGGTAAGGGCCTTTAGTCCCGGATGGAGAGCAGAACCGGACTAAAGGGTTTCGATTATAATGCCTCTCTTTAGTCCCTTGGGTTCAATCCGTAATCGGGACTAAAGGTCACCACGTGGAGCTCCACCTTTAGTCCCGGTTGGTAACACCAACCGGGACTAATGGAAATTTTATGAATTTTTTTTTTGAATTTTTTTTTTGAATTTTTTTTAAAATAATTTTTATTTTCAAATTTTTGAATTATTTTAACCCCTAATCTCTAATCAGCACCCCTCATCACTGCTCAATTTATCCTCTTCTCTAATCACCCTCATCATTTCAAATCACCTAACTTCCTAACGGTCACCCATCCTCCCACTCACCCACTGAGCACTCTTAACTTCCGGGTTCTATTCTTCCTTGTTTCCAAGTCTGCACTTGTTGTTTTCCGACAATAGTAAGATGTCAATCCTATTAACCCTCGTGAATTTTGCTTGAGCATGAATTGACACATTTCACTTTGTTTGAGTTTCAAACTATTGTTTTCAAAAACAATAACTATTTAGAAAACAATAGTTATTTTGAATAATTAGTTTGACCATGGTTTGACCATAGTTTGACCATAGTTTGACTACTGCTTTGACCAGATTGACCAAAATTCAAAATAATCGAACAAATTAGTTAGTAACACTAATATTCTAGAATAATTAGTTTGACCATGGTTTGACCATGGTTTGACCATAGTTTGACCATTGTTTGACCATAGTTTGACCACAGTTTGACCAGATTTGACCAAAATTCAAAATAATCGAACAAATTATTTAGTAACACTAATATTCTAGAATAATTAGTTTGACCATGGTTTGACCACGCTTTGAATTTTTTGATTTTTCCACTCTAGATATTAAAAGCCCCGTAACTTTTTTTCAGTTAGTTTTTGAGGATTTTGAAAATGTTTAACGGGTCCCCGATTAAATTTGGATGTAACTTTTCGAGTAGATGATTTTTCATATAAAAACTTTTTCATCCGAGTTAGTATGCAAAAGTTATGCCCATGTTTACAAATTCCAGAGATTTTGCAAATAAAGTCGAAATTACATTTGCAAATTTTCCCAACAACTAGACCACATATCACATGGGAAACTTATTTTCTTTTATTTTTTGACATTTCCATCATTTTCTTTTATTTTTTAAAATTGAAAAGGCGATCCACGGGGGGGAGTTAGTGTTTGAAAATGGGACCTTTAGTACCGGGTTCGTGGCACGAACCGGGACTAAAGGTCTCAACCATTAGTCCCGGTTCGTGCCTCAAACCGGGACTAAAGGTCTACTCTTTAGTCGGTTTGAGGCATGAACCGACTACTGGTATCGCATTTTAGTCCCGGTTTGAGGCACAAACCGGGACTAAAGGGCACAGTGAACCGGGACTAATGCCTTAGCCGCATCTAACCGGATAAATGCTCATATTAGTCCCGGTTCCGGATTGAACCGGGACTAATGGGCTAAACTGGCCTGGACGAAAGCCCTGTTTTCTACTAGTAACTAGTGTTTATCTTTGCGGAAATGAACATGAGGAAGACCGACGAGAGCTGCTGCCACCGCCATCCTCCAGTTTGCAAAGTGGCTTGAAGGGCATGATAACTAGTGTTTTTCTTTGCGAAAATGAACAAGAGAAAGATCGATGAGAGCTCCTGCCACCGCCATCCTCGAGTTTGCAAAGTGGCTTGAAGGGCATGGTAACTAGTGTTTTTCTTTGCGAAAATGAACAAGAGAAAGATCAGCGAGAGTTCCTGCCACCGCCATTCTCGAGTTTGCAAAGTGGCTTGAAGGGCATTGATAACTAGTGTTTTTTCATTGTGAAAATGAACAAGAGAAAGATCGAAGAGAGCTCCTGCCACCGCCATCCTCGAGTTTGCAAAGTGGCTTGAAAGGCATTGATAACTAGTGTTTTTTCATTGTGAAAATGAACAAGAGAAAGATCGAAGAGAGCTCCTGTCACCGCCATCCTCGAGTTTGCAAAGTGGCTTGAAGGGCTTGATAACTAGTGTTTTTCTTTGCGAAAATGAATAAGAGGAAGATCGACGAGAGCTCCTGCCACCGCCATACTCGAGTTGCAAAGTGGCTTGAAGGGCAGGATAACTAGTGTTTTCCTTTGCAAAAAATGAACAACAGGAAGAAAGGTGTGCGCTTGTCCGTGCGCGTGTGCTTAGATGTTTTTTTGTCTTTTGTCGATTTTCTTTGAAAACCCTACAATACGCCCAATTAATTAATTAACTAACCGAGGTTAAGTTTATTTTTAATCAAAGGGGGTTCTCTCCGGCTCCATCTTTTATTAAGGAAGCCAAAACAGTTCGCAAGGGCTCGGATTCGCTGCCTTTGCGTGGCTAAGTCCCAGCTACAGTAGCCTGACTTAGCCACTGCAGAGCGTCCGATCAAAAATGAGTGACCCAGATCAATCCACTGTTGACAAGCATTGTTTATCGGTGTAGCAGCTCACTGACTGCTCTCGTAGATGATGTACTGTAGCGGTACACTGTAGCACTGATCTGGAGCGTTGTTTGGCAATCTAACGACTCGCAGGTGGGCTAAGGTAGCGGCACTGTAGCATGGCTGACTTGGCCATGGCAAGTCAGCGAATCCGGGGCGAGTTCGCAAGCATTCGTACCTAGCCAAAGCGGTAGGCCAGATCATCAAGCAGGCAACCAAACGGCTGTCTCGGAACTTATAACACAGTTGAAATATACAGACCTAGGACACGAACACAAGAAGACAAACTATGGCTATAAGTTTCTAACGTACAATCCAATTATCAAGGATTACATAGACGTCGACAGCGTAGAAACTTTCCCCCTACCTCTAATCCTCGCAGCTCACACAAATATCTAGTTCTGTTCCCTTAGATATTTATGATTATATTTAGGTCTGTGACACATTTAGATGTGACATAACTATATCACATCTAACCTCATGTCCATTATGTTTTTTATTTTTATGTCCCAGCTTTTTTGTTCCTTATTGCTGCGTTATTTGTGGAAGCTTAGATGCGATATCGTTAGAAAACATCTAGATATAAATTAGACAAATTGATTATGTTTTAACAAACACTCAAAGAAATATAAAAACGTTTATATCACTAAAAAATGATCTAATCGTGCTTATATTTCTTTACCGAAGGAGTACTTTTTTACTCATGCGGAAATCCAGGCTAATTACACTCAAGAGGACACTCATGGATTATGCCCGTTTTCAACAAGTACTATTATTAGCAAATTTACAGACGTTGACAGCCAAACAAATTCCTCCCCACGCTTCTAATCCCAGCATCTCACAGAAACACACATATACCAATAGTAGTTCCTCTTACGCTAAGCGGAAAGGCAGGATGATTCTAAACTCGGAAGCAGCCAAACAGGCGACAAGCACATGCGAGGTCAGGGCGATACACATACACACCTTGGAAAGAAAAAAAAAGGCGAGCAGCCCACTGCCAACACGCCCCACCTCAGCACCCATCTGCATGCACGCATCTGTCCAAGCCGCGCCACCAGTCCCTACCCCAGGTTTCCAGAACCTACATGAACGAATATCTTCTCTTCCCTTCCTCCCACCCGACGGACCGGACCCCAAACCCCAAACCCCCAATCTATACACGTAGGGCAAAAATAAATAAAGATCGTCGTAGGGCTCCCTCCCCTCCCCTCCCCACGCCACGACGTGTCCCCGGCCCAACGCCCCCTCGAGCCACCTCGCCTCCCGCATGCCTGACACCCTGCCTCCCCGCCCGCCGCGTGTAACGCTCCGTACCAAGCCTTTATCCCCGCCTCCCGTCGTCCCCTCTCGCTGACGGTGGGGCATGGGCTCACGGTGGGGACGCCGTGTCAGTGGGGTGCGGGGAGTGGCCGCCCGCAAACGGCGTCAGCTAGTCTGTACGACCGCGCCGTCTGCGCGTCGTTACTCCGGCCGTGGCCTGGGTGTTTATAAGCGCGCGCCGCTCGGTGTTCTTCTCCACAATCCGTCCCACACCCACCCACAAGCCTCCCTCAGTCCACTACCAGATCTCTTCTTCTCACCTCCACAGCAGACGGTAGAGCAGAGCAAGCAGAGCCAGCGCCCAGCCAGCTAGCCATGATGATGATGAGCGAGGGAGTGAGCGTGCCGCCGTGGGGCAACCACCTCCCGGTGAGCGGCGTCGACGCCGGCGGCGGCGGCGACGAGACGCCGTTCCTCTTCGCGGCGCTGCGCCAGTACCTGCCGTGCAACGACCTTGTCGGCGCGGGCGCGGGCGGCGCCGAGGACGAGGACGACGCGGCGGCCATGGCGGCCGCGGTGGACGCCTACGCGTGCGACGAGTTCCGCATGTACGACTTCAAGGTGCGCCGGTGCGCGCGCGGCCGCAGCCACGACTGGACCGAGTGCCCCTTCGCGCACCCGGGGGAGAAGGCGCGCCGCCGCGACCCGCGCAAGTACCACTACTCCGGCACCGCCTGCCCGGACTTCCGCAAGGGCGGCTGCAAGCGCGGCGACGCCTGCGAGTACGCGCACGGCGTCTTCGAGTGCTGGCTCCACCCGGCGCGCTACCGCACGCAGCCCTGCAAGGACGGCACCGCCTGCCGCCGCCGCGTCTGCTTCTTCGCCCACACCCCGGACCAGCTCCGCGCCATGCCGTCCCAGCACTCCAGCCCCAGGAGCACGCCCCTGTCGCCGCTCGCAGAGTCCTACGACGGCTCGCCGCTCCGTCGCCAGGCGTTCGAGAGCTACCTCAGCAAGAGCATCATGTCCTCCTCGCCCACCAGCACCCTGCTCTCCTCGCCGCCCAAGTCGCCCCCGTCCGAGTCGCCGCCGTTGTCGCCCGACGGGGCCGCCTCCTTCCGCCGCGGCTCTTGCGGCTCTTGGCCCGGCGTTGGGTCGCCCGTCAATGACGTCCTCGCCTCGCTCCGCCAGCTGCGCCTCGCCAAGGCGCAGGCGTCCCCGTCCGGTGGGTGGTCCGGCTACCCCACCTCCCCTGCCGCCTACGGCTCGCCCAAGGCCGCCGGCCTCTACAGCCTCCCCACCACCCCCATGGGCACTACTCAGACCAGCGCCTCCAGCGTCATGGCCAACCGGGAGCCACAGAACCACCGCTTCATCGACGACGAGGAGCCAGTCCAGAGGGTGGAGTCCGGGAGGAGGCTCCGCGAGAAGGTGTTCGAGCGGCTGAGCCGAGACGGTGCCGCGCCCCGCAGCTGCGAGGTCGTCGGTGCCGGAGCGGGAGGCCCCGACGTCGGCTGGGTCTCCGACCTCATCAACTGAGCCGTTCTCGGAAGTTTATTTCGTTGAGGTAGCAAGAAGATGGCACGGCGGAGGCGGCGGTAAGAAGAAGAAAAATGGCCCCCCAAAAAAATTATCCCCAAGTTCCTTTTGCTATTTCCAGTTGCTGCAAATTCCTGTACATAGCTGCTATCTACTCTCCCATGTGAATATTCCCGGTTGGTTGGCGGAAGGGAGGCAAGATGAGATGAAGATGGATGGGTGGATTTGTTTTGGGGTTCTTGAGGAAGTGTAGGAATTTACCCAAAGAAAATTACCAAAAAAAGGAGGGAAGAGATGGATTGGAACTCGGAAGGTGGTGGTGGTCCGTCCTCTCTGTGGATAGGTGCTGAAGCATGGATGGATGGTGAAGATGAGGTCGGAAGGTGGACTTGATTCCTGTGATTACCGGTGCCGATGTTTGTTTATCGTCGTCCGAAGACCGATTTGGACCGCCCTCTAGTTGATTTCACATTTTGTTAATTATTAATGTAATCCTTTGTAAGGATGATGATCCCCCACAGCATATTTTGTACCTTAGCTGCCTAGCAGCCTTTAATCCCTGTACGTCCAATGGTGATGAACGAACGAATGAACTCCCCAATGTATTTGTGTAATCCTTTGCTATTATCAAGTAAATGATGTTTATCTACTATCTGTGAGTAAAGTAATATTCCGGGTTACTCTTTTACCCCTTTTTTCTTGTGTTGCACGTCTTGCTACATCTATCCATCTACCCGTTTTTTCCAGTAAGTGTGAATGAAATGGTTGATTTTGATTGTGATTGCGATTGTTGTTGGCGCTTGCCGTGACGTGGTGGTGACCGGCGCGCGTGTCCGGCGACGGTTGAAGCGGCGTGGTCGACAATGGTGGCTGTGGAACTCGGATGGTTGGGAGCAGTATGGGGGCGATGTGGGCGTGGAACCCGCCGTGAGAGAGACCGGCGAGCGAGCGCGACGGCACCGGAGTGGCCACCTGGTCGTTTTCCCCTTCCGGTGCGCTGGCCCTGCGAGGAGGCGATTGGTACAGCCGGCGGCGTGCGCGTCGTCCCTGTCGCCGTCGCACATGCCAAAGATCTTGCTTTCCTCGGGAGCCAGCATCGTACATGGCGGACTTTCTTTGGTAGTGCTCCGCTTCCTTTTCTCGGTACTACTAGTGGTACGTTCGCCACCCCCGGTGGACGCCGGTACATTTTTGCTTCGCCTTATTTGGTTAGTCTCGTGTCGTTGTCGTGTCACCTTAGTATAGCGGCTTAGACTCGATGGTTCTGGTGCGACCGAGCTTGATCCATAGCGTAGAAGACCACCTTGTGTTCGTCTCCGACGACGACGTACCGGAGTCCGACTGGACCGGACCGGGGCCGGAGGAATGTCGCGCCACCACCGCCCCAAATCTCGCAAATCTAGCGCCATCAGAGGGGAGGAGACGGAATGATGATGGGTGGTGGCGTGTCCGGGGCCGGAGAGCGACGCGGTGCGACGTGATGGGCGCGCGTGGGCGCGGCGACTCTTCCTCCCTCGCTCGCCCCGCGCCGCGCGGCACTCGATCCATCGGATCGGCTTGCCTTGGCCTGGCCTGGAGCAGTACTGGAGTGGGGCCGCGGCGTGGTGCGGCGCCCTTTGCCACCTTTGCATCGTGTGGTCGAGGAAGCCCCGAGGCCTGTCCGGTTCTACGAGACAGCGGCCAGAGGCAGAGCCTTCTTTATCTTCTTTTCCTTCCACCCCCTCTGTTCCTTCTTTCGAGCTCCTTCTTTTTCTTCAAAAATCGTCCCGTCGCGTTCACGCACCAGCCTCGCTCGGTAGGGCTGCACTGCACACATCGTAGTAGATGGCGACGATTCAGGTTCCATCTGTATCTCATACCAGCCTCTTGTACGATTGTACAATCCCACTCTACACCATCTTCCGGAACACAGCACCCGGCTGCTGTTCTCGCCATCTGGGGGTTCCATTCCATTCTTGTGAATAAAGCAAGGCCACGAGAAAACCTGAGGCCGAATTGAACTGAACGCGACCCTTCTTTTCAGTTCAGATGCAGAAGCCACGCCATCATCAAAACGCGCAGAGGGGACGGGAGGGCCCTACGGCGAGTGCCGATCTGATAATTTACCTGCACCCAAAGCCAAAGCCAAAGATAATTACCTGCAACGAAAGCCAAAGGCAAAGAAACAGTGGACGCAGCAGGCACAGCATTGGAGAAGTGATAGTCGTTTGCAGAAAAAGAGAGGGAAATGATGGTAGTGGTTCAGATGCAGACGCCTGATGCGCGCCCTGCTCGATTGCTCTGCAAAGCACGAGTTCTTTCCCTTTCTTCGCTCGCCACATTCACGGCGTTTGGTTGCTGCATTGATGCAGCCTCGTCTTTTCGCTCGCTGGGTTGAAATGCGTAGGTCCCCTTTCACCTACCACGATCAGTCGATTGCTGTTTGTGCGTCTCTTTGGTTCACTGTATTGGAGAGAAACACTTGAATGGATAAAACACATGATTGTTGTGCTGCATCCACCTGAATTCTGCATCATAGAATCGGTGTTTGGTGGTGCACATCAAAGGACACGGAATTATTTCGGATAGGTTGGAACAGAGCGGAATTTTCCCTGTAAAATTTACTACGTGGTGTAAACGGTTTCTAATGGAAAAATACTTACAGATCATGATTCTACGAAACAAACAAAACAGCAGGAATTTCTAAGGATCTGATTCTTCCTAGCTAGATCTAATTTGCTAAGTAAGACTTGTGTAGAGAATGATAAAGATGATAGTCATGTTAAGCTTTTGGACTGGGAGAATAAGTGTAAGGATTTCAAGGATGATTTTACTGCGATGAGATCGAGATCCAGCCTGAAAAAAGATAAGAAGATGGATAAATTACAGTCAGAATTATAACAGTATATCACTGTGGATACTGGAAAGGTTCAGACTAGAAGTATGAGGAAGAAAGGATTGCAAGGTAATTTTGGTGCAGGACCATATCCTTTGCCAATTTTAGTCAGTGTTTAATCATATAGTCAATACTTATTACACTATTTTTGCAAGTAAAGCATACAATAATTTGGTCACTTTGACTAATTAGAATTTTACACAGAAACTTATTCGTAAAAATAAAGGAAATGTCAGGGCCATAATGTACATAAAACAGATTTGTAGGTAAAATAAAGAGGTAATCCTCCTTTTCTAAAAATAAATAAATAAATGAAGGCTATTTAGTTACACCACATATTATGTTTTCGTTACTTGTCGTTCTCTAGTCTGATAAAAGGTTATCAGAACTTAGGAAGAAAACGCCGTTGCACGAATTCTATCTATCTCTCTCATCATATTACTTGGACCTCCCCATAAAGAATCACGTTACTTGCTAGGTACTGTAGGTACATTAGGGGATATGTGCACCATGGGTCGTAGATTGCCCTATCCAAAGATTTATGACAAAGAAATTCCTAGATAACAACAGAAGAAGGGTACTTGGTGGGAGAATCATGATGGTAGAGGGGTAGAAATAATGAAGCAACCGATCACGGATCCCGTTTTATTAGACAGGGCCACTCAATTATCACTATAATTTATTCTTCTATTGTTCTAGTTATGAATCTTCATTTTGTATTCATTGTAAAACCTGAATGGATAGGGAATTTCAGGATTTTAAGTTTCTGATAGTAGAAATCTCAGGGAGGGAAACAAATAGACACAAACGCATCGATGAGTTAGTTACATTGATAAAAGGTCTTAAACTTTCCAGTACAAAAAGACAAGGCCCGCCGAATCACATTTATTACATTCATAGTCCAAAAGAACATTTCCATCATAACTAAGTGCATTCTTGATCTTATAGTCTTTGATGGGAGTAATCCTCACACATTGCGGCCACATTTCCTTGCTTGTGCCCTCATTGTCTCCCTTCTTCTTCTTTGGATTGGGAAGTTTCTTCTCAGTGGTATCCTTGGGAGCAATTTTCGAAATGGTAGTGCTCAAGTTTGTAACTATTTTCCCAGCAATATGAGGAGGGTAAGAATTGCAAGACACAGAGCAGACGTTGATTCTGGGAGAAAATTTGGATCTGAATATAATGGGTCTGCCTTGATATCAAGAAATAAATTTGCGAGTGATTCTAAGAAAGGGCAATTTGGCAAAATGTAGGTGGGAGGGGAGTAAACGATGTTCAGTGGAATGACGTAGGGTCGAAGAGGAAGGTTGCCATTAGCGAGCTCACCGTATAGATTACCCTGGATGGAGGTGGTGGCGAAGAAAAGTGTGGGAGCAGTATGCGAGACCCGTAGGTGTCCTGCAGTAGAAAACATCAAATCACTTCGCAGTGGGTCTAGGGCAGCTCTATTCGTTGTCGAATAGGGAGCAACCGTTGATTACTCCCATTAGCCTAGGGTTTCTCTTTCCCTCCTCCACCCCTTGGCGGGTAGGGCAAACTCTCCCCTGCAAACTTCGCCAGCGAGCTCGTGGATTCGCCCCTCCTCTGCCTGCCGTTCCGGCGGCCGGTGGCGGGGAGGGGAATCTCGGCGTAGACGCTCCGATTAGTAGTTTAGGTTAGGCTTTTTAGTCCTCATAGGTGCGGCGTTCGGGTGGACGGCGGTGCTTCTTCTTCGAGTTTGTCTTCCGGGTTTCGATCCATCTGGACGTAGTCGACGGAGCTCTGACGTAGATTTCTGCCGTCTCCTTGGGCCAGTGATGTTAGGGTTTCTCGTTGTGTGGCAAGATTTGGTGTCAGTTGTTTCAGATCTATTCAGGGGTTCAACGACAACGACTGCGGCTTCAGGGCACTTGGGGCACGTGCACGAAGACTTCCCGGCTGTCATCGACAAGGTCAAGCCGACTCCAATAAGGGAGCGGCGACAGCGGCACGTCGGTGGCTCGTTTTGGCGGCAATAGTGATCGTTGGTGGTCTCGGTATGTTGATGTAATTTTTATTATGTTTGAGGTGCTTTGTGCTTCCGGCAAACTTTGATAATAGATCTGGATCATTTTCGCAAAAAAATTATGTTCAGTTGACGTTTGGATCACGGGAACTCTACCACTAGCGAAAAACCCATGTAATTATTCCCCTCAAGGGAACGACAAGGCAAGAGGAAAGGACAAGGGATCAAAGACGAATTGGGTTGCTGTCGTGATCCTAGGCAGAGGAGGACTAGGAGGAGGTGTTGGAATATGCCCTGGAGGCAATAATAAAATAGTTATTATTATATTTCCTTGTTCATGATAATTGTCTATTGTTCATGCTATAATTATATTAACGGGAAACCGTAATACATGTGTGAATACATAGACCACAACATGTCCCTAGTAAGCCTCTAGTTGACTTGCTCGTTGATCAATAGATGGTTATGGTTTCCTGACCATGAACATTGGATGTCATTGATAACGGGATCACATCAGTAGGAGGATGATGTGATGGACAAGACCCAATCCTAAGCATAGCACAAGATCGTGTAGTTCGTTCGCTAGAGCTTTTCTAATGTCAACTATCATTCCTTAGACCATGAGATTGTGCAACTCCCGGATACCGTAGGAGTGCTTTGGGTGTATCAAACGTCACAACGAATCGGGTGGCTATAAAGGTGCACTACAGGTATCTCCGAAAGTGTCTCATTGGGTTGGCACGAATCGAGATCGAGATTTGTCACTTCGTATGACGGAGAGGTATCTCTGGGCCCACTCGGTAATGCATCATCATAATGAGCTCAATGTGACTAAGGAGTTAGCCACGGGATCATGCGTTACGGAACGAGTAAAGAGACTTGCCGGTAACGAGATTGAACAAGGTATAGGGATACCGACGATCGAATCTCGGGCAAGTAACATACCGATAGACAAAGGGAATTGTATACGGGATTGATTGAACCCCCGACATCGTGGTTCATCCAATGAGATCATCGTGGAACATGTGGAAGCCGGTATGGGTATCCGGATCCCACTATTGGTTATTGGCCGGAGAAGTGTCTCGGTCATGTCTGCATGGTTCCCGAACCCTAGGGTCTACACACTTAAGGTTCGGTGACGCTAGAGTTGTTATGGGAAATAGTATATGGTTAACGAAGGTTGTTCGGAGTCCCGGATGAGATCCCGGACGTGACGAGGAACTCCGGAAATGGTCCGGAGGTGAAGATCGATGTATTGGACGAAGGGTATTGGAGTCCGGAACTATTCTGGGGTACCGGGTGACGACCAGCGTGTCTGAAAAGGGGTTTTGGAGGCCCCGACAAGCGTTGGGGGGCCTTATGGGCCAAGGGAAGGGGGCACATCAGCCCACTAAGGGGTTGTGCGCCCTCCCACTCTATCTCACATAACTTGGAGTGGTGGGGGCTCCTCCCCTAGGGCAGCCACCCCTCCCGGCTTGGGGGGCAAGTTTCCTAGGGGTGGGGGCGCCCAAACCCATCTAGGGTTTCCCCTGTGGCGGCCGCCCCTCCTCTATGGAAACCCTAGGGCGCCTCCTCCTCCCCCCTTCCCCCTATATATAGTGAGGGAGAGAGGGGGCAACCGCACCCCTTCCCTGGTGCAGCCCCTCCCTCCTCCAACACCTCCTCCTCCTCCGTAGTGCTTAGCAAAGCTCTGCCGGAGAACCACGAGCTCCATCACCACCACGCCGTCGTGCTATCGGAGTTCTTCCTCAACTTCTCCTCTCCCCTTGCTGGATCAAGAAGGAGGAGACGTCCCCAGGCTGTACGTGTGTTGAACGCGGAGGCGCCGTCCGTTCGACGCTGGATCTGATCTTCCGCAATTTAAATCGCCACGAGTACGACTCCATTATCCGCGTTCCTTGTAACGCTTCCGCTTAGCGATCTTCAAGGGTATGAAGATGCACTCCTTCTCTTTCGTTGCTACCATCTCCTAGATTGATCTTGGTGACACGTAGAATTTTTTTGAATTATTACTACGTTCCCCAACAGGAGGCACTATTTCAATTCATCTTTGCTCTCAGCTACTCCCTTCGTCGGATGAAGAGTGTACATTTGGCTTTTAAATTTGTGCATAAAATAGTGTACTTCTATCTTTTCAATGCATTTTAAAGTAGAAAATTTGTTTTTCTCTCATCACACGGTAATCAGTACCAATAACATTCTACATATGGTCTGCTTAATTTCTATGTGCACTTAGCTCATTAATGGTTGGGTAATTAAAGAGAAGAGAGATGATGGCATGCATCTTCCTAGTGCATTTTTTACTCAACCGCATAATTTTTTCTAAAAAATTTATATGTATATTTTTCACTGGAAGGAGGGAGTATTAATGAAAATTGATGACAAAGTTCGCTAGTTTGAACATTTGCTAGAGGCACACTCCTGTGGTTCAATGAACACAAAGATCACACTGAATGGCTTTCCTCCTCGCACAAGGTTTTCACAAAAATGGTTTATACATCTAGTTTGGTCTTGCCGATGGCCACCGTTCAGTCGCATCTGGCCGTGCGCATGGGGTCGCGTACGAGAGAGATGGATACATGTTCTTGAAAGAAACCTGTTGCATTAAACATTTGAACTTGGAAAATAAAATAAAAAAACATTTGAACTTGTTGAGAGCTTCCGGGTCACATATCTTCGAGTTGAGATCATCTGACTTGGCTTGAATGCAGGTCAGCGGGGATCTGAATCTGATAAAGCCGCATAAATTCTGGCGTGAGAAGAACGTGATCCAAGTCGGCACCGACGCGTAGTACATACCCCCGATTGATTGCCGCGCTTGTGGCCACGATTTGGTTGCCGCTTGATGTGCGACAAGCCGCAAGGACGGAGGAGCCTACCCCATGTACGTAGTACGGAGTACGCGCCAAGAAAAGATCTCGAGGCCGCGCCACGC
The DNA here is from genome assembly GCA_021605145.1 of Aegilops bicornis. Classification (NCBI taxonomy): domain Eukaryota; kingdom Viridiplantae; phylum Streptophyta; class Magnoliopsida; order Poales; family Poaceae; genus Aegilops; species Aegilops bicornis. The sequence goes on from CM038671.1 coordinate 111,090,418, forward strand.
AAGCCCCTGCGTTAAAGATCTCTGGCCGAGGTTATCCACACCACATCCATCCATCCATCCAACCCACTTGCCGGTGAGGGGGTCGCCGTCACGTGAGACGGTGAGACCGCGAGAGCAACGGCGGCGCTTTCCGCCGTGGCACCACCACCCAGCGTACGGCACCTTGTTCGTTTCCCCGGCCCGGCCGGCCGGGAAAAAAGATCTTCCTCTGATTTTCCAACCTGACGAAGATCTTTATAGTGGAAGCAACGACGGCCTGGAGCAGCATATCAGGTTGGATGTATGGAGTAATTTGGATTCCAACGAACATGAGACCTTTTTTTATGGTGATAATAATAATAATAATGTAACGATAATCAAGTGAGTAGTAATAATGAATCTTTACTCGACAGTGCATGCTCCCCTCCCCTCCCATGCAAATGCAACAGAGTTGATGTCTTGGCAAAACCGTGACTCTTTGCTTTAAGGAACGAGCATCGCATCGCATCGCCTCGCTCACGTGGGAAGGTGGTTCGGGCGGTACGTCTATCTACTTAACCACCATCGCTGGCCTTAAACACTCCCCGACCAATTCGAGCAAAGCGACAAAGCACGTACTACAATTTGACCAACTTGCCTCGCGGTTGCAGGCCTACCACCGCTCCGGAAAAGCAAAGTTCACGCGCTAGATCGACCCTAAAAGATCTAGAAATGTCCTGGATCGATCATCGATCGACGGAACTGTGCTGCCACGGTACCGGCACCATGCCTTTACGTACGCACCCGCCACAGCTCGCCGTAGCACGTACTACCGGATAAGGTCCGGTCGAGCCACTGAACATGGACAACAATGGCGATGGATGGAGCGCTGGGTGCCCGCACCCGTACTCCTGTAGATGGATAGGCTGGGCCATGGTCACGTACTCGCGTGACATCGACTAGGACGGCCGTCCGCAACCGGCGCGCGCAACGCTACAAAGCTTTCTCTGTGTGGCTGTGCCAGCCGTGGCATGGCGTCGTGTACGCGCTGTGCGGAGCCGCGGAAACAACGGCGAGATCATGACAAAACTGTGTACGTAGTACGTACCGGGAGCCGCTCGACCCATGCGATGGGATAAGATCGAGCTGCAGTTCAATGCGCTTTTGCAGGGATATGGTTTGACTTCAACTACCCTGTCCTGTTCGGCCGAAGACGAGGCGGAGACATCTCTTGGCAACTCCGCCAGACCGCCTCGATCCAACGGGTTTTGCTCTTCAACTGATCGACTACAAGTACTTCTTGCAATAACCTACTCCCTCGGTCTGATAACGTAAGGCCAACTCCATCTCGCGATCCCAAACGAACGTCCATTTTGTCCGGTTTCTGTCCGTTTGAGTAGGGCAATAGGGTCTGTTTGGGCGTGTTTTGGGATACGGTGGCCGTGCACCCAGCGCGCGGCCGTATCCCTTTGCCCCATCCTGTTCGTCAGGGCAAAAAATGCCCATATTTTCATCAAAACTAGTTTTACAACCCAAATATTTGTCTGAAAATTAAAATAGTTTTAAAACCCAATTGAAATTAACTTTAATAAAATAGTTTTACAACCAAATTGAAATTGTCTTGAGACTGAACATAAAATGGACCAATACATCTATTGGTTACCAATGTGATCCCACACGTGCTCAACCAAGTCATTTTGAAGATTCAAATGATTGTGCCAATCACACAACTCACGGTGGAATTGGACAAACTGTTCAAATGTGGCTGGGTCTTGGTGCAGGGGCTCAATGTTTTCACCTTGATAATCAAATCCTTGGTCGAAGATACTCTCATCACGCTCGTCCTCGACGATCATGTTGTGCATGATCACACAAGCAGTCATCACCTCCCAAAGCTTCCTTTCATCCCATGACAGGGTAGGGTTTCGAACGATACCCCACCGGGATTGAAGCACACCAAAAGCATGTTCCACATCCTTTCTAACACTCTCTTGCATTTGGGCAAATCTCTTTCTCTTCTCACCTTGGGGTTTTGAGATTGTCTTCACAAAAGTTGACCACTTAGGATATATACCATCTGCTAGATAGTATCCCTTGTTGTATTGGTGGCCGTTGATCTCAAAGTTGACAGGTGGGGAGTGGCCTTCTACAAGCCTCGCAAAGATTGGAGAACGTTGCAGCACGTTGATATCATTGTGAGAACTTGCCATGCCGAAGAAAGAATGCCATATCCAAAGATCCTGTGATGCCACCGCTTCTAATATGACAGTGCACCCGTTGACATGCCCCTTTTACTGGCCCTGCCAAGCAAATGGACAGTTCTTCCACTCCCAGTGCATACAATCTATACTGCCAAGCATGCCTGGAAAGCCTCTAGCTGCGTTGGTCGCCAACAATCTCTCTGTGTCGGTGGCGATTGGCTGCCTCAAGTACTGGGCCAAACACCTCAATCACGTACCGCAAAACTTGTACATTGACATCAGACATGTTGCCTCACTCATACGCACATACTCATCCACCGGATTGCCTGGAATTCCATATGCAAGCATGCGGATGGCCGTGGTGCATTTCTGGCAAGAGGAGAATCCAAGCTTGCCAAGGGCATTCGTCTTGCACTCGAAGTATGGGTCATGAGCAACCACTAAACACATGCCTTGCCATTCGAAAACAGCGATGGAATTTATCCGGCTTGAAGAGCGGGGTGTTGGCAAAGTAATCGGCATAGAGCAGGGCGTGACCTCTCTCCCTGTTGCGGTTCAGGTTGGGAGCACGGCCAGGGACTGACCCCATGTACCGAGGAAGCTGCGTTGAATGTGGTCGTGAACGACCAGTGCAGCCACCACAAGTTCTTCATCATCCGACGACGAATCGTCCGATGAACAAAGGAAGTGATGGAAGAAAAACTCGTCTCCACTGTCCATACCTTTGTGGGCAAAATGCCGAACACCTTGCGGTCGTGGTGGCGAAGAGGCCGCGATGATCACCTCGACGCAGCAGGGGTGGTTGCCGGCCGGCTACTGGCCGCTCTGGAGCTCTCGTCGGAAGCTGCCGAGGCCGCCGTGGTACGTCGCCGGCGGTCCTGTCCCCTCTGCGGCCGGCAAAGACGGCGATGTCCAAACCTCCGATCGACGGCCAAAACTACGGCCAAAGCGCGGGCGTGGCAGCGGCCATGTCAAGACGTGGTTTGGTAGGGACGACCGGAGGCTCCGCGGTGAGGAGGCGACCGAAGAATAGCGGCGGCGCCGGCGGCGGGGCGGGGCGGGAGAGAGAGGGTGCAAGCGTTGGGAGCGGAGGGACTGCTAGTGTCCCCGACAGGCGGGCTGAAAGGACATGCCGGTGCCCCCATGTGTGGTTTTGATAATTGATGACATTCTCTATGGACTAATGGTTGCATTGAGTTATATTTGAAGGATTTTTTCATAGGCATTTCTTGAAGTCCATGTGTTGGTTTCAAGGAGTTTATGGGTTGACCAAGGTGCTATCAAGGAATTATCTAAAGATTGGTCATGTGAGTGTTGAGCTTATTGCAAGCATGTCTTGAAGAAGAAGATTGTGTGATCATTCATGTTTACCTTCAAGACATCATCCAAACGGATCAAGACTAAGTCAAGAGTGAATCAAGTTGATCAACTCACAAAGCGTAGAAGATGTACCAAGAGGGATCAAGTGATCCCATGGTATGGTAAGCATTGTCCATTGCACTTTGTGTACTAACCCATGGTCCATGTGAGAGTCTATGTGGGGTTAGGTACGTGTCCATGGGCTTGCGTCAAAAAGGAAGATATCATACAACCCATGGAAAGGATGACATCAAGTGGTGATCGTCATCAAGATTGCCGTGTGCAAGTTCAAGTGGAGCTTCACGAAGAGATCAAGTGCTTGAAGCTTGCCATCCATTGTGGTGTCAATGGACTTGTGAAGATGTACCGAAGAGTGGCTCACCCATAGTAGAGCATGGGGGAGCAATCATCTAGTCTCCATCGACCCAACGCAATCAAGAAAGGTGGGCCGATCCATCTTGAGGAGGACAAGATCGTCATCATCTAGCTCAAGTGGATCATGTACAAGGAAAAGGTTTGCCCTTGATAGGTTTTCTATTTTACCGGTCTCATGGTGGTAGTTGGGAGACCGGGTTATAGGATCGATAGCCGTACTATCAAGGGGGGCTTTCAAGTGAGTAGCTTGATCGTATCGTTCGTCGAGAGCTCAAACCATTGCATCCTTGCATCATGTTTCTTGGTTCTTGTTTGGTTCTCTTTGTGAGTCTTAGACCTTATGGTCATCTTGATGACAAGCTTGAGTTCATCGAAGCGGAGTTTGCATGAGTCTTCTATGATGTTTTCGGTGTTGGAGGTTTTACCGGTCTTATCTGAGGAAGGGTTCTCACCATTTTATTTTGGGCCTTTTCTCATTTGCTTATTATTGGTATTTCTATCAAGATTGTGTTAGCCCTTGTCTCTAGCTTTCCAACAAACTTGGTTTCGTCGAATTCGGAGTCCGTTTGCAGAAGTTGTGGTAGTTTTGGTGTTCTGAAAAGGCTGCAGCGGTACTACCGCGGATAGGAGCAGAAGTAATTTTTTACTACCGCCCTTGGGAGCGGTACTACCGCCCTTGGGACCAAAAACTCGTCACAAGTCCAGCGGTGGTAGGCACGGATGTAATTTTTTAGTACCGCTGGCAAGCAGTAGTACCGCTACCCCTAGTGGTAGTACCGTGATGTCAAGCGGTACTACCGCTCCAACGGTTCTTCTGGCTTTTTTGCCTCCTCGCTGTTGCGTTTCAAAGGGCTACTACCGCCCTAGCGGTAGTACCGCTCGGTGCAAGCTGTGAGCATAACGGTTGGATTTTTCCCCACCTATAAATGGGGGTCTTCTTCCCCATTGAACCTTATCTCTTGAGCTCGTGTTCTTCCCTCATTGTTGACCTTCTTCGAGCTTGCTAACTCTCAATCCCTCCATGGACTCTTGCTAGTTTTTGAGGGAAAAGAGAGAGGAGATCTAGATCCACATTTCCACCAATCACTTTCTCCTCTATGTGAAGGAAACCCCTTGGATCTAGATCTTGGAGTTCTTGGTGTTCTCCTTCTTGTTCTTCCTCTCATTTTCCTCCCTAGCATTAGTTGCTTCGGTGGGATTTGAGAGAGAAGGACTTGGGCACTCCGTGTGCCCTTGCCATTGCATTTGGTGCATCGGTTTGAGTTCTCCACGGTGATACGTGGAAGTTACAAGTTGAGAAGCTTATTACTCTTGGGTGCTTGGTACCCTTGAGCTTGTTCCTCTTAGGTGCTTGGGCGCCCTAGACGGTTGGTGGTGTTCAGAGCTCAATCATTGTGGTGTAAAGCTCCGGGCAAGCGTCGGGGTCTCCAATTAGGTTATGGAGATCGCTTGAGCAATTTGTGGTACCGGTGACCGCCCCAAGGGTTGCCAAAGTGTCTGGGTTCGGTGACCGCCCCAAGGGTTGCCATTTATGCGGGTTCGGTGACCGCCCTCAAGGGTCCCTTAGTGGAATCACGACATCTTGCATTGTGCGAGGCGTGAGGAGATTACGGTGGCCCTAGTGGCTTCTTGGGGAGCATTGTGCCTCCACACCGCTCCAAACGGAGATTAGCATCCGCAAGGGTGTGAACTTCGGGATACATCATCGTCTCCGCGTGCCTCGGTTATCTCTTACCCGAGTGAAAGGATCGATATGGTTGACTAGAGGGGGGGGTGAATAGGCAACTAACAATTTTTAAGCTTTTCTTAACCAAATTAAACTTTGCAATAATAAAAGTTGTCTAGATGTGCAACTAGGTGAACAACCTATATGATGCAACAACACTAGCACACGAGCAAGCAAGGATAGGAACAATAAATAAGCAAGCACAAGTAAAGGGAAAAGATAACCAAGAGTGGAGCCGGTGGAGACGAGGATGTGTTACCGAAGTTCCTTCCTTTTGAGGGGAAGTACGTCTCCGTTAGAGCGGTGTGGAGGCACAATGCTCCCCAAGAAGCCACTAGGGCCACCGTATTCTCCTCACGCCCTCACACAATGCGAGATGCCGTGATTCCACTATTGGTGCCCTTGAAGGCGGCGACCGAACCTTTACAAGCAAGGTTGGGGCAAACTCCACAACAACCGGAGGCTCCCAACAACAACAACAAACCCACGAAGCTTCACCACAATGGAGTATGGCTTCGCGGTGACCTCAACCGTCTAGGGTGCTCAACACCCAAGAGTAACAAGATCCGCAAGGGATAGGTGGGGAATCAAATATCTCTTGGTGGAAGTGTAGATCTAGGCCTTCTCAACCAATCCCGAGCAAATCAACAAGTTTGATTGGCTAGGGAGAGAGATCGGCGAAAATGGAGCTTTGAGCAGCAATGGAGCTTGGGGGAAAAGAGGTAGGTCAACAAGGAAGAAGATGACCCCTTTATATAGTGGGGTAACACATCCAACCGTTACCCCACTAAACAGCCTCACAGAGCGGTACTACCGCTGAGACAGGGCGGTACTACCGCTAAGAGCGGTACTACCGCTCCATACCCAGCGGTACTACCGCTCCACCACAGAGCGGCACTACCGCGGGAGCAGAGCGGTACTACCGCTAAGAGCGGCACTACCGCTGCTACTGCCGCCCCTAGTGCCGCAAAACCCGACACGAGAAAACACCGTCTCGAATCGAGGCGGTAGTAGGCAGTATTACCGAGGTAGTAGCCGAGCCATGAGCGGTACTATCAACGGAGCGGTACTACGGCTGGAGCGGTACTACCGCTTGAGCGGCACTACCGCTTAGGCTTACTGGCGGTACCATCAAGATCGCGGTACTACTACCGCACTGTGACGAAATCGAGCCGGAGAAGAGAGGGCAGCTCAAAGATGCGAAAGGAAGACACGGGTGTGAAAAAGATGTATGCGTGTTGATTCCACCTAGCCTTACCAAAGCGGATCCCTCTTAATAGTACGGAGACTCCCTCTGAAACTAGTCCACCAACAACGAGCCGCATGAAGCTACACCGTCTTGAATGCAACACCGAGGGGATGTAATCGTCTCGTGCCAATGGATGATCTTCTGAAAGAACTTAACGCGCACGATTAGTCCGCAAAAGCATTGTCATCAATCACCAAAACCACTAGGGAATAAATATGCCCTTACAATCTCCCCCTTTTTGGTGGATTGATGACAATACGGGATTTGCATAAACACGATATAAATCGAAAGCATACAAACCCGACGGTACTAATATGTAGTTGGGCTCCCCTCGATGTGTGCTATTTAGATAGGTGCTTTGGACTGCACAGCACACATCTGCGGATCAAAGCTCCCTCTACATTTTAGAGACCAAGAAACTAAGCATGGTGTATGAGAACAGCATAGATAGACATATATAAAGATCTTGAAGGGGTAGGGTAGCATATGTCTCACACCATATGACTCGAACAAAGCGAACTTAGGTCTCACGTCTCACGGACAAACCAACTAAAGCAAACCAACTGAAACACGAAAGACAAGACACACGAAACAAGACACAAGACACAACTTCAAATCCTAAGCTCTCTCCCCTTTGGCATCAAAACACCAAAAAGAGAGGGAGCAGCTACTGACCCCGGTGAGAGCAATTAAGGAACACGCGCGAGCCAGCCCAATGAGAATCATCGGCACCACCGTCGTCGATGTCTGGAAGTGCTCGGTCTCGGAATCGGTCCATTGGCGGTCTTCTGAATCCACTCCTCCTCGTCGATGGCTGGTCCTCGAGATCCACTCTGGGCCAGTGGCGCCTAAGCCCAGCGCGATGAGCTCCTTGTGACGACCTCGGGCCTTCTTCTACGCCACGTGAGCCATGTCTTGACCGTGAGACTCCATGCAGGAGAGCTTCTTGACCTTGGCCTTGAGCTTGGGCCCAAGATGGCTCGATCCCCAGAGGGCACGAAGTCATCATCTTCATCCTCGGCCTCGATCTCCTCTTGACCTCCATGGCGGCAGCAGATGTGGAACACCGGTCTTAGGGCTTGAGTGCCCCAGTTCTCCTTCTTCCTCAGACGCTTGACTTCGTGTGAGTCCAAATGGGCTAGCTCCAGTGACTCCTTGGGATAGACTTGCTCCGAGGCGTTATCTATGAGCAGCATAATGAATGGTGCTTTTATTGGGCATTTGCGCTCGGAGATGGCGAAACTAACTCAGACCACATAACATGAGAGATATCCAAGGTCTCTCCGGTGCTCTGCCCTTCTCACGTTGACGGAAGATAAGCATGTCCACAAGATAAGAGTGAACCTGGTCCAGATTCGATCACGAGGGAAAAGAGTCTCTCTGAAGATGCGGTGAAGGATGTCCAGGATAGGCGAGATAGCTCATAGGTCTCCTTGTGTGTCTCGGGGTTGATTTTCGAGGGTGCAAGATGGGGCCACAGAGCTTGCTTGTGAGTGGCGATGGCTCGAAGGTGGGGGCGAAAGCCGACGGGAGACTCAAGTCCAAGGTCTTCCACCCCAATCAACTGCATGAAGGCTTTCCACTTGGCGACAACTTGCCATTGGTCATCCAGTCGAGTCCTGTCCTCATCGGTCCCAAGGTGAACCGTGGCATAGAAGCTGGGCCACGACATCAGCATTGAAGTCCTTGTTGAATTGCATGATCCGGAGAATGTTCGTGAGTGCACATCTCAAGAGCTTCACCAAAGTAGTCAGGGATCACTCTTCATATGATCAATGTCGATGGAGTGTACTTTGACATAGAGATTCTTCTTGGCCTTGAGAACATCAAAATAGATAGCAAACTGAAACTTGTTCCAGAATGGACGGTTGACCAAAGTGGGATCTTGGGCGACCTCATACGGATTGCGACGGCGCCTTGCCCAGAACTCCTTGGGTGGCATTTCTGGCAAAGTTTTCCCCGGCTTTGGCTTGGCCACAGTCTTCTTCCTCAATTGGGGAGGAGGTGGAGCACTCGAAGATCCTTCGGCAGGCTCAGTGGTGCGGTAGCGCTTGGGCGTGCTGCGACCGGGGGTTGACACGGCGAGCTTGAGACTCGGGAACCTCATCACCGGAACCACACACACAAAACACGCATAAACAGCAGACGAAACAAGGATAAGCCACAAGAACGAACAAAGAGGATCACAAAGAGGTAGGAGTAAGATGGACTCTGGTAGAGGCGGTGGTACCGTGACCCTTAAGCGGTAGTACCGCTCCAAGCGGTAGTACCGCTCCGTGGAAGCGGTAGTACCGCTCTAAGCATAATACCCGCTCGGGAAGCTGTAGTACCGCTCTAAGCGGTAGTACCGCTCCAGAGAGCGGTAGTACCGTTCGGGGCGGGGAAACAGCCGTTTCCTACTACCGTGGTCAGATCCGGTACTTCCGCCCTACCAAAATCAAAATTACTCCAACCAAAACACTAATCCAAACAGCCTAGAAGCCTTTTTCATCCTACTCAAGCCTAGATTTAGCCAAAAATCTAAGGATGCAACCGCTAATGCCCCTAAGAAGCTAGATTGAAAACTTAGATAAAAGAGCAAGGAACGGGGCAATACCGCCATCCATGGCAAGAGGACGAGGTGGGGATCGTCTCCACGAAGGGAACGAAGAGGAACGGCCCGGAGAGGAGATCCACGAGCCCTCCGCGCCACGATTCTTTGGAGAGAGACAGGCAAAGGCGGCGAATGGGTATGGGGAGAAGGAACTCCCCTGCCCCGAAATAACCCCAGCCCACGCCTCCCGGTAGTAGTACCATGTTGGAGGGCGGTAGTACGCTTGGAGCGGTAGTACTGGCTACCAGCCGGTAGTACCGCTTGAGCAATAGTACCGCTACCGATGAGCGGTAGTACCGCCAACAACCAGAGGAGAGGCCTCCTAGGCAAAAAAGAAGAAAAAATACACGAGCAGAACAGAAAGTCGATGACAAAATAGAGACCGTCACAACCGCAGTATACGAAAACATGAACGAAACCCACTCCTTGAAACAAACAACACAGAAAAAGGGACCAAGCTTAGGCCTCTCTCGAGAGAGAGGCGGTGGCGAGAACCACCTATGTTTGAGTCAATTGGTATGGCACCGAAGAATTATCCTTGGGTCCATGACCAAAACTCCTCTTTGAAGCACAGTAGCCATCAATAATGGCTAAAGTGAAAGAGTTGATCGTTTTATGCATAAAGGGGAGGGAGAGTTCATTAATAGAACAACACTCCCCTATGTCCATGCCTACACCTAAACTGGACATAACATTGAGTGTGGTGGGAGTTGCGGGTTCAAGCCACATTGCTCAAATCAATGATATTTAGCTCATGCCTTAACTCGCGAAATCTTGCTTCATCCAGGGGCTTCGTGAAGATATCTGCAAGGTTATCGTGAGTGTTGACATACTTGAGCTCAATCTCTCCTCGCCTAATGTGATCCCGGATGAAATGATACCGAATCTCAATGTGCTTCGTCTTGAAGTGTTGCACCGGGTTGAGAGAAATCTTGATGGCACTTTCATTATCACACCAAAGAGGCACTTTGTCACAATTGACACCGTACTCCTTTAAAGTTTGCCTCATCCATAAGAGTTGAGCACAACAACTACCCGCCGCCACATACTCCGCCTCGGTGGACGAGAGAGACACACAACTCTGCTTTTGGAAGACCAACTTACCAAAGAGCAACCAAGAAATTGGCACCCTCGGAAGTGGACTTCCTATCCACTTTGTCTCACCCAATCGAATCCGTAAATCCTTCAAGCTTGAAGTTTGCTCCTCTTGGGTACCATAAGCCAAAGTTTGGGGTATGAGCCAAATATCGAAAGATTCGCTTGAGCGCCACATAGTGACTTTCCTTGGTGCGGCTTGAAACCGTGCACACATACCCACACTCAACATTATATCCGGTCTAGATGCACAAAGGTAAAGCAGAGATCCAATCATGGAGCGATATACCTTTTGATCCACCGCTTTACCATTGGGATCAATGTCAAGTTGGCACTTAGTAGGCATTGGTGTAGAGGCCGGCTTGACATCACTTAGCTTGAATCTTTTGAGCATGTCTTGAGTGTATTTGGCTTGGTTGATGAAGGTTCCTTCTCTTCTTTGTTTGATGTCAAAACCAAGGAAGAACTTTAACTCTCCCATCGAAGACATCTTGAACTTGGAGGTCATGAGAGCGGCAAATTCCTCATTGAAAGCTTTGTTAGGAGAACCAAAGATAATATCATCAACATATAGTTGGCATACAAACAACTCCCCATTGACCTTCTTAGTAAAAGAGTGGGATCGATTTGCCCCACTTCAAAGCCACGATCTTGTAGCAACTTCGGTAAGGTGGTCATACCACGCACGTGGGGCTTGTTTAAGGCCATAGAGTGCCTTATCGAGTTGGTACACATGATCCGGAAAGTAGGGGTCCTCGAACCCGGGGGGTTGCTTGACATAGACCAACTCATTAATGGGACCATTAAGAAAAGCACTTTTCACATCCATTTGTTGCAACTTAAAGTTATGATGAGAAGCATAAGCAAGCAACAAGCGAATGGATTCAAGGCGATCAACGGGAGCAATGGTTTCACCGTAGTTGATACCCTCGACTTGGGAGTATCCTTGTGCTACCAATCTTGCCTTGTTGCGAATGATGTTCCCATGAGCATCTTGCTTGTTCTTGAAAATCCACTTGGTCCCAATGACGTTGTGGTTCTCTGATGGCCTTGGCACCAATCTCCACACCTTGTTGTACTCAAAGTTGTTGAGTTCTTCATGCATAGCATTGAGCCAATCCGAGTCTTCAAGCGCCTCATAGACCTTTTGTGGTTCAACACAAGAGACAAACGCGTGATGTTCACAATAGTTTGCCAATTGTCTACGAGTGCTTACCCCTTTTTCTTAGGCTTCCAACCACATTCTCCAAGAGATGGCCTTTGGTTGTGAGTTTGGAAGCAATCTTGGCGGCCTGACGCTCTAATTCCTCCTCGGAGGTGAGATGAGGAGGGTCACTTGATCATCTTGAGCGCCGTCATGAGCATGAACTTCATCTTGAGCACGATCTTGTCCTTGGTCTTGTTCTTGAGGTTGAGGGCCTTCACTTTTTCTTGGAAGCGTGTGGGTCTTGGGTTGGTGATGGCTCCACTTGAGTGGAGCATTGTCCTTCTCCTTCGCCACAAGGGGTTCCTCAATGGGTAGGATGTAGCCAACTCCCATTCTTCTTATGGCTTGAGGAGGAATTTCATCACCTACATCACAAGTGCCACTTTGCTCCACTTGGGAGCCGTTATTCTCATCAAACTCCACGTTACACGTCTCCTCAATAAGTCCCGTGGATTTATTGAGGACACGGTAAGCATGAGAGTTTGTAGCATAACCAACAAATATGCCCTCATAAGCTCTAGCTTCAAATTTAGACAAACGAACACCTTTCTTGAGAATGAAACACTTACACCCGAACACCGGAAGTACTTAAGGTTGGGCTTGTTGCGGTGAGTATCTCATAAGGAGTCTTGTTCAAGCCTTTGCGGAGATAGAGCCGATTGGATGCATGACAAGCGGTGTTGATGGCTTCGCCCAAAAGTTGTATGGAGACTTGAACTCCGCCATCATGGTCCTTGCCGCATCCATCAACGTCCGGTTCTTTCTCTCCGCCACACCATTTTGTTGAGGGGTATATGGTGCAGAATATTGATGCTTGATTCCCTCATCACTAAGAAACTCATCCAAGGTGTAATTCTTGAACTTCGGTGCCGTTGTCACTTCTTATAGTCAAGATCTTTGCATTGTGTTGACGTTGAGCTTCATTTGCAAAGTCGATGACGGTTTGTTGGGTCTCACTCTTCCTCTTGAAGAAATATACCCAAGTGTATCTTGAATAGTCATCCACAATCACCAAGCAATACTTTCTTCCTCCAAGGCTATCAAATGATGGTGGCCCAAAGAGATCCATGTGAAGGAGCTCCAAGGGTCTCTTTGAGTATATGATAGTTGTGGGAGGGTGAGCCTTCTCATGAAGCTTTCCTTCAATACAAGCACCGCAAGCACGGTCTTTGGCAAAACTAACATTCGTTAGTCCACGAACATGGTCCCCTTGAGAAGACTTTGCAAAGATCTCATATTGACATGGGCTAAACGGCGATGCCAAAGCCATCCCACGTCAACTTTAGCCATTAGGCATGTCGCGGTCTTAGTGGGTCGCTCAAAAAGTTAATCACATAGAGACCGTTTCGACATGCCCAACAAAGGCTACTTTAAGAGTCTTGCTCCACAAGAGGGCCACGGAATCAATGTCAAAGAAAGTAGCAAAACCCATGACTGCAAGTTGACGAACGGAAAGCAAATTGTATGCAAGGGACTCAACAAGCATGACTTTCTCGATCGTAAGATCATGAGAAATGACAACCTTGCCGAGACCCAATACCTTAGAATGTGATGCATCACCCCACTCGACATCGGTGGGCATAGATGGAATCTCTTGCACGTCCACCACCATGTCCTTGCTCCGGTCATATGATTCGTTGCTCCACTATCAAGCAACCATGATCCCCACCGAAGCAAACCCCTACAAGAGATCAATGCTTGGTTTTAGGTACCCATTGGGTAATGGGTCCTTTGATGTTAGTAACGAGGGTCTTAGGAACCCAAATAGACCATTCAATGTACTCATAAGAAGAACCAACAAATTTAGCATAAACATGCCCATCACTAGCAGCACAACACATAAGAGGGGTTAAAGTCGCGGCTATGTTCATGGGGATGACGTTGTCCTTCTTGGCGTTGTCACCCTTTGCACGGTTCTTCTTCTTCTTGGGCGCACCCTCTCCCTCCTTCACAAAAGTTTGCTTGAGAGGGGAGGTTGCTTGGTCTTGTCATTCTTCTTCTTGCTCTTGGGCTTGGGCTGAACCCAATCCCTCCTTGGCCACAACTTCCTTTTGATTACTCAAAAGATCGTTAAGGTTCTTCTCACCTTGAATGCATGAGACAAGGCCCTTTTCAAGTTGCTCCTTCAACTTAGCATTCTCCTCAACAAGATGCACATGCTCACAACAAGGGTTAGTAGCATTTGCATTATCAATCAATATCATATGAGGAAAGGTGGCTTTCTCCTTGGTTAGCTTCACTTGGAGTTGATCATGAGACTCTTTGAGACTAGCATGAGCACCCTTCAAGACTTTGTGAGCCTTGTCGAGAGTGTCAAAGTCCTCGTTGAGTCTAGCAAGATCAACTCCGAGCTTTGCCTTCTCGGAACTAAGCACACGAGACACAACAAGAGTATGATCAAGGTCTTTCTTTAATTTAAGCGTGATCATCGTTGTGTGACTCCTCAAGAGCCAAACGAAGGCCACGCTCCTCCTCAAGAGCATTGGAAAGATCCGAAATCTCATCGGCATAGTCACGACTATGCCCTTCCATCTTAGAGATGGTTTCTTCATGAGTCTCGATCATGACATTGGCTTCACCAAGTTGTTCCAAGAGAGCAACGAAGTGCATCTTGGATTTGCCCTTGAGTTTACTCATAAAGATCTCAAATTCATTTTCCTCTACATTAGTCCCCTCATGTTCATCAATGCAATCCGTTAAAGAGGAATGATGGATGATGGTAGTTTTGATGTTAGGGGTTACCTTGTCGGTGGCTTTAGCCATGAGGCACTTGGCGGTGATGTTTTCATTAGGTGAACCAAGAGAGACACCGAGGAGTCATTGCAATGGCCACGGAGGCCATGGCAACAGTTCACCATCCTCATCATCATCATCATCATCCTCATTGTACTCTTCTTGAACAACCAAGGCTTTGTGAGGAGTCTTCTTTGGAAAGTTGCTCTTGTTGTGGAAAGACTTGACCTTGTCCTTACGGATGAGCTTGCCACCATTGTCTTCCCGCTTCTCATATGGGCATTCCGCAACAAAGTGACTCACATTGCCACAATTGAAACACGTCCTCACGTTGCTTGCCCCTAGAGCCACTTGAATTGCTCTTGTTGAAGTTGGGTCTTGAGTTCTTCTTGCTCCAAAATTGTCTTGAAGCAAGGGCCATGTGTTCATGATAATCATACTTAGTATCTTCTAGGTTGCTCTCTTCTTCTTCCTCCTCTCCATCTTCTTGACACAAATCTTGGCCTTCAAGGCGAGGTTGGGCTTCTTTGCTCTTTGAGAGCGAAGCACCGCATTGTCGGCGGTCTTGTCCAATATGCTCATAGCCACAAACTCGTCCAACACATCACTTGAGGACAAGGTGTGAAAGTCCGGTCGTTGACGGATGACGGAGGACATGGCTTTGTGGTATGGCATCATTGCCTTGAGAAATTTGCGCTTGATCCAGTTGTCATCAGTGTCCTTACTTCCATGATCCCGGAGGAGGCGGCAAGCTTGGTTACTCTCCGATAGAGCTCACGAGGTTCTTCTTCTTCCTTCATTGCAAACTCATCGGCTTCGTCTTGGACCACTTCATAATTGGAGCGTTGAATGCTTGCGCTTCCTCGATACATGGAAACCACCTTGAGCCAAGCATCTTTGGCACGGATGTAAGGCGGAGATGAGGGAGGTCTTCGGAAGGATTGCTTCTTGGATGATGAAGAGAGCATTCTCATTGAATTGATGGTCCACGACCTCTCTTGGAGAAAAGTTGCTCGGATCATGCGGATAGAAACCTTCTTCAATGATTCTCCAAAGGTTAGTGTTCACATGATTTAAATGACGCTTAAAACGATAAACCCAAGAATCAAAATCCTCCTTTTTATCAACCTTAGGTGGTGGACCGGCATGATTCAAATGAGTGGAGGGAATCGGCCCACCATAAACGGGAGGTTGCACATGGGCAAAGATGCCGGTGCCATTCTTACCACTAGACGAGGGGGCTTTCTCACTCGTAGCTTCCCCCTTATCGGAGTTAGCATCCGCTCCCGTGTTGGCGGGATCACCCACTTTCACGGGTGCGGTGGAAATTTTAAGCCCTTCTAGGAAATCCTTAAACATGTCCTTGACCTCGTTCGTCATGGAGGTTTTCAATGTGTCCAAAGCCACATTGAACTCCTCACGAGAGATCGAGGTACTCCCATCTCCCGTAGATGATGTCGGATTCAAGACCGGAGTGCTCCCCACATCATCTACGACGTCAACTCATACTCTTCGGACGGTAAAGTCCTTAAAAAGAGACGAGGCTCGATACCAATTGAAAGGATCGATATGGTTGACTAGAGGGGGGTGAATAGGCAACTAACAATTTTAAGCTTTTCTTAACCAAATTAAACTTTGCAATAATAAAAGTTGTCTAGATGTGCAACTAGGTGAACAACCTATATGATGCAACAACACTAGCACACGAGCAAGCAAGGATAGGAACAATAAATAAGCAAGCACAAGTAAAGGGAAAAGATAACCAAGAGTGGAGCCGGTGGAGACGAGGATGTGTTACGAAGTTCCTTCCTTTTGAGGGGAAGTACGTCTCCGTTAGAGCGGTGTGGAGGCACAATGCTCCCCAAGAAGCCACTAGGGCCACCGTATTCTCCTCACGCCCTCACACAATGCGAGATGCCGTGATTCCACTATTGGTGCCCTTGAAGGCGGCGATCGAACCTTTACAAGCAAGGTTGGGGCAAACTCCACAACAACCGGAGGCTCCCAACAACAACAACAAACCCACGAAGCTTCACCACAATGGAGTATGGTCATGGGTGACCTCAACCGTCTAGGGTGCTCAACACCCAAGAGTAACAAGATCCGCAAGGGATAGGTGGGGAATCAAATATCTCTTGGTGGAAGTGTAGATCTAGGCCTTCTCAACCAATCCCGAGCAAATCAACAAGTTTGATTGGCTAGGGAGAGAGATCGGCGAAAATGGAGCTTTGAGCAGCAATGGAGCTTGGGGGAAAAGAGGTAGGTCAACAAGGAAGAAGATGACCCCTTTATATAGTGGGGTAACACATCCAACCGTTACCCCACTAAACAGCCCAAGACAGAGCGGTACTACACTGAGACAGGCGGTACTACCGCTTAAGAGCGGTACTACCGCTCCATACCCAGTGGTACTACCGCTCCACCACAGAGCGGCACTATCAAGGGAGCAGAGCGGTACTACCGCTTAAGAGCGGCACTACCGCTCTCGCCGCCCTAGTGCCATAAAACCCAACACGAGAAAACACCGTCTCGAATCGAGGCGGTAGTAGGCGCAGTATTATCGAGGTAGTAGCCGAAAGCTCATGAGCGGTACTACCGCTCAACGGAGCGGCATTATTGCTGGAGCGCCAGTACTACCGCTTTCGGTGAGCGGTACTACCGCTTGTAGGGCTACGGCGGTACTACCGCTGAAGATCATGATACTACCGCACAGGACTTAAACTGAGCCGTAGAAGAGAGGGCAGCTCAAAGATGCGAAAGGAAGACACCGGTGTGAAAAAGATGTATGCGTGTTGATTCCACCCTAGCCTTACCAAAGCGGATCCCTCTTAATAGTACGGAGACTCCTCTGAAACTAGTCCACCAACAACGAGCCGAAGCTACACCGTCTTGAATGCAACACCGAGGGGATGTAATCGTCTCGTGCCAATGGATGATCTTCTGAAAGAACTTAACGCACACGATTAGTCCGCAAAAGCATTGTCATCAATCACCAAAACCACTAGGGAATAAATATGCCCTTACACCGAGCCCTTTACTTATGCACTTTACTTTGTGATAGCCATATTGTTTCTTGTCATATATCTTGCTATCACCTAAGTAGTTTTTCTTGCTTAGCATAAGTTGTTGGTGCACATAGGTGAGCCTAGTTGTTGTAGGTTTTGAGCTTGTCAAATTAACCGCTAGGTTTATTCCGCATTTGTTCAAGCCTAAACCGTAATTATTTTAAAGCGCCTATTCACCCCCCCTCTAGGCGACATCCACGATCTTTCACGGGCCACAGGGGGGGGGGGGGACAAGGGCGTGCGTCCAGGCCGTCCGCGCGCGTCCGTTTCACCCCAAACCGAGTGCAAGTTTGGGCCGGGGATGGGTCGAAAACGGACGGAATCCGGACATTTGTCCGTTTAAGGCCGCGCGTTGGGCCGCGCTATTCGTCCATTTTACCCTAAATGGATGGGGCCGGACAGGATAGGGTCGCGTGGTGGAGTTGGCCTAAGAACAGCTCCAATGGAGCGACCCATTTCGTCCGCCCATGTCCGTTTGGGTCGGCGCGGACAAAAGTGGAGGCCCAACGCGCCGATCCAAATCCAAATCATGTTCGCCTCGCGTCCGCGCCGACCCATTTCCGGCCCAAAATTGCGTCTGGAATGCGTCGGCGCGGACACGAAGCGGAGCACCGCGCGTCTCCTCGCCGTCCGCCGCGTCCTCACCTGGCGGCCACCCAACCGCCACCGTTCGTCTTATTTATGACGACCACCGATAGCGGGCCCATGCGTCAGCCAGTGGAAGCGTCCCCTTTTAACCACGCGTGCGGTGGAGTCGGTCCCGTCCACATCTGGCCCCCAACCATTCCCTTTGCTTCCTCGCCGGCGGCTGCAAACCCTAGCGCGCCCATGGGCCTCTTCGGCAGCAGCAATGGCAATGGCAAGGGCAAGGGCACCCCCGGCGCCTCGTCCTCCTGTGCTCCCCTTCCCCCTACCCCTCCGGCGGCGCCGCGTTTCCGCCCTCGCCGGCGCCTGCACATTCAGGTGCACCAAGCGTTGTGGCACTGGGAGTACAGGCAGCCACTGCCGTACCCGATGTCACGCTGCCGCACCATTGGCATCTGGATCCGCAGCGGATCCCGCTGCCGGCGGTTCCGCGTAGGCAGTGGACGCACGACGACGAAGTGCGCAGGCGCCGCACGCAGCTCACGCGGGAGCGGGGTTGGCTGCCAGAGTACGCCGCCGACTCCCCCAACTAGGAGGCGTGGTTCGCCCTCGAACACGAGGAGCAACGGCGCTCTGGTGTCGACGCCGTCCTGCCGCCATTCCCACCGCCGCCCCCGCAGGTAGACCCGGAGGACATGGAGGCGGAGGCGGAGTGCCAAGCCGTCCTCGAGGAGGCCCTGCAGCACGCGCTGGAGGCTAGCCGCCTCGAGGAGGATGCGCACTGGGATGGGCTGGAGCAAGCCCTTGCCCTGTCGGCGGCGGGTGACTCCGTCCACACCCCGCTCTTCATGCCGCCACCGCCACCGTCGCCGCCCGTCCAGCCCAAGCCGGAGCCGGAGCCGATGCGTAAGCACTCCCCGCCTCCACCCACTTGGCCGGAGGAGGCCTACTCGTGGATGGGCCAGTACCGCGAGTGGGTGAGCGCGCCTCCCGTCCACTTCGCCGCGACGCCGGAGCAGGAGGAGGCCCACCTCGAGCGCTGGAAGGAGCACTGGCTCCGCCAGGAGCAGGCCGACGGCGAGGAGCAGATGCGCTACGAGGCCATGCTCCAACGTGACGCGGAGGCGCTCCGGCTCGAGGAGGAGGAGGAGGAGCGCGCGCGGCTGGCCGCAATGCCGCCGCCCCAGCAGACGCCGGAGGAGGCTGCCCTGGCAGCGTACAAGGCGGCGTTCTGGTGGGCTGGCCCTGCTCCGGTCTTCATCAACCTCACCAACGACGGCAAGGGCAAGGGCAAGGCCGACGACGTCTAGGGCAGCGTGCAGGGCGACAGCAGGCGGGCGCAGACTTTTTTAGTGTTTTATTTAATGTTTTATTAGATTTAAATGGACTTTGGCCGACGTTTGACCGGTCACTTTATGTTTAGTTATGTTTATTTCGTGCAACTTGTTTTTTATTTCCGTGCCGGCATATTTGGGTCGGCCTCCCCGTTGGACGGTCAAGCCGACCCATTTTAAAATGTGAACGCGCACGTCCGCCTGGCCTACCCAAACGGACCCAAACGAATCCGTTGAAGTTGATCTAAGACTTAGTGTCAAAAAAATGTCTTACATTATTGGACGGAGTGGCACAACACACCCTTAAAAGTAATAATCGTAGAACACAAGATTTGCTCGACTCCTGACCAATGAGCCTGTACGTGCTGCAGCTGCACATTTCGCCTTCGCCGGTGGTTGGCATGAGTCCAGAGCAAGCCGGAGAAGATGGGTGCTTGCTCCCTGAATGTCGACCGGCGTCCGTCAAATCACACGAAATCTGGCTGCTGCAGAGATTGTATACCGCACCACCCAAAAGATTTCGTGGTTGGCAGCTGGAGTACTCCCTGTGGTAGTGGAGTAGGGTGTGTCTGATGGAATGGACTGGAAAAGACACGCACCACAAATGCAGTATAGTACAGTATACACAAATGCACGACGCCTCCAGACAAGACAGCGCCTACTATCATGACCAACCCACACAGTGCATAGGCTTGCGCTCGCAAGGAGCAGCCAGTTGTATCCGGGGTTCTCAACTTCCCCGTCGTGGGCCTGTACGGTCTGCATTAACTAGTTCATACTCAAGGACTTTTTTTTTTTGCCGGGTATACTCAAGGACTTGAAGGGGTCTCAACTCAAGCAGGTAGAGTACTTCGGTCAAAATCCTCGTGACTGACCAGTGGCCTTGTTTTCCATTTTAATCTTTCAGCTATGACCAATGGCGCTGTTAAAATTACCTAACTAATACTCCTATATCACTAGTACTATATTGTCTACTAAAAATCTGAAGTATTCACGACAAACTGAACGCCAGCTTTTTTAGCATGGTATAAGTCAAACATTTTTATGACAAATTATAATATCGTGAAGATGTCGATTCTCTTTAGTAAGTAAGGTATGCCAAATCCTTGCCATGTTCAGTTTTTGCTCAAATTTGCCTTGCTTGCTAAAAGAAATTGTCATCCTCACGACAGCATGATTTGTCATAGAAAACATTCAGTTTGCTATGATAAAAAAATCTGACGGCAGAGTTTAACATTCCCATAATTTTAAATAGTGTTTTTTGAAAGGTATTTTTTTAAAGGTACCTTCAAGTAGTGTTTGTTGTCAGGTGCGGGCATGGTACTGCGCGATAGCGACGGTGCCATCATTTTCTCGGCTTGCAGAAGCCTGGTTAACTACGCAAATCCCTTGCAAGCTGCACTTGCAGCCTGCTTGGAGGGTTTAAACTTTGCTATGCAATGGTCGCCACTTCCTGTGGATGTCGAGATGGATTGTCTGGTTGCCGTGGACTCGATTCCGGCACCAGTGGAGGATAGGTCGCTGCATGCGATGATGATAAATGAAGTGAAGTCGCTTCTTGGTGATAGGGATTGTTCCATTGCTCATATTAGTAGGTGTCAAAATACTGTCAGTCATAGGTTTACGACTTTTGGTCGTGTAGAAGCTAGGATGGCAGTTTGGCTAAAATCTGGCCCTGCTAATGTACCCCAACTTTGTTTGGAGGAGCTTTCTCCAGTTTGAGCAATGAAATCCCTTTAACCCTGCAAAAAAAAGTAGTGTTTGTTGATGTATTCTTCTCCTGTGGGAGAGAAGCACCAGAATTGGATATTGTCAACCATTGGATATCTTCTTGGCTGTACCGGATTATGTAAACGTCCACAGCAAGTTCTAAACCTCAAGCTTTGTCACGTTTGCAAGAGTAGCATAGCACCCTCACCGTGCATTCTCGCCTCTTGCTGCCATACTCTTTTTCCTCTTTTCTTCTTCTTTTCTTTTTGCGAAAAACTTGTTGTCTCATTCGATGCCGAATTAGCTGCTGTTAGTGCGGGAACATGACTGAAACAGAACTCACAGAGGTGGGTTTAAGGCAGGCGATGAGAGGAGGAGGACTACGAGCATGTAGAATTCATGGCTTGGGAGACGCCGCTAGTTCAGATTCATTAACACTCGAACTAATGTAACAACAACGTGAATGCCAAACTTTAGATTCATTAACACTCGAATGTTCACGACTTTATTACAAAAATCTGTAAGGGAAAGGCGAAACATTCCTCCGCATCTATAACATTTTTCAACAAATAGTCCATATTTCGTAACAACTAATTTATTAGACTCGAAGACCAACTTAAACCCTTCTCTACACAAAAAGAAGCCACTAATGAGATTCTTCTTGATGGCGGGGGCATGTTGCATGATCCTTTCTGAAGTAAATTTCAGATTGACCATGCCAACACCATGAACAGAACCACTCGCTCCATTCCTCATCAATACAGACCCGTGGCTTATGACCTGGTAAGAAGAAAACAATAAAATCTCAGCACACACATGAACACTTGCACCTGTGTTCGCCTACCAATCAGTTGACTGACAAACTGAAAAATACAGTAAATAAATTACCGTACCCAGATGCACCATTCTCATTGTTGCCCACAATCATATTGACAGACTTGAAGTTTCGCCTTGGCTTCTTCTACTTGTTTGGACACTTGTTGGCCCAATGTTCCTCCGAACCACAAGTAAAGCATCCATCTCCTTTCTTGTTCTTCTTGAAGGTCTTCTTACCTTTCTTCTTAAAGTTGGTATTCTATTAGACACCGTTCTTTCTCTTGGACTTGTGGGAATTGAAGTTCCTCCGATGCACCATATTGGCGATAGAAGTACCTTCGACCCCTTTCCCGTGCAAGTCTTTTGTTCTCGAGTTCTGCTCGACAATCAGATGGCCGCTGGCATCCTCTACTGAGAATTCACGCCTATGATATTTCAGAGTGGCAGCAAAGTTTCTCCATGAATTAGGGAGCTTAGCGACTATGCAACCCGCGACAAATTTGCCCGGTAAATCGTACTTAAAAAGCTCAAACTCCTTAGCGATACATATTATCTCATGAGCCTGTTCCAATGCAGAACGGTTCTCGACCATTTTGAAATCGTGGAACTGCTCGATGGCATACATCTCGCTCCCAGCATCGGTGGCGCCGAACTTAGATTCAAGCGCCTCCCACAAGTCCTTGGCAACCCGCACATGTAAATATGCATCAACCAACTTATCTCGGATCACGCTTAGAACTGCTCCGAGAAATACAACGGTGGCTTCCTTGAAATCCTCCTGTTCAGGAGTAATCCTTCCCGTGGAGGGGACACCGGCAACCTAGAACACGTTCATAACCGTGAGCCATAAGGTGGTTTTTGTCTGCCAACGCTTAAAGTAAGTACCGGTGAACTTATCCGGTTTCAGTGCAGCAGCAAAAGGAACGATAGTGGGCGTGGAGGCAGATGCAATCTGTTTTGGCGTGACGGCTAGGGTTGGCAGACGCCTCACATATAGGCGCGGTGGCGTGGGCTGGACCCACGTCCGAGTCTGTAACAACCCACGATCCGATATCTCAGATCGTGGCCCGACTGTCAAAAACTCTTCGTTCCTGACCGGCAAAAATAAGCGCATAGGTGTGAGCTCAGCTCGGCTCCTTCGCGCAACCCGTGGCGAGCGGCGGAGAAGGAGCGCGCGGGAACCACTTCTCTTCTCAAACTCCAATAGCATATGGAAGAGAATCCCTTATTAGGAGGTCCAACTCTTCCACAACTAGCAGTATAGGACTAACCCCACCACATCCATTGCCATTTAAACCAGATTGGACACTTAGAGATTTTTCTGAAATTGTTAGATGGGCTCTAGGCTCACCCTAATATTTCAATAGTAGCATCCGTTTCATGTATTTTGTAAGTTTACGTACCAAAGTGACCGTAACGGACAAGTTAAGGCACTACCGGTGTATTTAACTCTTTATCAATTGTGGAGAGCATAGTAGCCGATGTCTGTATACTTCACAACCGTGGCACCAAGAAGTCGGGAGCGAAATTTCTATGCCCTTCAGTTTTGCTTGAAAATTAGTAAATCTGGACCTGTTTCTCAAACTTTGACACAAAATGAACCTGATCCAATTTTTTCCCCATAAAATGGCCCATTTTTCCGTGACGCCCGAGGATGAGATGCTATGCTTGATAACATGACGTCCTAACCCGGGCGATGCTCTATAGCATGACTTCCCGGCCTAAGGCGCCATGCTATCTAGCATGACGCCCCAGGTCCGGACGACATGCAAATAGGCCATTTTGTAAAAAAAAATCAGGTTCATTTTGTGTCAAAGTTTTGCGACATTACTAATAGAATGCTACACATGTACTACAAGCGTCCACAACAACATTGCAAATCACTTTACTTGAAGTTTATTGTTGTTGTTGTTGCGTTGAATAGGGTTGCCTGTCTCCGGTTCGCGAACACCTGTGAGAGCATCTATAGCTAGACTTGGCAAATTCGACCCCTCAAACGCATGCGGACGTGTTCGGGCGCGTTCGCCGACAGTGACCGATCACGTCTCAAATAATGCTTTCCTCATCCGGGTACCTCAAATTAGAAACCTCAAATCTATATTATTACATGCAACGTAAAGCGATCTTTAAGCGAAGCTCGTCTGGCTTTGTTGTGCCCATGTCCGGCGGCTGGCTGCGCTCCCCAGATTGTTGGTCCGGTCGCCGGCAAGGTAGAGTAGGGTATGGGACACGAGGCGGCTCAAGGGACTCAAGGCGCCGCCGTCTCCCATGCCCTACTCTTCCACGTCGGAGCCCGGAACCCGAACGGTGCTGGTGGACGTCATCAATTATGGATCTGTTCTAGGACGAGCCGACGACATGCACCACCATGCGGTTGTGGCGCCCAGACTGCTAGACAATACGGGGCGCCGAAGAATGCGACTCCGCCTCGCGACTTCCACCACCGTGAGTCCTACCGCCGCCTCCCACGCCCGCTGCCTCACATGGCGGGCTTGACGTGCCATGTTTTGTTGGGAAACGTTGCAAGGAAAACAAAAAAATTCTACGCACACGCAATGATCTATCCATGAAGATGCATAGCAATGAGGGGGAGAGTGTGTCGACGTACCCTCGTAGACCGTAAGCGGAAGCGTTTCACAACGCGGTAGATGTAGTCGAACTTCTTTGTGCTTCAACCGATCAAGTACCGAACGCACGTCACCTCTGCGTTCTGCACACGTTCAGCTCAGTGACATTCCTCGCCTTCTTGATCCAGCAAGGCGTCGAGGTAGTAGATAAGTTCCGTCAGCACGACGGCGTGGAGACGATGATGGTGAAGTGATCTCCACAGGGCTTCGCCTAAGCACTACGAAAATATGACCGGGGGTGTAAACAGTGGAGGGGGCGCCGCACACGGCTAACAATTGATCTGGGGTGTGCTAGGCGCCCCCTCCCACATATATATAGGTGGGAGGGGGAGGGGAGAGGCCAGGGCGCGCACTAGGGCTAGCTGCTGGCCCCCTAGGGGCCCTTCCTTGCCCTGCGCCCCCCTTGCCATGTTTCCCCAAAGGGGAAGGAAAGGGGGAGGGGGGGGGGGGGGGAGAGGGAAGGAAGTGGGAATCCTAATCCACGCTTTCCTTTCCATTTTCCCCTTTCCTTCTCCTCCTTAGGCCGGCCCATATGGGGGGCGCACCAGCCCCTTGTGGCTGGTGCGTTTCCCACTTGGCCCATAAGGCCCATATCTTTTGCCGGGGGTGCCCGGAACCCTTTCCGGTGACCCGATAAGTACCCGGTACCCCCCGAAACACTTTCGGTGTCCGAATACCATCGTCTTATATATCAATCTTTACCTCTTGACCATTTCAAGAGTCCTCGTCATGTCCGTGATCTCATCCGGGACTCCGAACAACATTCAATCACCAAATCATATAACTCATATAACACAATATCGTCAATGAACGTTAAGCGTGCGGACCCGACGGGTTCGAGAACTATGTAGACATGAACGAGACACCTCTATGGTGAATAACCAATAGAGCAACCTGGATGCCCATATTGGCTCCTACATATTCTACGAAGATCTTTATCGGCCGAACCGTTATGACAACATATGTAATTCCCTTTGTCCATCGGTATGTTACTTGCCCGAGATTCGATCGTCGGTATCTTCATACCTAGTTCAATCTCGTTACCGGCAAGTCTCTTTACTCGTTCCGTAATACATCACCTCGTGACTAACTCCTTAGTCATTTGCTTGCAAGCTTATGATGTGTAATGCCGAGAGGGCCCAGAGATACCTCTCCGATACTCGGAGTGACAAATCCTAATCTCGATCTATGCCAACTCAACAAACACCTTCGGAGATACCTGTAGAGCATCTTTATGATCACCCAGTTACGTTGTGACGTTTGATAGAACACAAGGTATTCCTCCGGTATCCGGGAGTTGCATAATCCCATAGTCGAAGGAATATGAATTTGACATGAAGAAAGCAATAGCAGTAAAACTGAACTATCATTATGCTAAGCTAACGGGTGGGTCTTTTCCATCACATCATTCTCCTAATGATGTGATCTCATTATCAAATGACAACACATGTCTATGGTTAGGAAACCTTAACCATGTTTGATCAACGAGCTAGTCTAGTAGAGGCTTAATAGGGACACGGTATTTGTTTATGTATTCACACATGTATTTAGGTTTATATTCAATACAATTCTAGCATGAATAATAAACCTTTATCATGAATAAGGAAATATAAAATAATAACTTTATTATTGCCTCTAGGGCATATTTCCTTCAGTCTCCCACTTGCACTAGAGTCATAATCTAGTTCACATCGCGATGTGATTAACACAAATAGTTCACATCGCCATGTGACTAACATCCAAAGGGTTTGCTAGAGTCAATAATCTAGTCACATCACCATGTGATTAGCACCCAAAGAGTACTAAGGTGTGATCATGTTTTGCTTGTGAGAAAAGTTTAGTCAACGGGTCTGCAACATTCAGAGCTGTATGTAATTTGCAAATTTCTATGCTACAATGCTCTGCATGGAGCTACTCTAGCTAATTTCTCCCAAGTTCAATACGTATCCAGATTGAGACTCAGAGTGATCTGGAACAGTGACAAAGCTTGCATCAATGTAACCCTTTACGACGAACTCTTTAATACCTCCATAACCGAGAAATATTTCCTTAGTCCTCTTTAAGGCACCTAAGGATAATTTTGACCGTTGTTCAGTGATCCACTCCTGGATCACTATTGTACCCCCTTGCCAAACTCATGGAAAGGTACACAATAGGTTTGGTACACAGCATGGCATGCTTTATAGAACCTATGTCTGAGGCATAGCAAATGACTTTCATTCTCTCTCTATCTTGTGCCGTGGTCGGGTTTTGAGTCTTACTCAACTTTACACCTTGTTACACAGGTAAGAACCCTTTTTTTGACAGATCCATTTTGGACTTCTTCAAAACTTTATCAAGGTATGTGCTTTGTGAAAGTCCTATCAAGCGTCTCGATCTATCCCTATAGATCTTGATGCCTAATATATAAGCAGCTTCACCGAGGTCTTTCATTGAAAAATTCTTATTCAAGTATCCTTTTATGCTATCTAGAAATTCTATATCATTTCCAATCAACAATATGTCATCCACATATAATATCAGAAATGCTACAGAGCTCCCACTCACTTTCTTGTAGATACAAGCTTCACCATAAGTGTGCAAGCACCAACCCCGAGATGCTTGCACCAGTCCATATATGGATCCCTGGAGCTTGCACACTTTGTTAGCATTCTGGTTGCATCATATACAACTCCTCTTTAATAAATCATTAAGGAGTGCCGTTTTGACGTCCATTTGCTAGATTTCATAATCTTGAATTTCGGCAATTGCTAACATGATTCGGACGGACTTAAGCATCGCTACAGGTGAGAAAGTCTCATCGTAGTCAACCCCTTGAACTTGTAGAAAACCTTTTGCGACAAGTCGAGCTTTGTAGACAGTAACATTACATCAGCGCCAATCTTCTTTTTGAAGATCCATTTATTCTCTATGGCATGCCGATCATCGGGCAAGTCCGCCAAAGTCCACACTTTGTTCTCATACATGGATCCTACCTCAGATTTCATGGCCTTAAGCCATCTATCGGAATCTTGGCTTATCATGGCTTCTTCATAGTTCGTAGGTTCGCCATGGTCTAATAACATAACTTCCAGGACAAGATTACCGTACCACTCTAGTGCGGATCATGCTCTGGTCGACCTACCAGGTTCAGCAGTAACTTGATCTGAAATTTCATGATCATTATCATTTGCTTCCTCTCTTGTTCGTGTAGGCATCACGGGAACGGTTTTCTGTGATGTGCTACTTTCCAATTTAAGAGAAGGTACAATTACCTCATCAAGTTCTACTTTCCACCCACTCACTTCTTTCAAGAGAAACTCCTTCTCTAGAAATGACCCATTCTTAGCAACAAAGATTTTGCCTTCGGATCTGTGGTAGAAGGTGTTCCCAAATGTTTCCTTAGGATATCCTATGAAGACGCACTTCTTCGATTTAGGTTCGAGCTTATCAGGCTGAAGCCTTTTGACATAAGCATCGCATCCCCAAACTTTAAGAAATGACAGCTGAGATTTCTCGCCAAACAATAATTCATACGGTGTCGTCTCAACAGATTTAGAGGGTGCCCTATTTAGTGGGAATGCAGCTGTCTCTAATGCATAACCCCAAAACGATAGTGGTAAATCGGTAAGAGACATCATAGAACGCACCATATCCAATAAAGTACGGTTACGATGTTCGAACACACCATTGCGCTGTGGTGTTTCAGGTGGCGTGAGTTGTGAAACTATTCCACATTGTTTTAAATGAAGGCCAAACTCGTAACTCAATTATTCGCCTCCGCGATCAGATCGTAGAAAATTTATTTTCTTGTTATGATGATTCTCCACGTCACTCTGAAATTCTTTGAACTCTTCAAATGTTTCAGACCTGTGTTTCATTAAGTAGATATACCCATGTCTACTCAAATCATCTGTGAAGGTCAGAAAATAACGATACCCGCCGCGTGCCCCAACACTCATCGGACCGCATACATCGGTATGTATTATTTCCAATAAGTCATTGGCTCACTCCATTGTTCCGGAAAACAGAGTTTCCATCATCTTGCCCATGAGGCATGGTTTGCAAGTATCAAATGATTCATAATGATCAAGTGATTCCAAAAGCCCATCTGCATGGAGCTTCTTCATGCGCTTTACACCAATATGACCTAAAGGCGATTACCACAAATATGTTGCAATATCATTATCAACTTTGCATCTTTTGGCATCAATATTATGAATATGTGTATCACTACAATCGAGATTCAACAAAAATAGACAACTCTTCAAGAGTGCATGACCATAAAAGATACTCATATAAATAGAACAACCATTATTGTCTGATTTAAATAAATAACCGTATCGCACTAGACAAGATCCATATATAATGTTCATGCTCAAGGCTGGCACCAAAGAACAATTATTGAGGTCTAAAACTAATTGTCGGTGTCAAAACCAGCGGATCTCGGGTAGGGGGTCCCGAACTGTGCGTCTAAGGTGGATGGTAATAGGAGGCGAGGGACACGATGTTTACCCAGGTTCGGGCCCTCCCTATGGAGGTAATACCCTACTTCCTGCTTGATTGATCTTGATGAATATGAGTATTACAAGAGTTGATCTACCACGAGATCGTAGAGGCTAAACCCTAGAAGCTACCCTATGGTATGATTGTTCTTGTCCTACGGACTAAACCCTCCGGTTTATATAGACACCGGAGGGGGCTAGGGTTACACAGAGTCAGTTACAATAGAAGGAGATCTACATATCCGTATCACCAAGCTTGCCTTCCACGCCAAGAGAGTCCCATCCGGACACGAGATGAAGTCTTCAATCTTGTATCTTCATAGTCCAACAGTCCGGCCAAAGGATATAGTCCGGCTGTCCGGATACCCCCTAATCCAGGACTCCCTCAAGAGCCCACGAACCAGGGCTTCAATGACGATGAGTCCTGCGCGTAGATTGTTTTCGGCATTGCAAGGCGGGTTCCTCCTCCGAATACTCCATAGAAGATCTTGAACACGAGGATAGTGTCCGGCTCTGCAAAACAAGTTCCACATACCATTGTAGAGAGAATAATATTTCCACAAATCTAATCTGCCAACGTATTATAGCATGACATCACACCAAGGCCCGGTCATTATTCGAACCGTTTTTCACAACCAGCCACCGCACATATCGCGAGGCAGTTTCCTAGGCACGTCTTGTCGAAGCAGAGACTGTGCCCCCTTATCACGGGATTCTCATCAATACGGACGTGGGTAAACCAACCGCGCCATCAATTACGGCGCTTGGGGATCAAGCGTGTTTTACTAGGCAAGTGGGGGCGCATAGTTTCGTCCGCCTTTATAAAGGGATAAGGACTTCACCTTTTTCACCCACGCCTTCTTCCCTCTCGCATATCCATTCTTGCGCACTCGAGCTCCAACGCCCAAGCTTGCACTTTCTCTCCTCGATTCGCTTCAATCATGTCTGGAGCAGGAGGCAAGTGGATGAAATCCTTCGTCACGGAGGAGGACATCAAGAAGCTGCTGGAGCCGGATACTTGGCCGCGGACATCGTGCACCGGCTGCCCGACGCGGGGCAGATCGTCCATACCCCGGAACCTTACGAGAGGGTAGTCTTCCTCACCCACTTTGTCCGCGGACTGGGATTTTCTCTCCACCCATTCGTCCGCGGCCTCATGTTCTACTACGGGCTGGACTCCCATGACCTGGCCCCGAACTTCATCCTCAACATCTCGGCGTTTATCGTCGTGTGTGAGGCCTTCCTCCGCATCCAGCACCACTTCGGCCTGTGGCTGAAGACCTTCAATGTCAAGCCAAAGGTTGTAGGTGGCCAGCAAGCGGAATGCGGCGGCGCCATGGTGGGCAAAATGCCCAATGTCACATGGCTCGAGGGCTCCTATGTGGAGACCATAAAGGGGTGGCAATCAGGGTGGTTCTACATCACCGAGCCGCGTGACACCAACTGGGTGGCGGCCCCGAGTTCCGATCCGGAATCCCCACGCAGCTCACCTCACGGAAAGAGAAGGGCCTCTCACAGGTAACCCGGTAGAGCTGACGGACTCTGCACCTGCATCAGGAACATGATGAACAGGAGAATCAAGCTTGTCAACGTGGTCCAGGTCATGCTCTTCCGCCGGATCCTCCCGTGTCAATAATGGGTATTCAATTTGTGGGAGTTCGACCCGGTCGAGCAGCAGACGCTGCAGGAGCTTTTCGACACGATGCACAAGGACGTCTGGAAGGTGCTGTTTAAAGGCGCCGAGGTACCTCCTCCCCTTACCGAGGACCGCGGACTCAGCGCAAAACGCCACGCCAATCCGTTAGGTTTTTACACATCACAAGATGTTTAGTTTCCTCAGTTTAATCATATGCAGGATCTAAGCCCTCATGCCTTTGACAGGACTGGGTGGAAACGGCCGAGCGGATTGACTGCCCCGCCCCCCTGCCTGAAGATCCAGCAGACGCTCTCCGACGGAGATCTTGACTCCGGCACCTTACGAGGTGCCAGCAAAGACGGCCAAGAAGAAGGCCACGGGACCCGGCAGGTCTCCGGCGCAAGGTTGTGTTGGACTCATCGTCCGAACACTCGAGGCACCTCCTCCCACGCAGCGAGGAGGAAGAGGAAAGTTCTCCCCAGTAGGGAGACAAGAACAGAAGGCCGCCCCAACCGGGAGGCCAAGGGTCCAAGAAAGGAAGGACCCTCCTTCCGGATCGCTTCCACGACCGCCGCCCACAAAGTGACATTTAGTGGTTGCCCAGGGACAAGCCCCTGACGAAGTCGTAAGTATCCGGATACCATAATGATTCTTGATATATTTTATCGCACTGCTTCTCATCACGCTAAACATGATTACGCAGTCCGTCCCGAGCCCATATCGACGTATCTTCGTCGGATGGTTCTTTGGACCCGTCGGATATGAACAATGATTCACTTCCGACCGCCTCCACCCCTTTCCCTACGGGCGACACCGAGGTGTTGTCTCAAAGGGCACCGAGCCGGGGGGAGGTAGTCCTGGAGGCGCCTCAAGGCGACACTCCGGACCCTGGGTGCAAAGGGAGCAAGACTCCCATGGGCTCCGAGTTCGGCCTCCAGTCGAACACCGCGCTGGAACCTTCAGTGGTTCCGGACTCTGTCAGGCGACCCCTTGTGAAGAGGGGCAAGCCGCCCGTGCCGGTGACCTCTGTCCATCCATAGGCACCGGACAGCTTGCTGGAAGCGCTCCAAGGCGCTTCCATCAACGAAGAGCACCGCACTATCATGAGTGCGGTGATGGAGAAGGTTCAGTCCGCCAAAAGCGGACAACTGAAGATTGCGCCAGCCTCCTAACAGGCTTTGAGGTAAGTAATTAAATTATAGGGAAATATCACCGTATAGACAATAGCCCCTGATGCTCTGTTTGGCGTTCGCGAAGAAAAGCCGAATAGAGGATCGAATAATAATCGCAGGAGTCTAATTATAGATGCATCTATGTGAATCTGCAGGCTTCCTGGCGGCGTTGCCGCACGTCTGCGGAGGTTGCCGCTTTTCTGGCAGGGACCTTGAGCGATCAAGGAAGAGCTCGGCCTTGCCAAGAGGCAGCTCGAGGAGAACAAAGGTAAGCAATACCTTGTCAATATGAAAAAAGAATTGGTTGCAAAATAATAGGATCATCATGAATTTTGCCAGGGGCCACGACCGAAGTGGCGACCCTCAAGAAGGCGCTGTCCGAGGCTGAAAACAAAGCGGCCAAGGAGCACACTGAGCGAGAAAGACACGAAGCCCGGGTAGGTGAGGTGCAGCAAGAGCTCCAGGTGCTCGTCAAGAAGCATGAGTCCCTGGAGCTTGACTCGAGGACGCGAGAGTCCGAGCTTGCCCAGGCCCTCGAAAGTGCAAAAAATGCCAAGGCCGAAGCCCAAAAGGCCCTCCCGGAAGTTGAGGCGGTGAAAAAGATAGCGGCGGGCAAGGCATTCATTATGCAAAGTAGGCATGTGAAAGAAAATTTCCTTTTACTTACTCGAGTTCGGAGCTCTCCAGGAGCGTTCGCAGATCCACCCCATAGTGTGTCTGACGCCACGGAGTTCTACCGGGCCGAGGAGGGAAGCTCGACGGAGAAGTTGTTCTTGTCTCAGTATACTGGGACGGAACACCCGATGCCCGTGAGCGACCAGCTGAAGCAACTGGTCGAGCTCCACAAGGCGTCCAAACAGGCCATGAGAGGCCTTATAGTCCGGATGTGGCCTAGCGATTCCTTTCCCGACATCTACTTCGGCCTGGTGAGGCGGCTTGTAGATGCCTGCCCACGGCTGGAAGTCATCAAGCGGTTCGTCTGCATCGAAGGTGCACGCAGGGCTCTTGCCCGTGCAAAGGTGCACTGGGCGAAGATGGACGCCGAAAAGCTGGTGAAGGACGGGCCACCGCAGGGCAAGGAGCATCGCCACCCCAAAATGTATTATGAAAGTGTCCTGAAGGGTGCCCGTCTCGTGGCAGACAAATGTACCAAGGATGTAATCTTTGAATGAACTTGCTCATGTGATCCTTGTATTAATGAAAACTAGTTCATGTTCATTATGCAACACTTTTGTATTTAAAATATTACCTTCTGTGCGGCCCTTTATAAATTCTGAGAGTTGCTTGTCGTCGGCTTCTGCCCCCATGCAACTAGTACTGGGGTGTTCTGGATAAATCTGAGCACTCTTTTTCCCATTCTTGGGTCCTTCGAGGGAGGTGTTCAGTGCAACGAACCAGGCAATCGGACTATAATGCTTTATCGCTCTCACTTAGCCATAGAAGTCTACAATTTTAAATTTTGGCGAAGCCCCTAGTCTTTGGAAAGCTGAATTTGGGGCGCTATACACGCCTAAGCCGGACAAGGCCGGCTCCTCACCCGAAGCGGAAAAAGTCTTTAGGGACTTGAGACCTCTCGAATAGCAACCAACTCTCGCCTCATCATGACAGTCAGTTTTAACTTTCTCTACTGAGGTGCTCAGCCGAAAGAACCGGGGCACAATCGCAGTAGTTCTCCCAGTGCTACCTTAGCCGATATAGCGGAACGTAAGGTACCAAAACATGGGAGCCGGTCAAACCCAACTATTGACCCAAGACATGATTCGGAGATGATGCATATAATGCTATAAGTTCGGGGTGCCGCACTGTCGAAAGTGTTCGGACTTCTCACGCCGAATTATGGGGTATACGGAAGCCCCTGGCATATTGGCCGTACCACAGTGTACGGGTGCTGATTGTCATAGATAAGCATATATATAAAAGAATATAGGATGCAATAATAGACTAGTACTATGCATTGTTTATTTAAGAAATGCGTTAAAGCATACTGATACAAGTGGTGCGGTAAGCAAACAATAGGACTATTTGACATGTCCCATCCAAGGGAAGATGCGGACTGGTATCTTAAAACAGGTATTTAGCTCGTTATCAGAGGCCACCGGGGATTCCGTTGTACGACATAGCTTCCTGCCTCCTTGGGTGTTGTATCATGTGTCCGGCTACCGTACTGCCAGGTAAGGCTTCCAGAGAGTAGAGTCCTGAAAGAGAGAGAGAGTGATGAAGGTAGTAAGCCCCTAGTGCAGTTAAACCACATTGTGGGACGTGCCGTGATCGTGCCCCCTCCTATACCCATGGTATTTTCAATGCGCAATTATGCACGCGTGGGACGTACTTTGTCGTTGTATTAAGACTGGGGCGGGGCCCGAATTGCTAGGCGAGCTCTGAGCGTGCCAGGCGATCCTGTTGCAGGTTATTTCGGACGCGCTTGACGGTGTCCGGGGGCTTGATCGCCGAACTGGTGGATTGCCTCAAAAGGCTGCTTTTGTGCTTCGCTGCGAGGGCGCGGTGTGCTCCTCCGCACGGAGCGGCGTTCTGTGTTTCCATTGACTGTGATGACCCCTAGGTCCCGGCATTTTGAGCTTGAGGTATGCGTAATGCGGATGCGCATTGAATCTTGCAAATGCGGTGCGCCCGAGCAAAGGCGTGATAGCCGCCATGAACGAGACGATATCGAAGATTAACTCCTCGCCCGAAGTTGTCCGGAGATCCGAAGACCACTTCCAGTGTGATTGAGCCCGTACAATGGGCCTCTACACCTGGAATAACGCCTTTAAAGGCCGTTTTGGTGGGTTTGATCCTCGAGGGTTCTATACCCATTTTGCGCACTGTATCCTGGTAAAGCAGGTTCAGGCTGCTGCCGCCGTCAGTAAGGACTCGAGTGAGGTGATATCCGTCGATGATTGGGTCTAGGACCAATGCAGCAGATCCGCCATGACGGATACTCGTGGGGTGGTCCCTACGATCAAATGTGATCGGACAAGAGGACCATGGGTTCAACTTTGGGGCGACGGCTCCATCGCGTATATGTCACTTAGTGCACGCTTCCGTTCCCTTTTGGGGATGTGGGTTGCGTATATCATGTTTGCTGTCCTCACTTGTGGGGGGAACCTCTTCTGTCCTCCCGTGTTCGGAGGTCGTGGCTCCTCCTCGTCATCGCTGTGCAGCCCCTTGTCCTTGTCTTCGGCATTTAACTTGCTGGCCTGCTTGAACACCCATCATTCTCTATTGGTGTGATTGGCTGGCTTATCGAGGGTGCCGTGTATTTGACACGAGCGATCGAGTATGCGGTCCAAACTGGACGGGGCCGGAGTACTTCTTTTGAATGGCTTTTTCTGCTGACCGGATTTAGAGCCTCTGAATCCGGCATTGACTGCCGTGTCTTTGGTGTTATCACCGTTGCTGCGGCGCTTGTGTTTGTTGTGATGTGACCTGCCATTGGTTTCTTTGGTATCCGAAGTGCCAAGGTTCCTTGGTATGTTATTGCTACGAGCCAGCCAACTATCCTCTTCCGCGCAAAAGCGGGTCATGAGTGTCGTGAGGGCTGCCATTGATTTCTGCTTTTCCTGGCCGAAGTGCCGGGTGAGCCACTCGTCACGGATGTTGTGCTTGAATGCCGCTAAGGCTTCTGCATCTGGACAGTCGACAATTTGGTTTTTCTTTGTTAGGAACCATGTCCAGAATTGCCTGGCCGATTCCCCTGGCTGCTGAATTATGTGAATCAAGTCATCAGCGTCTGGTGGTCGCACATAAGTTCCTGGAAATTGTCGAGAAATGCGTCTTCCAGATCCTCCCAACAGCCGACGGAGTCTGCTGGCAGGCTATTCACCCAATGACAAGCTGGTCCTTTGAGTTTTAAAGGGAGGTACTTGATGGCATGTAGATCATCACCGCGGGCCATGTGGATGTGGAGGAGGAAGTCCTCAATCCATACCGCGGGATTTGTTGTACCATCATACGATTCGATATTCTGAGTTAAAACCTTACGAATTCATGCTCCATCGCCGTTGGTGAAGCATAGGGGTGTGCAGCGCCTACATGCGGGGCTATGTCGCGACGCAGCTCGTATGAGTCCTACCTGCTGTATTCGGCCCGTCCGGAATTGCTTTTACTGTATCCGGCGAGGCGGTCACCGTCCCTTGTAGGGGCACAGCCCCGTGATCCATAGATCGATCTGATGTGTTTTGCCCTGTCTTCCAATACGTCTCGCAGGTCTCGCGTGTTTCCCGTTGCCTTGGTATGTTTGTTTGAATGGCGGCGGGGTGCAGGCTGATTTTCAGGCCGTACTGCCTCTCTATCTCGGCCACGGGGTGGCTGATCAGACGCATCGAATGCGGGGTGACCTCTGGAAGGGCGTTCGAGTTTGTACTCCTCAGCTGCAAGGACTTCAGTCCGTCTATCTGCTAGCAGATCATGATCAGCTCGAAGCTGTTGCTGCTTTTTCCTCAGGCTGTTTGTTGTGGCAATAAGCCGGCGCTTAAAGCACTCCTGCTCGACGGGATCCTCAGGCACGAAAAATTCTTTGTCTTCGAGGCTTGCTTCATCTTCGGAGGGAGGCATATAGTTGTCGTCCTCCGATTCTCCCTCTGCCGCTCTCTTAGGAGGGCTGGCTTGTTCATCCTCCGGCTCTTGATCGTTCTGGAGGGGATTGTCATCATCTTGACCTTGTCCAGAATCTTGTTATCTCCTGTGCCAGTATCACCGCTTTTGCTGTGGCGAGACTTAGAGCGGCGCCGCTGACGTCGGCGCTGGGGTTGCTTCTTGGAGGGGTCGTCCTCCGTTGTCTTGTCGCCATTGCCTTCTTTGGGTGTATCCACCATGTAT
This sequence comes from Aegilops bicornis, assembly GCA_021605145.1. Lineage (NCBI taxonomy): Eukaryota > Viridiplantae > Streptophyta > Magnoliopsida > Poales > Poaceae > Aegilops > Aegilops bicornis. The sequence continues at coordinate 111,127,161 of CM038671.1, forward strand.
ATATCATATGATGAGGTGGCCGTCTAGGTGCCCTGTGGGCAGTGGTTCCTGTGCGTCTCCGGCATCGGTGTCCATACCATCGATGTCTTCGGAGTCGAAGTCGAGCATGTCGGTTAAATAAATCGTGATGGCTACTAAGTGGGTGGTGGGTGGGGATTGAATTTCTTCGTCGTCCGCATCCCACTCTAGCCGGACATAGTTCGGCCAAGGTTCTCCAGACAGGGAGCGAGATTTCAATGAGTTCAGTATGTCGCTGAAGGGCGAGTGCTGAAAGATATCTGCGGAGGTGACCTCCATGATCGGCGCCCAATCGGATTCAATAGGTATGGGCGCGGGTGGTACGGTGTCCGTGGCCGAGGACGAGTCCAGCAGTTCGGCGACATGGCTCTCGTGAAGGGTAAGGTCAGTATTCGGCTCTATCTCCACTGAGGGCGCAGCCTCCATGGCGGAGTCTATCCTCCCGTCCTCGGATGGCACGATCTGCTCCGGACTAGAGGCCGGAGTAGTTGCTGGCATGATCTCCCGAACACCATCTGACGGCAGAGCTATATCGTGCTCGTCGTGATCGTGCGGCACACCTGGCATGGGCCCGAATCCGTCGAAGATCAAGTCTCCGCGGATATCGGCAGTGTAATTCAAGTTTCCAAACTCGACACGATGGCTAGGGGCGTAGCTCTTGATCTGCTCGGATGGCCAAACGAGTTGGCCCAGAAAGCGGCCGCCCGAACACGAAGATCTGTCTGGGGAGGAAAACCTCACCCTGGACCGCATCATTGTCGATGATCTAAGGGGCCATCGAACCTTGCAGCGACGACATAGTGGAACTCTCAATGAAAGCACCAATGTCGGTGTCAAAATCGGCGGATCTCGGGTAGGGGGTCCCAAACTGTGCGTCTAAGGTGGATGGTAATAGGAGGCGAGGGACACGATGTTTACCCAGGTTCGGGCCCTCTCTATGGAGGTAATACCCCACTTCCTGCTTGATTGATCTTGATGAATATGAGTATTACAAGAGTTGATCTACCACAAGATCGTAGAGGCTAAACCCTAGAAGCTAGCCTATGGTATGATTGTTCTTGTCCTACAGACTAAACCCTCCGGTTTGTATAGACACCGGAGGGGGCTAGGGTTACAAAGAGTCGGTTACAACAGAAGGAGATCTACATATCCGTATCGCCAAGCTTGCCTTCCACGCCAAGAGAGTCCCATCCGGACACGAGACGAAGTCTTCAATCTTGTATCTTCATAGTCCAACAGTCCGGCCAAAGGATATAGTCCGGCTGTCCGGATACCCCCTAATCCAGGACTCCCTCACTAATTCTGAAGGTAGATGTAGAGGTAGCGTGCCGACGGCGATCACATCGACCTTGGAACCATTCCCGACGCGCATCGTCACCTCGTCCTTAGCCAATCTTCGTTTAATTTGTAGCTCATGTTTCAAGTTACAAATATGAGCAACCGAACCGGTATCGAATACCGAGGCGCTACTACGAGCATTAGTAAGGTACACATCAATACCATGTATATAAAATATACCTTTGTTCACTTTGCCATCCTTCTTATTCGCCAAATACTTGGCGCAGTTCCGCTTCCAATGACCATTCCCTTTGCAGTAGAAGCACTCAGTTTCAGGCTTGGGTCCAGCTTTGGGCTTCTTCCCGGGAGTGACAACTTGCTTGCCATTCTTCTTGAAGTTCCCTTTATTTCCCTCGCCCTTTTTCTTGAAACTAGTGGTCTTGTTAACCATCAATACTTGATGCTCCTTGATTTCTACCTCCGCGGCCTTAAGCATTGAAAGAGCTCGGGAATTGTTTTGTTCAGCCCTTGCATATTATAGTTCATCACGAAGCCTTTGTAGCTAGGTAGAAATGACTGAAGAACTCTGCCAATAACACAATCAACTGGAAGATTAACTCCCAGCCGAGTCAAGTGATTATAATACCCAGAAATTTTGAGTATGTGTTCACTGACAGAACTGTTCTCCTCCATTTTGCAGCTATAGAACTTGTTGGAGACTTCATATCTCTCAACCCGGGAATTTGCTTGAAATATTAACTTCAACTCTTGGAACATCTCATATGCTCCATGACGTTCAAAACGTCTTTGAAGTCCCGGTTCTAAGCCGTAAATCATGGCACACTAAACTATAGAGTAGTCATCAGGCCGAGCCTGCCAGGCGTTCAAAACGTCTGCTTCAGCTCCTACAGCAGGTCCGTCACCTAGGGGTGCATCAAGGACATAATTCCTCTGTGCAACAATGAGGATAGTCCTCAATTTACGGACCCAGTCCGTGTAGTTGCTACCATAATCTTTCAACTTAGCTTTCTCTATGAACGCATTAAAATTCAAGGGAACAGTAGCACGGACCATTGATCTATAACATAGATATGCAAATACAATAAGGACTAGGTTCATGATAAATTAAGTTCAGTTAATCAAATTACTAATGAATTCCCACATAAATAAACACCCCTTATGTGACCTAAGTGATACATGATCCAAATCAACTAACCCACGTCCGATCATCACATGAGATGGGGTAGCCACCAATGGTGAACAACTCTATGTTGATCATACCTACTATACGACTCATGTTCGAACTTTCGGTCTCCAGTGTTCCGAGACCATGTCTTTACATGCTAGGCTCGTCAAGTTTAAACCAAGTATTCTGCATGTGCAAAACTGTCTTACACCCCTTGTATGTGAACATAGAGTCTATCACACCCGAACATCACGAGGTGCTTCGGAACGACGAACTTTGGCAATGGTGCATACTCGGGGAGAACACTTTTAGCTTGAAATTTAGTGAAGGGATCATGTTATAATGTGATACGTCCATTTTGCATCATGTTTACCTATTGTTATTTATAATGTTTTTATGCATAATAATGCTTTTTGGAGTAATTCTAATACCTTTTCTCTAATAATATGCAAGGTTCACACAAACAGGGAGAATTCTGGCAGCTAGAAATCTGGACCTGAAAAAGCTATGCCAGGCTACCTATTCTGCACAACTCCAAATGAGCTGAAACTTCACGAGGAATTTTTATGGAATAAATAAGAACTATTGGAGATAATAACTACCAGAGGGGGCCCACCAGGTGGGCACAACCCACTTGGGCGCGCCAGGGAAACCAGGTGCGCCCTGGTGGGTTATGCCCTCCTCGGGCCACCTCTGGTGCCCATCTGCTGGTATATGAGTCATTTTGACCTAGAAAAAAAAGGGGAGGATATTCGGGACGGAACGTCGCCGTCCGAGGCGGAACTTGGGCAGGAGCTCTTTTGCCCTCCAGCGGAGCGATTCCGTCGGGGGAACTTCCCTCCCGGAGGGGGAAATCATCGTCATCATCATCACCAACAACCCTCTCATCTTGGGGAGGCCAATCTTCATCAACATCTTCACCGGCACCATCTCCTATCAAACCCTAGTTCATTTCTTGTGTTCATTCTTTGTACCGGAACCTCAGATGGGTACCTGTGGGTGACTAGTGGTGTTGATTACATCTTGTAGTTGATCACTATATAGTTTATTTGGTGGAAGATTATATGTTCAGATCCATTATACTATTTAATACCCCTCCGATCATGAGCATGATTATCATTTGTGAGTAGTTACTTTTGTTCTTGAGGTCACGGGAGAAATCTTGTTGCAAGTAATCATGTGAATTTTATATGTGTTCGATATTTTGATGGTATGTATGTTGTGATTCCCTTAGTGGTGTCATGTGAACGTCGACTACATGACACTTCATCATATTTGGGCCTAAGGGAATGCATTGTGGAGTAGTTATTAGATGATGGGTTGTGAGAGTGAGAGAATCTTAAACCCTAGTTTATGCGCTATTCCGTAAGGGACTGATTTGGATCCAAAAGTTTAATGCTATTGTTAGAATTTATTCTTAATATTTTTCTCGTAGTTGCGGATGCTTGCAAGGGGCGTTAATCATAAGTAGGAGGTTTGTTCAAGTAAGAACAACACCCTAAGCGCCGGTCCACCCACATATCAAATTATCAAAGTAGTGAACACAAATCAAACCAACATGATGAAAGTGACTAGATGAAATTGCCGTGTATCCTCAAGAACGCTTTGCTTATCATAAGAGACCGTTTTGGCCTGTCCTTTGCCTCAAAAGGATTGGGCTACCTTGCTGCACTTCTTGTACTACTATGGTTACTTGCTTGTTACAAATTATCTTGCTATCAAACTACTCATTACTTATAATTTCAGTGTTTGTAGACATTACCTTGCTGAAAACCACTTGTCATTTCCTTCTGCTCCTCGTTGGGTTCGACACTCTTACTTATCGAAAGGACTACGATTGATCCCCTATACTTGTGGGTCATCAAGGCTCTTTCCTGGCACCATTGCCGGGAAGTGAAGTGCTCTTGGTAAGTGGAAATTGGTAAGGAAAAATTATTACTACGTGCTGAAATTTATTGTCACTTGTTACTATGGAGAACAATCCTTTGCGGGGTTTGTTCGGGGTATCTTCACCTCGATCAGAACCACAATTAGTTTCCCCTCAACCCACTGCACCTACTTAAAATACTGAATATGAAATTCCCTCGGGTATGATAGAACAACTGCTAGCTAATCCTTATGCAGGAGATGGAACCGAACATCCTGATATGCACTTGATATATGTGGAAGAAATTTGTGGATTATTTAATTTTGTAGGTTTACTCGGAGATGAAGCTAAGAAGAAGGTTTTCCCTTTATCTTTGAAGGGAAAAGCATTGGCATGGTATAGGCTATGCGATGATATTGGATCTTGGAATTGGAATCGATTGAAATTGGAGTTTCGCCAAAAAAATATCCTATGCATCTAGTTCATCGTGATCGGAATTATATATATAATTTTTGTCCTGTGAAGGAGAAAGTATCGCTCTAGATTGGGGGAGGCTTAAGTCAATTTTATATTCATGCCCCAACCACGAGCTCTCAAGAGAAATTATTATTCAGAATTTTTATGCTCGGCTTTCTCATAATGATCGATCCATGCTCGATACTTCTTGTACTGGTTCCTTTATGAAGAAGACTATTGAATTCCGGTGGGATATTTTAGAAAGAATTAAACGCAACTCTGAAGATTGGGAACTCGAGAAGGTAAAGAGTCAGGTATTAAGCTTAAGTTTGATTGTGTTAAATCTTTTATGAATACCGATGCTTTTCAAAAGTTTAGCACTAAATATGGACTGGATTCTGAGATAGTAGCCTCTTTCTGTGTATCTTTTGCTACTCATGTTCATCTCCCTAAAGAGAAGTGGTTTAAATATCATCCCCCTATTAAAGATGAAATTAAAGAACCAGTAGTTGCTAAAGATGAAACTATTATTTGTAATGTTGATCTAGTTGTTCCAACTACTTATATTGAAAAACCACCTTTCCCTGTTCGGATGAAGGAACATGCTAAAGTTTCAACTGTGGTCAATAAAAGTTATCTTAGAACACCTAAACCAGCTGAAAAAATCAAGGTAGAACCTAGTGTTGCTATGGATAAGGATCTCCTTGTTGAAAATATAGATGGGCATGTTATTTACTTCTGTGATGAAGATGCTAGAATTGCCAAACTCGATGAAAAAGATAAACATTCACCTGTTGTTGGCATGCCTGTTGTCTCATTTAAAATAGGAGATCACTGTTATCATGGTTTATGTGACATAGGTGCTAGCGTGAGTGCTATTCCTTTTACTTTATATCAAGAAATTATGAATGACATAGCACCCGCTGAGATATAAGACATAGATGTTACTATTAAACTTGCTAATAGAGACAACTTCACACCTCTTGGGATTGTTAGAGATGTTGAAGTCTTGTGTGGGAAAATAAAATACCCTACTGATTTTCTTGTTATTGGTTCCCCACAAGATGACTTTTGTCCCATTATCTTTGGTAGAACTTTCTTGAACACTGTTAATGCTAAAATAGATTGTGAGAAACAAACTGTCGGTGTTAGTTTTGGTGATGAGTCTCATGAGTTTAATTTTTCCAAGTTTAGTAGAAAGCATCATAAGAAAGAATTGCCTAGTAAGGATGAAATTATTGGTCTTGCTTCTATTGTTGTACCTCCTACTGATCCTTTAGAACAATGTCTGCTAGACCATGAAAATGATTTACATATGCATGAAAGAAATGAAATAGATAAGATTTTCTTTGAACAACGACCTCTGCTTAAGCACAATTTGCCTATTGAAACTCTAGGAGGTCCTCCTCGACCTAAAGGTGATCCTGTGTTTGAATTAAAACAGTTACCTGACACTTTGAAATATGATTATCTCGATGAGATAAAGATTTATCCTGTTATTATTAGTGCTAACCTTTCAGAACATGAAGAAGAAAGGTTATTGAAAGTTCTAAGGAAGCACCGAGCTGCTATTGGATATACTCTTGATGATCTAAAGGGCATCAGTCCCACTCTATGTCAGCACAAGATCAATATGGAACCTGATGCTAAACCCGTTGTTGATCACCAACGTCGATTAAATCCGAAGATGAAAGAAGTAGTAAGAATGGAAATATTAAAACTTCTGGAAGCATGTATAATCTATCCTATAGCCGATAGTAGATGGGTAAGTCCTGTCCATTGTGTCCCTAAGAAAGGAGGTATTACTGTTGTTCCTAATGATAAGAATAAACTAATTCCACAAAGAATTGTTACAGGCTATACAATGGTAATTGATTTTAGAAAATTAAACAAAGCAACTAGAAAAGATCATCACCATCTGCCTTTTATTGATCAAATGCTAGAAAGATTATCTAAGCACACACGCTTTTGCTTCCTTGATGGATATTCTGGTTTTTCACAAATACTTGTTTCTCAACCTGATCAAGAAAAGACCACTTTTACTTGTCCTTTTTGAGCTTATGCTTATAGACGTATGCCTTTTGGTTTATGCAATGCACCTGCTACCTTTCAAAGATGTGTGACTGCTATATTCTCTGACTTTTGTGAAAAGATTGTTGAGGTTTTCATGGATGAATTTTCTGTTTATGGGAAGCCTTTTGGTGATTGTTTAAGCAATATTGATCGAGTTTTATAGAGATGTGAGCAAACTAATCTTGTCTTGAATTGGGAGAAGTGCCACTTTATGATTAACGAAGGTACTTTTTTGGGCCATAAAATTTCTGAAAGAGGTATTGAGGTGGACAAAGCTAAAGTTGATGTAATTGGGAAAATGCCATGTCCTAAAGATATCAAAGGTATTTGTAGTTTCCTTGGTCATGCTGGTTTCTATAGGAGATTTATCAAAGATTTTTCTAAAATTTTTAGGCCTCTTACAAATCTATTGCAAAAGGATATTCCTTTTGTTTTTTATGATGATTGTTTAGAAGCCTTCAAAACACTCAAGAAAGCCTTAATTTCTGCACCTATTGTTCAACCACCTGATTGGAACTTTCCTTTTAAAATTACTAGCACAAATGCCCGTGCGTTGCAACGGGGAAAAAGTTTAGTTCCTATGAACCACGGTTGGCCGGGTCAAGGAACTATGTCACGGGACAACGGTTCTTATGTCAAAAAACATATGCATCATTTGACGATCACGAGTTCACGACGTGGAGCTGAGGATATGGGGTAGAATTCAGATTAAATTGATCTGATTGATAATGTTTTCTTATGAAAAATCTTTTGATGTATTCGTAACATTATGCAAATATAAAGAACATCAAAAGTAATAAAAATGTAATAATTACAGAAATTACATCATGCGTTCCAATGGAGAATAAAATAAATGCAAATTTAGTCAGGAATAATAATGTCGATGGCAACGTCTGGGAAAAGAATTCTAGTTCCTATGAACAAAGGTTGTCCGGGTCAAGGAACCATGTCACGGGATAACGGACGGCTATGAAGAAAGATGCATCAAATGAAGATCATGACATGGAGGTTAGAACATGGGGTGTGATTCAGAGTAAATTGATCTTATTGATAACATCTTTTATGGAAAAACTTTTATTTATTCGTAACATCATGACAATATATAAAGATCAATGAAAGTAATGAAATATTAATAAGTAATAAAACTAAGTCGTGTGTTTGAACAGAAAATTAAATTCATGAAAATTTAGTAAGGAATATTAATGCCAATGGCAACATCCTCTCTTTTTTTAACCTCGGCAATGTCGTCCTTTACCATGAATTTGAATCATTGTGCAACGTCCTCTTCTTGGAACTCCTAGTGTACTTCCTTTCTTCTTATCACCTCGTGTGATTCTCAAATTAGAGAATATATCTCACAGGATTCCGATTTCCTTCCTCACTTTCTTTTTCACCTCAGATGCCTCGTTTAGCACATAGTATATAGAAGGTAAATTTCCCGCCTTCGCAGTCAATTATGACCTCTTTGCTCCCTCGTTTTCTGTAATTATATATCCGAGACAACTTTTCTTTCCTTCCTCGTTTTCTGTAATTATCTGCGAGACACAGCTTCTCTTTCCTTCCTTTCTATAATTATCTCCGAGACAGCCTCTCTTTCCTTCCTCGTTTTCTGTAATTATCTCTGAGACAGCTTCCTGACACCTAGAAACAGAAAAAAGTATATAAACTGAGTAGACTAAATATGGGAGAGCGAGGTGGGACTATTTATTAATGACTCAATCTTTGTTTTCACCAACAACACATGCTAGCTTGTTCGGCCGCGCTGTTATGTGTTGGTTGTTACATCTTGAGTTCGAGTCCGCTCCGAAGCGTTTATTTTTTGCCCCAAACGGAAAGGTGGGCTGGATTAATTGGGCCAGAGTGCACAGGCGGGTTTGTTGTTGGCCTAGGTGCGCTGGAATCATTAGAGGCACAACGCACAGACGGGTTATTTGGTTATTTTTTTGCAGGTATAGATTAGTACCACCTCAGATATAGAAAAAAATATGGGCAAAGTGGGCGGACGACGGACGAAAACGGACGAAATTACGGTGGTAAGAAGAAATAGCCCCTTTATTAGTAGGTATAGATGTGTGATGCTAGTGATTATGTTGTTGGTGTTGTTCTAAGACAAAGAGTTGATAAGAAACTGAATGTTATTCACTACACAAGTAAAACTCTAGACAGTGCACAAAGAAATTATGCTATGCTACTACTGAAAAAGAATTTCTAGCAGTGGCGTTTGCTTGTGATAAATTTAGGTCCTATATTGTAGATTCAAAAGTAATTGTTCACACTGATCATGCTGCAATAAAGTATCTTATGGAAAATAAAGATGCCAAACCTAGGCTTATTCGATGGGTTCTCTTGCTACAAGAATTTGATTTGCATATCACTGATAGAAATGGAGAGGAGAGCCCCGTGGCTGATAACTTGTCTAGGCTTGAAAATATTCTCGATGACCCACAACCTATTAATGATAGCTTTCCTGATGAGCAGTTAGCTGCAATAAATGTTTCTCATAACACTCCTTGGTATGCTGACTATGCTAATTACATTGTTGCTAAATATTTACCCCCTAGCTTTACATACCAACAAAAGAAAAAAATCTTCTATGATTTAAGACATTACTTTTGGGATGACCCACATCTTTATAAAGAAGGAGTAGATGGTATTATTAGACGTTGTGTACCTGAGCATGAACAGGAACAAATCCTACGAAAATGTCACTCCGAAGGTTATGGAGGACATCATGCGGGAGACAGAACTGCTCACAATGTATTGCAATTTGGGTTTTATTGGCCTACTCTCTTCAAGGATGCTCGTAAATTAGTCTTATCTTGTGATGAATGTGAAAGAATAGGTAATATCGGTAAGCGTCAAGAAATGCCTATGAATTATTCACTTGCCGTTAAACCGTCTGATGTTTGTTGATTTGATTACAGGGGACCTTTTCCTTCTTCTAATGGGTATACTCATATTTTGGTTGATGTTGGTTATGTTACTAAGTGGGTAGAAGCTATTCCAACTAGTAGTGCTGATCACAACACCTCTATTAAAATGCTTAAAGAAGTTATTTTCCCAAGGTTTGGAGTCCCTAGATATTTAATGACTGATGGTGGTTCACACTTTATTCATGGTGTTTTCCGTAATATGCTTGCCAAGTATGATGTTAACCATAAAATTGCATCACCCTATCATCCTCAGTCTAGTGGTCAAATCGAACTTAGCAATAGAGAAATAAAATTAATTTTACAAAAGACTGTCAATAGGTCCGAGAAGAATTGGTCTAAGAAATTAGATGATGCACTTTGGGCTTATAGAACAGTATATAAAAATCCTATGGGTATGTCTCCTTATAAAATGGTTTATGGAAAAGCTTGTCATTTGCCTCTTGAGTTAGAACATAAAGCTTATTGGGCAATTAAAGAACTCAACTATGATTTCAAACTTCTTTGGTGAGAAGAGGTTATTTGATATTAGCTCATTAGATGAATGGAGAACCCAAGCTTATGAAAATGCCCAGTTATTTAAAGAAAAATTTAAAAGATGGCATGATAAAAGAATCCAAAAGTGTGAGTTCAAGGTTTGAGAATATGTTCTTTTGTACAACTCTCGTTTCAGATTCTTTGCAGGAAAACTCCTCTCCAAATGGGAAGGACCCTATGTTATCGAGGAGGTTTATCGATCTGGAGCTATCAAAATAAATAATGCCGAAGGTACTAACCCGAAGGTTGTTAAATGGGCAACGAATAAAACAATATATCTAAGGTACGCCCATTTATGTTGAAAGCAATATTATCCAAACTATTACACCGGAAGAACATATAAAACAAACCTTCCGGAACACTCCAGAATTGTGAAAAAAAGGAGGTACGTGATACGGTACGTAAACAGACTCCGAAAATCTGCAAAAATATTTTCTATCCGTTTTGGAATATAACAAAAATTTGGAAAATAAGAAACAACCAGGAAGGCACCTCTGGTGAGCACAAGACACCAGGGCGCGCCTGGCAGCCAGGCGCGCCCAGGTGGGTTGTGCCCACCTCGGGTACCTCCTGGACTCCGTTTTCCTTTGGTTTGCTTGTTTCCCAAGATAAAAAATCTTTATATACCCCCCGAACCTATTGACCATCGCATCATGGGGAAATCTTTTCTTTTCTTTTCTTGCCGTTTCCGGTTAGATCTGCTGAGCCAGGCATCATGTGTTCTTCTTCCTCCAACGACGTGGAAGAGTATGCTTGGTTGATGAAGATCGAGCTGAAGAGAGAAGAGCCCGTAGAAGCCGTCAAAGGTGACAAGAGCAAGGAGGCTACCGGAGGTCAAGCGCCGGTGGTTGAGTAGGCCTGGCCTGCCGAGGAAGAAGAAGAAGATATCCTTAAACCTTACTATGATCATCTCACCCCCACCGAGATCGAAGCCTTTCGGATCATCGAAATGGTTCGTGTGCAAAATAAATATCTCACCCGTGAAAATATTCTGTTGCAAGAGCACATCATCGCCCTCCGGAGTGTCATCCATAGATTGGAGAATCTCTTGATCATGAAGGACAAGATCACTACCACTTCATCACCACCACCTCCTTCTTCATCACCAAAAGAAATTGAGTATCGGGTATGGGCATTTCCCTTGGCTTGCGCCAAGCTTGGGGCAGGTGCCCCGGTATCGTATCACCTCCACTATCTTTTGCATTTATTTACCTTAGTTCGATCCATAGTTATCTCTTGCTTTAGATGAATAAAAGTTTAGTTCGATCCTTTCTTTTCGAGAGTTTTGCTTAGTGATATATCTTTGTAATCGTATGCGAGATATATAATAAAGTTTAGTTGGAGTTTTGTTTTCTTTACTTCCATCTTCAACAAAAAAAGGGAAAGGAAATAAATGAAAAAGACCATATGCTAATCTTATGGTAAGTAATGACATCACATAAGGAAAAGTATAAGTAGAAAAAATTATTGGAGATTGACAAACATAACATTGGTCAATGTTGCAATTCATGAAAGAATTAATAAGGGAAGAGAAGATTCACATGCAAATACACTATCTTGGAAATCTTTTGTGATTATGAGCCCCCATCAAAATATTATATGCCAAAATTGTTGACGTTGGACAAGGAAGACAACATAATAATTTATGTTTGTTCATATTCACATAGAAGTTATATTGTCATAGATCCTTTAACATGTGGTGCTTCCCCCCCCCCCCCCCCCATCTTTGCTAGCTAAAAATACCGCACCAAGTAGAGATACTACTTGTGCATCCAAAACCCTTAAACCCAAATCTTATCTTCAAGAGTCCACCATACCTACCTAAGGATTGAGTAAGATCCTTCAAGTAAGTTGTCATCGGTGCAATAAGGCAATAAACATTACTTCTAAAAGTGTTAGATCATTTAGTGTAAGAGAAAATTGAGCGTTGTACGAACTTGTGATGGCAAAGAATAAAAGCGACATACTGCATAATAAAGGTTGCTATCATAAGGGGAAATATAACATGACATTCTTTTGCACTAAGGGATTGAGCATACAAACAAAAAGCGCTTGGAAACCTCTGCTTCCCTCTGCGAAGGGCCTATATTTTTCTTTTATGTATTTACTTTCATGCAAGAGTCAAAGTTTTTCTCTCTATTCCTTTTTATTTTTCTCTTTTGTCAAGCATCATGTGGTGAGGAAAGATCTAGGCACATATATCCAGTTGGATATGGATAGCATGAGTTATTATAGTTGACATCACCCTTGAGGTGAATACGTTGGGAGGCGGAATTATAAGCCCCTATATTTCTATGTGTCCGGTTGAAACATTTTTCTCATGTGTATGCGGTGAGTGTTAGCAATCATAGAAGACTATATGATGGTTGAGTATGTGCACTTGCCTAAAGGCTCCGATACGTGACCCTTCCTGAAAAGATGATGAATTGTAGTTGCAAAGTTGACTGAGAACATAGTTTGTTGGTTTCCAATAGAGTTTATGCTTTATACTTTGATGTTGTGATGAATTGTTACTTATTCATGAGAAGTCTATGACACAAGTTCTATGATAAAAGTTTTACATTTAAGTTTGTTGCTGTTATAATAATTTACATGATGCTTCTATGTCCGTATTTTGTTTTTATCGACACCTCTCTCTCTAAGCATGTGAACATGTTTTTCGATTTCGGTTTTTGCTTGACGACAAGCGAGGTCTAAGCTTGGGGGAGTTGATACGTCCATTTTGCATCATGTTTACCTACTATTATTTATAATGTTTTTATGCATAATAATGCTTTTTGGAGTAATTCTAGTACCTTTTCTCTCATAATATGCAAGGTTCAGACAAAGAGGGAGAATTCCAGCAGCTGGAAATCTAGACCAGAAAAAGCTACGTCAGGCTACCTATTCTGCACAACTCCAAATGAGTTGAAACTTCACGAGGATTTTTATGGAATAAATAAAAATTATTGGAGCGAATAACTACCAGAGGGGGCCCACCAGGTGGGCACAACCCACCTGGGCGCGCCAGGGAGCCCAGGCGCGCCCTGGTGGGTTGTGCCCTCCTCAGCCCACCTCCGGTGCCCATCTGCTGGTATATAAGTCATTTTGACCTAAAAAACTAAGGGGGAGACTTTCGGGACGGAGCGCCGCCGTCCGAGGCGGAACTTGGGCCGGAGCACTTTTGCCCTCCGGCGGAGCGATTCCGTCGGGGGAACTTCCCTCCCGTAGGGGGAAATCATCGTAATCATCATCACCAACTACCCTCTCATCTTGGGGAGGCCAATCTTCATCAACATCTTCACCGACACCATCTCCTCTCAAACCCTAGTTCAAATCTTGTGTTCAATCTTAGTACCGGAACTTCAGATTGGTACCTGCGGGTGACTAGTAGTGTTGATTACATCTTGTAGTTGATCACTATATGGTTTATTTGGTGGAAGATTATATGTTCAGATCCATTATGCTATTTAATACCCCTCTGATCATGAGCATGATTATCATTCGTGAGTAGTTACTTTTGTTCTTGAGGTCACGGGAGAAATCTTGTTGCAAGTAATCATGTGAATTTTATATATGTTTGATATTTTGATGGTATGTATGTTGTGATTCCCTTAGTGGTGTCATGTGAACGTCGACTACATGAAACTTCACCATATTTGGGCCTAAGGGAATGCATAGTGCAGTGGTTATTAGATGATGGGTTGCGAGAGTGAGAGAAGCTTAAACCCTAGTTTATGCTCTATTTCGTAAGGGACTGATTTGGATCCAAAAGTTTAATGCTATTGCTAGAATTTATTTTTAATACTTTTCTCGTAGTTGCGGATGCTTGCGAGGGGGTTAATCATAAGTAGGAGGTTTGTTTAAGTAAGAACAACACCTAAGCACCGGTCCACCCACATATCAAATTATCAAAGTAATGACATAAATCAAACCAACATGATGAAAGTGACTAGATGAAATTCCCGTTTATCCTCAAGAACGCTTTGCTTATCATAAGAGACCGTTTTGGCATGTCCTTTGCCTCTAAAGGATTGGGCTACCTTGCTGCACTTTTGTTACTACTATTGTTACTTGCTCGTTACAAATTATCTTGCTATCAAACTACTCGTTACTTATAATTTCAGTGCTTGCAGGCATTACCTTGCTGAAAACCACTTGTCATTTCCTTCTGCTCCTCGTTGGGTTTGACACTCTTAATTATCAAAAGGACTACGATTGATCCCCTATACTTGTGGGTCATCATAATGCTACCGTCGTTCTAAGCAAAATAAGACGCATAAAAGATAAACATCAAATGCAATCAAAATATGTAACATGATATGGCCATCATCATCTCGTGCTTTTGATCTCCATCTCCAAAGCATTGTCATGATCTCCATCGTCACCCGCTCGACACCTTGATCTCCATCGTTGCATCGTGGTCGTCTCGCCAACTATTGCTTCTACAACTATTGCTAACGCATAGCGATAAAGTAAAGCAATTACATGACGTTTACATTTCATACAATAAAGAGACAACCATAAGGCTCCTGCCGGTTGCCGATAAATTACAAAACATGATCATATCATACAATAACGTATATCGCATCATGTCTTGACCATATCACATCACAACATACCCTGCAAAAACAAGTTAGACGTCCTCTACTTTGTTGTTGCAAGTTTTACGTGGCTGCTACGTGTTTCTAGCAAGAACCGTTCTTACCTATAGCAAAAACCACAATGGTGATTCATCAAGTTTGATGTTTTAACCTTCTTCAAGGACCGGCAGTAGTCAAATTTGATTCAACTAAAGTAGGAGAAACAGACACCCGCCAACTACCTTTATGCAAAACTAGTTGCATGTTAGTCGGTGCAACTGGTCTCATGTGCGTGGACATGTAAGGTTGGTCCGGGCCGCTTCATCCCACAATACCGCCGAATCAAAATAAGACATTGGTGGTAAGTAGTATGACTATCACCGCCCACAACTCTTTGTGTTCTACTCGTGCATATCATCTATGAATAGACCTGGATCAGATGCCAGTGTTTGAAGGAAATATGCCCTAGAGGCAATAATAAAGTTGTTATTTATATTTCCTTATATCATGATAAATGTTGATTATTCATGCTAGAATTGTATTAACCGGAAACTTAGTACCTGTATGAATACATAGACAAAATAGAATGTCCCTAGTATGGCACTACTTGACTAGTTGGTTAATCAAAGATGGTTATGTTTCCTGACTATAGACATGTGTTGTCATCTGATGAACGGGATCACATCATTAGAGAATGATGTGATGGACAAGACCCATCCGTTAGCTTAGCATAATGATCATTTAGTTTTATTGCTATTGCTTTCTTCATGACTTATACATGTTCCTCTGACTATGAGATTATGCAACTCCCGAATACCGGAGGAACACCTTGTGTGCTATCAAACGTCACAACGTAACTGAGTGATTATAAAGATGCTCTATAGGTGTCTCCGAACGTGTTTGTTGAGTTGGCATAGATCGAGATTAGGATTTGTCACTCCATGTATCGGAGAGGTATCTCTGGGCCCTCTCGCTAATGCACATCACTATAAGCCTTGCAAGCAATGTGACTAATGAGTTAGTTACAGGATGGTGCATTATCGAATGAGTAAAGAGACTTGCCGGTAACGAGATTGAACTAGGTATGATGATACCGACGATCGAATCTTGGGCAAGTAACATACTGATGACAAAGGAAACAACGTATGTTGTTATGCGGTTTGACCGATAAAGATCTTCGTAGAATATGTAGGAGCCAATATGAGCATCCAGGTTCCACTATTGGTTATTGACCGGAGATGTGTCTCGGTCATGTCTACATAGTTCTCGAACCCGTAGGGTCCGCACGCTTAAAGTTTGATGACGATTTGTATTATGAGTTATGTGTTTTGGTGACCGAAGTTTTTTCGGAGTCCCGGATGAGATCACCGACATGACGAGGAGTCTTGAAATGACCGAGAGGTAAAGATTTATATATTGGAAGGTTATATACGGACACCAGAATGGTTCCGAAGAAGATCGGGGATTTTTCGGAATACCGGGAGGTTACCGGAACCCCTCGAGAATGTTATTAGGCCTATTGGGCCATAGTGGAGGAGAGGAGGCAGGCCATGGAGGTGGCGTGCGCCCCCTTGCCCGAATCCGAATTGGACAAGGGGAGGGGGCGCGGTCCCCCTCTTTCCTTCTCCCTCTCTCTCCCTTCCCCTTCCCCTCTCCGTTAGATGGAAGGAGGGGGGGGGGGCGAATCCTACTACGAACGGAGTCCTAGTAGGGCTCCCCCTTGGGCCGGCCTCCTCTTCCCCCCTCCTTTATATACGTGGGGAGGGGGGAACCCCAAAGACACAACAGTTGTTTCTTATGCGTGTGGTGCGCCCCTCCACAGTTTACCACCTTGGTCATATTGTCGTAGTGCTTAGGCGAAGCCCTGCGTGGATCACATCACCAACACCGTCGCCATGCCGTTGTGCTGACGGAACCCTCCCTTGACCCTCTACTGGATCAAGAGCTCGAGGGACGTCATCATGCTGAACGTGTGCTGAACACGGAGGTGCCGTATGTTTGGTACTTGGATCGGTTTGATCGTGAAGGCATTCGACTACGTCAACCGCGTTACTAAACGTTTCCGCTTTGATTATGCGGTATGTGGACACACTCTCCCTGCTCATTGCTATGCTTATCCTAGATAGATCTTATGTGATCGTAGGAATTGTTTTGAATTACTACGTTCCCCAACAGTGGCATCCAAGCCAGGTCTATGCGTTGATGATATATGCACGAGTAGAAACCAATGAGTTGGAGGCGATAATAGTCGTACTCCTTACCACCAACGTCTTACTTTAATTCAGCGGTATTGTTGGATGAAGCGGCCCGGACCGACATTACATGACCGCGTTCATGAGACTGGTTCTACCGACGTGCTTCGCACACAGGTGGCTGGCGGGTGTGTGTTTCTCCAACTTTAGTTGAATCTAGTTTGACTACGGCCGGTCCTTGTTGAAGGTTAAAACAACACACTTGATGAAAAATCGTTGTGGTTTTGATGCGTAGGTAAGAACGGTTCTTGCTAGAAGCCCGTAGCAACCACGTAAAACTTGCAACAACAAAGTTGAGGACGTCTAACTTGTTTTTGCAGGGCATGTTGTAGTGTGATATGGTCAAGACGTGATGAGATATAAATTATTGTATGAGATGATCATGTTTTGTAAAAGTTATCGGCAACTGGCAGGAGCCTTATGGTTGTCGCTTTATTGTATGAAATGCAATCGCCATGTAATTGCTTTACTTTATCACTAAGCGATAGCGATAGTCGTAGAAGCAATAGTTGGCAAGACGACAATGATGCTACGATGGAGGTCAAGGTGTCAAGCTGGTAACGATGGAGATCATGACGGTGCTTTGGAGATGGAGATCAAAGGCACAAGATGATGATGGCCATATCATGTCACATATTTTGATTGCATGTGATGTTTATCTTTTATGCATCTTATTTTGCTTAGTACGGCAGTAGCATTATAAGATGACCCCTCACTAAATTTCAAGGTATAAGTGTTTTCCCTGTGTATGCACCGTTTCTACAGTTCATCGTGCCGAGACACCACATGATGATCGGGTGTGATAAGCTCAACGTTCACATACAACGGGTGCAAGCCAGTTTTGCACATGCAGAATACTCGGGTTAAACTTGACGAGCCTAGCATATTCAGATATGGCCTCGGAACACTGAGACCGAAAGGTCAAACATGAATCATATAGTAGATATGATCAACATAGCGATGTTCCCCATTGAAAACTACTCCATCTCACGTGATGATCTGATACGTCTCCAACGTATCTATATTTTTTTATTGTTCCATGCTATTATATTATCCATCTTGGATGTTTTATACGCATTTATATGCTATTTTATATGATTTTTGGGACTAACCTATTAACCTAGAGCCCAGTGCCAGTTTCTGTTTTTTCCTTGTTTTTGAGTATCTCAGAAAAGGAAAACCAAACGGAGTCCAATTGACCTGAAAATTGACGGAGATTATTTTTGGACCATAAGAAGCCCACGGAGCACCGGAGATGGGCCAGAAGAGTCCCGAGGCCACCACGAGGGTGGGGGGCGCGCCCCCTACCTCGT
Source organism: Aegilops bicornis (assembly GCA_021605145.1). Classification (NCBI taxonomy): domain Eukaryota; kingdom Viridiplantae; phylum Streptophyta; class Magnoliopsida; order Poales; family Poaceae; genus Aegilops; species Aegilops bicornis. The sequence continues at coordinate 111,145,633 of CM038671.1, forward strand.
GGCCGCATCAGAGACCTCCCTGACTTGTTCCCGACGCCAAAACCTCTTATATATACAGAAACCCCCAGAACATAACCTAGATGGGGAGTTCCGCCGCCGCAAGCCTCTGTAGCCAACAAAAACCAATCGGGACCTGTTCTGCCACTGCCGAAGGGGGATCCATCACCGGTGGCCATCTTCATCATCAAGCGCTCTCCATGACGAGGAGGGAGTAGTTCACCCTCGGGGCTGAGGGTATGTACCAGTAGCCATGTGTTTGATCTCTCTCTCTCTCTCTCTCTCTCTCTCTCTCGTGTTCTTGATGTGGCACGATCTTGATGTATCGCGAGCTTTGCTATTATAGTTGGATCTTATGATGTTTCTCCCCCTCTAATCTCTTGTAATGGATTGAGTTTTCCCTTTGAAGTTATCTTATCGGATTGAGTCTTTAAGGATTTGAGAACTCTTGATGTATGTCTTGCATGTGCTTATCTACTTGATGTATGTTTTGGTGATCAACTTGCGGGTTCTGTAACATTGTGAACTTATGCATAGGGGTTCGCACACATTTTCGTCTTGACTCTTCGGTAGAAACTTTGGGGCACTCTTTGAAGTTCTTTGTGTTGGTTGAATAGATGAATCTAAGATTGTGTGATGTATATCATATAATCATACCTACGGATACTTGAGGTGACATTGGAGTATCTAGGTGACATTATGGTTTTGGTTGATTTGTGTCTTAAGGTGTTATTCTAGTACGAACTCTATGATAGATCGAAAGGAAAGAATAGCTTCATGTTATTTTACTACGGACTCTTGAATAGATCGATCAGAAAGGATAACTTTGAGGTGGTTTCGTACCCTACCATAATCTCTTCGTTTGTTCTCCGCTATTAGTGACTTTGGAGTGACTCTTTGTTGCATGTTGAGGATAGTTATATGATCCACTTATGTTACTAGTGTTGAGAGAACTTGCACTAGTGAAAGTATGAACCCTAGGCCTTGTTTCAACGCATTGCAATATCGTTTGTGCTCACTTTTATCATTAGTTACCTTGCTCTTTTTATATTTTCAGATTACAAAAACCTATATCTACCATCCATATTGCACATTTATCACCATCTCTTCGCCGAACTAGTGCACCTATACAATTTACCATTGTATTGGGTGTGTTGGGGACACAAGAGACTCTTTGTTATTTGGTTGCAGGGTTGCTTGAGAGAGACTACCTTCATCCTACGCCTCCCACGGATTGATAAACCTTAGGTCATCCACTTGAGGGAAATTTTCTTATGTCCTACAAACCTGTGCACTTGGAGGCCCAACAACATCTACAAGAAGAAGGTTGTGTAGTAGATATCATGATCGGATATGGTTTAGTTGATATGGATCACGTGATCATTTAGATGACTAGAGGGATGTCTAGCTAAGTGGGAGTTCTTAAGTAATATGATTAATTGAACTTTAATTTATCATGACCTTAGTACCTGATAGTTTTTGCATGTCTATGTTATTGTAGATCAATGGCCCGTGCTACCGTTCCTTTGAATTTCAATGCGTTCCTAGAGAAAGCTAAGTTGAAAGATGATGGTAGCAACTACACGGACTGGGTCCGTAACTTGAGGGTTATCCTCATTGCTGCGCAGAAGAATTACGTCCTAGAAGCACCGCTAGGTGCAAGACCCATTGCAGGAGCTACTCCAGACGTTATGAACGCCTGGGAGAGCAAAGTTGATGACTACTCGATGCCATGCTTTACGGCTTAGAATCGGGACTTCAAAGATGTTTTAAACATCATGGAGCATATGAGATGTTCCAGGAGTTGAAGTTAATATTTCAAGCAAATGCCCGAGTTGAGAGATATGAATTTTCCAACAAGTTCTATAGCTGCAAGATGGAGGAGAATAGTTCTGTCAGTGAACACATACTCAGAATGTCTGGGTACCATAACTACTTGACTCATCTGGGAGTTAATCTTCCTGATGATAGTGTCATTGACAGAGTTCTTCAATCACTGCCACCAAGCTATAAAGGCTTCGTGATGAACTATAATATTCAAGGGATGGAAAACACAATTCCCGAGCTCTTCACGATGTTAAAGGCTGCGGAGGTAGAAATCAAGAAGGAGCATCAAGTGTTGATGGTTAATAGACCACTAGTTTCAATAAAAAGGGCAAAGGGAAGAAGGGGAACTTGAAGAAGAAGGGCAAGCAAGTTGCTGCTCAAGTGAAGAAGCGCAAGTCTGGACCTAAGCACGAGACCGAGTGCTTCTACTTCAAAGGGACCGTCCTTTGGAAGCGGAACTGCCCCAAGTATTTGGCGGATAAGAAGGATGGCAAAGTGAAAGGTATATTTGATATACATGTTATTGATGTGTACCTTACTAATGCTCGTAGTAGCGCCTGGGTATTTGATATTGGTTATGTTGCTCATATTTGCAACTCGAAACAGGGGCTACGGATTAAACGAAGATTGGCTAAGGACAAGGTGATGATGCGCGTGGGAAATGGTTCCAAAGTCGATCTGATTGCCGTCGGCCTGCTACCTCTACATCTACCGTCGGGATTAGTTTTAGACCTGAATAATTGTTATTTGGTGCCAGCGTTGAGCATGAACATTATATCTGGATCTTGTTTGATGCGAGACAATTATTCATTTAAATCAGAGAATAATGGTTGTTCTATTTATATGAGTAATATCTTTTATGGTCATGCACCCTTGATGAGTGGTCTATTTTTGTTGAATCTCGATTGTAGTGATACACATATTCATAATATTGAAGCCAAAAGATGCAAGGTTAATAATGATTGGGCAACTTATTTGTGGCACTTCCGTTTAGGTCATATTGGTTTAAATGGCATGAAGAAACTCCATGCTGATGGGCTTTTGGGATCACTTGATGCTTGCGAACCAGCCTCGTGGGCAAGATGACTAAGACTCCGTTCTCCGGAACAATGGAGCGAGCAACTGACTTGTTGGAAATAATACATACTGATGTATGCGGTCCAATGAGTGTTGAGGCTCGCGACGGGTATCGTTATTTTCTGACCTTCGCAGATGATTTGAGCAGATATGGGTATATCTACTTAATGAAACATAAGTCTGAAACATTTGAAAAGTTCAAAGAATTTCAGAGTGAAGTTGAAAATTATCGTAACAAGAAAATAAAATTTCTACGATCTGATCGTGGAGGTGAATATTTGAGTTATGAGTTCGTTCTTCATTTGAAACAATGTGTAATAGTTTCGCAACTCACGCCACCTGGAACACCACATCGTAATTGTCGTGGAATTGTCACGACAGATGTCCTAGTGTGAGGACTTAGTCATGAGGCCAACGCATCTATGTGGTAGCTTGAGAGGGGTTGATCGAAATCAAGATACGCGTAGCGGATGAACACACAAGACAAGGGTTTAGACAGCTTTGGGCCCCGGGAAACATCATCCGGTAATAGCCCTACATGCTGTTTGTGGCTAGGTCTCATTATGCTCATGAGGGAGTCGCCGTAAACCGGCTCTCCTAGTTGTGTCTAGCCTTAGCGATTATTTTCTTACTTGTCCCTCTTGGGGTGTCCTGCCCCTCCTTATATAAGTTGAAGGAGCGGGTTACATATAGAGTCCAACTCGGATTGGGACTTAAACTATTCTGATTTCTCATCACGGGCTTCTCTCCATGGGATTCTTAACGTATTGGGCTTCTTAACGTCTCGGGCTTTTTAATGTCTCGGGCTTATTTACCCCAGGCGACTCTGTTACAATCTGACTTACCATATGGCTTAACATCTGACTTAACATCTGCCGGCTTAACATCTGACTTAATATCTGTCGGCTTAACATCTGACTTAACATCTGTCGGCTTAACATCTATCCGCCGGGTCATACTTCCAGCGGAGTCATACCGCGGGGTATATCCCCGACATTAGCCCCCGGTTTAATTTGGATTTATCCAAGTTAAACTGATCCTGTAAAACAAACACAAGAGCAATTTTGACAGATTATGCTCCGGGTTAAGAACTCTTGTAAGCCGGCACCTGATCATCCTTAATTCCTTGTCATTTCCTTCTTCTAGAAAAATCTGAGTCAATAAACTAACTTCATAACCAATTTGCTGATGTTGGTTTCTCAAAGAGAAAAAATGTGAAGAATAGTTCATTTGACTCAGCTCCCAATGCTTAAAATTATTGGTCTTGAAATACTCATCTGATCTTCAGCCGGCTTGATAATTTTGAAGATTTCTCTCCCTCATATCCATATTACCTGTAGCCCCCAAGTCTTGAGCAGAGCAAAGTGATGACTTAAGAGTTACTTCAATATAAATATTACCACTTTGAAGAAATCCATGTTGTTCATCTCAATCACTAGTCAGAACTGAGTATTCCACATATGTAGCCCCCAAGTACCGGGTTGTCATGCTTGCAGCAACCTGGGACTTGTAATCGCCTTATGCTCATAAAAATTTCAACCAGTGTAGCCCCCAAGGGCCGGCTTAGTAAGATAATACTGAGTTGGGACTTTATATATACTTCATATCATATGATGTAATCCTCACCATGGGGCTCAAATCCACGTCCACAAGGTTAAGAGCTTTATACTTTACCGACTGAGCAATGGACCTTTTAATATAATGGATTACAGCTTGTGTACCTTTGATTTTTGACAGGACCAATTGGTAGCCCCCAAGGGCCGGCTCATTACAATGTGATGAGTCGGGTCTTCAATAAGGCAAGTAAAAATGACCTTGCATTAGCCCCCAAGTGCCATGGTGCATGCTGGCAGTGACATGGGACTTGCATATTTGATGTGATCTCAACTTGAATAATCTAGCCCCCAAGTGCCGGGTTGTAAGGCTGCAGCGACTCGGGACTATTCCTTCCATTGTAGAATAAATCATATCCATTGATAAAATAATAGCCATTGCGCTAAAGCGACTTTGAAAACCTCAACCCTAATAGTGGTTATTGATAACCATAATAAAAATCCAGCCATGTTGGCTATTCAAGATTTGAATAATATAATCTGTCACGGGTATTGACCTGTAGGTATGTAATATCATGATTTTGATTGCTCAAGGCAAGGATATCGTGGCAACTTAACGCCCTTTATCAGGACGGGTTATCAAAACCCCAAATATATGCTCAAATATGATTCATAAAGGTTAAGGCTACATGGCCTGAATTGTTTTAAACCATATGTTAATATTGAACAAGGATATGAATCCAAAGGTTTCAAAAAAATAGAAATCCAGAAAACAAGGCTTTCATAGGCCGCCAAGCCTAAAACTCAAGTGCTTTCAAGGGCCACACAGCCACTGAGTTAAACCTTCATGCAAACCTTATAAGCCGGACCTGACATAACCAATCGTCGTTTTAACTTTGACAAGTTCAGGGTCTGTGTAAGATTGACTATCAAAAGTACGACGGGTCATTCCAGGATTACCTGTGCGGAGTGGCAGACTTAAAAAGGCAGGATAACCCGAGTTTTTAGGTGAATACACCTGGCTTACAAGACTGGCTTTTAAGCCTATTACAAGGGTCATAAAAACTCTTGTCCTTTGAACAAAGAGCCCCCAAGTAATATTTTTGAGCTGTGCTCAGCGGGTACCTTTGCAACAGACTCTCTTTGGCCCCTTTAACCTGGGTAGCAAGTCACTAAGTGTCTTTCTAAGTATGGCGTATAAGCCGGATCAAGGGGTAATCATAGCTTCGTTCAATAAGCCGGAAGCCCCCAAGTGACCATAAGGTGAGCCAATAAGGCAGGATACCCATGTTTGAACCGCACATCATGGCAACAAGCTCTCTTTGGCACCCTTTAATTTTTCTGTGAACTCGAACTTGTGAGAGACGGATTCTTTTTGAACCGGATGTAAAACTGGATATTGAGAACTTTCAAAGCTTTATGGGAGAGAGATGTCTCTTGAGTCGGATTTTAAACCGGAATCTTCATTTTGAGCCGGAAGTTTTCTGACAGCCTTTAAATTTTCATTAATATGGCAGCAGCCTCCGGGACCGGGTTATTTTTCCCTCTATTAACCCGGACTTTCTTGAATCTGCTTTAAATTGGCAATCATTCATTGAGTTATGTAAGATGTCACCGTAGCCCACGAGTCTCAAGGCGAGTGTTATTGGCATTGATAATGCGATGTGAACCCACAGAAGGTTGAGGTGACTGCAGCGGGTTATAAATGATCCCGTATGACCTGTGTCAGCAACTCGGCCAATGGTTCATCCCAACTGGCTGTTTTGAAGTTTAACCAAATTGTAGTGGCGGCGACTTGTGCGCCTGCTCATTGAGCCATCTAGTGCAGACGGTGGATGATAATATATAATAATTGGGCTTCAAATTGTTGGAAGAAAAACTGGGCTACCCGAGCATCGACTTGCTTGCACTCAACAAATAGCTTATACAGACGGGGTGCAGCTCCAGTGTGTTGATATCCATCGAACCGTGGAGGCGGACGGTAAAAACAACCGCAATATTAAAGGCAGTATGGACACTGGCGAATCGCTACCGCTCTTGCAGTAAATAATTGTCCTGCACAAACAATATCACGAACCAAAGTAATTGTTCTCAAAATAAAAAGTCAATATGTGCTATTTAAAATAGTCTAGACGGATATCACCTGATGTTTTTGTCGAAAACCTTCAGCCGTAATGCTGCAGCAATGATGACAGAGGCGGCGGTTTAAGCACGGCACCGGGCGGCTCAGTAGAGACCCTCCGGGTTATATTACTCAACCATCCCTTCTTTCTTTTCTTTTCTCGACCCCCACCCAGCTAGTACTAGTACTTCTGTAGCGACAGTAGTGGCAGTAGCAACCAAAAGGCCAAAGGGTTATCCTTGGTCTCACGTGGAGTAAGTAGCACCATCTGTTTATGTGACTCATCTTTGAACAATGGAAATAGCGGCGGCGGCTCACGGTCGTTAAGGCGGGTCACAGAGCCGGTCCGGCGGAGTGACTCGACCGCGGACAGTCGGGAGACTTCGATGGCGCAGAAGCCATGGTGGTGGTTGGCGATCTGGCGCCGGGTAGAGGCGGCATAAATGACGAGTGGCGGCTGCTCTGGCCAACGGAGGCTCGTAGAGAGACCTGTCCATGCGGATGCACGAGAACGGCGGTTAGAACGCCGCGGTTGAACTGTGATGGAGGCCGCGGGCCGCTCAGATCGAGGTGAGGCGGAGATAGCGCTGTAGAGCTAGACCCGGCTGGGCGCGGGTAGGCGCAAACGGAGAGGCGGCAAACCGTAGCCAGCGGCACGCGCTTGGCACTACGGCGCAGGCCGGAATGGAGGCATGCAGGCGCGAGCTCAAGTGAAACATACCGGTTTACAGGCGGCTGAAGGCGGGCCGTTACGGCGCCAGTGAGTCGGCGACGGAGGTGACAGTTCGGGGCGGCTCAAAGGAGGACTGAGGCGGCGCTTTTCATGCGGCGGTTTGAAGAAAAACCTGCAACCTCTTGACTTGGCACCGCACGGACTGTTGGAGGCTGGGCGCGATAGCGGACGCGCAAGCAGGTAGGAGGACGAGGCTCATGGTAAGGCAATGGTGATTTCGCACGGTACGAGGCTGCTTTAGGCCGAGGCGAGTCAGTGCGGTGATGACCCACAAGTATAGGGGATCGCAACAGTTTTCAAGGGTAGAGTATTCAACCCAAATTTATTGATTCGACTCAAGGGGAGCCAAAGAATATTCTCAAGTATTAGCAGTTGAGTTGTCAATTCAACCACACCTGGATAACTTAGTATCTGCAGCAAATTATTTAGTAGCAAAGTAGTATGGAAGTAACGGTAACGGTGGCAAAAGTAACAGTGATAGTTTTGTAGCGATTATAACAGTGGCAACGGTAAAGTAAATAAGCGAAGAACAATATGTGAAAAGCTCGTAGGCATTGGATCGGTGATGGAGAATTATGCCGGATGCGATTATGCATGCAACAGTTATAACATAGGGTGACACAGAACTAGCTCCAATTCATCAATGTAATGTAGGCATGTATTCCGAATATAGTCATACGTGCTTATGGAAAAGAACTTGCATGACATCTTTTGTCCTACCCTCCAGGCAGCGGGGTCCTAACGGAAACTAAGGGATATTAAGGCCTCCTTTTAATAGAGTACCGGACCAAAGCATTAACACATAGTGAATACATGAACTCCTCAGAATATGGTCATCACCGGGAGTGGTCCCGATTATTGTCACTTCAGGGTTGTCGGATCATAACACATAGTAGGTGACTATAGACTTGCAAGATAGGATCAAGAACTCACATATATTAATGAAAACATAATAGGTTCAGATCTGAAATCATGGCACTCGGGGCCTAGTGACAAGCATTAAGCATAGCAAATTCATAGCAACATCAATCTCAGAACATAGTGGATACTAGGGATCAAACCCTAACAAAACTAACTCGATTACATGATAAATCTCATCCAACCCATCACCGTCAAGCAAGCCTACGATGGAATTACTCACGCACGGCGGTGAGCATCATGAAATTGGTGATGGAGGATGGTTGACGATGACGATGGCGATGGATTCCCCTCTCCGGAGCCCCAAACGGACTCCCGATCAGCCCTCCCGAGAGAGATTAGGGCTTGGCGGCGGCTCCGTATCGTAAAACGTGATGAATCCTTCTCTCTGTTTTTTCTCCCCGAACGTGAATATATAGAGTTGGAGTTGAGGTCGGTGGAGCTCCAGGGGGCCCACGAGGCAGGGGGCGCGCCCAGGGGGTAGGCCCGCCCCCAGCCTCGTGGACAGGGTGTGGGCCCCCTGGCCTTGATTCTTTCGCCAATATCTTTTATTAATTCCAAAATAATTCTCTGTTGATTTTCAGGTCATTCCGATAACTTTTGTTTCTGCACAAAAATAACACCATGGCAATTCTACTAAAAAAACAGCATCAGTTCGGGTTAGTTCCATTCAAATTATGATAGTTAGAGTCCAAAGTAAGGGCAAAAGTGTTTGGAAAAGTAGATACGTTGGAGACGTATCACGCGGCGACTTGGTACGCCGGCAACGGTGGTTTGACTTTTATTCGGCTGAAACATGTCATACATTCAGTTGACACAGGCGGTTGCTCTCGGACGACGGCTTGACGCGGTGGCACCTGCTCAGAGGTGGTGGTTTACGGCTCGAAGCAGAGGTGAGGCGACCGGCGCCTCAGGTCGGAGCTAACTCGGAAACGTCCGGCCGTCGAAGTCGGTTCGGACGACAGAGATGAGGTCAGCGCGACGGCAGTTTAGCATTGGGGGCAATTTGGACCACAGGTGAGGGAAGTCCGCGGCCGCGGAAAAGGGCCCGTCACGCGAGGCGGCGATTGAGAGGCCGTGGAAGTGGAGACGGCCGGTGATGTGGAGGCTCTCCTGCAGAGGTAACACGGGGCAGAAACAACGGCTCGCTGATAGCGGCAACTTGCAGCCCGAGGTGCAGTGATTCAGAGCAAAGCGACTCACATCCGGAGCGGCTCAACAGACGATGACTCGGATCAGAGCTGTAACTGTCGTGGAGGCAGCGGATGCTGACCAAAACACATAACTCATAATACAAATCGTCATCGAACGTTAAGCGTGCGGACCCTACGTTTTCGAGAACTATGTACACATGACTGAGACACATCCCCGGTCAATAACCAATAGCGTAACCTAGATGCTCATATTGGCTCCTACATATTCTACGAAGATCTTTATCGTTCAAACCGCATAACAACATACGTTGTTCCCTTTGTCATCCGTATGTTACTTGTCCGAGATTCGATCATCGACATCATCATACCTAGTTCAATCTCGTTACCGGCAAGTCTCTTTACTCGTTCCATAATGCATCATCCCATAACTAACTCATTAGTCACACTGCTCGCAAGGCTCATAGTGATGTGCATTACTGAGAGGGCCCAGAGATACCTCTCCGATACACAGAGTGACAAATCCTAATCTCGATCTATGCCAACTCAACAAACGCCTTCGGAGACACCTGTAGAGCATCTTTACAATCACTTATTTACGTTGTGACGTTTGATAGCACACAAGGTGTTCCTCCGGTATTCGGGAGTTGCATAATCTCATAGTCAGAGGAACATGTATAAGTCATGAAGAAAGCAATAGCAATAAAACTAAATGATCATTATGCTAAGCTAACAAATGGGTCTTGTCCATCACATCATTCTCTAATAATGTGACCCCGTTCATCAAATGACAACACATGTCTATGGTCAGGAAACATAACCATCTTTGATTAACGAGCTAGTCAAGTAGAGGCATACTAGGGACATTCTATTTTGTCTATGTATTCACACATGTACTAAGTTTCCAATTAATACAATTCTAGCATGAATAATAAACATTTATCATGATATAAGGAGATATAAATAACAACTTTATTATTGCCTCTAGGGCATATTTCCTTCCGTCTCCCACTTGCACTAGAGTCGATAATCTAGATTACATAGTAATGATTCTAACACCCATGGAGTCTTGGTGCCGATAATGTTTTGCTCGTGGAAGAGGCTTAGTCAACGGGTCTGCAACATTCAGATCCATGTGTATTTTGCAAATCTCTATGTCTACCTCCTTGACTTGATCGCGGATGGAATTGAAGCGTCTCTTGATGTGTTTGGTTCTCTTGTGAAATCTGGATTCCTTCGCCAAGGAATAGCTCCAGTATTGTCACAAAAGATTTTCATTGGACCCGATGCACTAGGTATTACACCTAGATCGGATATGAACTCCTTCATGGAGACTCCTTCATTTACTGCTTCCGAAGCATCTATGTACTCCGCCTCACACGTAGATCCCGCCACGACGCTCTGCTTGGAACTGCACCAACTGTCAACTCCACCATTCAATATAAATATGTATCCGGTTTGTGACTTAGAGTCATCCGGATCAGTGTCAAAGCTTGCATCGACGTAACCATTTATGATGAGCTCTTTGTCACCTCCATAAATGAGAAACATATCCTTAGTTCTTTTCAGGTATTTCAGGATGTTCTTGACTGCTGTCCAGTGATCCACTCTTGGATTACTTTGGTACCTCCCTGCTAAACTAATAGCAAGGCATACATCAGGTCTGGTACACAACATTGCATAGATGATAGAATCTATGGCTGAGGCATAGGGAATGACTTTCATTTTCTCTCTATCTTCTGAAGTGGTCAGGCATTGAGTCTGACTCAACTTCACACCTTGTAACACAGGCAAGAACCCTTTCTTTGACTGATCCATTTTGAACTTCTACAAAACTTTATCAAGGTATGTGCATTGTGAAAGTATAATTAAGCGTCTTGATCTATCTCTATAGATCTTGATGCCCAATATATAAGCAGCTTCACCGAGGCCTTCCATTGAAAAATTCTTATTCAAGTATCCTTTTATGCTATCCAGAAATTTCAGATTATTTCCAATCAACAATATGTCATCCACATATAATATTAGAAATGCTACAGAGCTCCACTCACTTTCTTGTAAATACAGGCTTCTCCAAAAGTCTGTATAAAACCATATGCTTTGATCACACTATCAAAGCGTATATTCCAACTCCGAGAGGCTTGCACCAGTCCATAAATGGACCGCTGGAGCTAGCACACTTTGTTAGCACCTTTAGGATCGACAAAACCTTCTGGTTGCATCATATACAACTCTTCTTTAAGATATCCATTAAGGAGTGCAGTTTTGACATCCATTTGGCAAATTTCATAATCATAAAATGCGGCAATTGTTAACATGATTCAGACAGACTTAAGCATCCTACGGGTGAGAAGGTCTCATTGTAGTCAACTACTTGAACTCGTCGAAAACCCTTCGCAACAAGTCGAGCTTTGTAGACAGTAATATTATCGTCAGCGTCAGTCTTCTTCTCGAAGATCCATTTATTCTCTATGGCTTGCCGATCATCGGGCAAGTCAACCAAAGTCTATACTTTGTTCTCATACATGGATCCCATCTCAGATTTCATGGCCTCAAGCCATTTCACGGAATCTGGGCTCATCGTCGCTTCCTTGTAGTTCGTAGGTTCGTCATGGTCAAGTAACATGACCTCCTGAACAGTATTACCGTACCACTCTGGTGCGGATCATACTCTGGTTGGCCTACGAGGTTTGATAGTAACTTGAACTAAAGTTTCATGATCGTCATCATTAGCTTCCTCACTAATTGGTGTAGGAATCACTGGAACTGATTTCTGTGATGAACTACTTTCCAATTCGGGAGAAGGTACAATTACCTCATCAAGTTCTACTTTCCTCCCACTCACTTCTTTCGAGAGAAACTCCTTCTCTAGAAAGGATTCATTCTTAGCAACGAATATCTTGCCTTCGGATCTGTCATAGAAGGTGTACCGAACAGTCTCCTTCGGGTATCCTATGAAGACACATTTCTCAGATTTGGGTTCGAGCTTATCAGGTTGAAGCTTTTTCACATAAGCATTGCAGCCCCAAACATTAAGAAATGACAGCTTAGGTTTCTTGCCAAACCACAGTTCATATGGTGTCGTCTCAACAGATTTAGATGGTGCACTATTTAACGTGAATGCAGCCGTCTCTAAAGCATAACCCCAAAAAGATAGTGGTAAATCGGTAAGAGACATCATAGATCGCACAATATCTAATAAAGTACGGTTACGACGTTCAGACACTACATTTCAAGACTCCTCATCATGTCCGTGATATCATCCAGGACTCCGAACAACATTCGGTCACCAAATCATATAACTCATATAACACTATATCGTCAACGAACGTTAAGTTGCGGACCCTACGGGTTCAAGAACTATGTAGACATGACCGAGACACCTCTCCGGTCAATAACCAATAGCGGAACCTGGACCATATTGTCTCCTACATATTCTACGAAGATCTTTATTGGTCGAACCGTTATGACAACATATGTAATTCCCTTTGTCCATCGGTATGTTACTTGCCCGAGACTCGATCGTCGGTATCTTCATACCTAGTTGAATCTCATTGCTGGCAAGTATCTTTACTCGTTTCGTAATACATCACCTCGTGACTAATTCCTTACTCATTTGTTTGCAAGCTTATGATGTGTATTACCGAGAGGGCCCAGAGATACCTCTCCGATACTCGAAGTGACAAATCCTAATCTCGATCTATGCCAACTCAAGAAACACCTTCGGAGATACCTGTAGAGCATCTTTATGATCACCCAGTTACGTTGTGACGTTTGATAGAACACAATGTATTCCTCTGGTAACCGGGAGTTGCATAATCTCATAGTCGAAGGAATATGTATTTGACATGAAGAAAGCAATAGCAATAAAACTGAACGATCATTATGCTAAGCTAACGGATGGGTCTTGTCCATCACATCATCCTCCTAATGATGTGATCCCGTTATCAAATGACAACACATGTCTATGGTTAGGAAACCTTAACCATATTTGATCAACGAGGTAGTCTAGTAGAGGCTTACTAGGGACACGGTATTTATTTATCTATTCACACATGTATTTAGGTTTCCGATCAATACAATTCTAGCATGAATATTAAACCTTTATCATGGATAAGGAAATATAAAATAATAACTTTATTATTGCCTTTAGGGCATATTTCCTTCAGTTTTGGTAGGATGACGCCCATGGTGCTTCCACTGCCCGGCGTGCCAACGGAGAGTTGCGCGTCCGCCACCGCGTTCGGATGCCAGACGGACCACACCGCCTCCTGCGAGATAGCGACAACACACCTAGCACCGAATCCATGCGCCATTTGGGCTGACGCAATGGATTCCCGTCCGAAGGAGTCCGAGCGCTGCCGTGCACGGGCCTCCTCTCGGGAGCAGCGGAGCGCAAGCCGGACGGCCATCTCCTTATCGGGGCTGCGTGGGATGAGTTCAAGGTCAACGAATCTGGAGGTGAAGGACGAGGATCCGCTGCCCGCCATGCTGGAGACGACCGGAGATCGTCGGACGGGAGCTTGGGTGGCGAAGGAGAGTGGAGTGAAGTGGCTAGGTCTTGGTCCACCGAGTAAATGGGGAGACATATATGTGGCTCGGGTGGGCCGTCTTGGGTCGAGGACGACGTGACGGACGCGTCCGGGCGCCCTATATTTAGCTCAAATATGAGGCAGATACGACACCCCAGACGTTTAAGACCCATTTGAAACGCCCGTATGGGTCAAAATTTTGTGACCGGTCAGTGTCGGGCATCCCGCCCTGGCGTTTGAGGCTGATTTGGGGTGCCTTGCTGTAGATGCTCCCAACCGCGTAGCGAGCATAAATGTCAAATGTTGTCAATGAGCAAAGAAAGCGCGTCGGTGGACTTACATCACATTGAAATACTAACTAATCACTGATGCATACAACTGGGTTGCTTAGTTAGTCTGGTCTCAAGCATGAAGCATCGTTGTTAGGTACTCCCTTCATTTGGAAAAGATTGTCTCAACCTTGTTTTTTAAATAGGTGTATTTAACACTAACTTGACGTTAGATATATTCATTTAAGTTTCAAGAAACAAGTTTTTTGGGACGGAGCGAGTAAATCCCAGCACTAATCAGTCGACTCGACCAGGACAGGGAGGAAAGTGACCACTGGTTGGTGGCCAACCGCTATCGCGGTGTGATGATGTCGAGACGGGGATACATTGGGCGCGACACACATGAATACATGATCCATCGAGCGACATTACGTTTGTACTAGTACTCACACCTTTGGCGTTACTCGCAGAATTCCAGTACAGGGGAGCCATTGCAAATCATGATTCATGGTACGGATCGCAGAAGGACCCAAGAAACCGCCAAACGGATGGATTAGCGACACGTATGGGTAAGTAGCCATTCTCACCCGTACCGTGCTTTGTTTGGCGCGGCGTTCCATCGTTGGTTTCGGCCGCTGGCCGCTGGCGCTGCTCTGCCCGCTGTGGTCGGCACATCCGTTAGGCCTTGTTCGGTTGAGATGGTTTTTAAAGAGGAATGGCAGGGTTTGAGGAGGATTAGATTCCCTATAAGTCAAAATCCTCTTCAATCCACTCCAATCTCCTTGGAAGGAGGATTAAACAAACAAGACCTTAGGGTGTAGTCATCGTCGTTTTCCGACGATGTACGTGGGGTGCACGCTGATCGCGTCCAAAGCACCAATCGTGCGAAGGCCAGTGCCCCCTGTGCTCCTAGCTACCCGGTGTCATGGCGTCGTCCGTCGGCTTGTGGTTGTGGCTAGGCCGGGCTTGACGACGCCGACATGCGTGCACTGATGCACCCAGGTGGCCCAACAGCAAGGAGACGAGGACTTGGGTTGCTCCCAATAATTCTGTCCCTCTTCCTAACCATAGTTCATGAGCAAACTGCATCACGGTAAGTAGCCATTCCCAACCATTCCGTACATATTTGGCGTGTCTTGCATAGTTGGTTTCGATTGTCACCGCACCGCTTCCCGCCCATTATGGTCGGCAGCCCGTCGGCATTCAAGACACCGTTGTTTTCCGACGATGCATATGGTCGTGCGTCGGGCGCATACTCAAAGACGTGAAAGGCACCGATTATGCGAGGCGTGCATACAGTGAGCTAGATCGAGTACCATCTCACATCGACGATTATTAGGATGAACCGCCCAGCTAATGATTTACCGGTGGTTTTACTGAAGGTTCTAAGCACCGGTTCTTGGAATCTTTCGACGGTTTCAACCAGTTTTGAGAGGTTCCACATAAGAATTTTACTCCAAATTCCTAAGAAAAATTGACCCTCTTGACAAGTTCAATTGGAACTGGGTCCCTTCGATTGGTAAATCTGGGGGCATATTGTGTGGTACTAGGAGAGAAACCTTGGAGATTATATCCTGGGCGGGGGGTGAATTCCTTATGCAGACTACTGTCTTTGATGTGAACCTCGAATGTATGTGGATCCTACTGGTGGTATATGGGGCAGCCCAGACAGAGAGAGAAAAAAATGATTTCCTTGCATAATTAGCTGCGGTTTGCGCCAGGTTTAGTAACCCTTATGTGATTGGCGGTGACTTTAATATCCTACGTGAAAGTAGTGACAAGAATAAAAAACTAACCTACTCCCAATATACTGATAGCTTCAATGTTATCACTCAGTCCCTGAATCTTAGAGAGATCCATATGGGAGGGGGGAAGTACACCTGGTCCAATAAAGAAAAACATCCTACACTGGAGAAACTGGACAGAATCCTCATGAATCCTGCTTGGGAAGATTTCTTCCCACTGGTTACGGTTCGTAAACTAGTGTGGGATGTTTCAGACCACAACCCTTTGTTGTTATCTACGAATCCTATAAGAAAGAGCCCTGCTCGGCAGCGAGAATTCAGATTCGAACTGAGCTGGCTTAAGAATGAAGATTTCCTAGTCAAAGCGAAAGAAATTTGGGAGCGGTATGTGTACTCTCACGATCCTATTGATATCGTTAATATTAAGTTGAAACGCCTCAAAAAAATATTACAAAGGTTGGGGGGCACACTCCTTTGGGCATGCTAGAAAAAAGGAAAATGGATAAAGGAGGAATTGGAAGAAATAGAGAAAAAGGAAGAAGATGGTCCCCTTGACCCAGACTCGTATGAGAGGAGGACACTCCTTTGTACAGAGCTCAATGAAATCCTCGCGGATGAGGAACTTTTCTGGCTGCAACGTTCAAATGAGTGTTGGTTGCTTAAAGGGGACAAAAATATAGCTTACTTTCATCGCATAGCCAATGGTAGAAAAAAACACTATCCACTCCTTCACTGATGGAGAAGTGATTATTAAGGAACACAAAACCTCCTTACTCATGCCACTGCCTACTACGAAAATCTATTTGGACCTGCTAGTGGAAATTTATTTCATCTTTCCCCCGATACTTGGGCGGATGAAGAAAAACTTACGGAAGATGATAACCTGATCCTTACGAGTGAGTTTACAGAAGAGGAAGTTAAAAAGGCCCTGTTTAGTATGGAGAGTAACAGAGCACCCGGTCCTGACAATATCCCTGTAGAATTCTATAGACATTGTTGGGATTTTGTTAAGGGTGATATTATACGCCTATTCAGAGCATTCCACAACAACACCTTGGATGTGGCGCGCCTGAACTATGGAATCATAACGCTGATTCCTAAGATGAGTGGAGCGAATAAAATACAACAATATCGCCCCATTTGCCTCCTCCGATGCCCATACAAACTGATTACCAAGGTTACGGATAATAGGGTTGCGATGTTTGGCGACAAGCTGATTAGCAAACACCAAAATGTGTTTATTAAACATAGAAATATAATGGATGGAATCCTCATGTTGCATGAGGTTTTGCATCATACTCATCAGAAGAAGAAGTGTGGAATTGTGTTGAAATTAGACTTTGAAAGCATACGATAAGATAAACTGGGACTTCCTACTAGAATGTCATCGCAATCGTGGTTTTGGGGCAACCTGGTGTGGATGGGTCGAGAGGATCCTACATAATGGCACGATGAGCATTAAGCTTAACAATGAAACATGACCGTACTTTCAAAGTCACAAAGGGGTCCGGCAAGGTGACCCACACTCTCCTTTCTTGTTTAATTTGGCTGTTGAGACGCTCTGGAAGATGGTTTTCAATGCTCAAAATGAAAAAATGTTGAAGGGCCTAGCACCTGATTTGATCGAATGGGGGTGGCTATATTCTGCAGTATGCGCACGACACTGTGATATGCTTTGAACACGATAAAGAAGCAGCTGTGAACCTTAAGCTCTTGGTATACTTGTTTGAGCTTATGTCAGGGCTTAAGATCAACTTTGTGAAAAGTGAAATCCTTTGTGTTGGTGGAGATGATAGCACCCTTTCCTTCTATGCTGATCTCTTCAGTTGTAGCATTGGACACTTCCCAATGAAATACTTGGGAGTTCCAGTCAATTTCTCATCTTTGTGTAGCGTAGACTGGGATTTTATGGATGAGAGGTTCCTTAAATGTTGTGAATCCTGGATTGGAAATGCAGCATCTTCGGGTGGGAGACTTATCCTTCTCAATTCATCACTTACCAGCATTGTCTTTTACTACATGTCCATGTTTCTGCTTCCTAAAGGGGTGATAGAGAAACTGGACAAACACCGTAAGCTGTTCTTTTGGCAAGAACATGAGGGTCACAAACGCTATCATCTAATGAGATGGGCCAGAATTTGTAGATCCAAAGAGAAAGGGGGATTGGGAGTAAAAGACCTCCATAAACAAAATATAAGCCTCCTCACCAAGTGGTGGTGGAAGCTGGAAACTAAACAAGGGCTATGGCAGGATGTGATCCGGGCCAAGTACTTCAAAAAAAGATACGGTGGCTTCGATAAAAACTAGATTCAATGATTCTCCAATTTGGAAAGCTATCATGAAAACTAAAGGTTAATATCTGATGTCTACTACACAACCTTCTTCTTGTAAACGTTGTTGGGCCTCCAAGTGTAGAGGTTTGTAGGGCAGTAGCAAATTTCCCTCAAGTGGATGACCTAAGGTTTATCAATATAACCATCACATAAAGCATTATTCTCATGATGCACAAGCATAGAAGTTTTATTACTCTCCACATAAGCAAATTTATTCTCATGAATAGTGGTGGGAGCAAACTCAACAAAATAACTATCATGTGATTGAAAATTAAAATCAAGATGACAAGTTTCATGGTTATCGTTATTCTTTATAGCATACATGTCATCATAATAATCATCATAGATAGGAGGCATGCTTTCATCATAGTAAATTTGCTCATAAAAACTTGGGGGACAAAAAATATCATATTCATCAAACATAGCATCCCCAAGCTTGTGGCTTTGCATATTATTAGCATCATGGATATTCATAGAATTCATACTAACAACATTGCAATCATGCTCATCATTAAAATATTTAGTGCCAAACATATTAATGCATTCTTCTTCTAACACTTGAGCACAATTTTCCTTTCCATCATTTTCACGAAAGATATTAAAAAGATGAAGCATATGAGGCAACCTCAATTCCATTTTTTGTAGTTTTCTTTTATAGACTAAACTAGTGATAAAACAAGAAACAAAAAGATTCAATTGCAAGATATAAAGATATACCTTCAAGCACTAACCTCTCCGGCAATGGCGCCAGAAAAGATCTTGATGTCTACTACACAACCTTCTTCGCGTAGACGTTGTTGGGCCTCCAAGTGCAGAGGTTTGTAGGACAGTAGCAAATTTCCCTCAAGTGTATGACCTAAGGTTTAGCAATCCGTGGGAGGCGTAGGATGAAGATGGTCTCTCTCAAACAACCCTGCAACCAAATAGCGAAGAGTCTCTTGTGTCCCCAACACACCCAATACAATGGTAAATTGTGTAGGTGCACTAGTTCGGCGAAGAGATGGTGATACAGGTGCAATATGAATTGTAGATATAGGTTTTGTAGTCTGAAAAATATAAAAACAGCAAGGTAACTAAAGATAAAAGTGAGCACAAACGGTATTGCAATGCGTTGAAACAAGGCCTAGGGTTCATACTTTCACTAGTGCAAGTTCTCTCAACAAGGATAACATAATTAGATCATATAACAATCCATCAACATGCAACAAAGAGTCACTCCAAAGTCACTAATAGCGAGAACAAACAAAGAGATTATTGTAGGGTACGAAACCACCTCAAAGTAATTCTTTCCAATCAATCCATTGGGCTATTCCTATAAATGTCACAAACAGCCCTAGAGTTCATAGTAAAATAACACCTTAAGACACAAATCAACCAAAACCCTAATGTCACCTAGATACTCCAATGTCACCACACGTATCCGCGGGTATGATTATACGATATGCATCACACAATCTCAGATTCATCTGTTCAACCAACACAAAGAATTTGAAAGAGTGCCCCAAAGTTTCTACCGGAGAGTCAAGACGAAAATGTGTGCCAACCCCTATGCATAAGTTCACAAGGTCACACAACTCGCAAGTTGATCACCAAAACATACATCAAGTTGATCACGTGAATATCCCATTGTCACCACAGATAAGCACATGCAAGACATACATGAAGTGTTCTCAAATCCTTAAAGACTCAATCCGATAAGATAACTTCAAAGGGAAAACTCAATCCATTACAAGAAGATAGAGGGGGGACATCATAAGATCCAACTATAATAGCAAAACTCGCGATACATCAAGATCGTGCCAAATCAAGAACGCGCGAGAGAGAGATCAAACACATAGCTACTGGTACATACGCTCAGCCCCGAGGGTGAACTACCCCCCCCCCCTCGTCATGGAGAGCGCCGGGATGATGAAGATTGCCACCGGTGATGATTCCCCCCTCCGGCAGGGTGCCGGAACAGGGTCCCGATTGGTTTTCGGTGGCTACAGAGGCTTGCGGCAGCGAAACTCCTGATCTAGGTTATTTTCTGGAGGTTTGGGGATTTATATGAGAGGTTGGCATCGAGAACAAGTCAGGGGGCCCCACGGAGAGTCCACGAGGCACAGGGGCGGGCCCCAGGGGGTGGGCGCACCCTCCACCCTCGTGAGGCCCACGGGACTCCCCTCCGGTAACTCTTCGTTCCAGTATTTTTTATATTTTTCTGAAAAAATCTCCATTGATTTTCAGCGCATTCCGAGAACTTTTATTTTTGCACAAAAACAACACCACGGTAGCTCTGCTGAAAACAGCGTCAGTCCGGGTTAGGTCTAACCAAATCATACCAAAATCATGTAAAAATATTATAAACATGGCATGAATACATAAAAAATTATAGTACGTTGGAGAGGTATCAGCATCCCCAAGCTTAATTCCTGCTCGTCCTCGAGTAGTTAAATGATAAAAACAGAATTTTTGATGTGGAATGCTACCTAACATATTTATGAATGTAATCTTCTTTATTGTGGCAAGAATATTCAGATCCGAAAGATTCGAGACAAAAGTATAGTATTGACATAAAAATAATAATACTTCAAGCATACTAACAAAGTAATCATATCTTCTCAAAATAACATGGCCAAAGAAAGTTCATCCCTACAAAATCATATAGTTTGGCTATGCTCCATCTTCGTCACACAAAATATTCAGATCATGCACAACGCCGATGACAAACCAAGCAATTGTTTCATACTTTAGTATTCTCAAACTTTTTTAACTTTCACGCAATACATGAGCGTGAGTCATGGACATAGCACTATAGGTTGAATAGCGTGGTGGTTGTGGAGAAGACAAACAGGAGGAAGGTGGTCTCACATCAACTAGGCGTATTACTGGGCTATGGAGATGCCCCATCAATAGATATCAATGTGAGTGAGTAGGGATTGCCATGCAACGGATGCACTAGAGCTATAAATGTATGAAAGCTCAACAAAAGAAACTAAGTGGGTGTGCATCCAACTTGCTTGCTCAGGAAGACCTAGGGCATTTTGGGGAAGCCCATTATTGGAATATACAAGCCAAGTTCTATAACGAAAATTCCCACTAGTATATGAAAGTGACAAAATAAGAGACTCTCTATCATGAAGATCATGGTGCTACTTTGAAGCACAAGTGTGGAAAAGGGATAGCATCATTGTCCCTTCTCTCTTTTTCTCTCATTTTTTTTGTTGGCTTCTTTGGCCTCTCTTTTTTTCCTCACACGGGACAATGCTCTAATAATGATGATCATCACACTTCTATTTATTTACAACTCAAAGATTACAACTCGATACTTAGAACAAAATATGACTCTATATGAGTGCCTCCGGCGGTGCACCGGGATGTGCAATGAATCAAGAGTGACATATATGAAAGAATTATGAAGGTGGCTTTGCCACAAATACGATGTCAACTACATGATCATGCAAAGCAATATGACAATGATGAAGCGTGTCATAATAAACGAAACGGTGGAAAGTTGCATGGCAATATATCTCGGAATGACTATGGAAATGCCATAATAGGTAGGTATGGTGGCTGTTTTGAGGAAGGTATATGGTGGGTGTATGGTACCGTCGAAAGTTGCGTGGCACAAGAGAGGCTAGCAATGGTGGAAGGGTGAGAGTGCGTATAATCCATGGACTCAACATTAGTCATAAAGAACTCACATACTTATTGAAAAAATCTATTAGTTATCGAAACAAAGTACTATGTGCATGCTCCTAGGGGGAAAGATTGGTAGGAAAAGACCATCGCTCGTCCCCGACCGCCACTCGTAAGGAAGACAATCAATAAATAAATCATACTCCAACTTCGTTACATAACGGTTCACCATACGTGCATGCTATGGGACTCACAAACTTTTACACAAGTATCTCTCAAATTCACAACTACTCACTAGCATGACTCTAATATCACCATCTTCATATCTCAAAACAATCATAAGGAATCAAACCTCACATAGTATTCAATGCACTTTATATGAAAGTTTTTATTATATCCCTCTTGGATGCCTATCATATTAGGACTAAATTCATAACCTAAGCAAATTACCATGCTGTTCTAAAAGACTCTCAAAATAATATAAGTGAAGCATGAGAGTTCATGTATTTATTCAAAATAAAACTACCGTTGTGCTCTAAAAGATATAAGTGAAGCACTAGAGCAAACGACAAACTACTCCAAAAGATACAAGTGAAGATCAATGAGTAATTGAATAATTATGCAACTATGTGAAAACTCTCTAACATTTAAGAATTTCATCTTGGTATTTTATTCAAACATCAATCAAAACAAAATAAAATAAAATGACGCTCCAAGCAAAACACATATGATGTGGTGAATAAAAATATAGCTCCAAGTAAAGTTACCGATGAACGAAGACGAAAGAGGGGATGCCATCCGGGGCATCCCCAAGCTTAGGCTCTTGGTTCTCCTTGGATATTACCTTGGGGTGCCTTGGGAATCCCCAAGCTTAGGCTCTTGCCACTCCTTATTCCATAGTCCATCGAATCGTTACCCAAAACTTGAAAACTTCACAACACAAAACTCAACAGAAAACTCGTAAGCTTCGTTAGTATAAGAAAATAAAACCACCACTTAGGTATTGTTGTGAACTCATTATAAATTCATATTAGTGTAATATCTACTTTATTCCAACTTCTCTATGGTTCATACCCTCTGATACTACTCGTAGATTATCAAAATAAGCAAACAACACATAGAAAACAGAATCTGTCAAAAACAGAACAGTCTGTAGCAATCTGATTTGTTCGAATACTTATGGAACTCCAAAATTCAGGAAAACTAGGACAACCTGGATAATTTATACATTGATCTTCTTCAAAAAGAATTAGCATTTTATCACGTTCTGGTAAATTTTAACAATTATTTTCGTGAGCGCAAAGTTTCTGTCTTTTTCAGCAAGATTAGACAACTATCACCCAAGAAGATCCTATTGGTTCTACTTGGCACAAACACTAATTAAAACATAAAACCACATCTAACCAGAGGCTAGATATATTATTTATTACTAAACAGGAACAAAAAGCAAAGAACAAAAATAAAATTGGGTTGCCTCCCAACAAGCGCTAATGTTTAACGCCCCTAGCTAGGCATGATGATTTCAATGATGATCACATAATAGATAAGAATTGAAACATAAAGAGAGCATCATGAATAATATGAATAGCACAATTAAGTTTAACCCACTTCCTATGCATAGGCATTTTGTGAGCAAACAATTTATGGGAACAAGAATCAACTAGCATAGGAAAGCAAAATTAGCATAACTTCAAGATTTTAAGCATATAGAGAGGAAACTTGATATTATTGAAATTCCTACAAGCATATATTCCTCCCTCATAATAATTTTCAGTAGCATCATGAATGAATTCAACAATATAACCATCACATAAAACATTATTCTCATGATGCACAAGCATATAAGTTTTATTACTCTCCACATAAGCAAATTTATTCTCATGAATAGTGGTGGGAGCAAACTCAACAAAATAACTATCATGTGATTGAAAATTGAAATCAAGATGAAAATTTTCATGGTTATCGTTATTCTTTATAGCATACATGTCATCATAATAATCATCATAGATAGGAGGCATGCTTTTATCATAGTAAATTTGCTCATCCAAACTTGGGGGGGGGGGGATATCATCTTCATCAAACATAGCATCCCCAAGCTTGTGGCTTTGCATATTATTAGCATCATGGATATTCATAGAATTCATACTAACAAAATTGCAATCATGCTCATCATTCAAATATTTAGTGCCAAACATTTTAATGCATTCTTCTTCTAACACTTGATCACAATTTTCCTTTCCATCATTTTCACAAAAGATATTAAAAAGATGGAGCATATGAGGCAACCTCAATTTCCATTTTTTTGTAGTTTTCTTTTATAGACTAAACTAGTGATAAAACAAGAAACAAAAAGATTCGATTGCAAGATCTAAAGATATACCTTCACGCACTAACCTCCCCGGCAACGGCGTCAGAAAAGAGCTTGATGTCTACTACACAACCTTCTTCGTGTAGACATTGTTGGGCCTCCAAGTGCAGAGGTTTGTAGGACAGTAGCAAATTTCCCTCAAGTGTATGACCCAAGATTTATCAATCCGTGGGAGGCATAGGATGAAGATGGTCTCTCTTAAACAACCCTGCAACCAAATAGCAAAGAGTATCTTGTGTCCCCAACACACCCAATACAATGGTAAATTGTGTAGGTGCACTAGTTCGGCGAAGAGATGGTTCTACAAGTGCAATATGGATGGTAGATATAGGTTTTTGTAATCTGAAAATATAAAAACAGCAAGGTAACTAATGATAAAAGTGAGCGCAAACGGTATTGCAATGCGTTGAAACAAGGACTAGGGTTCATACTTTCACTAGTGCAAGTTCTCTCAACAAGGATAACATAATTAGATCATATAACAATCCCTCAACATGCAACAAAGAGTCACTCCAATAAATCCATTGGGCTATTCCTATAAATGTCACAAACAGCCCTAGAGTTCGTAGTAAAATAACACCTTAAGACACAAATCAACCAAAACCCTAATGTCACCTAGATACTTGTAGCGATCCGACCTCATACGGTCAAATCTCTGTGCATAAGTGTCATCCCTGGATCGGTAATGCTGACACACACAGTACTCGAAGGATTTGTAACAGAGTGCAATCACACACTTATTACATCGAATGTCTCAAAATAGAACTTATTACAATAAATGTGGCTTAAGCCCATCTAAATAAGATAACATCGGAAGGCTTGGAAGATAAAGTGAGTACATCAACTCCAACGGCATAGCTGAGTGCACGACAACGACCTAACCGCTTCCTTACTCATCGTCTGAAAAAGTCTGCAACATTATACGTTGCAGCCCGAAAATGGGTCAGCACATGGAATATGCTGGCAAAGTAACACAGTAAAGCAACGAACAAAATAACTGCTATCACTACATGCATATATGGCTGGTGGAGGCTGTAATGGTTAATATGTTTTGCGAAAAGCCAATTTTTCCCTACAACAAAGGAATAAATTTTATTTAACTATCATGGTGGTTGAACAACACCGAGAATGGTACCCCCATCTCAGTCCCAATTAAGGAAAATAATCATCAACCCAACAGTTTAATTTTAGAGTGATGAGATACAATAGGATAGTCCAAATACTAGATACTCAAGATGTCCATAACCGGGGACACGGCTAACCATGATTAGATTGTACACTCTGCAGAGGTTTGTGCACTTTTCCCCACAAGACTCGATCTCCTCCGTTGGATTTCTCGCACTACATGGTGTTTGAGAAACGGTGACCGAGACACAGTCTTTCAGAAACATCAACTCTTTACTCCGGGTGGACCGGTACACCTACTTTCCCCTACATATGCTAGTCCACCTCTTCAAGAAGTGATGTAGCATACTGAATTGTGCCAGAGCCTATAATGGCTTGTGGCTGCACACGGAAGTTTCTAGCATGAAATATCTCACGATCCTTTTGAGCCTGGGTGGCGGACCATAGGAGGATCACACGGTATATCACCGGGATCTCCTAGGACAACACTGGATTTCATAGGTGCCTAAAACAAGCAATCCACCCAGATGTGTATTAAAGTTGCCACCTTAAGTTGAACCATTAAATAACTATCTCACATCTGTCATGGATTCACACACCCAAACCACGTCTACGAGCTTAGCATAGCAATAATAGCATAACGTAGAAGTAACTCCCAAGGTTTGATAATAAACATGGCAATAGGTTCTACCTCATCATCTACTTCCCAATACCTACAAGTTAATCACATCCTAATCATGTAGTGTTTGAGGATTGGAAATAATGCATAAAAACTGAGTATGAAAAGAGTATGATCAATGTGTTACTTGCTTTGCTGACGATCTGCAAAACCTAGAGACTCGTAGTAGCACGCTTCGCACTCCGGGAATTCTATCGCAAACAAACAATAGCATACATAAGCAATCAATCATAGATGCACGGGTAAACTCAAATAAGAAGATCGAATCTGAAAACGCAACTGAAGAGATTCGATTTGCAAAAAGAATCAAATCAAACGGAGCAACGAAACTCAAACTACGAAAGAAACAAGATCCGTTTACTAATCTGGACTAAAGTCAAATTTTACAGTATCAAAATCTTGTTCAAGTTGGTTAGACAGAAAGAGGGCTTCGAGAAGAAGATCTAGGCGCTTGAATCGCCTGATTCCCATAAACGAGCGAAAAGATAAACTAAAACGAAAATCGGGTCTGAAATCACGATCGAAAATAATTGCGAAAAACCCTGGAAAAAGAAAACTGATGAACAGGCTAACAAACGAACGTTCGCTGTCTGTAACTAACGGGTGAACGGCGTTCGTTAAAATCGAACGTACGGACGAACGTCCGCAATTTAACTGAACCGAGAAAAACCGAACCGATCTATTTTTAAAGAAACAGATCTAGGGTTTTAAAAAACCAAACTAAACACAAAACAACGACGGTCAACTCGCGAAAACCGGCGGCGGCGGCAGCTACCACAACAAGGGATCCGGCGGGCGGGCGGCGCGAAGGCGGGCGGCGGGCGGGCGGTGGCTCGCGATCGAGGCGGCGGCGAGGGCTGGCGGCTAGGGTTCGGGAGGCGCGGCGTGGTGGCTGGTGGGCTGCGGGATCTCGGGCCCCCGGCTTATAAAGAGGCCGGGCGGGTTGGTGTCCAGGTTGGACACGGCCTCGTAAGGCGGTTGCACCCTTTTTTTTTAATATTTCGACGTGCAGAAAAACAAAGAAAATAAATATTAAACGGACTCCAAAAATCCTGAAATAAATTTTCCCCATCCTCTAAAGATCTACCAGACAAGTTGGACATTTATTTAGGACTCTTATGCAATTTTGAAAAAACGTGTATTTTGATATGAAATAGCAATAAAATCCAAATAAAAAATGTTTATTTGTTTTTAATATTTTTCATCCAATATTTCATTATTTTGGGGAAGTCATATTATCCCCTCTCATATATTTTGATATGAAATATTTTTCACAGAGAAAAATTATTACACAAATGACCCTTGTTTCAGTATTTGATAAAATTCAAATATAAAAACGATGAAATCCCCAACTCTCTCCATGGGTCTTTGAGTTGCTTAGCATTTCTAGGATCGCAAAGCAAAAATACAAATGAAATATGATATGCATCACACAATCTCAGATTCATCTATTCAACCAACAGAAAGAACTTCAAAGAGTGCCCCAAAGTTTCTACCGGAGAGTCAAGACGAAAATGTGTGCCAACCCTTATGCATAAGTTCACAAGGTCACAGAACTCGCAAATTGATCATCAAAACATACATCAAGTGGATCACGTGAATATCCCATTGTCACCACAGATAAGCACATGCAAGACATACATCAAGTGTTCTCAGATCCTTAAAGACTCAATCTGATAAGATAACTTCAAAGGGAAAACTCAATCCATTGCAAGAAAATAGAGGGGGAGAAACATCCTAAGATCCAACTATAATAGCAAAGCTCGCGATACATCAAGATCGTGCCAAATCAAGACCAAGAGAGAGAGAGAGAGAGAGAGAGAGAGAGAGAGAGAGAGATCAAACACATAGCTACTGGTACATATCATCAGCCTCGAGGGTGAACTACTCCCTCCTCGTCATGGAGAGCGCCGGGAAGATGAAGATGGCCACCGGTGATGATTCCCCCCTCCGGCAGGGTGCAGAAACAGGGTCCCGATTGGTTTTTGGTGGCTACAGAGGCTTGTAGCGG
The DNA here is from genome assembly GCA_021605145.1 of Aegilops bicornis. Lineage (NCBI taxonomy): Eukaryota > Viridiplantae > Streptophyta > Magnoliopsida > Poales > Poaceae > Aegilops > Aegilops bicornis. Next base: position 111,173,691 of record CM038671.1, read on the forward strand.
CGAAACTACCAACCTAGGTTATTTTCTGGAGGTTTGGGATTTTATAGGAGAGGTTGGCATCGAGAACAAGTCAGGGGGCTCCACGGAGAGTCCACGAGGCACAGGGGCGTGCCCTAGGGGGTGGGCGCGCCCTCCACCCTCGTGGTGCCCATGGGACTCCCCTCCGGTAACTCTTCGTTCCAGTATTTTTTTTATTTTCCAGAAAGAATCTCCGTTGATTTTTAGTGCATTGCGAGAACTTTTACTTCTGCACAAAAACAACACCACGGTAGCTCTACTGAAAACAACATCAGTCCGGGTTAGGTCTAACCATATCATACCAAAATCATGTAAAAATATTATAAACATGGCATGAATACGTCAAAAATTATAGATACGTTCGAGACATATCACTATCTTGCGGGCAAAAAAGTGGTTTTGCAATCTGGTGATTCTTGCTAGATTGTGGGTTGACCCAATTGGCAATGAGCTTCCTCTTCGGTTGCAGTTCCTTATGATCTATAAGATCTGCAATGATCAGGAAATCATGGTTGCTAAGTTCAGGGGAGGGGTGGAGGAGAATGAGTTTTTTAGAAGACAACTCCACCCTCCTATGCTTGAACAGTGGAATGAACTCAAAACTATTGTGGAAGCGTGGCATTGACTGGTGAAGCTGACCAAGTGGTCTGGACCTTGGGGAATAAAAGTAGATTTACTACGAAATCTGTGTACGAATACTTGGAGAGAAATGTGGCGGGGGCTAACTACAAGTGGATCTCAAAAGCAAAGATCCCACTTAAGATTCAGATTTTTTCTTTGGCAACTGTTCCAGGATGCTATCCTGACTAGAGATGTCATGAGTAGACAAAAGTGGCTGGGGAATCCTACTTGCTCCTTCTGTGATAAGAGAGAAACATCCTAGCATCTTTTCTTTACTTGTCGTGTGGCCAGAGTTCTCTAGAGAACTATAGGATGTGTTCTTGGCATGAAGCTGTGCCCCAATAACTTTTGGCAATATTATTCCTGGGCCTACACGTTTTTGCCTGATGGGGAGAAATTTTATACCTTTGGCTTAGCAAGCCTCTGCTGGGCAATGTGGATTAACCATAACAGTGTTACCTTTGAGGCCAAGCAGGCGAGGTCCCCTTTTGATGTGGTTTATTCTGCATGTGGTTTTCTTAACTACTTGGCAGGTTTGATGACAGGGGATGATCGGGAGATGATGGAGCGCGAAGCCAAGATGCTGAGAACCAATGCCTCGAACATGATGCGGATCTGTGCAGCACCGAGGGGGACGTCAAACTGAGAGCTGAGCGCGAGGGGCATGCTGACCTGCTCTCTGTTTTCTTGTGTTGCTAAGCTAGTCCTTTGCTCCTGCGTGGGCGTATGTCATTGTCTGGAGTTGCCTGATAAACTTGTATGAGCCCTTTTGGTCATGTTAGTGTCGTCTTCAGGTTTAAGGGTGTCGTTGGGTTTTCGCCCCATGGTGAGCTGCTTGATGACGAGTGCTCATTGTGGGTTTTCCAGCGATGCTTTGAACTCAATTTCCCCTTTCTAGGTTTCCTTTTGAACTCAGAGACTGTTATGTATTTCCACTATGCAAGTAATGGAAAGGGGTTATGCCCGGTTCAAAAAATAATTTGATTTTTCTCTCTGTGTTTTGCTTTGCAGTTTTTGATATATTTTCTTATTGTCTTTATTTTCTTGTTTTCCTTGTTTTCATTCATTTTTCTTTTGATTGAATACATGTCGACTTTTCTAATACATGTTGTACATATTTGGTATACAAGTTGATTTGTTTTTTATGCAAGTTGAATATTCTTCAAATGTATGATGGACCTTTTTTTCAAATGTATGGTGAACATTTTTCATACATGTTAAACATATTTTAAATACATGTTAAACGTTTTTTCTAATATGCATTGAATATTTTATGAATAAATTTTCAAGATACACCTTGATCATTTTTTGTCACAAGCCACACGAATGAGCCCACACACGCTTGTTTTTCATGTCTTCGTTTTGATACCTATTTGCGGTGAGTGTTCTTTAGAATGGTTGGTCTTTCTGGTTTTTTGGTCTTCTGGAACCTATTTCACTGATCTTTAGCCTTCTCCAAAACGATTTTCGTGTTTATATGATTTTTTATGTTTGTTAATACACGGTGACATTTGTTTAAATACATGATGAACATTTCACAAAAACCACGCACCGGCCTCATTCACTTGCAGGTCACAGAGGCTGTAAGTAAACAGGGCCCAATGAGCTGGCTGCTGATGGCTGTTGGTCATGACTACTACAAAAAAGTGAAGATGAATCTTTCTATTTTACATGGAGGAGTGTGACTTTTGATACCTTATGTTCACTTCATGTCACAGAAGCCTTAACATTTTCTCATGCATGATAAAAACATTAGAACATACGATGAATATTTTTAATACATAATAAACATTTTTCTAATTACATGGTGAACATTTTAAAAAATATACAATGGACATATTTGGTAGATGATGAAATCTGTACTACTCACATAAAAATTACTTGATATTTCCTCTCCCATCAAACATGTGCTTCGCTCGTACCTTTGTCCTTCCACAAACATCTTTGGTAACCCAATAAATAGCACTAAATTTATTGTTTGTAAGAAAATAAATATCAATCAATCTCTTATTTTTAGTAACCCAATAAAGCAGATCAATCATGGGCACATATCTATTTTGTCAATTTAATAAATAGCAAAAAAGAATACTTTATAACTAAACCAAATCCTATTTTGTCTATTTTTTTGCATTTAAAAGATTCACGTGGTTCTCTTATTTTTCTAAAAAAAATGGTTTCCATGATAATGTACGGGCACATACCTAATCTCTACTACTTAAAAAGAATGTAAGATTTCATCTTTCACTTTTCTTACCACCACCCTTCGTCCAACTTTCCTTGCATGATTATATGCACCTTAATTTGCGTACATTTGTAACCAATTCCACTTTAATTTTATGAAACGTCTCATCAATCTAGGCAAATTTTGGTAAACATTTATTTGCACAAATTGCATTAGTATGGGCAGGTAAACCACAAAATAAGGTACTATAATATTTATATCCTGCTGCAACGCATGGGCATTGTCCTAGTTTTCTAAAAAAGCACAATGAAAGTTTGTGAGAAATATGATGAATTTTATTTAAAACACAATAAAGAAATTAATACATGGTGAACATGTGATGAAATTTTTTGTTAATATACGAGATCAACATTAAATAGAGACGAGAAAGTTCAACTTATACTTGGAAAATATTTAACCTATATAAATAATGTTCAATGTGCATTTGACAAATATTTAACATCATACGAAAAATCAAACATGTATTCAAAACATATTCAATATGTATCTAAGAAATATATAGCGTGTATACCGAAAATGTTAACTGTATATTAAAAAGAGCGGCCATCTGTTTGGTTTTTTTTACGAGAAGCAAAAACAAAGAAATGTTTGACATGTGTATGTAATTGTCCAAATGTGTAAAAAAATGTTCACTATGTATTTAAAAATCATCATGGATCCTAAAATTGAAAAGGAAAACAAACGGAGCAAAAGAAAGGGACAAAAATAAAAGAAAGAAAAAATGTAGCAAAACCAGAAAGAACCAAAAGAATACTGAAAATTGAACGAAATCCGGAATAGATACGCTAAAACCGGGCGTAACCTAGAATAAGTGCACTAAAACCGAAAGTGACTAGGGGGAAAACAGTACATGAAAAAAAAAACCCAGCTTCTAGAGAAACAACAGAAGGAAGCCAGTTGGCCGTAGCTCACATCGGTCACGCCAGAGCTGAGTGCTTGCTCTACCCCACGGTCGACGAGGTGAGAACTCCTATTCACGCGTTCGACGCCAGTTAGCGAGCTGGCGCTCCCACCCTCCTCACGCATGGCCGACCCATCAACCCAATAGCCAGCGCTCGCACACTCCTAGCGCACGGTTTTTTCTTGGGACGCGACAATGTATCACTTCCAACGAGGTAGAGCATCGGCTCGCTTTAGGTGCCTCCCTAAATGGGTCCGGCCAGTGCGCGGGTGGCACTTCCTCAATTTTGTAGTTTTTTTCTGTTTATACTTTCAAATATTCTAACCAAAAAACACTTATATACACATTTTAAAAGTGCGAACAAAGCATTTGAATTTTTTTAAATGTGTATAGAGAAAAGGCTTCTCACATACAAAAAAATGTATCCAAAAAACTTGTGTATGAAAAAAGTTAGTTGTGTATTTAGAAATTTTTAATCAAGTACTTAATTTTTTTATCAAACACTTAAAACTGTTAAATGTGTATAGAAAAAAAGTGATTGTCACATGTATGGAAAAATATATTAAAAGATGCAGTGTCTATGAAAATATGTTGATCATGTATTTTAAAAAATAAACATTTACTACAAAACAAATGTTCTAGATGTATACGAGAAATGAAGAACATCTATGAAAAAATTGAACATAAAAACATGAATTCTAAAATATATTGATCCTGTATAAAAAATGCTAACCATATATTTTAAAAATATTAGATTCGTATATTATATATTCTTGAGATATACAAAAAACATACAACATGTAAGAAAAGTAGTTGTGAAACACATTTTTTTCCGATAATGTTAATCATCTATTTCATAATATGCTAAACATGTATAAATAAATCGTTCCTGATGTATACGAAAAATATTAAAAACTTGAACATAAAAACTAAATTTGAAAGAGTGTTGTTCATGCATAAAAATGTTAACCATATATTTAAAAATGTTAAACATTTATTAAAAAATCCTAATATATACCAAAAATGTACAATGTGTATGCCGAAAGTAGCCATCATTCTAATTATTATAAATAAATTATTCTATAAAAAATTGTTAAACATGTATAAACAAAATGTCCTAATGTACACAAAATTTTTACATACCTGTATCAAAATGTAAAGTTGTGTTGGGAAAAAATGGAAAAAATACGGAACAAAGAAATAAAGAAAAACGAAGAGAAACAAAGAAAACGATGAAACATGGATACGCTTGTATTACTCACACCTTTGGCGTTACTCGCAGAATTCCAGTACAAGGTTGCAAATTATGATTCATGGCACGGATCGTGGAAGGACCCAAGGAACCGCCAAACGGATGGACTAGCGACACGTATGGGTAAGTAGCCGTTCTCGCCCGTGCCGTGCTTTTGTTTGGCGCGGCGTTGCATCGTTGGGTTCGACCGCTGGCCGTTGTCACAGCTCTGCCTGCTGATTCTCTCTCTCAAAAAAAAAAAAGCTCTGCCTGCTGATGGTCGGCACAGCCGTCTCGCAGTGGCCACCGTTCGTTTTTCACGTCTGGTGTAGCCCATGGCCGTACGTGAGGCGCACACTGAGCGCGTCAAATGCACCAATCACGCGAAGGCTAGTGTCCCCTCTGCTCCCATCTACCCGGTGCCGTGGCGTCGTCCGTCGGCTTGTGGTTGTGGCTAGGCCGGGGTTGACGACGCCGACATGCGTGCACTGATGCACCCAAGTGGCCCAACAGAGAGGAGCCGAGGACGCTCCCAATAATTCTATCCCTCTTCCTAACCATGGTTCATGAGCAAACTGCATAGCGGTAAGTAGCCATTCCAACCCATTCCGTACTTTATTTGGCATGGCTTGGATCGCTGGTTTTGACAGCTGCTGGCACACCGTAGTCGGCGGCCCGTCGGCATCTGGACAACGTTGTTTTCCGACTAGGCATAGGGCCGTACATGAGGCGTGCCTGTGGGAGCTATGTCTGGCCTACCGCGATACTGCGAGATCGAGTACCATCTCACACTAGATGATTATTAAGGTGAACCAACCCAACTAATGATTTACCGAGTACTTTTACGAAGGTTCTAAGCACCGGTTCTTGGTGTCGGTTTCGAGCAATTTTGAGAGGTTCCACATTTTTCCCTCTGTGTTTTTCTTTACGGTTTTCATATATTTTTTTTTATTTTCTCGGCTTTTTCTTTTTTTATTTCTTTTTTACTTTTTATCAAATACATGTTGACTCTTTTAATACATGTAAAACTTGTTTGCGGTGAGTGTTTTTCACGTCAAATTTTGATCGCATGCGTGTCTTTCATGTCTCTGTTTTGAAACATGATTGTGATGAGTGTTTTTTTAGAACAGTTGGTCTTTCTGGTTTTTTGGTCTTATGGAATCTATTTTTACTAGTATTTAGCCTTTTGTAAATGTCTTTTTTGGTGTTTTTATGATTTTTTTATGTTTGTTAATATGCTATGACAGTTGTTTAAATACAAGTTTTACAATAGTTGGCATTTTTTGGAGCCGTTCATTTGTCTCAATCTAACAGCGCACACATACGTAGTACTTGAAAGTATTCGGATGAAAGTACTCAAAAGTACTAAAACTTGCGGGGCCGGTACTAATGACAATGTGGGGACATCTTTTAATCTAGGGGCATTTTAGTCCTAGAAAAAATTTGCACGCCCCTCTCGTCCAATGCAAAACCGCCGCCCCTCTCGTCCAATGCAAAGCCGCCGCCATGGTCCTTCCCCTCTTCCATCACCATTACAACCGCGGCCATCTCCTCCGTCTCCCGCATTCCAAGTCCACCGCCACCTTCTCCTCCTTCTCGCGGCCGCAACTTTGCTCTTCTCCTCTTTCACATCCACCCCCCTCTTCCATCCACGCAAGAACCTCGATGGAGCAGCAGATCGAGCAGATCGCCGGCGGTGACCAGGTCAAGATGGCTAGGTTGACAGAGATCTGTTCTTGGTTTGACAACACAAGGCAGATGAACTGGATGGCAATGGCCACTTTCAACGAAATGACGAGGAGGGAGAAGGCAAAGCTCACCCTCCCCCCCCCCCCCCGGCCCGCACAACAGGTGCACAAGGTCAAGATCCTCCTCTGGGCGATGGAGCAGTCCGATTCGTCCAACCCATGGACCAGGCGGAGGTGGTGGGAGTTCAGATCCAGGGCAGAGCATCCACTAGATCTGGAACCGACGGTGCACGAGGTGTCATTGCAGATTGTGGAGCCTCCAACCGAGTCAGAGACTCCGAAGCGCAAGAGGAGGAGGACAGTGGTCACGACCTCGCTTCCCCGCCGTTCTCCATGCTTCCCTCGCCGTTCTCCTCGTCTGAACGGCGGCGATAGCTATGTTTAGGGTAAGATTGCTGATTTATAGATCATTACTTGCCATTTGGTTAATTTGATTCTCTGCAATATGTTCTTGCTACCTGTGTACTTGAATCCGTAGCCTCTGGATGGCAGCTTAGTTTGATCAACGAGGCTGGAATGAGTCTAGGCATATAGCATTGCTATGTTTACTTCCTATGTTTTGATGTGCTGGAGTGGTATCCATGATAGGAAATTTTGTCTGTCGCCTCAAGAGCTGTGTTCAAATTATGTGATGCAATCTGTGTAAATTGTACTTGCAACATTTTGGCTGCGAGAAGTGCCTCCAGACAAGTTCAGTACACAGTTTTAGAGTGATAGACTCTGGGTAGACAGTGAAATATTTCAATACTGCAATTTCAGTAGACAATTGTAGGCATTGAAATATTTCAGTACTGAAATTTCAGTACTGACTAGTTCACACTGAAATATTTGAGTAGTGCAATTTCAGTACACACGGGCACACACTGAAATATTTGATTAGTGCAATTTTAGTACACACGGGTAGACACTGAAATATTTTAGTATTGTTGTACAACCTTTTGCTTCACTTCCTGTAAGTGCTTCTTGCATGTGCTATGGCCTACATGCTGTTTACTCTCATCACAACAGTGATTTTGCATCTTGCGAAGGTCTTATTAATTCAACATTGACTTCTGTGAACTTTGTATTCAAATTGGTACCTCCTACAGTTGTTGTGACAGATTTCCTTGGCATCTTCAAATTACCGTACTGTCATTTTTCCAATACCAACTGTATTCAATCTAAAATTTCAGTTACTTATATGCTACAGGTGGAAGCATGGATAGGTTGCTGAAGTTGCTGGGCCTCACAATAAAAGTCCCTTGCTCAACCTCAACATCAGAAGTTGTTTTGCATTTCTAGTTGTCTCGGTATTTCATGTGATGTATTTGAATACCAGAAGTTGTTATGCATTAGAAGTTCACTCAGATAAACGTAGTACCTGCAGTCTGTGATTTGTGTTATCTGTTTTGTATTCTGTTGTGTTTGCATGTGTGTGTGGGATCAAAATCTAATACGGTTCTGGTTCCTATTTTCATGGCCTTGATGCTAAGTTAAGTACATGGTGGTCACAGTGATCAGAGGGAAGGGTGGCGCTGGTGGGAAATATTTTAGGGTTTTATCATCGTGAAAAACCTAGAAAATCAATAAAATGTCGAAAATCAATGGAACTAGTCATGGATGCTTCTCATGTTGGTACAAGGGTGTAGAAAGAATTTAGGTCCATTTGAAGCATGTCGAGAAAAAACCCATCCTTCCAGACGGGCCCTTACCTCCTACCCGAACGGCCGCCGGTGAAGGAGGTAAATTTTTGGCCATGTTAAGAATGACACCAAATTTTTCCTTGTTGTGGGCATGGCCACCCCACTGGATCCACAAAGTGCGCTTGTTGCATCACCTCCGAGAAGTATTTTAAGCATTTTATCGTTGTGAAAACCTTAGAAAATCCATACAAATGCTGATAACCTTACCAAACTAGTCATGCTTCCTTCTCATGTTGATACAAAGATGTAGAAATTTTTTGGGTCCATTTACATCATGTCTGGCAAGTTTGTTTGTACGTGCTCTCCGTGTGTGCGAATGACATGTGGGATCCACATGTTAAAACCCCATAGGCAAAAAGGTGTGAACTAAATTGCCCGAAGGAGTTTCAATCCAGGGGCATTAGTATGAGATCGGGAGGGTGTAACCACTGGGCTGATGATGCATTTTGCACAAATTACGTGCCCCCTATTTTAGAAATTTATTTACCTCTCTGCTCTATCTGCCTCTGAGAAGTGGGACCCATCTATCATTACTAACCACTGCCGGTGTCCACGTGTCAGCAGTTTGAACGGCGGCGCGGGGCAAACCGCACGAGGTGCACAACGCCACGACCACACGCGTCCTCACTGTGGAAGGTCTGAAGGAAATATGCCCTAGAGGCAATAATAAAGTTGTTATTTATATTTCCTTATATCATGATAAATGTTTATTATTCATGCTAGAATTTTATTAACCGGAAACTTAGTATATGTGTGAATATATAGACAAACAGAGTGTCACTAGTATGCCTCTACTTGACTAGCTCGTTGAATCAAAGATGGTTAAGTTTGCTTAGCCATAGACATGAGTTGTCATTTGATTAACGGGATCATATCATTAGAGAATGATGTGATTGACTTGACCCATTCCGTTAGCTTAACACTTGATCGTTTAATATATTGCTATTGCTTTCTTCATGACTTATACATGTTCCTATGACTATGAGATTATGCAACTCCCGAATACCGGAGGAACACTTTGTGTGCTACCAAACGTCACAACATAACTGGTTGATTATATAGGTGCTCTTCAGGTGTCTCCTATGGTGCTTGTTGAGTTGGCATAGATCGAGATTAGGATTTGTCACTCCGATTGTCGGAGAGGTATCTCTGGGCCCTCTCGGTAATGCACATCACTATAAGCCTTGCAAGCAATGTGACTAACGAGTTAGTTGCGGGATGGTGCATTACGGAATGAGTAAAGAGACTTGCCGATAACGAGATTGAACTAGGTATTGAGATACCGACGATCGAATCTCAGGCAAGTAACATACCAATGACAAAGGGAACAACGTATGTTGTTATGTGGTTTGACCGATAAAGATCTTCGTAGAATATGTGGGAGCCAATATGAGCATCCAGCTTACGCTATTGGTTATTGACCGGAGACGTGTCTCGGTCGTGTCTAGTTCTCGAACCCGTAGGGTCCGCACACTTAACGTTCGGTGACGATCGATTATGAGTTTATGTGTTTTGATGTACCGAAGGTAGTTCAGAGTCCAGGATATGATCACGTACATGACGAGGAGTCTCGAAATTGTCGAGACATAAAGATTGATATATTGGACGACTATATTCGGACACCGGATGAGTTCCGGGGGTCACCGGATATTTATCGGAGTGTCGGGGGGTTATCGGAACCCCCGGGGGAACTAATGGGCCAACATGGGCCTTGTGAGAGAGAGAGGAGGGAGCCATGGGCTGGCCGTGCCCCCCCCCCTTGGGAGTCCGAATTAGACAAGGAGGGGGGCGCCCCCTCTTTCCCCCCTCTCTCCCTCTCCTTCCTTCCCCCTTCCCCCTTCCTAGTAGGACTAGGAAAGGGGGAGTCCTACTCCTACTCGGAGGAGGACTCCCCCTCTTCTTGGCGCGCCCCAAGGCCGGCCGGCCTCCCCCCTTGCTCCTTTATATGTGGGAGCAGGGGGCACCCTAGAACACACAAGTTGATTGTTTCCAGCCGTGTGCGGTGCCCCCCTCCACCATAATCCACCTCGATCATATCGTCGTAGTGCTTAGGTGAAGCCTTGCGCCGGTAGCTTCTTCATCACCGTCATCACGCCGTCGTGCTGACGAAGCTCTCCCTCGACACTCTGCTGGATCGTGAGTTCGTGGGACGTCACCGAGCTGAACGTGTGCAGATCGCAGAGGTGCCGTACGTTCGGTACTAGGATCGGTCGATCGTGAAGACGTACGACTACATCAACCGCGTTGTCATAACTCTTCCGCTTTTGGTCTATGAGGGTACATGGACAACACTCTCCCCTCTCGTTGCTATGCATCACCATGATCTTGCGTGTGTGTAAGAATTTTTTTGAAATTACTACATTCCCCAACAGTTGTATCAGAGCCAGGTTTATGCGTAGAGGTTATATGCATGAGTAGAACACATGTGAGTTGTGGGTGATAATAGTCATACTGCTTACCAGCATGTCATACTTTGATTCGGCGGTATTGTTGGATGAAGCGGCCCGGACCGACACTACGCGTACGCTTACGCGAGACTGGTTCTACCGACATGCTTCGCACACAGGTGGCTGGCTGGTGTTAGTTTCTCCAACTTTAGTTGAATCGAGTGTGGCTACGCCCGGTCCTTGCTGAAGGTTAAAACAGCACATACTTGATGAAAAATCATTGTGGTTTGATGCGTAGGTAAGAACGGTTCTTGCTCAGCCCGTAGCAGCCACGTAAAACTTGCAACAACAAAGTAGAGGACGTCTAACTTGTTTTTGCAGGGCATGTTGTGATGTGATATGGTCAAGACATGATGCTAAATATTATTGTATGAGATGATCATGTTTTGTAACGGAGTTATCAGCAACTGGCAGGAGCCATATGGTTGTCGCTTTATTGTATGAAATGCAATCGCCATGTAATTGCTTTACTTTATCACTAAGCGGTAGAGATAGTCGTAGAAGCAATAGTTGGCGAGACGACAATGATGCTACGATGGAGATGAAGGTGTCGCGGTGGTGACGATGGTGATCATGACGGTGCTTTGGAGATGGAGATCAAAGGCACAAGATGATGATGGCCATATCATATCACTTATATTGATTGCATGTGATGTTTATCCTTTATGCATCTTATTTTCCTTAGTTCGACGGTAGCATTATAAGATGACCTCTCACTAAATTTCAAGGTACAAGTGTTCTCCCTGAGTATGCACTGTTGCGAAAGTTCGTCGTGCCGAGACACCACGTGATAATCGGGTGTGATAAGCTCTACGTTCACATACAATGGGTGCAAGCCAGTTTTGCACATGCAGAATACTCGGGTTAAACTTGATGAGCCTAGCATATGCAGATATGGCCTCAGAACACCGAGACTGAAAGGTCGAATGTGAATCATATAGTAGATATGATCAACATAGTGATGTTCACCATTGAAAGCTACTCCATCTCACGTGATGATCGGACATGGTTTAGTTTATATGGATCACGTGATCATTTAGATGACTAGAGGGATGTCTATCTAAGTGGGAGTTCTTAAGTAATATGATTAATTGAACTTAAATTTATCATGAACTTAGTCCTGATAGTATTTGCATATCTATGTTGTAGATCAATGCTCGCGTATAGCTTCCCCGTTTATTTTTTATATGTTCCTAGAGAAAAACTATGTTGAAATATGATAGTAGCAATGATGCGGACTAGGTCTGTAATATGAGGATTATCCTCATTGCTGCACAGAAGAATTATGTCCTTGATGCACCGCTAGGTGACAGACCTATTGCAGGAGCAGATGCACACGTTATGAACGTTTGACAAACCTCGGTATGATGACTACACAATAGTTCAGTGTGCCATGCTTTACGGCCTAGAACCGGGACTTCAACGACGTTTTGAACGTCATGGAGCATATGAGATGTTCCAAGAGTTGAAGTTAATATTTCAAGCAAATGCCCGGATTGAGAGATATGAAGTCTCCAATATGTTCTACAACTGCAAAATGGAGGAGAATAGTTCTGTCAGTGAGCATATACTCAAAATGTCTGGGTATAACAATCACTTGATTCAACTGGGAGTTAATCTTCCTGATGATAGTGTCATTGACAGAAATCTTCAATCACTGCCACCAAGCTACAAGAGCTTCGTGATGAACTATAACATGCAAGGGATGGATAAAACAATTCCCGAGCTCTTCGCAATGCTAAAAGCTACGTAGGTAGAAATCAAGAAGGAGCATCAAGTGTTGATGGTCAACAAGACCACCAGTTTCAAGAAAAAGGGTAAAGAGAAGAAGGGGAACTTCAAGAAGAACGGCAAGCAAGTTGCTGCTCAAGTGAAGAAACCCAAGTCTGGACCTAAGCCTGAGACCGAGTGCTTCTACTTCAAAGGTACTGGTCACTGGAAGCGGAACTGCCCCAAGTATTTGGCGGATAAAAAGGATGGCAAGGTGAACAAATGTATATGTGATATACATGTTATTGATGTGTACCTTACTAATACTCGCAGTAGCACCTGGGTATTTGATACTGGTTCTGTTGCTAATATTTGCAACTCGAAACAGGGACTACGGATTAAGCGAAGATTGGCTAAGGACGAGGTGACGATGCGCGTGGGAAAGGTTCCAAAGTCGATGTGATCGCGGTCGGCACGCTACCTCTACATCTACCTTCAGGATTAGTTTTAGACCTGAATAATTGTTATTTGGTGCCAGCGTTAAGCATGAACATTATATCTAGATCTTGTTTGATGTGAAATGGTTATTCATTTAAATCAGAGAATAATGGTTGTTCTATTTATATGAGTAATATCTTTTATGGTCATGCACCCTTGAAGAGTGGTCTATTTTTATTGAATCTCGATAGTAGTGATACACATATTCATAATATTGAAGCCAAAAGATGCAGAGTTGATAATGATAGTGCAACTTATTTGTGGCACTGCCATTTGGGTCATATTGGTGTAAAGCGCATGAAGAAACTCCATTCTGATGGACTTTTGGAATAACTTGATTATGAATCACTTGGTACTTGTGAACCATGCCTCATGGGCAAGATGACTAAAAGTCCGTTCTCCTGAACAATGGAGCGAGCAACAGATTTGTTGGAAATCATACATACTGTTGTATGTGGTCCGATGAATGTTGAGGCTCGCGGCGGGTATCGTTATTTTCTGACCTTCACAGATGATTTGAGCAGATATGGGTATATCTACTTGACGAAACATAAGTATGAAACATTTGAAAAGTTCAAAGAATTTCAGAGTGAAGTGGAAAATCATCGTAACAAGAAAATAAAGTTTCTACGATCTGATCGCAGAAACGAATATTTGAGTTACGATTTTGGTCTTCATTTGAAACAATGTGGAATAGTTTCGCAACTCGCGCCACCTGGAACACCACAGCGTAATGGTGTGTCCGAATGTCATAATCGTACTTTATTAGATATGGTGCAATCTATGATGTGTCTTACCGAATTACCACTATCGTTTTGGGGTTATGCATTAGAGACAGCTGCATTCACGTTAAATAGGGCACCATCTAAATCCGTTGAGACGACACCATATGAACTGTGGTTTGGCAAGAAACCCAAGTTGTCGTTTCTTAAAGTTTGGGGCTGCGATGCTTATGTGAAACAGCTTCAACCTGATAAGCTCGAACCCAAATTGGAGAAATGTGTCTTCATAGGATACCCAAAGGAGACTGTTGGGGACACCTTCTATCACAGATCCGAAGGCAAGACATTCGTTGCTAAGAATGGATCCTTTCTAGAGAAGGAGTTTCTCTCAAAAGAAGTGAGTGGGAGGAAAGTAGAACTTGATGAGGTAATCGTACTGCTCCCTTATTGGAAAGTAGTTCATCACAGAAATCTGTTCCTGTGACTCCTACACCAATTAGTGAGGAAGTTAATGATGATGATCATCTAACTTCAGATCAAGTTACTACCGAACCTCGTAGGTCAACCAGAGTAAGATATGCACCAGAGTGGTACGGTAATCCTGTTCTGGAAGTCATGTTACTTGACCATGACAAACCTACGAACTATGAAGAAACGATGATGAGCCCAGATTCTGCGAAATGGCTTGAGGCCATGAAATCTGAGATGGGATCCATGTATGAGAACAAAGTGTGGACTTTGATTGACTTGCCCGATGATCGGCGAGCCATTGAGAATAAATGGATCTTCAAGAGGAAGACGGACGCTGATAGTAGTGTTACTATCTACAAAGCTTGAATTGTCGCAAAAAAAGTTTTCGACAAGTTCAAGGTGTTGACTACAATGAGAATTTCTCACTCGTAGCGATGCTTACGTCTGTCCGAATCATGTTAGCAATTGCCACATTTTATGAAATCTGGCAAATGGATGTCAAAACTGCATTCCTTAATGGATTTCTTAAAGAAGAGTTGTATATGATACAACAAGAAGGTTATGTCAATCCTAAAGGTGCTAACAAATTGTGCAAGCTCCAACGATCCATCTATGGGCTGGTGCAAGCATCTCGAAGTTGGAATATACGCTTTGATAAGGTGATCAAACCATTTGGTTTTATACAGACTTGCGGAGAAGCCTGTATTTATAAGAATGTGATTGGGAGCACTACAACATTTCTGATAAGTATATGTGAATGACATATTGTTGATGGGAAATAATGTAGAATTTTCCTGCAATGTATAAAGGAGCTTTGAAAGGAGTTTTTCAAAGAAAGACCTCGGTGAAGCTGCTTACATATTGAGCATCAAGATCTATAGAGGTTGATCAAAGACGCTTGATAAGTTTTTTCAATAAGTACATACCTTGACAAGATTTTGAAATAGTTCAAAATGGAACAGTCAAAGAAGGAGTTCTTACCTGTGTTGCAAGGTGTACAGTTGAGTAAGACTCAAAACCCGACCACAACACAAAATAGAAAGAGAATGAAAATTCATTCCCTATGACTCAAAACCCGTGTATAGTTTAGTATATTGCTATTGCTTTCTTCATGACTTATACATGTTCCTATGACTATGAGATTATGCAACTTCCGAATACCGGAGGAACACTTTGTGTGCTACCAAACATCACAACATAACTGGGTGATTACAAACGTGCTCTACAGGTGTCTCCGATGGTACTTGTTGAGTTGGCATAGATCGAGATTAGATTTGTCACTCTGATTGTCGAAGAGGTATCTCTGGGCCCTCTTGGTAATGAACATCACTATAAGCCTTGCAAGCAATGTGCCTAACGAGTTAGTTGTGGGATGATGCATTACGGAACGAGTAAAGAGACTTGCCGGTAACGAGATTGAACTAGGTATTGAGATACCGACGATCGAATCTCGGGCAAGTAACATACCGATGACAAAGGGAACAACGTATGTTGTTATGCGGTTTGACCGATAAAGATCTTCGTAGAATATGTGGGAGACAATATGAGCATCCAGGTTCTGCTATTGGATATTGACCAGAGACGTGTCTCGGTCATGTCTACATAGTTCTCGAACCCGTAGGGTCCACACGCTTAACGTTTGGTGACGATCGATATTATGAGTTTATGTGTTTTGATGTACCGAAGATAGTTCGGAGTCCCGGATATGATCACGGACATGACGAGGAGTCTCCAAATGGTCGATACATAAAGATTGCTATATTGGACGACTATATTCGGACACCGGATGAGTTCCGGGGGTCACGGGATATTTATCGGAGTACCGGGGGGTTATCGGAACCCCCGGGGGAACTAATGGGCCAACATGGGCCTTGTGAGAGAGGGAGAGGAGGGAGCCATGGGCTGGCCACACCCCTCCCCCCACTTGGGAGTCCGAATTGGACAAGGAGGTGGGCGGCGCCCCCTCTTTCCCCCCCCCCCCCTCTCTCCCTCTCCTTCCTTCCCCCTTCCCCCTTCCTAGTAGGACTAGGAAAGGGGGATTCCTACTCCTACTAGGAGGACTCCCCCTCTCCTTGGCTCGCCCCAAGCCCAGCCGGCCTCCCCCTTGCTCCTTTATATACGGGGTCAGGGGGCACCCTGGAACACACAAGTTGATTGTTTCCAGCCGTGTGCGGTGCCCCCCTCCACCATAATCCACCTCGGTCATATCGTCATAGTGCTTAGGCGAAGCCCTGCGCCGGTAGCTTCATCATCACCGTCATCACGCCGACGTGCCGACGAAGTTCTTCCTCGACACTCTGCTGGATCGTGAGTTCGTGGGACGTTGATACGTCTCCAACGTATCTATAATTTTTTATTGTTCCATGCTATTATATTATCTATTTTGGATGTTTAATGGGCTTTATTATGCACTTTTATATTATTTTTGGGAGTAACCTATTAAGCGAAGGCCCAGTACAAATTGTTGTTTTTTTTTGCCTATTTCACTGTTTCGCAGAAAAGGAATATCAAACGGAGTCCAAACGGAATGAAACCTCCGGGAGAGTTATTTTTGTAAAAACGCAATCCAGGAGACTTGGATTGGACATCAAGAAAGAAACAAGGAGACCACGAGGCAGGAGGGCGCGCCCAAGGGGGGTAGGCGCGCCTAGGGGGGTAGGCGCGCCCCCACCCTCGTGGGCCCGTCGTGGCTCCACCGACCTACTTCTTTCGCCTATATATACTCATATACCCTGAAAACATCCGAGAGCACCACGAAACCCTATTTCCACCATTGAAACCTTACATTCGTGAGATCCCATCTTGGAGCCATTTTCGATGCTCCGCCGGAGGGGGAATCAATCACGGAGGGCTTCTACATCAACACCATAGCCTCTCCGATGATGTGTGAGTAGTTTACCACAGACCTTCGGGTCCATAGTTGTCTATATGGTTTCTTCTCTCTCTTTGCATCTCAATACAAAGTTCTCCTCGATCTTCTTGGAGATCTATTCGATGTAATTCTTTTTGCAGTGTGTTTGTCGAGATCCGGTGAATTCTGGGTTTATGATCAAGATTATCTATGAACAATATTTGAATCTTCTCTGAATTCTTTTATGCATGATTTAATTATCTTTGCAAGTATCTTCGAATTATAAGTTTGGTTTGGCCTACTAGATTGATCTTTCTTGCAATGGGAGAAGTGCTTAGCTTTGGGTTCAATCTTGCGGTGTCCTTTCCCAAAGGATGAGGGCAGCAGCAATGCACGTATTGTATTGTTGCCATCGAGGATAAAAAGATGGGGTTTATATCATATTGCTTGAGTTTATACCTCTACATCATGTCATCTTGCCTAATGCGTTACTCTGTTCTTATGAACTTAATACTCTAGATACATGCTGGATAGCGGTCGATGTGTGGAGTAATAGTAGTAGATGCAGAATCATTTCGGTCTACTTGTCGCGGACGTGATGCCTATATATATGATCATGCCTAGACATTCTCATAACTATGCGCTTTTCTATCAATTGCTCGACAGTAATTCGTTCACCCACCGTAATACTTATGCTATCTTGAGAGAACCCACTAGTGAAACCTATGGCCCCGGGTCTATCTTCCATCATATTATTTTCCTATCAATTTACTATTCCTTCCGTCTTTTATTTTGCAATCTTTACTTTCCAATCTATATCATAAAAATACCAAAAATATTTATCTTATTATCTCTGTCAGATCTCACTTTTGCAAGTGGCTGTGAAGGGATTGAAAACCCCTTTATCGCGTTGGTTGCAAGGTTCTTATTTGTTTGTGTATGTACGAGGCAACTTGTGTGTAACCTCCTACTGGATTTATACCTTGGTTCTCAAAACTGAGGGAAATACTTACGCTACTTTGCTGCATCACCCTTTCCTCTTCAAGGGAAAACCAACGCATGATCAAGAGGTAGCAAGAAGGATTTCTGGCGCCGTTGCCGGGGAGGCTTACACCTCGTGATGCTTTTGATGATCCTCATGAAGAACCTACTATTTTACACACTAAAAGTTTTCGGATTGGTAGCGGTAATATTGTTGGAAAAGGAGTTATTCAAGATTTCTTTACTTGTGTCGGTGCCTTGCCCTTTATGGGTGGGTCTATTATTCATAGAACCTGTAGTCTTGTGGATGCTATATCCTTGCTCGTAGTTGAACTTGAAAGATAATTTATTCATATGCATCCTTGCATACAAAGGATTTTTCTAGAATTTTCCAATATCGAGCATTCTTCTATTAAGCGAGCAGCTACTATCTTTTTGGCACATGAGTTCAGATTTATAATGAAAGAGGCCAATGAAATTTTTACGCATTATAGGGTGGACGCTGGTCGTCCTCTCATAGAATCTATCCTTTTTAATCAAGAAGACTTAATGCGTTTACGATCTTTAGATCATGTTGCTTACAATGAAAACCTTAGAAAGAAGGTTCCTACCGATGTTCTAGTTGATAGAATTTCTGAACTTAATGATGACTTTGCTATTCAAAACAACGGGTTAGGTTTTTCTATTCAACAAAGCCTTATGACTTATTGCCAAAAGAATGCTTATAATGATGAATTGGTTGTGCAATATAAAGGGCCAAAGGAGGAACCCATACCTCCCGAGCTTGATCTTGGGGACTTTTGTCCCATTAAATTTAACCCTTTTGATTATTTTTGCTTGCCACAAAGGAAAATTGCTGATGAACGTAGGGAACATGAGATGAGTTTTCGCAATTTACCCTACCATTATTATAATATCTAGATCTATTCTTGCCTTTATGCCTAGCTAGGGGCGTTAAACGATAGCGCTTGTTGGGAGGCAACCCAATTTTATTTTTGTTTCTTGCTTTTTGGTTCTGTTTAGTAATAAATAATTCATCTAGCTTCTGTTAAGATGTGTTTTCATGTTTTAAATTAGTGTTTGTGCCAAGTAGAACCTTTGGGAAGACTTGGATGAAGTCTTTATGATCTTGCTGTAAAAAACAGAAACTTTAGCACTCACGAGATTAGCTGCCATTTTTTACTGGAGAGAGCTTTTAGGTTTATTCCTTTTGCAGATGATTAATAGACAAATTCCTCACGTCCACCAATTTATTTCAGAATTTTTGGAGTTACATAAGTATACGTTTGATCCAGATTACTACAGACTATTCTGTTTTTGACAGATTCTGTTTTTCGTGTGTTGTTTGCTTATTTTGATGAATCTATGGCTAGTATCGGGGGGTACGAACCATAGAGAAGTTGGAATACAGTAGGTTTAACACCAATATAAATAAATAATGATTTCATTACAGTACCTTATGGTGGTGATTTGTTTTCTTATATTAACGGAGCTCATGAGATTTTCTGTTGAGTTTTGTGTTGTGAAGTTTTCAAGTTTTGGGTAAAGATTTGATGGATTATGGAATAAGGAGTGGCAAGAGCCTAAGCTTGGGGATGCCCAAGGCACACCAAGGTAAAATTAAAGGACAACCAAAGTTTAAGCTTGGGGATGCCGGAAGGCATCCCCTCTTTTGTCTTCGCTTCATCGGTAACTTTACTTGAGGCTATATTTTTATTCACCACATGATATGTGTTTTGCTTGGAGCGACTTGTATGATTTGAGAATTTGATTTTTCGTTTACCCCAATCATCATTGCTATACACACCTTTTAGGAGAGACACACATGAATCGGAATTTATTAGAATACTCTATGTACTTCACTTATATCTTTTGAGCTAGATAATTTTACTCTAATACTTCGCTTATATCTTTTTAGAGCATGGTGGTGGTTTTATATTATAAAAATTATTGATCTCTCATGCTTCACTTATATTATTTTGAGAGTCTTTTAGAGCAGCATGGTAGTTTGCTTTGGCTATAAAATTAGTCCTAATATGATGAACATCCAAGATAGGTATAATTAAAACTATCATATAAAGTGCATCGAATACTATGAGAAGTTTGATACTTGATAATTGTTTTGAGATATTAAGATGGTGATATTAGAGTCATGCTAGTTGAGTAGTTGTGAATTTGAGAAATACTTGCTCTCAAGTTTGTGATTCCCGTAGCATGCACGTATGGTGAACCGTTATGTGATGAAGTCGGAGCATGATTTATTTATTTATTGTCTTCCTTATGAGTGGCGGTCGGGGACGAGCGATGGTATTTTCCTACCAATCGACCCCCCTAGGAGCATGTGTGTATTACTTCATTTCGATAACTAATAGATTTTTGCAATAAGTATGTGAGTTCTTTATGACTAATGTTGAGTCCATTGATTATACGCACTCTCACCCTTCCACCATTGCTAGCCTCTCTAATACCGCGCACCTTTTGCCGGTATCATACACCCACCATATACCTTCCTCAAAACAGCCATTCCGAGATATATTTCCATGCAACTTACCACCGTTCCATTTATTATGACACGTTCCATCATTGTGATATTGCTTTGCATGATCATGTAGTTGACATCGTATTTGTGGCAAAGCCACCTTTATAATTCTTTCATACATGTAACTCTTGATTCATTGCATATTCCGGTACACCGTCGGAGGCATTCACATAGAGCCATATTTTGTTCTAAGTATCACTACAAAAAAATACACTTCCGTGATGATACGTGTTTGTCACAGTAGGTCACGTTTTTTGTCATGCATGTACATCCATGACAAATTTATGACAGAATCAAGATAGTCATACCTATGTCTTTGTCAGAGAAGTGCTCCGTGAAATTACCAAAATTATCATCACGGAAGTGTCCACTTCCATGACGATAAATCGCGCGTCA
Organism: Aegilops bicornis; assembly: GCA_021605145.1. Classification (NCBI taxonomy): domain Eukaryota; kingdom Viridiplantae; phylum Streptophyta; class Magnoliopsida; order Poales; family Poaceae; genus Aegilops; species Aegilops bicornis. The sequence goes on from CM038671.1 coordinate 111,194,749, forward strand.
CAGAAGTGCTTTCGTCAAGGGTGACCGACACGTGGCATCCACCATAACGGAACGCCGTTAAGCTATCGGGTCGGGTTCTGGATCCGATAACCCGTTACAGCCGCGACCAATGGGGATTTTCCACGTGTAAAATCATCATTGGCTGGTGGAAACACGTGTCGGCTCACCGCTGGGACAGATGCCATCCACTCATTGGACAGAAGGCACCTATGATACGTCGACACGTGGCACGGCCCAACAGAGGCCCATTCCTGTGAATAGGCCGACCCATTTGACTTGGTCAAAAGGTCGCGGGCCGGCCCATGTAAAGCATGTTAACGTCCTGTTCGCATATAGCCCATTTACAGCCCGCTAACCCAAGGCCCGTTACGCCCTATCCGAATTAGGCTCAGTAGCGTCATCTGGGCCACCCAATATGATTCCATCCTGCTTTCACCGGCCCATGTATGGCCCATGACGTCTTCGGCCCATATGAGGCCCTATGTAACTCTTGGCCTATTAACGGCCCGTGGTGAAAATGGCCCGTAATGAACAAAGGTATTACTTTACACCCATTAACGGCCGTGGTGAACCGGCCCGTAATGAACAATGTATTACTTTACACCCATTAACGGCCCGTGGTGAAACCGGTCCGTAATGAGCGATGTATCACTTTATACCCATTAAGGGCCCGTTATTCCGCTAATGCCGTTTCAGCCCATGTTATCTTTCGGCCTTCTCAGAGCCCATTTATTCTTGGGCTCATTTCTAGCATTCGTTTACTTACGGCACATTACTGTCATTTTCTGCTTATGGGCCAAATTCAGCCCGTGGTTACAGTCGACCCGTTTGTGGTCCGTTAACACATTGGGCCGTTTTCATAGCGTCATGAAATACGGCCTATTAACGATGGCCCGTTATGGTCGGCCCATGAACGGACAATTCCAACTCTAGCCCGTTTACGGCCATAATGCGCCTCGTTATTGGCCCATGTTCGCCAATCGATCATACCGCCCATATAAGGCCCATTGATGATACGGCCCGTAGAAGGCCCATTGTTTCTGCAGCCCGTAGAAGGCCCATTGTTTCTACGGCCCGTGGAAGGCCCACTGTTTATACGGCCTGTAGAAGGCCCACTGTTTCTACGGCCCGTAGGTGCAGTGTCACTACAGTAAATATTAGCCCATGGTTATCGTGGCCTAGTTTTAAAAAATAGGTTGTTGCAACCACTAGCAAACCGCAGAAAAAGAACTGCACTGACTACAAGCAAGCAAATAAACAAGACAACAAGGAAATAAATAAGCAAGCAACTTACACTAGGATATCACGGCTATTACACATATTACATCCATCGGGCATCAAAGTTCGCCACCAAAGGTGCAAATATAGGGAACACAAAGACATATAAACGCGCGCAGCAAAACAAGTCCAGAATCGAAACCACTTCAAGAGCTCAAGAAACAATATCCTGGTACCCATAATGTCGGCAAGATGCTTAGCAAGCTTATTAACTTTCTCTTGTTTGGCGCTTAAGTCCTCCAAATACCGCTGTTGCACCAGAAACTATGCATCTGAATTCTGCAGGGACTTCCTCAGTCCTTCGGCTTCCTGTCGCATAACATCTGATCGATGTGTTTCAACTTGAAGTTGAGACTCAAGAAACCGAACTGATTCAGGCAACGAGTTCGAAGAGCTGGAGCCAGCAGTGGTAGCCAGTAACTCAAACACTACATCAAGACAGGACTTTGGGGTTGTCTCAGTGTCCTCAATATAGTTTTTATCAGCTTTCTTGGAGAACAACAGGGATGTCTCACTATCTTGAACCTTATCTGCATTACTTTCTTTACCATTGCATAACAGGGTACTCTTCTCCAATATTTTATCTGCGTTCTAAAAGGGAAACAAACAAACACATCTCAGGTTTACAATGTAGTATATGAAACTCATTTTGGTAAACCAGTTTAGTAGTAAGGTGGACAGGATAACAGCATGAAACAAACATATATCTATGTAGTATGGTCACTGTATGGTCTATATCATTCTAGTTTATGTTGCCAAATCAAGATAGATACAGTTGAATCATATCTATTTAAGACAAAGCAGCATAGACAGAATATAAGTGTGGGAAACTACACAAAGAATAACAACACTTGTAATGTGCATGGCATGATAACATAACTGTTTATTCAATTGAAACTGAAATCAACATAGAGCAAGTTACAACAGCAAACAACCAAACACGTTGAAGTAACAGGTTTAAAACATACCTGTTGCGCCATTGGAGTTTCAATTGCATCCTTCAAATTTGAAATTGGTTGGTATCAGTAAATACAGTGATGCAAGAGCAAAGTAGTATGAACCATAGCTACGGAACCTGACCTGGGAACAATTCTTCTTCTGCTTTAAGCGTTGACTTCGGGTTCGGAGTGGTGGTCCTCGTGATTTGGGCACTGCAGTTGCCTTACTAACTGCTCGTGTTTGGGTGCTCTTGGTGGAGACGGTGTTGTGTCAACGGGAACTGGGTGTCTATCTGCTTGGGGTTGGGGTTAGAAGGTGTAGCTGGTTCTCTGTCCAACTGGGTAGGGGTACAATCTACATGAGTGTGGGTTATGTGTGGTGGGGCTGATTCTTGGGCAAGTACAACCGTGGTTCTATCTGCATCGACAGGTAGCACGATCTTTTCTGAAGACTGTGTTTTTACTCCCACAGATACTGCCATCACTCCCTCCAATTGAAATGGCTGATAAACAAGAAAAGTAATTGAATGTACATATATTTTAAGATAGACAGGTGCAATGGATAGTAGGGAAGAAAGCAGGGCATGAAATAATTCACATTTATGTTGTCTAAGCAAACAGAATAGCAGGACATAATTTCACATATATGGTGGCTAATTAAACAGGATAGCATGACACAATTTCACATGTATGATGGCTAACTAAACATGATAGAATGACATACTTCAAAATATGATGACTATGTAAACAGGATGACATGATATAACTATACGATGTGTCTATTAAAGTGGTTGGCATGCCATAAATCACAAACATGCCGTCGATGGAAACATGATGGCATGATATAATTCTGGATAGAATGACATAATTTAAAATATGATGACTATGTAAACAGGATGAGATGATATAACTATATTATGTCTTTAGAAATGGGTTGGCATGCCATAATTCAGATACATGTTGTCTATGTAAACATCATGGCATGACATAATTCAAATATATGATTTATATACTAAGGAAGTGAGCAGAGGGCAATTGCATATATGATGTGTCAACTAAGGAGATGGCATTCAATATTGTGTATATGATGTAAAAAATAAGCATTGCAATACAACATATGCATTATATGAGTAATATAACCCTGCCAAGTTTGAGCATACACCTCAGGGGGATAATAGGACTGGTCATCTGCCTCTGAATCCTCCTCTAAAGAGCTATCTGTAACCAGCAAGATATCTCGCTTCATTGGTAGCATTGTCTGCTCTGAAGACCTTGTTTTCACTCCAGATTTCTCCATCACCAATTCAAATGGCTGATGCGCAGGAAGAGCAGTTGAATATACAAACATTGTCGACAAAAGCAATGAGAAATACAAAAAAAGGACGGCATGATATAATTCACATATATGACGCTTGCCTAACCAGCATGGCATTGCATAATTCACATACATAATGCCTTGTAACAAGATAACATTGCATAATTCACATATATAATGTCTTGCAACAAGATGGCATTGCATAATTCACATATATGGTAATTAGACACTAAACAGGTGGCATTCACACAAAGCATGTCTAAACTAAGCAAATGACATAGCAATGCAAGATACCATACATACGATATGAGTAACATAACCACCAAGTTAGGGCATGCACCTCGTGGGGGAAATATGACTGGTCATTTGTCTACGAGTCCTCCTCACGAGGAGCTATTGGTAACCAGCAAGACATGCGCCGTTAGATAGCATTGTCTCGCTCAAGACCTTGTTTCCACTCCAGATTTTTCCATGACCGTGCCGAATGGCTGATGCACAGGAAGAGTAATTGAATATACTAAAATTGTTGACAAATTTAACACATAATAAAAATATGATGGCATGATATAATTCACATATAAGATGACTGGCTAACCAGGGTGGCATTGCAAAATTCACATATATGATGCCTGGATAGACAAGATGGCATTGCATGATTCACATATACGATAAAGAAACTAAACAGATGGCATTGACACAAAGCATGTCTAAAATAAGAAGATGCCATCTTTAATGTATACAGTAAGCAATGCAAGGCACCATATGCATGATATTACCAACATCAGCATGCCAAGTTAGAGCGAAGACCTCATGGGGTAAATAGGAGTGGTCTTCTCATACGAATCCCCTCGAGCAGTTATCTTCCTCTTGATTATGATCCGAAATGGGTGGAGGGGGGTCTGCCTTTGCGCCCACCATGGAACGACGTCTGCATGAAATTTTATTGCCACGCAAGGCTTGTCTCTTTTGCTCTACATGATTAGTTCTATTGTGTACAATAACTGGCATGCATAGGAATAAAACATAGTGAGATTATGTAAGGAGTGCATGCACAAATCCAGAGTGATGGTAGCAAACTGTGGATATACCCAAAACCAATGATAGCAAAGGTGATAATAGCTTTAGTTAAAAAATACAGATAATGGCTCCTTTAATGTTTGTTTGCACCCAACATGAAACTCATAGTAGACACCGGAGATTAACGGATAGTAGACATATAGTCTTGATTGCTGCCCCAATATGTACCCCACAACCATTTAAAAACTCAACTTTCAAAGATTAGTTTGGACCTGACTCGAGTCTAATAGGTGAACACGATGATAATGTAGCATGTCATCATATTAAGCGGCGCATAACGAAGCGGAACACGGAAGAGTGCGACCTCTCTTGCGGACCCGATGTAGTCATCAAGGTCATCTGCTTTCGATTATGGTAATGCAGTTATGCATTGCCGGTGGCGAGGAAGAAGATCTGAGGCGGCGAAAGACAGTCTGGAGAGCGGATCCTGCTGTGGTGAACCCTTCCGTTGCTGGTGCAAATTTGAGCTGGGGTGGAACACAGCGAGAGCAGGACAAACCACACAAGGTTTTCTTTGACACATATCATGTGAAGTAATTGAGTAAGGGCTTGTTTGAATTTGAGGATTCTAACAATGCAGGGATAGGAAATAGACAGGAATAGGATAGGAATGCACGTGCAAAACAGAGAATTAAAAACACAGGATTTACGCCAACTGGGTGTTTGATTCACAACAATTGGAAGATCACAGGATGCAAAAAGCATGGTGAGATTAAGTCAAACCACAAGAAAATCTATGGTTATAATGCTATTATGCTACTATCTCTTAGTCTTGTGCTTGATGAATAGGAATATGAAAAGGAGGAGAAGTGGAAATTAGAATTCCTATGGTTTTTATTTCAAGGAGACACTAAAGGAATAAATCCTACAGTTTTCTTTGCTCCATTCCTTTGCACCAAATTCATGAAAAGTAGTACCATAGGAAACTTTCCAATTCCTATGTTTTTCATTCACTTTTCCTTTCAAGCACTGGCGATTCTAGTAGGCAGGCTTGAGCAAGGAAAATCCTACACTAAAAAATATTTTTGCGCTATTTCTATTACTTTGGACCTGTGCCATCGCCATACTAGCTCAACTCCTGTGCCCATCGACAAATGCACAGCTCAAGCAGCAGAGATAAATAATGATGGCGTTCAAGAGAGTCCATCACGGATAGCTAAGTTGCCCGGTACCTCACCGCTTGTCATATAGTAGGATAAAATAATCGTATTTCCCGTTACTACGAGTGCTCGATGGACAATATATATAACATGTAGAGTAAAAAGAGATGCAACAAGAGTACAACCTCTTTGGCGAAGCCATGTTGATCTCAGCGTAATTGGGTTGGCGGTGAGGATGCTCCGCTGACTTTCTTTGTCGGAGGAGGGAAGAAGATCTTAGGCGTCTGGAGATGGAGCCCGAGGTACTGCTCCGCTGTGATGGAGGGTTTCGTTGGAGCAGCTCGGTGAGTTGGATGACGCCGAGGCTGAAGCAGGACAAGAGAGACAACGAACAACGTTAACCTGAGTGGAATTCTAATAGCATTTCCAATACATGACATAAAATACATAACCACAAAGTGCTAGATGTAAAATACATCAGCCGCTCATCTCCGAACTTAATCGTCAAACTGAACTTAATCATCGGCCCGAACCTAATCGTCCAAACTGAATTTCTTGCCGAAACTGAATTTTCTGTCAAACCGAACGCACTAGCAAGGTGAGGCTACGTCGGTCGATCGACTTTTTCATCTCCGGTCGGTCGATTTTGCAGCCGTTGGATACGAAATCAAGGGCATGCGGTTCATCTTCAACCTCCACCCCTTCGAGCCGCCACCACCACCGGCCAACCAGAAGAGCCCGCCGCCGGGCGGTGCGCCGCCCGCCCCGAAAACACTCCCCACCGCCGGTCCGCAGCCGCCCAGGCCATCCCACCAGGCCCCCTGTCCCGAGCTTGTTATCCGGCGATCCCCACGCCGCCGCCCCGCCATCCCCGGCGACACCCGCCCCATCCACGAACCCTAAGATAGATAGTGGGGTACCTCTCCCATGAGCCCCTCCCCGCTGAACTGGTTCTTCCTTCATCCTGAGCCCACCTTGGAAATCGACCGACCCAAAAGTTGATTCAATGATCAAGTGTAGCCAAATCGAGCAACATCGCAAGCAAGAGCAAGAGCGGAGCAAAGCATGAGCAAGAGCAATAGCAAGAGCAGATCAGGCAGGGGACCGAGAGCAACAGCAGAGTAGCAACGAGTGAGAGCTAAAGCAGCAGCTCCTATCGATGTGGACGCCGCCACGAGGAGCGACGCCGTGGAGGAAGTGGCGGCGACGCCGCCGTGGATGGAGCCGCACCGTGTCAGCCGGGACCGAGCGCCGACAAAGACCGCGGCGATCGAATCAAGAAGAAAATGCGGCGAATAGTGTACAACCTCTTTGGTGGCGCCGATTAGGCCGCAGCTTCATCCGAGGAAATGGTGATGATGATGCTCTTCCGGTGGTGCAGGTGAAGACGGCGGTGTGGTAATGGAGGTGGCGCGAAAGAAGAGGGGAACATCGGGGCAGCTCCTTGGAGGTGGAGGACGGGGTGGCTGAACCGGCGGGACGATGAGATCGACGACGGATCCTCATCCTGCAGTGGATGAGGGACGCCGAGGTGTTCTTGTGGACGACGTCGTCGGGAAGAAGCTCGGCTGGGTGGCGGACGGGCAGGGTGTGGGGTTTCACGCGGGTTTTCGCCTCGGTGTCTGAATGGGTGGGCGGATGGGATGGCAGTGGGGAACCATGGCTTAGAGACGCGCTTGTCCTAAATGTGGGGTAATTTACGAAAGTACCCCCCAACCGATTTGAGGCGGTTCTTTCGGTTCAGGGGTACCACGGGCATTTCGCGTGTCGGGATTTCACAGGAGGTGGGAGTTTTCAGACGCAGCGTTGTAATTTCGGAATAGCAAGGCGGGTTGAGATGGAGGAGTTGTCGAGCACAACGAGACAAAGATATATCTTAAATATTCCGGGCTAACAAGGCGGCGGGTTGAAGAGGCGGGAGTTTCGCAAAGACGAGCAGATGAGACGCTAGCTTCAATTTTCGGCATAACAAGGCGCGGCTTGAAATTTCGGAAGAACAAGCTTAACGTGTACCCAAAAAAAGACAATTTGCACCTCAACACGCACAACACACACACACACAAACACCATTTAGACTAGAGTAAGGTACACGTGCATTGCACGCATGAGATTTGGCAACCAAATTATGAATAAATACCACATTATAGCATGCAAGCTTTGAGTCATATATGCATGATGTAGATGTTCGTTTAATTCTTATAGTTCATTTCATTCAAAATCATCTAGTTTTTATAAGAAAGCTAATCTATTTTAAGATTCATGGAATTGTGTGTTGTAAGACATAAAGTAAAAACAAATAATGGCAAATCATGTAGAAAAACATTTGGGCAATTATGATACAGAAGATTCTAGAACAAATAAGAAGTGCTTGTGTTTTGATGTTTGTGCATTATGCTTAAGTTCAACCATGGAGTCTTCTAGATTATAGATGTGGCGAAATCTGGTGGAATCTAGATGATATCCAATGGCCAATAGTGCTCAAATTTGCCATCTTTGGACCTTCGGATTCGCCTCATCCAACGACCATCTTTCAAAGTTAAAGTTACCCGCTCATAATATAAAAAATATATATAATATAATATATATAGGGGTATAGATATAGATATGTGATGCGAAAGCCGCCCATCATCTCCAATTACATGCACAGATGCGACATGGGCAAATGATGTCTGCCATCGGTATCTCAAATTCAAATCAGTCGACCTTGTTCAATGTGTATACATTACAACATGCTCGTTTCCAAAGCACACCGCCAGATCTACATTATATTCATGCATGCATGGGTTTCAAACATCAGGATCTCTTATTCAAATATTTGAATTCAACTTTACATTGATTATGACCTCACCTATTCTTTTAACCCACACAGTAGTCTTCTCTTTATAATTGTACCACTAACTTTCTCTCGTGCATGCATGCACACACACTACCAGTCGGCATTATCTATCGTGACGCATGCAATCTTTTTCTTCGTGTCGGTCTCCCATGAAGGCACACACCCACACACATCCCCCTCTCCCTCATACCGGGCATTCTTTATCTCTCACGCGTGCATGCGCAACGATCGATGTTCCTCTATATATGTGTGTATATAGTTAGGTCTTTCATAGTTTTCCACACAAACCGATCAATCGATATATCCAGTGAGGTCTTACCCTCTTTCCCACGTCCACATCGATCAATCTATACCTCTCCCACGTCCACATCGATCAATCTGTACCTCTCTATATAGGATTAACATAAATAGCTAATACACCCACATTAATTATATATCCAACGTCCCCTCTCATCATCCATGCCTTCCGCTTCATCTCTCGGATCGTGCACAATGGCGAAGACAGGCGATGAGGCGGCCTGCCCCCTAACATCACTATATATCGAGGCTAATATGAATGTGATCATTAGACAATTGCTGCATGAAAAGGTTTAATTTCATGAATTGACCCTCCTCGTAAAGGATTAGCAATGCTTGGCCCCTAGCTCATTTATTTTTCATGGCCCCGCCAATCACGGCAACAACAAGCACGTGTTCGCCTCTCTCTAAATATAGATCTCGCACTTGTGCATTCCTTCATAGTCTCCCTCCACTCGGCCCCTCGCACCATCTTCTAGCCCCCACGGATTTTGCCACATGTACAATCTAGCAGACTCCATGGTTGAACTTAAGCATAATGCACAAACCTCAAAACAACAGTGGTTCTCTTTTGTTCTAGAATCTTCTGTATCATAACTGTCCAAACCTTTTTTCTAGTTGAATTACCATTATTTGTTTTTACTTTATGCTTTACAACGCACAATTCCATGAATCATAAAATAGATTAAGGGCTTCTTTGATTCAAAGGATTCTCAAAGGAATTTTGGAGGATTCTAATCATTAGGAATTTTTCCTATCTTGGTTGTTTGATTCGCAGGATTGTAAACCATAGGAATTTTTCCATATGATTCATTTGCACTAGATTTCATAGGAAACATCCCATCCACTCAAACCTCTTTGAAAGAATTCTGAGTTTTTTCTATGCACAATCAAACACTCGTACAATCGTGTAGGATTCAATACGACATTCCACTATAATCCCATGTTTTTCCTATTCACGCGTTCTTAGCTTTTTTATAAAAACTAATTTGATTTTGAATGAGATGAACTATAAGAATTAAATGAAGGGCTACATCACGCATATATGACTAAGAGCTACATGCTATAGTGTGGTATTTATTCATAATTTGGTTGCAAAATCTGATGCGTGCAATGCACGTGTAAATTACTAGTACTTCGGGTATGTGCAAAACACGTAAATTAGAATACCAATGGCACGCTACACAGTGTCTCTCTTACAGTTCATGAAGCCACGTGGCACATGTGGAGGCGTTGTCGCAACCTCCTTGCGAGGATTGATCACAGTGACGTGCTGCTGGTTCCAGAAGAATGTACTGCCCTCCCCGAGCCATCTTGGCGGTACATGCACGGCGAAGATGTGCACGCGCCGCCACACGCACTCATTCCCTCGCACGCACATGCGGGTACACGGGCGGACGCAATTTTGTACCAAGATCCACCCCATGTGATAATTTGATACGTGTAAAGTCGTTCACTTCATTGATGGTCAATTAATACAGCGCATGCAAATTGAGTGGACGTGAGGGCGGAAGAAAGACATTATTACTCCACTGCGCGCATGCGTAGTAGTTAAATCGTGGGTTGCTAGTAGTACTTCCATTGGTCTCCTTCGCATTTTGTGCCAATTTTTGACAAAGAATATAATATTTACGCATTTGAGCAGTGTAGTCTACTTGAAATTTATGTTCCACTAAACTCATCGGGAGCCGTTTCGGGCCTCGAAACCAAAACCATCAATTAATGTTTACATTGTTCCCATAACATTCGAAAGCCTGCTCACACCTACTAGTACTACGTACCAAACCTGAACGTGTTCCCACCATGCAGGTATTAGTAATACTAGTGCTAGTACTTAGGTTATAAAAAGGGGAACTACCTAACCGAAAATTACTCTACCTTTCCTCCTCATAAGTGCTTCTTCTTCGTCCGTCGTTGCCATGGCCGGTGAGCAGAGCTCTGGGTCGAGAACTACTCGTAACAAGGGAGCGGCAACCAAGGCTGCGGAAAAAAGAGAGGGCTTGCCGCCACGCAGAGACCTCGAAAGATCTCTCACGGGCAAGCGATGGCTCCCAGGAGCGCCCTAGCCGTGGAGGCGAACATGCCGAGCCGGCGGAGCTGGAGTCGTTATCCCTCGATGGCATGCCCGATCAGCTTAATAAGCACCTCCATAAGCAGAAGGGGTTCATCCAAGGCTTGACGGAGTTGCTGAAGGAGAGCCTCGACGACATGCCCGCTGAGCTCAATCAGCAGGGGGAGTTGACCGCCGGCTTGGTGATGCTGCTGAAGAAGAGCATTGCCTCGGAGAAGAAGGCTACCGCGAAATCCTGCGACTTCAGGAGGACAAGGCGAAGCTCGCCACGAGATCGACCTGTTGAAGGAGAAGAACGCCGGCTGGAAGAAGCTGCATGAGAATAGTAGTTCCTCGATGAAGATGCTGCAGGCCCTCGTCATGGAACAGAAGGAGGAGTTGGCGAACCTCCGCATCGAGCACCCGGCTACTGTCAAGGTACATAATGCGGCCGTGGAACAGATGATGAAGGCTCGCGTCGAAAAATCCCACGTCATGGACAGAATGAAGAAGATGGCGGAGGGGACGCGCAAGGAGATGGAGGTCGTGGAGGCGATGAAGAAGCGATTCACGACTCATGGCGAATTAGATCATTTGGGGTGATAATCTTCCTTCTTGTTTTGCTGTTGTGTTTCATCTTTTGCTTCGGGTGTTTCGCCGCACGTGTCATGTTCTATGCGAGGCATGAATAGAACAATGGTTTTTGTTTTTTGAGGGAATGAGTAGAACAATGCTAACAATGAGTTGACTGGCAAATTAGATCATTTTTTATCGCCATATGGAACTGGGTTGTCGTGTTTCGTGCTCCTCCGTCGCAGTACTACTCCAGTGGAAAACTTGAGTATACCGCACGGTTCTTTGCTCCTCCTCTATCAGGTCGTCGGCGAGCATTTATCTGAAAGCAGTCAAATCACAAGGCCCCGCCTTCCAGCAGTAATGAGCCGTCAAATCACAAAGGCCCTCACCTCTCGTGAAACCGACCAAGCTAGACGGCCCCGCTCTCTAGCCTTTTAAAAAATATATACTTTTGTACAACAGTAGTATCAATGGATTGCGCCATGGAGCAAAACTTGAAATTAAAAAAAAGGTGGTACATATAGAGAGCGCTCGTCGCCAAATTATGCATATAGTACTATTAAAAAGGCTAGTCACAATAATGGTGTCCAAAGACAACCCACCCTCAAATAAAACAAAGCACCCTGAAATTCTTTGACAAAACTAAGCACCACGAAATTCTTTGACAACTAAACTGCTGGCTATATGATGTTGGCCATATATATTGTACGTATATAATGTGAATAAACGAGTGGTAGTACTATACCAACTAAAAGATGAAATGTAAGAAATACTAGTATGTACTTACTGAAGAGTTAAAGTAACAAGAAGAAACATAACATAGTTACGCTTAGGGCTCAAAGACAACACACCCTCAAATTAAATTAAGCACACCTGAAATTAAACTTTGCAACTATTCCGGTAGACACTGCATTAGAACCACCATGAGCAACGACATCGCCACCTTACTCGAGTCCTCGTCCACGCCCTCGACTTCGCCCTTGTCCCTCTTCCTCTTGGCGATACTTCTTTGCTTGAACCGCCAACTTGGTTGTTGCTCTTCATTCAACCCTTGTAGATATTGAAACAAAGGTAGCCATCCATTGCAGCGTACTGGATGTGGTCTATATCTAGTACATTCCGCTGCCATGCATGACGATGAAAGGTGTATGGAGGTTTCTCCAGTTTACCGTACGAAGGATGAACCATGGCTCCTGCCAGGGTCAGCATCTGTAACATCCCAAAATTCTAAATTTTGGAATGTTATATTAAATAAATAACTATGCTTGTTGTCTGATTGTTTGTTTGATTTATTGAGTGAAACTGAGTGAAATTTGAAAACTTTTGAAAGTTGAATGAGAGGGAATGAAATGACTTTCCCAAAACTTTCCCCTTTGCCCTTGGATCCCAATGGATTCAAATTCATACCAACACCAAAGCCTAGAGTGAGGATGACATGACTTCTTCCATTTTTAAATGAATAGGGTTTTGGAAAAAAAGATTTGAATTTCATTTGGGAAGATTTCAAATTCAAAGCTTTATGCAACTCAATGATTTTCATGAGGGAAGATAAAATGACTTCTTCAATTATATGAAATAGGAGTTGGAAGTTATAATGAATCAAGTTGAAAATCATTTGAAAGTGCTTTGAAACCCTCTTTCAAATTTTGAGTTTTGAATTTGAATTTCAAACTTTGGCATGTGGGAAACATTTCAAAAACTATGCTGATAAATACTTGATCAAAAGTATGAGAGGAGCAAACATGACACTCCAAAAATATCAGAGGAAACAATGCCAAAAGATTTGGATTCAAAACTGAATTTTATTTGAATTTGAAAAAAATGGATTTTTATAAAGTTTGGATTTTGCCTTTGGTAAAATGTCCAAATGAAAGGGAATATTTCCTGATCATTTTGGTATATATATACCCTATATAAAATATTTATAGATATTGTTTTATTTCTGTTTCATTTATTTAAAAAATAATAAAAAATAAAGAAAAACCCCAGGCGCCCGGCCAACCACCCCCAGCCCAGCCAGCGCCGCACCCCTGCCCGGCCAGTGACCCACGAGCCACCAATGAGCCACCGACCGGCCCAGGCTCCCCTCTCCCTCGAAAGCGCTCGCCACGGCCACCCCGCCTCGCCCCTCTCTCTCTCAATCGACCCGTGGGACCCGCCTCTTCTTCCCCCTCGCCACGCCACGACCTCATGGGAGATCGTGGGATCCCGAAGGATCCGGGATCCCCGATCGCCCGATCCCTTCCGGAGCGACTCGAGGCCCGGGCTATAAAGCCGAGCCCCTCCGCACCCCATTCCCCTAGCCTCGGACCCCTCTCCTCTCTCTCCCGAGCTCGCTGGAGCACCGAGCTCGCCACCGCCAAAGTCGCCACTGACGACGCCCTAGTTCCCCGACCCACCTGGACCCCACCGAACCACCGTGCTCCTCAAGATCTCCTCGACGAAGTCGCTGAGCTCGCTGACGCCTGGACGCCTGACAAGATCCCGCCGCCGCCGCTTGCCGCCGAGTCCGTAAGTCACCGAAAGCACCCCTGTCCGATCTTAGATCGACGGCCTAGATTAGAAGCCCCCGAAGGGTTAGGTTTTATTTATAAAACCGGCCGATTCCGATCGGTTTAGTTTTAGTTTAGGTTTATTTTTTTTAGGCCGGTTCGTTTAGTTTAAACCTAGGCCCGTTTAGACTATTTAACGCCCAGGGCACAGTATAGGCCCATTAGGCCTTTTTTCTTTTATTTTGATTTTCTGTTTTAGCAGAATAGTTTCTGATTTCAAAAATTCATATCTTTTATTCTATTCAATATTTTTGAGTGATTCTTTTTTTGTTGGATTGAAAATTTTATGTAGTTTCTGTAGAATATATATTTAGCTATGTTAAAATTAATTAAAAATGCTTTAATTTAGTTTTAGTCAGAATAGTAAATCTGCTATAACTTGAGTTAGAAAAATTATTTTTGCATGATTCTTTTTGCCCCAACTTTATTTTGACATTGCCAAACCATAGAAATTAACTTGGGTATTTTAGGATTAATAAATAATTAGTTTTAAGCAGAATCCTATTAATCCTAATTAATTAGCTAGCTCTGTTTTCCTATTAAATTAATGAGTAAATTAATTTATTTTTAACTTGTGATTGGTTATTCTAGGTTAGTTTCTGTCACTCTAGTAGATGAACTTTTATTTATAATTAATAAAAGTTTTAATTTATTTTTCTTAATAGAAATTGGATTAGGCCTATTATGAGTTTTATAATAGCTTTTAAATTAATTCTTTTTTGCTCCTAGTTACTTAGTGAATCCTTTTCTGTTTAGTTAACTTAAAACCATGATTAGGTTATGTTAGAAAATTTCTATGATATAAAACTATTTTGTTATTTGTTGAAGTGGGAAACTTGAGTGGCCTTTCTTTGAGTTTTTCTTTTGGATTTGGTTTTGGTTGTTTTGTTGTGTTATGTTACTTTTGTTATGTTGTGTTATGTGATCCTATTGCTATGTGCTTATTATAGTTATTGTTTGCCTCGATAGAGTTTCCGGAGTGCGAAGATTGCTACTATGAAACCCTAGTTTTTTCGAAGATCGTCAACCAGGCAAGTTCACTTTGACCATGCTTTTCTTACCTATGTTTTATTGCATTTAGTGGCATCCTTGCAACCACCCCTCAGTAGTGATATTGAAATTCTTGTAGTTGAGTAGTATGCATGAGGTAGGAACCCATCACCCTGTTACCAAGCCCCGAACGATATTTTATTTTAATGCTACGCTATAGTAGACGGGGTTTGGTATGAGTGCACGAGAGTGGTGTGAAGAAGGAGGACTCTACGTCAATGACGACAACTCCATGATGGAATCTGCAAGGACTGCATCTTCAAGACCTCAAGACTTCAAGACTCGCGACAAGAATTCAATACACACTCTTTGGGTGAAGGACGGTTGACGGGCACCTGGAGAAACCAGTGGTTGGCCGGGATGCATGGAGAAGCGCCATGACATCTTGCGGAAAGCTTCACCCAGGACTCAAAGAGACGGAAGAGTACTTCACGCCGGAAGCTTACATGCAACCGCAAGTCATTATGGGCTCTGGCTTGGTTGACCTTAGTTGTGACTGGCTGGGACGGTACTAGCAGATGTAGAACTACGGTGGGACGGATGGGTACCGGACGGTGGTCGAGGAACTCTTTGGAAGACCATGTTTCGGTCATCTTGATTCTCAAACACTCAAGTGCGAGAACGTAAAGAGAGGGATCGAATCTTGCGGGTAAAGTGTACAAACCTCTGCAGAGGGTTATAACCTAATCGATTAGCCGTGTCCCGGTTACGGACAATTTGAGCATCCGGACTTGGATCTATCTCGGAACTCTCAACACCGGACTGATAACTTAATTGTGGGCAACTTATGATGATTTTGGGCTATGAGACATCGGTTGGCGGAACCATGTCATGACAGAAAAACTCCATAGTACAGACTTCATTTATTCCTTTGATGTAGGGAAAATAAAACCAGCTTTTACGCAAACAAAACTCGAATCTGAGCCATAAAGCCATACCGCATATAGTATAGTTTATTATCTGTTTTCTCCTATTGTGATCTTGCCGGTACATTCAATGTAATCGACCTACACGGCTGCAACGTATCATGTTGCGTATACTTTCTTCCGACGAGTAAGAATACAGTGCAGTGGTTACGGTCTACACTCAACCCGCCGATGGCGTTGATGGGACTCCACACCCGATTACTTGTTTCATTGAGACTATTGAGGTATATATCAGTTTTGCGTTATTTATACATGTGATTGCACTTTGATATATACATTGATGTCTTGTGTGCCAAAGATACTGATCGAGGATGGCACAGACATATTGCAGGCTTGACCGTTCGAGGTCGGGTCGCCATAAAGATCGAAGGTCGACGAGAGGACACCAGCCGATTCTTTTGGAGGTCGAAGGTGTTGCCTACAACGAGGCCTATCCGACGCATGACTTCTTTGTCGTTACCAAAGTCTACAGTAACGAATTTGACTAGGTTGCTCTCGAGGAAGTAAATCCTGGCACTCAACATCGGCATGGCATATGTGGTAGACCAAGCATAAGTCATGCACGCAAACCTGGATCACGGCGAGCTTCTTCCTCTCTTCGTCCTTTAGATCCTTCTCTCGTCCCACGACTGTGGTGTACTCAACATCTAGCCCGGCGATCCACTCATCATGTGAGTCTTCGAACATGCGTCTGAAGCGAGAAAGGCATCCTTTCACCGTCGCGGAAGAACGGGTGTAGATGACGTCAAACTCATCGCCGGTGATGGTTCTAACCTTGTACTCACCGCCGATCGGGGAGATTTGGGACGCCATGGATTTGGGAGGAGGGTTAGGATTAGTGGAACTACCGTAATGTGAATGGACGGGACGACTAGGAGCGAACCGCCGTAGTATTAAAGGACGTGCGGGGACGAGTAGGAGCGAACTGCCAGCGTGCGAATGGCAGGGTAGTGGCTTTCCATTCTCCCATGATACGGGCTTCCGAGAGCCCTTGGATCGGAGATCGAACGGTTGCATGGCGTGATTCTAGACCAATGGGTGAATATCCTATCCTGGAGGGTTATTCTGCAAATTTTCAGCAACTTAGCATGCGACCGTTTGATCTCAGATCCAAGGGCTGCCAGCAGCCCGTATCGTATCATGGTCGCCTACCACGACCGTTGCCGCTTTCATGTGATCGCAGCCCTTGGAGATTTAACACGGTGCGTTAGGCTATCTGATGTTGGCATGTCATACATAGTCATCACTTAGTCACTCATACTACAACAAGGTTGGCTTTAAGGTTGGCTATAAGTGTAATTTTTTTACTCCTCTCTATCTCTCTCTTCGTACTCCCTCCGTCCCATAATATAAGAACGTTTTTGACACTAGTGTAGTGCCAAAAACGTTCTTATATTATGGGACACAGGGAGTACTAGCATTTATTGCATTTGCCAAGGAGTGACCTCTTCCAATGAAATGGTGTTGCTAAGTTTGCTTCATTTAATTAGCTATAGTCTCAGGCTGGTTGTAATGGAAAGTATCATATACTAATAGCATGCATATGATACTAGTGTATGACACCTCATCAAGTACTACCTCCCTAATGCATATACATATGATACTAGTATATGATACTATGCATTAGGGAGGTAGTACTTGATATAATTAGCTATAGACTCATTTGGTTGTAATGGGAAGTATCATATACTAATATCATACATATGATACTAGTGTACTACCTCCCTAATACATAGTATCATATACTAGTATCATGTAGTACTTTATTTATTACCATGCATGACACATAGTAGTATAGCATTTATTATGATATAGAATCATGATATGATACTCAACCCTCTTTTTCTTCATTTAATTTTATGACACCTCATCAAAATTGCCTAGTTGACATGCATGATACTAGTTGTGATACTACCATTACAGCTAGCCTCAAAATTGTCTTTTCACCTAGGTACACGCGCTTAGCACCGTTTCTTCCTTGGGTCACCAAACTAGTCTCTCTCTTCTTGATTAACTTGCCACATCAGACTTTATGCCTATGTGGCAAGCCTAAGCACCTGTAGGAGCAAGTAAGTACAATAGTGCGCTTTGCCGCTTTACATGGCATTTTTGCATATGTGGAGGAAAGAGAGGCAAAGGAAAAGTGGAAAAGTGGGCTCTCATGCAAGAGCCAGCCTCTAATACTACATGGTGGAGCATTGGGAGAGGCACCTGTATGGAGGTGGTCAGGAATCGGGAGACTCACGTCGGTCGTAGCGCCGCAGTTAAAATGATAATGGAAAGTCAAATCACGGGGCCCCACCTATCCAGCAGTAACTCGCTGTCAAATCACACAGCCCTACGTTTGCAGCAGCCTACTCCCTCGTCTTCTCGCGTCTCTGTCGAACCGACTAGGCGGAACTGTCCCGCCGCCTACCGCGCAGGAAAAGCCCCGCCCTCGACTTTTAAATAGTATACTGATATACTAATTTTGTATCCATGGATTGCGCCCACGCCATGGAGCAAAGCGTCTAGAAAACGGCGGTACACATGTACGGAGTATACAGCACGCACGTCGCGTTCGCGTCGCACCCCAGACGGTCGGTCGGTCTGGCACGCTGCTCTCCGAATGGAACGCGCGTAATATTGCGTTCGCACACACATGTGGGATGGCAATTGAGAACCGACCATAGGTACACTCCCCGGCCCCGCAAGTCGGATGACTTAATAGAAGAGGGAAACGAGCGATAGTACTAGAGAAGTGTTGTACTACGTTGGTGCCTAGACGATCCCTGCAAGACACAGAAGATCAGTTCGTCCATGCATGTGACCAGACTCCAGTAGACACGCCTGGATTGGCTATCGTCTACATATCGTGCAGGCTGTGTTGTACATGGCTGTAGTTGTGGTGAGAAATCTAAAAAAAGGTTTCTTGTCATCTCGCGAAACTATGTGTCATGTGCTTCGGATCACTGCAAGGGTTAAACAGCGACAACTGAGTTGGGCTAGTCATTGGGGGCACATGCACGAACAGTGACTACTTGGCTGCCATCTAGGTCAAGCCGGCTATGTTAATTAGGACATCTATCGACGGACCCCTTCTCTACGAGTTTATCTTTAATTTGAGCTTTGTTCCTCATCTAGTTTGTCCGTCGGGATTCATGTTGTCTCATTTGGGCACTGAGGCTATGATTTCTTGTCATGTGGCATTTTTTCGTGTTATATGTTATAATCCGGTAACCGGATCAAAATGACGATAATCGTGCCTCCGGCCACGTGCATGAAGACTTCTCGATAGTCATTGACGAGGTCAAGCCGGCTCCGTAGACAAAAAGAAAACTAAGTACTACTCCACTATATAGGCAGGAGCCTCCGCTTGCTTGCTAGTGTTGCTCTCTTCACACTGTCTCGGCCTCTCCAGATATAAACACGACAGCGATGGCCACACTCTCTCTCTCTCTCTGCTCACTACTGGTCACAGATCCAGCCGGATCCTCTCCGCCGGGGAAGGTGAGAAGGTGCAACGTTCACGTTGTCGTCCTCGGCGACGGCTCTTACCCACTGCTGGCGCGCCCCAATCAGCCTGCCTTGCTGTTCTCTCCGAAGCACCGCTGGTGAGGGAGGGCCTCCGACCCCTTCTTCCTCGCTGCCGTAGTGTGGGCAGATCCGGCCTCCCGCCGCCCACCTAGAGACATCCCGGCGACCATCAGGTATAACTTCCTTCAAAATGGGCCTTGCTCTACTTCCCGAGCTCACAGCGTCGCTGCATTTGTAACTTTTACTATATCTCAGGCCCCCTCGTAGATAGGATCGATCGGCTGTTCGAAAACCACCTAATTTTTTATGTTTAAGAGGTAAAACTAGTTCATGCACTCGAATCTATTACTACTTGGTTCAAACAAGGAAGAAAGGGGTTAAGGGGTGGGGGTGGGGGAGGATTTGTTACCTGAATCTAGGACTTGGTCGAAAGAGGAAATAATGGGGGCGAAAAGTAGCAGAGTGGCTATCCAACTGGTCTCTAGGTCTAATAGGGAAATAAAGGGAAATGCAGTACAAACTCAATATAAACCCGATCTATTGGTTGAAAAAGGAAAGAAAGTGGGGATCGGGGACAAGTCAATGAGTAAGTCCAGCACTAGATTTGCTAGCCTCACAGGGTATAAGGTGGCTATACCGAACAAAAATGGGACCAACCCAGATATCATGTTCTGATGTTTGTTGCCCCGAACCACTCTTATGTAATGCCACTGGTAAAATGTAGCGATCGACCGTTAAAAGTAAGGACACGTTAAACCAATGTTGTTTTCAATGTAATGCCTCCAGTAATATGAATCAATGGCACTTCTTTACATATCCTGCTAAAATTTCCCATTAAGATAAGTTGGTTCTTTTTGTTAGAAATGCATCTTTCCTGGTCCGCCTACTCTCCCGTGCCCAAAGTAATGTCGTATTTAACGGTTGTCATAGTTAATCCTGATGCCCACACTAATATCTAGCAATGCCACTGCTTTAGAAATTTCTACTGTCCTTGTAGGATTTCCATTCAGATAATGAACATGCTTCTTTTCATTTGATGCATGTTTCATCACTTGTTACTTGTTAGTCACCCTCCTTTCCACCTTTTTTGTGCAAACAGAGATATACATTTCACGCTCGATCTTAGTTGAACTGCACAAATGATATCCAAATTATAGTTGAGCATTCCAGGAGCTTCACAACCAACCTTGATGTTGCTCAATTTTAATGCAACTAATGAAGAAGAAGCTGTGTGGGTTTAGTTTTCGATGGAAATGGAACCGGGCTGGAGCCCTTTTCTTAAAAAAATTGAAGAAGAAGCTGCTAGCTCACGGGACATTGCTTCATTTTAGGTGAACTGCACCAAAAGGTCCCATGAATTGAATCATCCATGTTGGTGACTGAAAGAGCCAGCTTCAGCATCCCAGTCTAAGCACCCCGGGCCTCCATCCTTGCGGCCTTGACGGTACACCTCATTTGCCACCTTTCGACCCTAGTGTCACCGATAAAATGAAGTAATAATACAGTTAAAATAGAGCGAGTGTCATCTCTATCATTTCATTTCCAATGTAGATAAAGAAAGTGCTTCTCTTTGTTAAAGTATGTTTCATCAACTAGTCCCATTGTTAATGTTTAAGCGTTTCTGCAAACTGGGGTGCTTAAATTTAGTTATGTACAAAAATAGAGATTTGAATGTCTCAAGGCACCTCCTTGTACTACTGCAGTACACTGATGTTCATCACTGGCAGAAGGTGTATCTGGGAGACTTGGGACGATGTCCAGTATGAGGCGTACCGTATGAGGCGTCAGTAGGCCCATCTCGCCCTCATGACATGGCATACTATGATACTATCGCAATATTTTCTTCTATTTGTTTTGTGTGTTTCATCAACTAGTGCCACTATAATGTAATCACGCTTTTTCATTATCTGTGCAAACAGGGTTATTCATTGCATTTTGGTGGAACTGCACAAATGTACGTAGGGAACCGGCATATATGCAGAAAAGTGAGGTGTGCCAAGTAAAATTACCGACACCAACCATGCTGCATGCACGCATTGGCATCCACCACAACCAGTGGGATGTGTGGCGCTCTACGTGGATGGATCTTTCTCGGCAGCAAATCATCTAACCAAATACTAGTAGCTTATATTGGCAGTTTTCTAGGGAGTACTCTTTTCTGAAAGAAGCACCAATCTATTTTTCTTTATTTCTACACTGTGTCACAACTTTGACCCACAGGTCCAGAGCTATTTTAGGGTGATTGGCATAGTACTCAGAGACTGATTGTAAGCATGATTTTCATTAGCTGTCACGCTGATTGTAAGCATGATCAGGTGGAAGATTAGGTTAGTGCGAAGCTTACCTTAAACCCTACCGCCGCTGTTGAAACGAGGCGAGCATCGAGGGAACCGTGGAGAACGTCGGGGAAGCGACGTCGCGCCATCCGGCCTCCTCTTGCGGTGGGAGAACGAATACTCTTGTGCTCTGACTGGCTCTGCACCCTCACGAACGACACACCATACTCGATCGATTCGTTATCCTATGGGTGCTCGACCTTCGACCTGTACGCCCACCACCTCCGCCTGACTGTCGCCTCGGGCGAATCTGTCTGCTCCATCGCCCATAGGAGATACTCGATGAACTCGGAGGACTGCGGCGTGACTGCCGCCGAGGAGTACATGTACATCGCCGCCGTCTCGCTCTTTCGCATACATTGCCACATGGCCCGCACCGTCCTCGAAATCTCCCACTCATTGTCAAACCAACTAAGGATCTCCTTCAACCTGGCTAACTTTGCACAGTGGCGCCGCCACGGCGATCTTTGATTCGATGATGCATCCTCTCCATAGATGTCGTTCTGAGTGGTCCAGTGCTAGCTTTGGAAGATGGGAGGAGAGACGGTGGTCTTGCAATAGAGAAGAGGGAGAGGAGAGGAGGTGGTTTTGGAATGGATATGATGGAGAGGACAGGAGGTGGTTTTGCAATGGAGAGAAGATCAGAAGAGGGAGAGGCGAGACGGTAGTTTTGGAATGGAGATGATGGAGAGGAGAGGAGGTGGTTTTGGAATGGAGATGATGGAGAGGAGAGGAGGTGGTTTTGCAATGGAGAAGATCAGAAGAGGGAGAGGCGAGACGGTGGTTTTGGAATGGAGATGATGGAGAGGAGAGGAGGTGGTTTTGCAATGGAGAAGATTAGAAGAGGGAGAGGCGAGACGGTGGTTTTGGAATGGAGATGATGGAGAGGAGAGGAGGTGGTTTTGCAATGGAGAACAGGGAGAGGAGCGTGCGGCAGCGATTTAGGATTGGGCGAGAGGGCTCAAGGCTGTGATCTGGATCAAAATCAAAATCAATTTACCCTTCAATTAAGAAAGCGACCCCACATTAACTAGTCTCCCTTTTATTACGGGTCATAATTGACAATGATTTTTGCACATAAAATATATGTTATACGTTGCAAAAATAATATAATTTGAAAGTACATTTAGATCTGAACCAAACGATACAATTTTTGGTGACATGCATTCACATTTTGCTTGTCACATACAGTACGTGGTCAAACTTTGACCCAAAATACGCAAAACAACAAAAAAATACTTCCAAGACCAGCCCCGCTCTTCCGCTCTTCTCCTGTTCCAATCTAAATCCACCGCCGCTCCTCTCCTATTCCAATCTAAATCCAGCGCCGCTCCTCTCCTCTTCCATTTCAAAACCACCGCCCCTCCTCTCCTGTTCCAGTCCAAAACCAGCGTCGCTCCTCTCCCGTTCTAATCCAAAACCAGGCTCCTCTCCTCTTCCATTCAAAAACCACCGCCGGCGACTGAAGGTGCTGTGGAGAAGTAGATCGATGGAGGAGTACAACCGATACGCGAGGATCACAGACGGCGACCCTGTGAAGCTAGCTAGGATGTTGGAGATATAGTCTTGGTTTGACAACAAGGACCAACTAGCGGCGATGGCGACATCCATGGCCAAATATCTGCAACAGAGCGAAAAGGCGGTGATACTCCCGGAGGGAGTCGCGCCGGAGTACATAGAGCTGCTCCTCTGGGCCATGGAGCAAACAGATTCACCGAATCCGATCGTGAGGGAGCGATGGTGGGAGTATCGATCCCAGATGGAGCATCCACCAGAGATTGAAGGATCGAGCATCTACAGGGTGCCGTTTGTGAGGGTGTCCTGCCAGAGCGAGCCGGTGGAGTCTTCATCGACCGAACCCAACTGCAATAGGAGAAAAGTAGTTGGCCCGACGACGCTTCCCCGCCATCGTCTCCCTCGCCGTTCACATCGTCTCACGGGGCGGCTGTCTGCCGCCGAGGAATAGGAGGGAACTGCCCCCCATCCCATTAGTCGGGCAGGTTGTGAATTGTCAGGAGGAGCTTAGGGTTGTCAGTATTTGCAGGTTGTGAATTGTGTTTTGTGTTGTGTATTTTGAAAGTACTTTCAGATATGAATGTCTTTTGAATTTCATATTTGCAATATTGAGCATATGAAGAATTTTATGAATTCTAGAGATCTATTTTTAGCACTTAAAAAATGTAGTTTCATAGGAGTATAAAAGTGTGAAGCGAGAAGAAGCTGCAAGTTTCAGTTCAGATAAGAAAGCGCAAGTTCAGTTTCAGATAAGAAATCGCAACTTTCAGAGGCGAGCATTTATATTAACACGGCCTTTTCAAACAGGGTTAACATCATGTTGGAAGTTTTATTCATGGTCGAAAATGGAACTACCAGCCAGTTAACATCATGCTGATCAACATTCATGCATAGCACATCTTCATATGATGCACAGTTAAAATGCCCACACAATGTTGAGTGTGCGAAACACAGAGAAAACGAGGGACGGAGTTTTGGCAAGTGTTGGACGTGGTTTTGGGCTGCCCCGTCTAGGCTTTCATTTTTAACATGCGCAGCCCACGACTTCGGATGGGAGGGCATGTTTGTATTTTCTTAGGGCCGTCATGTATCGACCGCCTATGGACCTCCCATCCGAGGTTTTATTTTTGGCAGCCCAATTTATGTATTTTTTGAAGAAAATGCAGCGGTCTGTTCTATTTTTCTATATAAGAATAGGAACGCATGGTACAACTTATGTTTCCCTTTTAACTATATTATATATATTTAATTTATTTTATATGTTATTATATATTATTTTTATTGTCATCATATATTTAATGATACTTACATATGTAAGAAAACAATATCCCACATCTTATTAATTATAAAAATAATTTCTTAACAAATAAAATCCTGGATTGTTTTGGCACGAAAATCCTAGTGATTGTGTACAAAAGCTTGGTAAGCTTTAAGGACGAATGTAATAATATCACTTATTATTTAAATATATTTATAACAAAATGCCCAGCCCTTTTTTATTTTTTGATAACATTGCTGGCCCAACCCAACATTATAATTAGAATCAGCCCAGCAAAATCGTGTATCTAGATAAAGTGCAAATGGCCTGTAATTTTTTAGGAAATAAAATAAATGGGCCGCATGAAAGCTACATTAATTGTTCACCCAGCCCAGCTAATGGCTGTAATTCAAAAAATATATAAAATTGACTGTAAATTCTACCACGCAAAAAAAGACTGTGAATTATGAAAAATTGGGTTGAATACGTGCCACATTTTTGGAGGCTGAAATGTGGGCCAATAGGTCGAAGCCAATGCAAGTCGTTGTAAATTTAGTCAACAAATGATTCTGACATGTTAGGCGTTGGATTTACATCCAATGGCCGGCATCCATCTTCAATCTCTCGTCTTCTTCCTCCAACGCCGTCGGGACCACCTCCCGCCTCCTGCTGCTAGCAGCTACATGCTGCACGCTTCGCTACGAAGTGCTACTCCACTGTTGGCCAGGCCATCCCTCCAACCCTCCACACCTCCTGTTCTTCTCCACCGACTGCTGAACCACACCGCACTAGAACCAGTTAACCCTCGTACACCTCTCCGTCTGCGACTCTACTCCCGCGTCTTCCCATCTCCGGCTCGTTGCTGTCTGGGGCCTCGCCTCGTCCACCACCTTGGATGCGCTCGACGCGGCGTGGTCAATGTGGTCAATGAAACCATCAAAGTAGGCTGTGCGTGGAGAGGCTGACAGCTGGGTCCACGGCCGCACACAAGGAAATGCCTCCTTATTACGCGCAAAATAATGATTCCTCCACCTGACATCTGGGACCCACCGGAAGGGCCTTCAGATTTCATGAACGTGCCCTACCGACTTGTCGGACCCACCAGCTATCTTCGCACGCAAGGAAGTGCCTCCTTATTACGCACAAAAAAATGAATACTCCCCCTGCCAGCTGGAACCCAGCATACTGGGAGGCTGACTTGTGGGCCTACTAAGTTGACGAGGACAGAGGGCTTTGTCAACTTAGTCAATATGAACGATTCTAGCTCCTGTTACCGTACGATGTTCATCCAACGGTTGTAGTGCTTCTTCAACCTCTGGTCTTCTTGCTCCAGCCGCCCAAACCAGCGCCGGTCGTGTCGCGTGCTCCTGCCTCCCGTGGCCGGCTGTGATGCTGTGGAGGCCTCACCGCCCTACTACTCCCACCGCTGGCCAGGTCATCCCTCTACTCAGCCACACCCCTGTTAATCTCTGACGTGAAGCCTCACACCGCAGCCGAACCGGTGAACCCTCGTACTCCTCTTGGCGTGGGCATCCTGCTGCGTCTTCCCCAGCCCCGAGTCGTCCCCTTCCTAGGCCTCGCCGTCGTCCACCGCCGTGGTGCTCTCGGCGCGGCGTGGTCAACGTGGTCAAGGAACGACTTCCATCGGACGTGGACTGTACGTGGAGAGGCTAACAGCTGGGTCCACGGCCGCAGCAAGGAAGTGCCTCCTAGTTACGCGGAAAATAATGATTCCTCCACCTGACAGCGGGGACCCACCGGATGGGCCACCGTATTTCGCGAAAAGAAGTTTCCCCCTGACTGTTGGGACCCACCAGCTACATCTTCGCACGCAAGGAAGTGCGTCCAGGCAAAAAAAAAACGATTCGCCCCCCTGACTGCTGGGACCCACCAGCTACATCTTCGCACGCAAGGAAGTGCGTCCAGGCAAAAAAACGATTTGTCCCCCTGACTGCTGGGATCCACCAACTACATCTTCGCACGCAAAGG
Organism: Aegilops bicornis; assembly: GCA_021605145.1. Classification (NCBI taxonomy): domain Eukaryota; kingdom Viridiplantae; phylum Streptophyta; class Magnoliopsida; order Poales; family Poaceae; genus Aegilops; species Aegilops bicornis. The sequence continues at coordinate 111,221,358 of CM038671.1, forward strand.
AAGTGCGTCCGGGCAAAAAAAAACGATTCGCCCCTCTGACTGCTGGGATCCACCAGCTACATTTTTGCACGCAAGGAACTGCCTGACAGTCGGGACCCACCTGGTCGAAGCGTACGTAGCGTTGTCATTCTGGTCGCGAACGTGTATGTACATATATACTGGTGGATGTAGAGGCGCGCGTATGTAAGTAGTAGAGGCGCCGCGACGTAGCATGTACACGTCGTCTGTGGCGAGGGTGCAAGAAAGAAAAATACGCCACGTCACGTACATACTGGGCAGGGTCTCTAACGCCTATCGCGCATACGCACATGGCTGGGTCGAACGGAGAAATAAGCGTCGTCGTCGTGTTCATGGGGAGCCAACCGGCTGGGTCGAACGGAATGCATGGTCGTGTTCATCGGGAGGGCTTGGATGGAGCAGACGATGGAAGCGAGGCTGGCGTGCCGCACAACGGAGGAAAGCGGCCTTGTGTTCGACCGCCATGTTCAAACGGGTCCTGTTGATCGGGAGGGGCTGGCGCATCGCAAAATGGAGGAAGCGGACCTCCTACGGTCAAACGGGGTCTGTTGATCGGGAGGGTGTGGCGTGCCGCAAAATGGGCCTAAACGGACTTGTGTTGGAGCGCCACGGTCGAAACGGGGAGGGTGTGGCGTGCATAAGCAGGACTCCACGGGATACTGTTCATCTCCACCGTCGACCTCCTCCAGCCTCCACGAGCTACCGTCAACCTCCTCCAGCCTCCACGGGCTCCTGTTCATCCAGCCTCCACCGCGCGCTAATCCACCGGCTACTATTCAACCACCCCTCTCCACGGGCACCCCTCCACCGTCTCTGCTCATCCAGCCCTCCACACCACGGGGTCTGTTCAACCACCCCTCCACGACCACCCCTCCACCGTCTCATCGTTCATCCAGCCCTCCACACCACGGGTTCTGTTCATCCAGAGGCAACGCCACCGCCACTTGTTCATCCACCCCCAACGCTCACTAGCAGCGATGGCGAAGAATCGCTCCATCGGGTTCGATTAACGACCATCGATCGATCGCTCGGGTTCGATAGCGTGACTGCGGTCTGCAATCGCTCGGGTTCGATTAGAGCCCAACGCCTCGCTCGGCTTGATTAGAGCCAACGCCTACACACGCTGCAGCGTCGTCTGAGAAAGCAGCGCATCGCTCCGCCCCCGACCTCCCACCGTAACCGGCAACTCCCCGAAATTTTCCTCCCCCTCGCTTCTACCATGGTTTTTACAGTCATGGACGGCCCAAAGAATGTCATGCAGCTGCGTCTCCGGCCCGCCCAGGATGAAAAGCCCATTTTTCTGTCATGATTTTTTGTCATAGAAGTAGGAGCCCACCACATCTATGATGATACCGGGTTTTGTCACAATTATCGTCATAGAAGTGTCATATGTATGACAGAAAAAAAAATTCGTTCGGCCCAAAATGTCACGGATGTGTCTTTTTTTGTAGTGTATTGAGTTGTAATTCTTGAGTTGTAATTAAAAAAAAGTGTGATGATCATCATTATTAGAGCATTGTCCCAAGTGAGGAAAGGATGATGGAGACTATGATTCCCCCACAAGTCGGGATGAGACTCCGGACGAAAAGAAAAAAAAAGAGGCCATATAAAGAAAGAGAAAAACGCCCCAAAAATAGATGAGAGAAAAAAGAGAGAAGGGACAATGTGACTATCCTTTTACCACACTTGTGCTTCAAAGTAGCACCATGATCTTCATGATAGAGAGTCTCCTATGTTGTCACTTTCATATACTAGTGGGAATTTTACATTATAGAACTTGGCTTGTATATTCCAATGATGGGCTTCCTCAAAATGCCCTAGGTATTCGTGGGCAAGCGAGTTGGATGCACACCCACTTAGTTTGTTTTGTTGAGCTTTCATAAACTTATAGCTCTAGTGCATCCGTTGCATGGCAATCCCAACTCACTCACATTGATATCTATTGATGGGCATCTCCATAGCCCGTTGATATGCCTAGTTTATGTGAGACTATCTTCTCCTTTTTGTCTTCTCCACAACCACCATTCTATTCCACATATAGTGATATGTCCATGGCTCACGCTCATGTATTGTGTGAAGATTGAAAAAGTTTGAGAACATCAAAAATATGAAACAATTGCTTGGCTTGTCATCGGGGTTGTGCATGATTAAATACTTTGTGTGATGAAGATAGAGCATAGCCAGACTCTGATTTTGTAGGGATAACTTTCTTTGGCCATGATATTTTGAGAAGACATGATTGCTTTGTTAGTATGCTTGAAGTATTATTATTTTTATGTCAATATTAAACTTTTGTCTTGAATCTTTCGGATCTGAACATTCATGCCACAATAAAGGAAAAAATACATTAAGAAATATGCTAGGTAGCATTCCACATCAAAATTCTGTTTTTATCATTTACCTACTCGAGGACGCAGGTGAATTAAGCTTGGATGCTTGATACGTCTCCAACGTATCTATAATTTTTGATTGTTCCATGCTATTATATTATCTATTTTGGATGTTTAATGGGCTTTATTATACACTTTTATATTATTTTTGGGACTAACCGAAGGCCCGGTGCAAATTGCTATTTTTATTGCCTATTTCAGTGTTTCGCAGAAAAGGAATATCAAACGGAGTCCAAACGGAATCAAACCTTCGGGAGAGTTATTTTTGGAACAAACGCAATCCAAGAGACTTGGAGTGGACGTCAATAAAGAAACAAGGAGACCACGAGGCAGGAGGGCGCGCCCCCCACCCTCGTGGGCCCCTCGTGGCTCCACCGACCTACTTCTGTCACCTATATATAATCATATACCCTGAACACATCCGAGAGCACCACGAAACCCTATTTCCACCGCTTCAACCTTCTGTACCCGTGAGATCCCATCTTGGAGCCTTTTCCGACGCTCCGCCGGAGGGGGAATCGATCACGGAGGGCTTCTAAATCAACACCATAGCCTCTCCGATGATGTGTGATTAGTTTACCACAGACCTTCGGGTCCATAGTTATCAGCTAGATGGTTTTTTCTCTCTCTTTGGATCTCAAAACAAAGTTCTCCTCGATCTTCTTGGAGATCTATTCGATGTAATTCTTTTTGCGGTGTGTTTGTCGAGATCCGATGAATTGTGGGTTTATGATCAAGATTATCTATGAACAATATTTGAATCTTCTCTGAATTCTTTTATGCATGATTTAATTATCTTTGCAAGTCTCTTGAATTATCAGTTTGGTTTGGCCTACTAGATTGATCTTTCTTGCAATGGGAGAAGTGCTTAGCTTTGGGTTCAATCTTGCGTTGTCCTTTCCCAAAGGATGTAGGGTAGCAAGGCACGTATTATATTGTTGCCATCGAGGATAAAAAGATGGGGTTTATATCATATTGCTTGAGTTTATCCCTCTACATCATGTCATCTTGACTAATGCGTTACTCTGTTCTTATGAACTTAATACTCTAGATGCACGCTGGATAGCGGTCGATGTGTGGAGTAATAGTAGTAGATGCAGAATCGTTTCGGTCTACTTGTCACGGACGTGATTCCTATATACATGATCATGCCTAGATATTCTCATAACTATGCACTTTTCTATCAATTGCTCGACAGTAATTCGTTCACCCACCGTAATACTTATGTTATCTTCAGAGAAGCCACAAGTGAAACCTATGGCCCCCGGGTCTATCTTCCATCATATTATTTTCCTATCAATTTACTATTCCTTCCATCTTTTATTTTGCAATCTTTACTTTCCAATCTATATCATAAAAATACCAAAAATATTTATCTTATTATCTCTGTCAGATCTCACTTTTGCAAATGGCTGTGAAGGGATTGGCAACCACTTTATCGCGTTGGTTGCAAGGTTCTTATTTGTTTGTGTAGGTACGAGGTGACTTGTGTGTAACCTCCTACTGGATTGATACCTTGGTTCTCAAAACTAAGGAAATACTTACGCTACTTTGCTGCATCACCGTTTCCTCTTCAAGGGAAAACCAACGCATGCTCAAGAGGTAGCAGATGTCACCGAGCTGAACGTGTGCAGATCGTGGAGGTGCCGTACGTTTGGTACTAGGATCAGTCGATCGTGAAGATGTACGACTACATCAACCGTGTTGTCATAACGCTTCCGATTTCGGTCTACGAGGGTACGTGGACAACACTCTCCCCTCTCATTGCTATGCATCACCATGATCTTGCGTGTGCGTAGGAATTTTTTTGAAATTACTACGTTCCCCAACAAGGCCCTGGTAGGTGAGACAAATCATCCCCCTCGGCCCCTCGGTAACTCCAAGAGGCAGCAACATTCATTTCCTTTCCCAAATCGGGTAGAAAACCCTCGTCGTCTCCCACTCCGCCCATACCAACCTCGTCCTCTCCAAAACCCTCCTCCCTTTCTCGCCACTCCACTCCTCCCTTCCTACACCTCCCTCCTCCTATCGTCAACCGCCGATGAAGCGCGGGCATGAAGATGCGGCGGACGAGCCAGAGGAAACCATCAGAGCAGGGCAGTCTGTTGTCGTGGCTGCCGCCGCGGTTGCAGCGGTTGAGTCCGCCGTAGCGGCGACGGCTGGCGGTGCAGCAACTGTTGTGCCTCCTCCCGCTGCCATCACAGCCGTTGAGCTACCCATCAGCGAGCCTGTGTAGGAGAAGGCCGGGGAAGATCTGGACAAGGAGAAGGCAAGGCTGAAGCGTGAGCTCTATCACAAAATCGAGGAGGAGTTCTACGGGGGGAACGACGCGAACGAGATAGAGTTCGACATGGTTGTGGATCCCAGGAAGGCCAGCGACTTCGATGAAGATGTCATCGACGAGCTCTCTGAGGTACTACTCTGATTTTATCAGATTTATTTTTCATTTAAGTACTCTGTTTTTTCATGGCATTGGGGTTTTTCTTGTTAAATACATGAGCATCAATTTCATATGGGCGTGCTAGTTGTAGGGATCTAGCATAGGTTTTCTTGCATCTTGGATGGTGGTTTTTGAATCTGATTCATTTTCTTCACGTATTGATGAGGTATTTCTACTCATGTACTGGCCCAGCTAGAACGTTTACGTACATGTAATCTGACCAAATATGAGTTCCTTGTAATTTAACCCTCATTAGTAATGTACTTGTGCCATTAACTTCTATCTTGCATTTTGGCCTCTGATTTTTATTTGAGAATAAAATATATCGCTGAGTAGATGACCATCAGTTTCATATGGGCATGCTAGTTGTGCGTACGTAGGATTGTAGGGATCTAGCATAGATTTTCTTGTTGGATGGTGGTTTTTGAATCTGATTTATTTGCTGAGTCGAATAGACAAAAGAAAAAACCACTAGTATAGCTAAAACAGAGATTCATTATCTGATTCCATCACGACATGCTTTATTGATTGAGTAAGCAAAATTACATCATTCACAAGAGATACATGAATGAAAGAAGTGGGGTAACCAACCAAATACAAGATAGATGATTCTCATAGCTATTTCTAGCGATCTCATGTGCGACGCCATTGGCTTCCCGAGGACAGTGAGAAAATGCGGCAGTTCCTATCTCCAAAACTAGATCAAAACAATCAACAATAATATGTAATCCTTCATGCCACCATGTGTTACCTCCAATAAAAGCTTGAACAACTTATAAGCAATCTCATTCGGCAATAATTTGATAATAGCCTTCAGATGCTACCAAAGATAGGCCTTCTTTCATTGTCACCGCCTCCATCAAGCAGGCAGATGATGCATTTGGAATATAATGGCAATGTACTGAATTGACACAGAGTTGCCATACTGATCTCTTAAAACAGCACCTTGCCCATCGACCCATCTCCTTCTTAACTATGATATGATGCATCTACATTCAGTTTAAATTGGTAAGAATCCTGTTTTGACCACTTTATTATTTCTTTGACACCCTATTTTGCATGACAACATTTCCTTTTGTGCCAATTGGTCTGCCTTGTTGCATGAGGACAGAACCAATACCTTGACCTGATGCATCTGTTTAAAAAGTAAATGGCAGGGTCAAATCAGGCAAAGCCATAAAAGGTGCAGTGACCAGACAATTCTTCAATGTTGTGCAGGCCTCAATTTGAGCATCTGACCACTGGAATGAACCTTTTTTTAGACAGTCATGAAGTGGCCTAGAATTGATCCCTTAATTCTTGACAAATCTTCTTTTTCTGCAGCCATACCAAGAAAACTCCTCAACTGAGTGATAGTCTTAGGTGCTGGCCATTCTTTGATGGCAACTATTTTCTGGGGGTCTATTGGTAGACCCTATCCTTATATAACATGCCCTAAATACTCCACTTGAGGGACTGGAAAACTGCATTTGCTAATCTTAGCATATATTTGTAAAACTAAAATTCAATTTCTGATTCCAATAAATAGAACAAAAAAAACCTTGTTTTGCATGACAACATTTCCTTTTCCAAGTTAAGTTCCTCCAAAGTATTTTCCTCACCGGTATCATCAGAGTCACAAGATAAGGGATAAAGATACTAGCCCATAGCTCCTTTATCAATTTCCTTCTGAAACTTATCAGGGTCTAACAATGTTGGAGAAGTAGCATTGCTGCTCTCAGGAAGAATAATGGTTTCTTGATTCCAGTAGATAGAACAAACCTCCCTTGTGTGTAACATGGAGGAGTATAATGAAGACATTTTTCTGATTCCAATCAGAATTACACATGTAACAAGTATCAAGTATCATTAAACCAGGCCACAACATGAATTCTTTCATGTGTTAATTATGTACTTCTTGGGCACTAATCTATCAATGCAACTATTCCACCGTCCATATTTATGCATGTCAATTTATTTGGCTCAATTATGTATGTGCATATACGCCTTATTTCCAGCAAATAGATAGTTGTCATGTTACACATCTGTACTTTTCAAACATTCTAATCAAGAGCAATGTAGCAGAATAGATTAGCTGAGTTCTTCTTTGTGTACTAATTCACAGGAGGATGACGAGGATGTGAGGTATGGCATGGACAGCAGGCACGCCAAGAGCTGCTACACCCTGAGGCATCCGATTGCTGGCAAATTCTAGTACCGTTTCTATGGCAAGATTGGATGCCCGTTCTGTGGCAAGGCGGTCGATGGCGGCATGGATGGCTTGATCAAGCATGCGGTCACCACTGGCAACTCCTACAGTAGGAAGCATAAGGCCAGTACCTCTGGCTAAACATGCGGCCTACGGACGCTTCCTCAAGATTATAAAAGTCAATGAGCCCTACTACATCCCGCCGCGCCGCCGCTAAACAAGGGAGACAAGTGATGTGCTGCTAGACTGCTGTTGCTGCCCCAAGACCGCTGTGTACTTTTATGTTATCTATATTCGCTGGTCGACTCTAAAACTTATGGTGTATGTTATGTCTGAACTTATGTCCTACGATCTATGGTGGGTGTGAACTTATGGTGTGCGGTGGTTAATCTGCCATTTATCTAAATGTTTGCTTCTACTCTGCTTAAGTGGTCTAAGTTGTTGTTAGTACTATTTTGTTGATGCATGTTAGGCCTTGTACAATGCTAGATGCTAAGGGTGGTGCTTAGAAAAACAAACCTGGTTTTTCTGAAGCACCATTGCCTATTTCTACAGGACAGATGCCTAATTAAGCGTCTACCATGTACAAATAAGCATCGGTGCTTAAGTGAAGCCTGGTTTATTTCTCTAAGCACCTCGCCTAAGCACCTTGCATTGTACAAGGCCATAGTAACTCAAGTATCATATGGTGGTCTGTGTTATGTTTGCTGTGTTATTTTGCCGTTCTAGAATCGTACGGTGATGCATGCTAGGAACTCTACAACTATGACTATGGTAGTTATAGCTTGGCATGATTATGTTCAGTTTATAATTCAGGATGTTCTAGCCATATCTATGACCAGTTACAACTGAACTATGCATTAGTTTTTGCCAAAAGTAAAGCATGCAAATGATTGCCAATTCTACCTATTGCCAATTGAAGCTTTGTACTGAGGATGCATTAGTTATTGCAATAAGTAGAGGATGCTCATGTTTCCCAAAAGTGTCTGTTTCCACTTTCTGATAAGAACTGAACATTTATCAAATGATGCTAAAAGTAGAGCATGACCATGAACATGTATCAATTGATTCTTCCTATTTGTGTTTGAATGGGCTCAACATATCTGGTGATGGTTTAGGGTCTCTACGTGACCATGTTGATAACTCAAGATGTTCCAGCCATATCTATGACCAGTTATAACTCAACTATGCAATAGTTCTAGCCAAAAGTAAAGCATGCAAATGATTGCCAATACTACCTATTGCCAATTCAAGCTTTGTACTGAGGATGCATTAGTTATTGCAATAAGTAGAGGATGCTCATGATTGCCAAAAGTACATATATCCACTTTATGATAAGAACTGAACATGTATCAAATGATGCTAAAAGTAGAGCATGAGTGGTACGTCTCTAACGTATCTATAATTTTTTATTGTTCCATGCTATTATATATTCTGTTTTGGATGTTTAATGGGATTATTTATCCACTTTTATATTATTTTTGGGACTAACCTATTAACCAGAGGCCCATCCCAAATTGCTGTTTTTTGCCTATTTCAGTGTTTCGCAGAAAAAAGATATCAAACGGAGTCCAAACGGAATGAAACCTTCGGGAACGTGATTATCTGAACAAACGTGATCCAGAGGACTTGGAGTGGACGTCAAGCAACCAACAAGGCGGCCACGAGGCAGGGGGCGCGCCCACCCCCCAGGCGCGCCCTCCACCCTCGTGGGCCCCTCGTGGCTCCACCGACCTACTTCTTCCTCCTATATATACCTACGTACCCCCAAACCATCAGAAGCGACCACGAAAACCTAATTCCACCGCCAAGAACCTTACATTCGTGAGATCCCATCTTTGGGCCTTTTTCCGGCCCCACGAGGGGGCATCGATCACACAGGGCTTCTACATCAACACCATAGCCTCTCCGATGATGTGTGAGTAGTTTACCTCAGACCTTCGGGTCCATAATAATTAGCTAGATGGCTTCTTCTCTCTCTTTGGATCTCAATACAAAGTTTTCCTCGATTCTCTTGGAGATCTATTTGATGTAATCTTCTTTTGCGGTGTGTTTGTCGAGATCCGATGAATTGTGGGTTTATGATCAACATTATCTATGAACAATATTTGAATCTTCTCTGAATTTTTTTATGTATGATTGGTTATCTTTGCAAGTCTCTTCGAATTATCAGTTTGGTTTGGCCTACTAGATTGATCTTTCTTGCAATGGGAGAAGTGCTTAGCTTTGGGGTTCAATCTTGCAGTGCTCGATCCCATGTGATGAGGGGAAATGACACGTATTGTATTGTTGCCATCGAGGATAAAAAGATGGGGTTTATATCATATTGCATGAGTTTATCCCTCTACATCATGTCATCTTGCTTAAAGTGTTACTCCGTTCTTATGAACTTAATACTCTAGATGCATGCTGGATAGTGGTCGATGTGTGGAGTAATATTAGTAGATGCAGAATCGTTTCGTTCTACTTCTCACGGACGTGATGCCTATATACATGATCATACCTAGATATTCTCATAACTATGCTCAATTCTATCAATTGGTCGACGATGAATTGCTCACCCACCGTAATACTTATGCTCTTGAGAGAAGCCACTAGTGAAACCTATGGCCCCGGGGTCTATTTTCATCATATTAATCTCCCATTATTTCCATTACTGTTTACTTTGCTTTCTTTACTTTTACTCTTTATCATAAAAATAACAAAAATATTATCTTATCATCTCTATCAGATCTCACTCTCGTAGGTGGCCGTGAAGGGATTGACAACCCCTTTATTGCGTTGGTTGCGAGGTTATTATTTGTTTGTGTAGGTGCAAGGTACTTGAGCATGACTTCCTACTGGATTGATACATTGGTTCTCAAAAACTGAGGGAAATACTTACGCTACTTGACTGCATCACCCTTTCCTCTTCAAGGAAAAACCAACGCAGTGCTCAAGAGGTAGTAAGAAGGATTTCTGGCGCCGTTGTCGGGGAGGTGTGCGCCAAGTCAAGTCAAGATTTGACACCCAACAACAAGCCATTTTTGGCGCCGTTGTCGAGTCTACACAAGTCAAGACATACCAAGTACCCATCACAAACTCTTATTCCTCGCATTACATTATTTGCCATTTGCCTCTCGTTTTCCTCTCCCCCACTTCACCCTTACCGTTTTATTCGCCCTCTCTTTTCCTTTCGCCTCTTTTTCGCTTGCCCGTCTTGTGCCATGGCCGAATCAAAAAGGGCCAAGGGCTCGCTCCATGGTTTTAATACTTTGGATGGCCCCTCTGTCCTCTCTAAGCTCATAAATAATGATGCTATGGAAAGACCTACCGGGGTTGTCAATGAGGGTTTGAATAATTTCGATGAAGATGATCCCGGAATTTCTCGTTATTTACTTGATGAGTCTTTGAAAGATGCTTGGGATAGGCTTTTGAGGATCCGAGCTAGCTATGTGCCCCAATATCAAATTGAGGTATACTTAAAAAGCTTTTATGTTGAGTTACCCGCTTCATTCAAGCAAGTTTTAGATTCTATTTTTGAAGAGGTTTTTCTTGAAGGGGATCCCATAGATACCTATGAAAATATGAAAACTATATTTGGGCACCCTATGAGTGAGAAAGTTGAATCCACCTCTCTTTTGTGCTTTTACCAAAACGAAATTATCAAAGAGATGAAAGCTAGCTTAGATGCAAATTTCCGTAGCGTGCTTAATCTTTCTTCCACCATTAATGGCCACGTGCTTTATCAAAATAGAAAGATAAATGCTATAGATAATAAATTTTCTCTCTTCTTTCCCAACACCAAAGATGGCAATACCTAGATCTATCCTTGTTTTTATGCCTAGCTGGGGCGTTAAACGATAGCGCCTGTTGGGAGGCAACCCAATTTTATTTTTAGTTTTTTGCTTTTTGGTTATGTTTAGGAATAAATCTTGATAAAGCCTCTGGTTAGATTTGTTTTTGTGTTTAAATTAGTGTTTGTGCCAAGTTAAACCTATAGGATCTCCTTGGATGATAGTTATTTGATCTTGCTGAAAATTCCAGAAACTTTCTGTTCACGAAAACAATTGTTAAAAATCACAGAATGTGATAAAATACTGATTCAAATTGCAGCAGATCCATAAACAAATTATCTAGGTCTTCCTATTTTGGTAGAAGTTTTGGAGTTCTAGAAGTTTGCGTTAGTTACAGATTACTACAGACTGTTCTGTTTTTGGCAGATTCTGTTTTTCGTGTGTTGTTTGCTTATTTTGATGAATCTATGGCTAGTAAAAGAGCTTATAAACCATAGAGAAGTTGAAATACAATAGGTTTAACACCAATCTAAATAAATAATTAGTTCATTACAGTACCTTGAAGTGGTGTTTTGTTTTCTTTCGCTAACGGAGCTCACGAGATTTTCTGTTAAGTTTTGTGTTGTGAAGTTTTCAAGTTTTGGGTAAAGATTTGATGGACTATGGAACAAGGAGTGGCAAGAGCCTAAGCTTGGGGATGCCCAAGGACCCCAAGGTAAATCCAAGGACACCAAAAAGCCAAAGCTTAGGGATGCCCCGTAAGGCATTCCCTCTTTCGTCCTCATCCATCGGTAACTTTACTTGGAGCTATATTTTTATTCACCACATGATATGTGTTTTGCTTGGAGCGTCTTGTATGATTTGAGTCTTTGTTTTTTAGTTTGCCACAATCATCCTTGTTGTACACACCTTTTGAGAGAGACACACATGATTCGGAATTTGTTAGAATACTCTATGTGCTTCACTTATATCTTTTGAGCTATATAGTTTTTGCTCTAGTGCTTCACTTATATCTTTTAGAGCACGACGGTGGTTGTATTTTATAGAAATTGTTGATCTCTCCTGCTTCACTTATATTATTTTGAGAGTCTTAAGACAGCATGGTAATTTTCTTTAATTGTGAAATAAATCTTCCATATTGAGTTCATTGAATATCATGAGAAGTTAGATACTTGATAAGTGTTTTGAGATATAAAGGTGGTAATATTAGAGTGTTCTAGTTGAGTAATTGTGAAATTGAGAAATACTTGTGTTAAAGTTGGCAAGTCCCGTAGCATGCACGTATGGTAAAAGTTGTGTGACAATTTTGACACATAGGTGTTCTTTTATTGCTTTCCTTATGAGTGGCGATCGGGGACGAGTGATGGTCTTTTCCTACCAATCTATCCCTCTAGGGGCATGCGTAGTAGTACTTTGCTTCGAGGGCTAATAAACTTTTGCAATAAGTATATGAGTTCTTTATGACTAATGTGAGTCCATGGATTATACGCACTCTCAACCTTCCACAATTTTCTAGCCTCTACGGTACCGCGCATTGCCCTTTCTCACCTTGAGAGTTGATGCAAACTTCGCCGGTGCATCCAAACCCCGTGATATGATATGCTCTGTCACACATAGGCATCCTTATATCTTCCTCAAAACAGCCACCATACCTACCTATCATGGCATTTCCATAGCCATTCCGAGATATATTGCCATGCAACTTTCCACCGTTCCGTTTATTATGACATGCTTCATCATTGTCATATTGCTTTGCATGATCATGTAGTTGACATCGTATATTGTGGCAAAGCCACCATTCATAATTTTTTCATACATGTCACTCTTGATTCATCGCATATCCCGCACATCACGGAGGCATTCACATAGAGTCATATTTTGTTCTAAGTATTGAGTTGTAATTGTTGAGTTGTAAATAATAAAAGTGTGATGATCATCATTATTAGAGCATTGTCCCATGTGAGGAAAGGATGATGGAGACTATGATTCCCCCACAAGTCGGGATGAGATTCCGGACTAAAAAAAAGGAGGCCAAAGAAAAAAAGGCCCAAAAAAGGAGAAAAAAATGAGAGAAAAAGAGAGAAGGGACAATGTTACTATCATTTTCCACACTTGTGCTTCAAAGTAGCACCGTGATCTTCATGATAGAGAGTCTCCTATGTTGTCACTTTCATATACTAGTGGGAATTTTTCATTATAGAACTTGGCTTGTATATTCCAATGATGGGCTTCCTCAAAATGCCCTAGGTCTTCGTGAGCAAGCGAGTTGGATGCACACCCACTTAGTTTCTTTTGTTGAGATTTCATATATTTATAGCTCTAGTGCATCCGTTGCATGGCAATCCCTACTCCTCTCATTGACATCAATTGATGGGCATCTCCATAGCCTATTGATTATCCGCGTCAATGTGAGACTTTCTACCTTTTTGTCTTCTCTCATAACCCCCATCATTATACTTTAATCCACCCATAGTGCTATATCCATGGCTTGCGCTCATGTATTGCATAAGAATTGAAAAGGCCGAAGCGCGTTAAAAAGTATGAACCAATTGCTCGGCTTGTCATTGGGGTTATGCATGATGAGAATGTTAGTGTGACAATATTGAAACATAGCCTAACTATATGATTTTGTAGGGATAAGCTTTCTTTGGCTATCTTATTTTGATAAGACATAATTGCTTGGTTAGCATGTTTGAAGTATTATTGTTTTTACGTCAACATTAAACTTCTATCTTGAATCTTTTGGATCTGAATATTCATGCCACAATAAAAAGATTTATATTGAGAATTATGCTAAGAAGCATTCCACGTCAAAAATTCTTTTTTTATCATTTACCTACTCGAGGACGAGCATGAATTAAGCTTGGGGATGCTTGATACGTCTCCAATGTATCTATGAGCAAGATCATGTATCCATTGATGCTACCTATTTGTGTTTGAATGGGCCCAACATAGTTGCTGATGGTTTAGGGTCTCTGCGTGACCGTGATGATAACGAAGACATTTGTTTAGCTATGGTCTTGCTGTCAAATTTAAGTTTTAATTCTTTGAGGCTTTTCTCCATTACGAAGACTTTTATCTGAAACTGACATTGCTGGCTCGTATGCAATGATACAAACCAGGTCAATTAATTTGAAGACAATAATTAAAAAATGTATAACAAAATTAGCAGTCAACTAATATTAAAAATTAAGTGGGTCATTTAACATATGATCCACTTATGAGTTTAAGCACACAACCTATTTGGTCATGCATAAAATAAGCGCAGTTTAAAAAGGATATCCAATTGCTTAGCCACGTGAAGTTGTGCAAAACCTATGAGGGTTCAACTATTAAAGGAGCGGCCGACAATGATTAAAAAAGCTACGATCAAGAAATACCTTCTCTCGGAGACGACGGCGCCGAGTTGATGGCGGCGGATAGTGCGTCGCAAACTATAAGTGCCCCTATAGCGCGGTCGATGGCGGCAAGGATAAACGGTGCGTTCATGCAAAGAGGAGGCGGCAATAAGAACACAGAAGTCCGACCCCTCATATCACGTTGGCGGTGGGCGGTGAGCGGTGGCCGGCGACTACTGTAATCCGTGTGAGCCCGGCGTCTCCGATCTGATCTTGCAGCGGTCGTGGGAGCTGCGGATGGCACGGGTGGTTAGAATGAGGCGCTGTAATCATGGGATTTAGGGAGGGGTGGGCCGCATGAGTTATGTGAGATTTCAATAATATCACAATGACATCCCAAAAAATCTAGAAAATCTTCTCCTTATTTTTTAAGTATTAAAAATGGGTTTTTTGTGTTGCATATGCCCGAAAAATGCCATACGTGAAAAAACTTGCAAAAAATGATGAAAATGGTCCACATTGTACTAATAACCAAAATAATCCCGCATGTGACGAAACTTTCAAAATTTGTTGAAGATGGTTCAAACTTGGCAAGTAGCCCTAACATGGCCATGACTTGTCACCCTAAAATGTTGGGTTGGTTTCATACAGGTGAGAAACCGAGCTAGTGCTCTAGGGGTGGTGACAGGCTATCCCGAAAATGCACGTTTCAGAGACCCTACTTGCGTATACATGCACTAATGATCCCAATTTTGCTGCATCGCATCCTCTGATCACATAGAGCATGCATGCATAATGCTTTTCATGTTGGGCAATATTTGGAATGTTTTCCCATATACGGAACGAAAATGACCAGTAAACAACTCTCGGGAGGTCTACCACCCCCACCCATACACACACATAGACATACATCCAAAGGGGTAGCACATGATCCATTCCACTATGTTTGTCTTAGGGTGGACCTACTTGACACACCGGAAGTAGCCCTAACATGGCCATGACTTGTCACCCTGAAATGTTGGGTTGGTTTCATACAGGTGAGAAACCGAGCTAGTGCTCTCAAGGTTTGGCACATCTATTTGAGCATGCAGAACAAATTTGGGATGATTTGGAGGTGGTGGAAAAAATCACCTTTTCTACAAAAGCTGGCTTAACTGAGACCAAATGGTCCCTCGTGTTTAAGCGTGATTTTTTCGACCTCCTCTAAATCACCTCTAATTTTGCACATTTGATATGTTGCACAAACATAGCTAGGTTTTACAATTTTTTAAATTTTTTTAAATTTATTTTGCCTTGTAGACTGACTGATTAAAACATCGGTCTACACCTTAAGGGGGCATTATAGGATAATTTTTTTTCCAAATTTCTTTCATAGCCATGTTTGGCACATCTATTTGAGCATGCAGAATAAATTTGGGGAGATTTGGAGCTGGTGGAAAAAAATCACCTTTTCTACAAAAACTGGCTGAAGTACCAAATGGTCCCTCGTGTTTAACCATGATTTTTTCGACCTCCTCGAAATCACCTATAATTTTGCAGACTTGATATCTTGCACAAACATAGCTAGGTTTTCAAGGTTTTACAATTTTTTTAATTTTTTTGAATTTATTCTGCCCTGTAGACTGACTGATCAAAACATCGGTCTACACCTTAACGGTGCATTGTAGGATACATTTTTTTTTCAAATTTCTTTCATAGCCATGTTTGGCACATCTATTTGAGCATGCAGAATAAATTTGGGGTGATTTGGAGGTGGTGGAAAAAATCACCTTTTTTAAAAAAAACTGGCTTAAGTGACCAAATGGTCCCTCGTGTTTAATGGTGGTTTTTTCGACCTTCTCTAAATCACATCTAATTTTGCACATTTGATATGTTGCACAAACATAGCTAGATTTTCAAGGTTTTATAATTTTTTTATTTTTTTAATTTATTCTGCCCTGTAGACTGATTGATCAAAACATCGGTCTACACCTTAAGGGGGCATTGTAGGATACACGTTTTTCCAAATTTCTTTCATAGACATGTTTGGCACATCTATTTGAGCATGTATAACAAATTTGGGATATTTGGAGGTGGTGGAAAAAATCACATTTTCTACAAAAACTGGCTTAAGTGAGACCAAATGGTCTCTCGTGTTTAAGCGTGATTTTTTTACCTCCTCTAAATCACCTCTAATTTTGCACACTTGATATCTTGCACAAATATAGCTAGGTTTTCAATGTTTTATAATTTTTTTGAATTTATAATGCCCTATAGACTGACTGATCAAAATATCGGTCTATACCTTAAGGGGGCATAGTAGGATATATCTTTTCTAATTTTTTTCATAGACATGTTTGGCACATCTATTTGAGCATGCAGAATAAATTTGGGGTGATTTGGAGGTGGTGAAAAAAATCACCTTTTGTCGACCACCTCTGAATCACCTCAGTTTATTCACACATGATCTGTAAATAATAATGTTTGTCACATGTATGTGACCATGTAAAACAAAATTGGTTTGATTTGGAGATGGTCTACAAATTCACTGCAGTATTTCAAATTTATTTTAAAACTAAAATTCAATGATGCAAGTTTTTACATGTTTTTCATTGTTTTCAAACTTAAACTTTTTACACATGTCCAAGAAAGGCAATGTGGCAAGGTTTTACATGTTTTTCATTGTTATCAAACTTAAACTTTTTACATAAGACATGTGTACCTAAAAAAAGAAGTGTTATTTTAGTATAAATCAACATGTCACATAGGCAAAAAAAGATTTTATAGAAAAAAAAAGCCCACCTACCTAATAGGATATTTCACACACCACGGCTAGCGAGGTGGGACTAAACTCAGACGCACACGTAGCCAGTAGTGCACATAGTGCGGACGGGCCATTTGGGACGGAAAAGGGCCCAATACGGCTGCTACTCCTTTGTCTCCAAAACTATCCTCACCCCACCCTTAAGGCCCGTTCAACAAACCAGAGCACAGGGCAAAAATTATAAACTACAAAAAAAAGTTCAAAAACTGAATATAGAAAAGTTCAAATACTTATTCACGGGCAATAATTTTAAATTCAAAAAATAAAAATAAAATAAATTTAGCTCTGCGCCACAGATAAATAAAAGAAAAAATATGATACAAAAAAATGATGCTTTATAAGCGGAGGACTAAAAAGGCTATATGTTAAATTTACATAATTTAAACCAGGGAATTAAAATTTACTTTCAAGTTCAACTATTAAAAATGCAAGAACTTCAAAAGAAAATATTGTTTTGGCAATTCTGCTAAATTCTTATTTACATAAACCGATGATGACTAAACAAATCTAAGTAGGAAGTGCAGGCTACGAATCAAAGTAAGTTGAGATTCGGGCGATTCATATCTTAGGATGCAAGTCCGGAAGCGATGGGATCGGCGGGGGGCGAGTTCCGATAGCGCCGCCGCCGTCGCTGCCGACACTGCCGTCGCAGATGTCACGCCTTATTCTTCTTCCTGCCGCCGGGCACGTCTTTTATAGTGAAGGGTGTCGGTGTCAAAACCGGCGGATCTCGGGTAGGGGGTCCCGAACTGTGCGTCTAAGGTCGATGGTAACAGGAGACAGGGGACACAATGTTTACCCAGGTTCGGGCCCTCTCTATGGAGGTAATACCCTACTTCCTGCTTGATTGATCTTGATGAATATGAGTATTGCAAGAGTTAATCTACCACGAGATCGTAATGGCTAAAATGCTAAAAGTCTAGCCTGTATGACTATATATGTTTCCGGACTAAACCCTCCGATTTATATAGACACTGGAGGGGACTAAGGTTGTACAAAGTCGGTTACAGAGAAAAGAATCTTCATATTGATCGCCAAGCTTGCCTTCCACGCCAAAGAGAGTCCCATCCGGACACGGGAGAGAGTCTTCGCTCTTGTATCTTCACAACCCATTAGTCCGGCCCATGTCCAACAGGCCGGACGTCCGAGGACCCCTTAGTCCAGGACTCCCTCAGCAGCCCCTGAACCAGGCTTCAATGACGAGGTGTCCGCCGCGCAGATTGTCTTCGGCATTGCAAGGCGGGTTCCCCTTTCCGAATACTCCAAGATAGTCTTCGGACGCAACGAACGTGTCCGGATCTGCAACACAAGTACCACAGACACAGCCGCAGAGAGTACAGTATTTCACGAGTCCCATCCACTGACAACTTTTTGCAAGATGACATCACGTCTACCCGGTCATCATTCCGAACCGTTTTCATCTGCCGTTCCACGTTTCGAGATACGGTTTCACGTCTTGTCAAAGCAGAGATTGTGTCCCCTTATTGCGGGATTCTCATCAATACGGGCGTGGGTAATCCAACCGTGTTGTTTACACAGCCCTTGGGAATAAGCGAGTTTTAAGGCGAGTGGGGAGGCGTTCGATATTCACTGCCTTTATAAGGGGATAAGGATTCCCTTTCTTCACCCACACCTTCTCTCTTCCTCTGCCCTTCCATTCTCGAGCTCCAGTGCCCAAGTTCTCATCTTCTCCGCCTCAAGCAAGCACTACACCATGTCCAGGACCGGAGGGCAAGGCAAGTGGATGGCCTCCTCCGTTAAGGAGAAGGACATCGTCGAGCTCCGGGAGGCCGGGTATCTGGCGAAGGAGATCGCCCACCAGCTTCCGGCCAAGGGGCAAGTCGTCCCTACACCGAAGCCCAACGAGAGGGTGGTGTTCATCCCTCACTTCGTCCGCGGGTTAGGGGTTCCACTCCATCTAGCCCCGAACTCTTTCCTCAACATCTCGGCATTCATTGTCGTGTGTGAGGCTTCCTCCGCATCCAGCCCCACTTCAGACTGTGGCTCAAGATCTTCAACGTGAAGCCGAAGGTGGTGGATGGCCAACACGCGGAGTGCAGAGGAGCCATGGTGAGCAAGATGCCCAATGTCACATGGCCCAAGGGCACATGTGTGGAGACTAACAAGGAGTGGCAGAAGCTGTGGTTCTACATCACAGAGCCCCGCGACTCCACCTGGGCCACGGCCTCCGAATTCAAGTCCGGAGCTCCTATGTGGCTTACCTCCTGGATGGAGAAGGGCCCAAATTGGTCTTCTTTGGATGAGCTGATAGCGCTGCAGACGCAAATCCAGAGCATGGTGGACAAAAACATCAAGCTCGTCGACGTGATCCAGGTGATGCTAGTTCGCCAGATCCTCCCCTGCCAAAGCCGAACTTCCCCTTTATGGGAATTCGATCCGGAGAAGCACCAAACCTTGGGGAGGCTCTTCGGAACTACTCACGAAGATGCTTGGAAGTTGCTCTTCAAGGGCAACGAGAAGCCGCCGGCCATAGACTCGGACCGTGGGCACGATCTTGCCAGTCCCGTCAATGCGGTAAGTCCTTCACGTCTCAAGGCATACCCTCTACTTGCTTGTTCAAGGAGGATAACTAAACTTTACTAATTTAATCTTTCAGGTATGGACAGAGAAAGCGGAGCGGATTCACTGTCCGGCTCTGCTGCCCGAAGAACCAGTCATCCCGCTCCTGGCGGAAGATGCTGGTCCCGGCTCCCTATCAGCCGCCAGAGAAGAAGGCTAAGAAGAAGGCCAAGGGGGCCAAAAGTGGCCCCCGTCGCAAGGGTGCTTCAGACGTGACGTCCGAAGACGACAAGACCCATTCCTCCGCCGCTGAGGATGACGACGAGGAGGAGGAAAACAACCCTCCCCCTGATGGGGGAAGGAAGAAGAGGGCGGCCTCCACAAATCTGGAGGCGGAAGCGCCCAAGAGGGGGAAGGGCCCCCTCGCGGATCACTCCGCGTGGGATGTCGACAGCAGCCCAGAGAGACCCCCCCTTCCCCCGAAGAAAGCCCCTGGCCGCATCGTAAGTACTAAAAAATCCCAGATGCATCCATGTATCCGGCCTCTCCTTTTTATGGTATTAATATGGTTAATCATGTTATTGCAGTCCGGCCCACGACAGCTCCCAACGATCCTCATCAAGAGGTTCGTTGGATTCAAAGGCGATGGCCAGTGAGTCACCGCCGGCTGCTTACTCTCCCATGGCCAAGGGCGACACTGAGGTGTTGTCCTGAAGGACCTTCCCCAGCCAGGGAGAGGGCCAGGAGGCGCCAGAGGGCGAGACCTCGGTCGCCGAACACCTGGGGGAGAGGGTCCCCTTGGAGACTTTCGACGAGGGCCGTGTTCAATTCGGAGCCCAGCCGAACATGAATCCGGAGACCCATACGGCTCCGGAATCCGGTAAGTAGCCTCCTTCGAGAGAAGGAGATGTGCCTGTCCCGCCGGTGACCTCTGTCCAACTAGAGGCACCGGATAATCAAATGTAAGCGCTACAAGGCGCTTCCATTGTGGATGAACACCGTGTCCTTATGGGTACGGTGATTGAGAAGGTTCAGTCCGTCAAGAGCGGACTGACCAAAGCCTGGAGCAGCCTGCTGACAGGTTTTGAGGTAAGCGACATAAAAGAGAGAAGTCCTAATATAGACAGTAGCCCCTGAGACACTGTCCGGTGTTCGAAAAGAAAAGCCGGATAGAGGATCAATTAATTTTCGCAGGAAACTAACTAAATGTGTCTTATATGAATAAGCAGGCGTCGTTGCTGGCCGCAACCTCACACACTGCCGAAGTCTCCGGACTAAAGCAGAGACTGGAGCAAGCCGAGGGAGAGCTCAGCCAAGCGAGGAAGCAGCTGGAAGACCGGCAAGGTACGCAATGACTCGCTATATATTCGGAAAGAATAAATGATGTGTATTGACTGTAGTGTCATGATATGTGTAGGAGCGACGACCGAGGTCGAGGCCCTTGAAAAGGCCCTGGCCGAAGCTGAGGTGAAGGCTGCCAAGGAGCAAACCGCCCACAAGAAGCTCAAGGCCAGGCTTAACGAGGTCCAGCAAGAGCTCCAGGACATTGTGAAAAAGTGCGATGCCTTGGAGTGCGATGTTTCGGCTCGAGAGACCGAACTCGCCAAGGCTCTCCAAAGCACGGAAGAGGCCCGGGTTGAAGCCCAGGGCGCCCTCCGGGAGATCCAGGAGGCCAAGAAGATCGCGGCGGGTAAGGTGTTTAGTATGCAAAGCAAGTATGTGAAGAAGAAGTATTTCTTACTAACCCGGATTCGGAATTCTCCGTATGCGTTATGCGGAGCTGCCACGTTGATGTGTGCAGCGCTGCGGAGTTCTTCCGAGCCAAAGAAGGGATCTCAACGGAGAAGCTGTTCTGGTCACAATATCTTGCGCCAGAACATCCAGTGCCCTTTAGCGATTGATAATCCCCAAGTGCAGGGAATCATCGTAGCAATTTCCAAAGGTGGAAATGATAAGTATGGAGTGTCGAACCCACAAGGAGCTAAAGGTAAGATCAATATTCTCTCAAGCCCTATCTGCCACTGATACGACTCTACGTGCACCGAACGTTTGCTTCCAACTAGAAACGAGAAATAAAACTACGTTGTGGGTATGAAGAGGATAACTTTGTATGATATCTTAGAGCTAAAATATAAAAGTAGGTGCTGTTATCATAAAGTTAGAATATATTACTAAATATTATAAATAGCGAGTGTGGAATAATGGTGGATCGGTGCGCGGAATTGTCCTAGGCAACCGTTGACAAGACCGGTGATCACTATTGCAGTTTCATATGAGGGAGAGGCATAAGCTAACATACTTTCTCTACTTGGATCATATGCACTTATGATTGGAACTCTAGCAAGCATCCGCAACTACTAAAGATCATTAAGGTAAAACCCAACCATAGAATTAAAGCATCAAGTCCTCTTTATTCTCATACGCAACAATCCCTCTTACCCGGTTTGTGTTTCACCACTCACCAACCCACTATAAGCGAATCATGAACGTATTGCAACACCCTACAGCGGAATCCCTCACGCTTGCGTGACACGGAGGGCACCATAGGACATCACCAAAGTAAAACATACAACTCATACCAATCTAGATCATCAATCAACCCAAAGACAAAAGATATCTACTCAAAACATCATAGGATGGCAACACATCATTGGATCATAATATGTGGCATAAAGCGCCATGTTCAAGTAGGGATTACATCGGGGTGCGGGAGAGTGGACTGCGTAAAAGAGATGAGGATGCTGATGATGATGGTGATGTTGATGAAGACGATCACCACAGCGATGATTCCCCTCCCGATGGCACTCCGGCGCCACTGAGAGAGAGGAGGAGAGGTTCTCCCCCTTGTGCTTCCTCCTCCATGGCCTCCACCCTCTGGTCCTTGGCCTTCATGGTGATGATGGCCCCTCCGGGATACTCGTCCATGGCCACCGGTGATGATGGCCCCCTCCGGCAAGGTGCCGGAGAGGGCCTAGATTGACTTCTCGTGGCTACAGAGGCTTGCGACGGCGGAACTTCCGATCCAGGTTTCTTTCTGGAAGTTTGGGTATATATAGAAGAGTTTTGCGTTGATTTCACGTCAAGGGGGTCTCCGGGCTGTCCATGAGGCAGGGGGGCGCGCCCTAGGGGGGTGGGCGCGCCCCCACCCTCGTGGGCAGCCCGGGACTCTTCGCTCGCTCGGTACTCCGTGGGCTTCTTCGATCCAAAAATGTTCTCCGTCAAGTGGCACGTCAATTGGACTCCGTTTAGTTTTCCTTTTCTGCGATACTCTAAAACAAGAAGAAAATGTAAACCCGACACTGGGCTCTAGGTTAATAGGTTAGTCCCAAAAATCATATAAAATATCATATAAATGCATCTAAAACATCCTAGAAGGATAGTATAATAGCATGAATACTTCATAAATTATAGATACGTTGGAGACGTATCAGCGATCAGCTGAAACAGCTGGTCGAGCTGCATAGGGTGGCCGAGCTAGGCATGAAGGATTTGATAATCCGGCTGTGGCCTGCCGAGGCTATACCCAGCAGCTACTTCGGGCTCATGAAGCGGCTGGTGAGTGCTTGTCCTCGGCTGGCCGTCATCAAGCGGTCGGCCTGCATCGAGGGCGCGCGCATGGCCTTCACCCACGTCAAGGTATGGTGGGCGAAGATGGATGCCGTCAAGCTTGTGACCGAGGGGCCGCCCGAAGGGAAGGAGCATCGCACGCCCGCGCAGTATTTTGGAGACGTCCTGGAGGGGCTCGCATTGTGGCGACGCAATGTGTGCAGGACATCATCTTTGAATGAATACATTCATGTTGTCCCTGTCTTGTATGATGAAACAAAGTTGCTATGTAATATAATGTTTGTTTTAAAATATTTTCACCTCCTGTGCCGCCGTGTTGTATGAAATCTGAGAGTTGGCCAATCGTCGGCTTCTGCCCCCACGTAGGTAGTACGGGGGTGTTCGGGATGTAATTTAAACACTCTTGATCCAATTATTTGGTCCTTGAAGGAGGTGTTTAGCGCAATGAACCAGGCAGTCAGACTATTCAGCTTGAACACCCTCACTTAGCCATAGGAGTTTGACGATAAAAATTTAGGCGCAGCCCCCGCTATCCGAACCAGGAGGCTGTAAACACCTGATCGGGCAAGTACCGATCCCTCGCGTAATGCGGAAAAATCTCTAAGGATTTGAGACCTCCGAAGAGCTGACCGGCTCTCGCCGCATCATGACAGACAGTTTTCGGCTTTCTCTACTGAGGCGCTCCATTGGGTAAACCAGGGCACAACCGCAGTAGTTCTCCCTTTACTACCTTAGCCGATACAACGGAACGTAAGGTAGCAAGCACAGGAGCCGGGCAACACAACTATTGACCAAAGACATGATTCGGAGCCAATGCATATAGAGCTAAATTCGGGGTGCCGAACTATACTATAAGAAGTGTTCGGACTTTGTTGCCGTAGTGCGGGGCGCTATGAAGCCCCTGGCAAATATGAAACGTACCAAAGTGTGCGGGTGCTATCTGATAAGGTTATCAATAAAGAAAGGAAAACAGAAAGGGAGCAAAGGTAATGAGTTGGGGCCCTAAAATTTGGGCCGCGAACTGTTTCCATTATAGTTAATGCGTCAAAGCACATTGATACAAGTGGTGTGATAAGCAACAGGCTATTTGACATGCCACAACCAAGGGTCCTGAAAACAGGTAGAGTGATCGTTAAAGAAACCACCTAGAAATTCCCATGTACGTCTGTGCTTCTTGCCATCTTGGTGTATTTATCCTTCGAAAGGACCGCGGGTCAGGCCGTCAGAGGAGGCCTGGGAAAAGAAACCTGAAAAGTAAAAAAGAAAACAGTGAAAGTATATGTGTCCGGGAGCGGTCGAGCCGTATTGTGGATCACAAGGTAGGTATGCCTCCGTCTATGCCCATGGTATTTTGAGTGCGTAGTTATATGCACGCGGTGTGAATGCCGCCACTTGATCGACCGGACGGAGGCCAAATTGCTAATCGAGATCTCGACGAGCCGAGCTATCCTGCTGCAGAATAGTCTGGACTCTCTTGATAGTGTCCGGGAGTTCGGCCGCTGAATTGAGGTTCTGCTTGAGAAGGCCGCTCTGTACTTCTGCTGCTAAGGCAGCGGTGTGCTCCTCGGTACGGAGGGAGCGTTTCGTGTTTCCATTCACTGTTATGACACCGCATGGTCCGGGCATCTTGAGCTTGAGATAAGCATAATGTGGCACCGCGTTAAATCGAGCAAAGCTGTTCGTCCCAGCAGTGCGTGATAGCTGATGCGAAAGGGTACGATATCGAAGATTAACTCTTCGCTTCAGAAGTTATCCGGAGATCCGATGACCACCTCGAGTGTGATTGAGCCCGTACAGCGAGCCTCTACACCTGGTATGACTCCTTTAAAGGTAGTCTTTGTGGGCTTGATCCGTGATGGGTTAATGCCCATTTTGCGCACTGTATCCTGATAGAGCAGATTGAGGCTGCTGCCATCGTCCATGAGTACTCGCGTCAGGTGGAATCCATCAATGATTGGGTCGAGGACCAGTGCGGCTGAACCGCCATGACGGATACTGGTCGGATGATCCCGTCGATCAAAAAGTGATCGGGCATGACGACCATGGATTGAATTTTGGGGCGACTGGCTCTATCGCATAGACGTCCCCGATCGCGCGCTTGCGCTCCCTCTTGGGGATGTGTGTAGCATATATCATGTTCACCGTTTTGACCTGAGGGGGAAACTTCTTCTGTCCTCCTGTGTTCGGTTGCCGGGGCTCCTCGTCATCGTCTTAACTGCGATCCTTTTCCTTACTCTCGGCGTTTAACTTGCCGGCCTGTTTAAAAACCCAACAATCTCTGTTGGTATGATTGGCTGGTTTGTCCGGGGTGCCATGGATCTGGCATGGATGGTCAAGTATGCGGTCCAAGATAGATTGCCCCGAGTTGTTTCTTTTATATGGCTTCTTCCGTTGACCGGACTTGGAGCCACTGAATCCGGCATTGACTGTCGTGTCATCGGTGTTGTCACCATTGTTTCGGCGTTTGTGTCTGTTGCATCGGAGCTTGTTGTTGCTATTTTTGACCTCGGAGGTGCCCGTTTCACTTGCTGTGTTTTTACTATGGGCCAGCCAACTATCCTCACCCGCACAAAAGCGGGTCATGAGTGCTGTGAGGGCTTCCTTGGACTTTGGCTTTTCCTGACCGAGGTGGCGGGCGAGCCATTTGTCGCGGATGCTATGTTTAAAGGCCGCTAGGGCTTCGGCATCCGGACAGTCGGCGATCTGGTTCTTTTTAGTTAGGAACCTAGTCCAGAATTTCCTGGCTGACTCTCCAGGCTGTTGAACTATGTGACTTAAGTCATCGGCATCTAGTGGCCGGACATATGTACCTTGGAAGTTGTCAAGGAAGGCTTCTTCCAAGTCCTCCGGCTGCCAATAGAACTTTACGGCAAACTATTTAACCAAAGGCCGAGCTGGCCCTTTGAGTTTGAGTGGGAGGTATTTGATGGCGTGAAGGTCATCTCCGCGGGCCATATGGATGTGGAGAATAAAATCCTCGATCCAAACCGCGGGGTCAGTTGTTCCATCATATGATTTAATATTGACGGGTTTGAACCCTTCTGGGAATTCATGATCCATTACTTCGTTAGTGAAACAAAGAGGGTGTGCGACACCTCTATATCGGGCCACGTCACGACGTAGCTCCGATGGAGTCCGTCTGCGTTTTCGGACCGGGCGTGACTAGGCTTGTCACGTCCAAATAGATAGCCGTCGTCACGTGTCGGGGCACGTCCTCGCGATCCGTAGATCGATCTGGTATTTCCTGCTCTACTGTCTAGGTCCTGCCGGAGGTCATATGTATAACCCCGAGCTGCTTTATCTCTGCCTTTACGGTGAGGTGGGACGGGCTAGTGTTCGGCTTGAGTTGCCGCTTTATCCCGACCACATGGTGGTCGGTCAGCCGCATTGCGCGATGATGGTACGGGCTCTGGTGCCTCATCATCGAACTGAGGTAGAAATTTGCGCTTAGGATAACTTTTTGCTGAGTGATTAAGGTCGTATTCTTCGGCTGCTAGGACATCAGTCCATCTGTCGTCGAGCAGATCTTGATCAGCTTGAAGCTGCTGCTGCTTCTTTTTCAGGCTCCTTGAGGCGGCTATTAGCTGGCGCTTGAAGCGCTCCTGCTCGAGAGGTTCCTCAGGAACGATAAAATCCTCGTTGCCGAGGCTCACCTCCTCCTCGGAGAGCGGATGATAACTACCGTCCTCCGAGTCTTCATCTATGGCATGTTCATCGGGGCTAACTTGCCCATCTTCCCGATTGTCCTGTTTGGCAATTTGTTCGTCGGGGTCTTCTGTGTCTTCGGCGCCGTCCGGAGTGTTATCGTCTCCTGTGCCGGTGTTGCTGTCTTTGCTGCGGTGCGATTTAGAGCGGCGCCGCTGACGTCGGTGCTTTGGTTGTGTCTTAGGAGGGTCATCCTCAACTGGTTTTTCCTTGTCATCGCCGCTATTATCTTTTGGTGCATCCACCATGTATACGTCATATGAGGAAGTGGCCGTCCATCGTCCGGTGAACGGCGGGTTTGGGGCCTCCTCTTCTCCGGCACCGTCGTCCATACCGTCGATGTCTTCGGAGTCATAATCAAGCGTGTCGGTTAGGCCTTTGACAGTGGCTATGAAGTGGGCGGTGGGTGGGAAATGAAATTCTCCATCATCGGCCTCCAGCTCAAACCGGATATAATTAATTTGAGAGTC
Organism: Aegilops bicornis; assembly: GCA_021605145.1. NCBI lineage: Eukaryota > Viridiplantae > Streptophyta > Magnoliopsida > Poales > Poaceae > Aegilops > Aegilops bicornis. The sequence goes on from CM038671.1 coordinate 111,248,573, forward strand.
CCCGCTAGGGATAGATTCTTCTTGAGTTCAAAGACATCGCCTAAAGGTGAGTCTTTGGAAGATGTCCATGGCTGAATTGACGATCGATGACCGATCTCGCCGACATATGCGAGCTTATGGTCAAAACTTATAGCCGGAAACGAGTCCGAGGTTCCGGTGACACATACATCACCCGAGGTTGGGTCTGTGTGCGGCTCCAACACCGCGGAATCTGCGGCTTCCGTGGTGGGGTTGAGCTTCCCGTCCTCGGATGGCGCGATCTGCTCCGGATCTAAGGCCAGAGCGGTTGCAGGTGCAATTTCCTGGGCATGGCCCGATGACAGATTTAAGTCATGTTCATCGTGGCGACGGGAAGCGACTGCCGTGGTCTCGAATCCGTCAAAGATCAAGTCTCTGCGGATGTCCGCGACGTAGTTCAAGCTCCCGAATCTGACCTAACGGCCAGGGGCGTAGCTATCGATCTGCTCCAGATGGCCAAGCGAGTTGGCCCATGATGCGAGCCGCCCGAACACGAAGATCTGTCCGGGGAGGAAAGTTTTTCCTTGGATAGCATCGTTGTTGACGATTGAAGGAGCCATCAAACCCTTTGAGGACGGCACTGTGGAACTCTCAATGAAAGCACCAATGTCGGTGTCAAAACCGGCGGATCTCGGGTAGGGAGTCCCGAACTGTGAGTCTAAGGTCGATGGTAACAGGAGACATGGGACACAATGTTTACCCAGGTTCGGGCCCTCTCTACGGGGGTAATACCCTACTTCCTGCTTGACTGATCTTGATGAATATGAGTATTACAAGAGTTGATCTACCACGAGATCGTAATGGCTAAAACCCTAGAAGTCTAGCCTGTATGACTGTATATGTTTCCGGACTAAACCCTCCGGTTTATATAGACACCGGAGGGGACTAAGGTTGTACATAGTCGGTTACAGAGAAAGGAATCTTCATATTTGATCGCCAAGCTTGCCTTCCACGCCAAGGAGAGTCACATCCGGACACGGGAAAGAGTCTTCGGTCTTGTATCTTCACAGCCCATTAGTCCGGCCCATGTCCAACAGGCCGGACGTCCGAGGACCCCTTAGTCCAGGACTCCCTTAAAGGGGACCAGGAGGAGGACGAGGACGACGCCGACGATGGTGAATTGGTTCCTCTCGCTTGACTCGTCGGACAGAAGGAAGAGGACGAGACGAGGACTTGACCTACTGGATCTAGACGTGGTTCTGGTCATGGACGTGTTCGGTTGAAAGCACAATATTTTACCCTGGACCATTATGCCCTTCTCTGATTAAACTAATTAGGTTTATTCATTTTTAATCCCCCACCAGATCGGACGACTAAAAAAATCGGAGGGGCAAGTACTCGAAAGTACTCCCAGTACTGCCCCAATCACCGCAAAGGAGCTCTTGTTTAAATACATGATGAATATTTTTTGAAAACCACGAACCGGCCCCTTTAAAAACCAAGCACCAGGCCCCATTCACTTGTAGGTCGCAGAGGTTGTAAGTAAACAATGGCCAATGAGTTGGCTACTGATGGTTGTTGGCCACGACCACTACAAAAAAGTGAAGATGAATTTTTCTGTTTCACATGGAGTAGTGTGTCCTTTGATACCTTATATTCACTTCTTGTCACGGAAGCCTGAGTATTTTCTCATGCATGATAAAAAAATTAGAACACATGATGAACATTTCTTAATACGCAATAAGCATTTTTCCAAATACATGGTGAACATTTTAAAAATAAGCAATACACATATTCATCACCTGATGAAGTCTTTGAAAAAGCACGATGAAAATTTGCCTGACGTACGATAGACTTTTTAATACACAATAATACATGGTGCACACACGATGAACATTTTTGTTAATATAAGATGAACATTGAATAGATACGGAAAATGTTCAATGTGTATTTGGAAAATGTTCAACCAGTTTATAAATAATGTTCAAGGGCATTTGACAAATATCTAACATCTATTCAAAAAATACAACATGCATTCAAAAAATATTCAATGTGTATCTAAAAAATATATAGCATGTATATGAAAAATGTTCACCTTGTATTAAAAAAAGTGGACATGTATTTGATTTTTTTAAGAGAAACAAGAAAATAGAATTTTTTGACATGTGTATGAAAAATATCCAAAATGTAATTTGCGATGTATTTTGAAAATCACCGTGGATTTGAAAAATGAAAAGAAAAAAGGAGAAGCAAAAAGAAAAAAAAAGAAAAAAAACAGCAAAACCAGAAAGAACCAAATGTAGATTGAAAACTGAACGAAATCTGGAGTAGATAAGCTAAAACTAGTCGAAACTTGGAATAAATCCACTAAAACCTAAAATAACTAGGGGAAATAGTACAATAAACCAAAACTAAAATAACCAACTTCTAGAAAAAACAAAACAAGAAAGCCACTCGGCCGCAGCCCACGACGGTCGCGCCTGCAGCGCCCCGCACTGGACCGGCCCATCTCACGTTTCCTTTCCGTTTTGTAGAGGCAAAAAAGGTAGCGCGACCGACGAGTATCGACGGCATTTCCTAACGGGCGCCTTAAGCGCCCGTTTCTTCTGTTGCCGCAAACGGCTAACCACCAGACCACCGCACCAATTATGTCCATTTACTTATTTTCGTTCTTTTATTTACGTAGGCCGCGAGAGCTCACCAAACTAGCTTTCACTGCTCGCTGATTTCTGGGCTTTTTTTCTTTTATTTCTGTTTCCTTTTTTCTTTTTCTTTTCCCATTTTGATTTTTTATTTTCTTAAAAAATGCGAATTTCTAAATTCGTGAAATTTATAAATTGAACTTTATCAAATCGATGAACTTTTTTTAAAATTCGATGAAAATTTTCAAATTCCATAATTTTTTAAAACGTGAACAATTATTGAGAACATGAACAAAAATTTATATACGACGAGCGATTTTCAAATATACACTGAACATTTTTTCCGTGTACGATGAACAATTTTTAACTACACAGTGAACATTTTTGTGGTATACATTGAAATAATTTGAAATATATTTATACATTTTTTTATATAAGATGAACAAATTTTACACATTGAACATTTTTGTAATATAATCTGAACAATTTTTTACTACACATTGAACAATTTTGTTGTATGCGCTGAAAAACCATTTAAGTACCCATTGAACATTTTTTGATGTACACTGAACAATTTCAAATTGTGAACAAAATTTGAAAAGGTGAATAAATTTAAAACTATGAACACATTTTGAAATCACGAACAAAAATCGAAAAATACATTTTTTTTAATTCCATGAACTTTTTCCAAATTTGATGAACCTTTTCTAGATTTCGATGAACTTTTTCTAGATTTCGACAAACTTTTTCAAATTTGATGAACCGGACGCTCGTTCTTGTATTGTTGGCGCTTCAATAGTTCACTAAAGTTAAGTTGTCCTAGTGGTTAGGCATACTCGTACTAGAAGACATGGTCTCTATTTCGAATCCTGAGAGTTGCACCTTTTTGCTGCTTTTTCGTTAATTTACACTGCGCAGCATTCGAATCCTGAGAGCGGTTAACCAGGCGCGTCGGCCGTGTTGGGCAGGCCCAGGTAGGCAGCGCGTGGGCGCCAGTACGCGTTACGGGCGCTAAAGGCGCGGCTTAGGAGCTCCCACCTAACCTTCCCTTCGAGTTAACAGGCAGCTACCACCGCTCCACCGAGCTAGATGTGATCAATAACATCCATTTACTTCTTTTCTTATTTCATCTGTCCTTTTACCTTTTTCCTTTATCTTTTTTGTTTTTGTTTTTTATTTTTATTCTTCCTGCCTCGATTTTATTTATAACTCTTGAACTTTTTCTTCAAATCGATGAATTATTTTTTAAATTTGCTGAATTTTTTTCAAATTCGATGAACTTTTATTCAAATTCACTGAACTTTTTTCAATTTCAATGAACTTTTTGTAATTTTCAATGAGCTTATTTTAATTTTGATGAACCTTTTTTTCCAAATTCAGTGAACTTTTTTCAAATTTGATGAACTTTTTTCAAAATTGATGACTTTTTTCCAAATTTCAAATTCACTGAACTTTTTTCAATTTCAATGAACTTTTTGCAATTTTCAATGAACTTATTTTAATTTTGATGAACCTTTTTTTCCAAATTCAGTGAACTTTTTTCAAATTTGATGAACTTTTTTCAAAATTGATGAACTTTTTTTCAAATTTGATGAACTATTCTTCAAAATTGCTGAACAGTTTCTCAAAAGAGATGAAATTTTTTCGAATTTGGTGATTTTTAGTAGAGGGCGGTTTCTGAAAAAAGAATTTATAAAAAAGTCAACTGGCCCGGTCAACCAACTGCCCTGAACTAGCGATCCCGCGAGATGGGAAACCAGGGAGCTCCTATAGGCCGCTCGCTGCGGCGAAATGCCGGCCCATTTACAGTGGCACGCGGCGGCACGTACCCGAGATGAGAAATCGCAAAAAAGAAAATAGCCCTAGCGCTGTAAATCGAACACGTGACTTCGCACAACAAGGGGAACATTTCTTGAATTTGTGAACAAAAAATAAAAAATGTTTACATTTTTAAAACTTCCAAAACATTTTTTTTCAATTCCCAAACATATTTTTCATCTGGAGAACAAATTTTGAAACGGTGAACAATTTTAAAAAATCCTGAACAAATTTGGAAGCGCGAACAATTTTTTAAAGCATGGACATTTTTTAAATCGTGAGAACATATTTTGAAATGGAGAGAAATTTTGAAAAATTCCGAACAAATTTAGAAGTGCAAACAATTTTTTAAAGCATGAACATTTTTTGAATCTTGAGAACATTTTTTGAAACGGAGAGAAATTTTGAAAAATCCCGAACAAATTTGGAAGCGCAAACATTTTTTGAATATGTGAAAAAAAATCTAGTACATTTTCTGAATTTCAGAAGTTTTGTACTTTTTTGGTAACGAGAACAATTTTTGAATTTTGAGAATATTTTTGCAAAAACTGAACAGTTTTTGGAAACACGAACAAAATTTAAATTTTTGATTTTTTTAAAGAAAGAGAAGAAAAGAAAAAGAAAGAAAGAAGAAAATCATAAACATTTTGTAAAACTGCGAATATATTCTGAAAAAGAAAAATAAACTTGAAAAAGAAAGTGAAACAAAAAACAAAAAATGAAAAAGAAACAGAAATGAAATAAAAGAGAAATAAAAAAACAATAGAAAGCCGGAAAAGAACTAGAAAAAAAGATACAGGAAAAAACCCGGTTCAGGGAACCTTCTAGAAGGTGACTAAAACCGGTCTGGACGCATTATGTGTGGGCCGGCCCATTTCTGTCGCTCGCTGCGCTACCCTGTGCGATCATCGACAGTTCGTCGCAGCTAGCGGCGAATAGGATTTTCCGGGAAACCAACGATTCCCGAACCAGCGATCGCCTCCTTTCCTGGGCCGGCCCACGGGAGCTGGCGCACGATGCGCTGCGAGCTCCTCGTCTTTCCTGGGCCGGCCCACGGGAGCTGGCGCACGATGCACTCCCTATTCGGCGCATTAAATGGCGGTTAGAAACATCTCCAGCGAGCGCCCGAGCGTGCCGCGCAAAAAACAACTTCGGCGCCTTCGTCTAGTTTGGCGGCGGTAGCGCGTAAACTCTAGCAACCGCGCTAAAATGCAGCACGTGCACGCCGCTCCAGCAACGCGTAAATAATGCAGCGCGCGCTCATTATACAAACTAGATGTATATACATCGGAAGCATAGATAAAGATAGGTTGCATAGATTTTTTTAAACGATACAAAGGTATTTTACATCGGAAGCATAGATTGCATAGATTACAAAGGTATTTTTTAAACTGTAAGTCGCTATCATCTTCACCATTATCATCCTCGGCGGTGTCGTCCGAGGTATCGAGCCATATGTCCAACCACCGATCATCGTCTGCCGTGAAGAACGACTGCCCACCTGCTGCAACGAGATCGGACTACGCATTCGCCAACGCCTTCGGCGCTTTGTCGCCGCTTCCTCGCGGCGGCTTCACGTGTCCTCTCGGCGCCTTGCCCGATAGACTTGCTGCGTGGCGGCGTCGCCGGGTGGCGCCGGCGCCACTCCGTCATGACCGGCTCGTCTTCCTAGGCGACGAGGAGGCGGCGTTGCCGCTCGGCGTGCTCCGCACGATCTTGTGCCGTGTTGACGGCGGCGAAGCGGCGTCCGGCGCTTTCTTGGAAGCGTGTACACGTCTTGGAAGTTCATCTGCCCGGTAGCGGCGGCCTAAGCGCCACGTCGCCCGCGTCGTCTGTGGCAGCCTCGCGTGCCGTCTTGTAAGTCTTGAGAAGCCGTGAATCGCCGGGCGTATCTACGAGTAGTAGCCGCCGTTGGGGCGCAGACGGGCGCGGTGAGCGAGCGCTCCTTGGCGTAGCGGCGGCATGGTGGCGCGTCGGTGGCGAAGCTGGAAGCGATGGAGGCGTGGCGAAGAGGAAAGGAAGAGGAGAAGAGGCGTGGAAAAGCGCGCCGGATGGGTGCGCCAAAAAATGTGGCTGGCGCCTTTCATGTGAAGTTTCCATCATCAAGCGGTAAAACGTCCAACACGCACTAAAACCTGGGTTTACCGCGCGCGCGTCTTTTGACGCGGCTCTTGGAGTTGCTCTTAGGAACCTGGTGCTCGCACACTCCTCGTCTTTTCTTGGGCGCGGCAATTTCTCACTTTCCACGAGATAGAGCTTGGGCTCGCTTCAGGCATCTCCGAAAATGGGCCCACCCAGTACGGGAGAGGCACTTCCTCATTTTTTTATTTGGTTTTTACGTTATATATTTTTCATTTCTTTTATTTCTTTTTTTATTTCTGTTTATGCGTCCAAATATTCTAGCAAAAAATGCGTATACAAACTTTTTGTAAATATTTGCCTAGTATTTAAAAAATGGTTAAATGTGTATAGATAAAATGTTTCTCATGTATACGAAAAATGTAACAAAAAATGTATACATTGTGTATGAAAATGTTAGTTATGTATTTAGAAAATATTAATCAAGCATTTAGAAAAAGTTAGTCCAGTACATGAAAATGCCAATCGAATATTAAAAAATTCCAATCGAATATATTTAAAAAGTACAGTGTGTATGAAAATATATTGATCATGTATTTTGAAAAAGATGTGTATAAAAAACTGTTCTAGATGTGTATGAGAAAATGTAGAACATGTATGAAAAAATTAAAATTAAAAACATGTATTTTCAAAATATTGATTGTGTATAAAAAGTTAAATATATATATTTAAAAACCGCTAGGTATTTATGTTAAATATTCTTGATATATACAAAAATTTGCCATACGTACAAAAACAATTAGTCACTCTAACAGAAAAGTAAGAAAAATGTTAATCATCTATTTCGAAAAATGTTAAACATGTATAAAAAAGTTCCTGATGTATACAAAAAAACATAATATGTATATTAAAAAATTGAACATAAAAACGTATATTTTGAAAAGTGTTGATCAGGTATAAATTTATTTAGCATATAATGAAAAATGTTAAGCATTTACTGAAAATTTATAATATGTATTATGAAAGTATTCATTATACAATTTTTTTATCAAAATTAATCATGTAACTGAAAAGTGTTAAACATGTATAAATAAAATATTCCTCATGTACACGAAACGTGTACGAATGTGTATGAAAAATGTAAACATGTGTTAAGAAATAAATGGAAAAATACGGTAGAAAAAAAATAAGTAAAATGAATAAAAAATTGAAAACAAAGAAAAAAACAAAGAAAAACGAGGATAGAACGAAAAGTAGAAAGCCTGTGAGAACATTGAAAACTAAGAAAGAAACAAAGGAAAAAAAGAATAGAAGAACAACTAAGAACCCTAAAAGAAACAAAGAAAACCAGAGTGAAAACAGAGGAAACCAAATAGAACAGTAAAGAAACAAAGAAAAATAGAAAAAGAAAGACCTGAAGAAAACCGGGAAGAAAAAGAAATGAAAAACCATAAAAATTAAAAAAAAGATAAAACCCTGAAATAACCGAAAAACTAGTAAACATAAAAAGAATATAGGAAAACCGAATAAAACCATAAAGAAATAGAAAAACCCTAAAGAAAAAGAAGAAACAAGAAAAAAGAAAAGGAAAACAAACAAGCTGAACGAAGGTACAACTACAATGAGCAATCTAACATGAGCGTTGCCAGCAATTAAAAAAACTGAAACGCGCGGGCGCAGTTTACGACGGTGGAAGAAAATACTTCAATGAGATGGAGCCTATAATCGCTATAAACGAGATACAGTCTTTGATTCTTTTGTTCACTCAGTTGACGTGGTTGACCATTGACTGGTTTATTAAAAAAATCACAAAAATTGATGCTTTACCAATTTCTAAAATACATTGTGAATTTTAAAAAAAAGTAACACAAAAAAGTTTGCAAAGTTGTAGAAAGTTAGGGAATTCAAAAAAAGTAATAGAAAAGAAAAAACAAAAAAGAAAACAAAAAAGAAAAAAAACAAATAGGCAAACAGGGCCAAAGCTTCGAAAAGCATTCCAAAACCGGCCAGGAAGATTCCACCGGGGACAGTACTCGTACAACGAATACATGGATGGGTCCATTCACAAATGACATTGGGCACCGGTTTGCGTTAGTACCTTTATTTGGCGCATGAAGCGCCAAATAAGATGCCAAGGGGGTATAGCATTTCGCTAAAATCGAGGTTTAGTCAAGACCCAGAGAGCTGCTAGTTGAGGCATATTTTGCCCTCAAATAGAAGAGCCTACGCTGAAGCAAGGCGCAATGGGCTGGCCTGCTCTGTCAAGCTTACTTGAGCGCTTTTGTTTCCTCAGTTTTACTGGAAGAAAACTTAGATGATGCATATTTTTACAAAGCTAGATATTTTGAAATTTACAAAAAAATGTAATATATATATACCAAATGTCCATCATATATTTCAAAAAATCAGCATCGTAATATATATTTAGCGCACATATGGAAAATCTTGACCATGTTTTTAATAATGCTCACATATATTAAATAGTTATACAACTTAAACTTAAGCAAATGTTCACCATGTTTAAAAAAAATATTCACATGTATTTAATAGATCCTGTATGAAAAATAAGCTATAAAAAAGTAAAACAACCAGAGAAACGACCACAAAACCAAAGAAACCGAAATGAAATAAGGAAAATGAAATTAAACAGCACAAAAGAATAATCGAAAAGAAATAGACGATACGAGGGCCGACACTTATGGAGGATGTGGGTCAGCGTACCAAGAATTTGACGCGAGCCTCCGTTAGTGATTAGAGCGTCGATTCCCAGTTGACCTATAAATCAGACTCTGGTTCACCCACGGGAGCTCCTATTCGGCGTTTCAGACGCTAGTGAAACTCCATGGCGCCGACACGCTAATGCTGGTGGGCCGGCCATGTAGATGCGATCACATTGTATTTCCACTGGTTCGCTCGATCGCATTTGGAAAACAAATCTCAAGAAATGAATATATTAGTTAATTAAAAATGTTCAAGGATTTTAAAAAATAAATCTTGTATTTGAAAAAAGTTCTTGGATTTTTTAAAACTCCATCATATTGAAAATAAAGTTACTCCAATTTGAAAAAAAGTTCATCGATTCAATAAAAAGATCATCGATTGTGAAAAAAGTTCATAGGAATTGAAAACAATTCATGTTTTTCTTTTAAAAATCCAATTTTAAAAGAGTTCGTAGAATTTGGAAAACGTTCATCAAATTGGGTAAACTAATCCATTAATTTTGTGAAAAAGATCGATCAATTTGAAGAAAAAGTTCACGAATTTGAAAAAAATCATCGAACCAGGAAGGAAAAAAATACAGAACGAAAAAGGGAAAATGAAAAAAGGGAAGAAGAAATAAGAACTGATGAAAAACTTGCAAGTTATGAGATTGGGCTTGGTGGATAGGTGGTTATTGTAGCGTACCTCTCTATGCAGGACATAGCTGGTTAATCCTATAAGGCGAGCATCCCCCTCGAACGCTGGGCATTCGTATGGACCGGCCCATATTCTGTTTTTCCTTCTCATTTTTCTTTTGTTTTTCTTTTTTCTTTTCTTTTCTGTTTCCCGTTTATCTTATTTACCTGTTCACTATTTTTGCCGATTTTCTTTTCCAATTCTTGAACTTTATTTGGTTCATCTATGTAAAAAATATTGAACAATTCAAAAAACATTCATCAAATTCAATGTTTTTTCATCAGATTTAAAACTAAGCATCAAAATTCAAAATTTGTTCATCAAATTTAAAAATTGTTCATCCATTTCGAACAAAATTCATCTAATTAAAAATTTGTTCCCTGAATTCAAACTTGTTCGTCCGTTTTCCATAAAATTTTCATGGATTTTTTTTCTAAATTTGTTCTTTGAATACAAATTTTGTTCACCAAGTTCAAAAAATATTCGTTCAATCAAAATTTATTCTTCAAATACAGAAAAATGTTCATCGTTATAAGGTGAAAAAATATTGAAAATTGTTTATGAAATAAGTAAATGTTCATTTTTTTAAATCGTGAACATTTTTTATTCAAGGACTTATTTTGACAATACACAATTCACAATTTTTGAAATTTTAGAACCAGTTTGTAATTCTAAATGATTTTAACATAGAATAATACTGAAAGAGAAAAAAAAGGAATGGTTAAAACAAAAAAAGGGGGCGTGCAGCCCCGCAAATTGGCCGGCCCAAAGTCGCGCTCCAAGCTGCGCGTTCGCACTACCCCTGCCGCATACCACGCCATAGGAGGTCGCACTATGGGAGGGAGCCCCTAGGGAGCTCCTGTTCGACGCTCGTTAGCGTCAAACAGAAGAGCTTCCGCGCAAGGCTCGCGCAAACGGGCCCGCCCATTGCCAGGCCACAGTGAACGTAAGAAAAAAAAATGTGACGAACGAAAAATTGTATCGCAAGTTGGTTTCGAACCCACGACATTTCATCGGGTAAGCGCGACACCAGCCACTTCAACTAGCGACTGGAACTGGCAATATGTACAGCGTAACTTTAAAGTACGATGAACAGCAGCAGATCCATTTTTAATCTTCACTCAAAAAAATGAATAATGTTTCCTTGAAGAAATTTCGAAAATCAAACAAACTGTTAAAACTTGTTTTATTTAAACGTGAACAATTATTGAAAACATGAACAAAAACTTATATACAATGAACGATTTTCAAATATACATTGAAAATTTCTTAGGTATACGATGAACAAATTTTTAACTACACGGTGAACATTTTTGTGATATAAATTGAAATAATGTAAAACATATTAAAAAAATTTGTGATATACAATGAACAAATTTTATACATTGAACACTTTTGTAATATAAGCTGAACAATTTTAGCTACACATTGAACAATTTGGTGATACGCGCTGAAAAAACATTTAAATACCCGTTGAACATTTTGTGATATGCACTAAAAAATTTAAAATTGTGAACAAAATTTGAAAATTTGAAAACTGTGAACACTTTCCGAAATCACGAACAAAATTGGGAAACATTTTGTTGAAAAAAATATAAAAATAAAAACGAAAAATGATATAATGAAGGAAAAGAAAATATATAGAAACAGAAAAAAACAGAAAAAAAAGAGAAACATCAAACAGGAAACAGGGAAAACCGGCAAACGAAAGAAAAACGGTTCAGGGAACTAGAAGGTTCCCAAAACCGGTTACTGGCTCGAAGTGGGCCGGCCCGTGTTGCCTCGTTCGCTCACTTCGCTTCAACGAAGTAGCGACGATTGGACGCACACGGGCGTCATATAGGATCTGCCGAGCTCCTATTGGACGCTCTTTAAATTCTAATATTTTCTGAATTTGAAACAGTTTTAGGAATTCTGAAAAAAAATCTGAAAACAGGCACATTTTTGGGAACTTGAATTTTTGAAAAAATGCTTAAATTTTAAATTTCTAAACACTTTTTGAAAATGGAAAATGAACTTGAAAAAAGAAATAGAAACAGAAAAATGAAAAATAAAAATGAAAAAAATAAAAAAGATAAAAACAATAGAAAGCTGAAAGAACAAGAAAAGAAACAACACATGGAAAAAACCGTTCATGATCCTTATAGAAAGGTTCGCAAAACCGATTGGGCGCACTCTGTATAGCTGGAAGCGGGCTGGCCCTTGTAGATCGCTCGTGTCGCTGCTCTGTGCGATTTCCCGACAGTTCGCCGCATTGACCGGCGAATAGGGTTTTCCGCCCTATGGCCTGCAGTTTTTTAGGCTAAAAAACAGAAAAATGATAGATGCGACGGTCTAGCACCAACGGTGTATGCGTGTCCCGTTTGCAAAATGCATTCTAACAGGTGCCTGAAGCGTCAAATAGGAAAAGCCTTCGAATGCTCACCCTTTGTTGTTTTACTTACGCTCGCCTTTGCAAAAATTGCTCTCCTGCCCAAGAAAAAAAAGCTGGATACCCTTTTGAAGTTAAAAATTCAAAATTTTCACGACTTAAAAATGTTCATGAACCTTAAACAGTTTTTGTGAAATTTCTGAAAATATTCACACACTCAATAAAGTTCATGAATTTAAATTAAATGCTATGTTTTTTATGAATTTGAATTAAAAATATGTTTACGAATTTTCAAAAATATATGTAAATTCCTAAAAAACATAAATTTTAAGAATATTGACCAATATTTTTTGTGAGTATAGGAAATGGTCATGAATCTTTAAAATGTTCATGAATTTAAAAGATGTTACTAGTTAATTTTAAGAATATTTTTGGATCTGAAAAATGTTTGTTGACTTTAACAACGAGGAAGTAGGTTGCTCCCAATAATTTATGTCCCTTTTCATAACTATCAATAATGCTAGACGTACAAAGAATATAAAAGTTTTACTTAACTTTCCAAACTATAGCTCTTTGCCCCCCTGAATTCAACTGGATTGGGCCCCTTTATCCCTCTATTTCCAATCATAATCCGTTTGCAAAAACATTAAGTAACCTTTGGTAGATGTAGTATTACTCCCTTACTATAGTTCATGAGCAAATTGCATCGCGGTAAGTAGCCATTCCCACCTATTACGTACTTTTGTTTCCCGTGTCTTCCTTGGTTTCGATTGTCGCTGACACTGTTTTGCCTATTGTAGTTGGCGGCCCTGTCGGCATCTGGACACCATTGTTTTCTAAGGAGGCATAGGATCGTACGTGGGGTGCATCCTAAGAGCATGAAAGGCACTGATTCTGCAGAGGCGTGCTTGGAAGAGCTATGTCTTGCCTACTGCGATACTGCATGCATATGTCTGTATGTCTGACTATTTTCTAAAACTTTAAAGGATTTTATTTTGATTTATTTTCAAAATTCTAGGGCTACATAGAGCCCAAGAGCCAACAATCCACACTCGTCCAACAAACTCCTTTAATTGGACTCTATACAGTCGTTTGCAGTCTCCTTGGAAGACTTTCTCCTTGTGTCTTCTCCTCACTCAAAGCTCATTCTCAATCTACATCGATATATACTTAGTTAATTTTCTACAACTACCAAATATGTCTTTCTCTCAAACCGTCTATTTCTCAACAACAGTTGTAAACATAAAATATAATCAACAATTATGACATGAATCATAAGGATCCAAAGTCTCTTCGTATATTGCTCTAGTCCAAGGATAAAACTAGCATTTAGACATCACACATGTTAGTCTTTTTAGCTCCTTGGATGTGTTCTTTTCGTAGTTCGAGAAAATCGATGCCAGGCTGAACACGTCTCGCTGTCCTTTGAGGCGAGTGGTTGCTACGTCTCACAGCAGGGGGAGACAAAAGCCACAATATTTAGTGTTTTCTTAGACAAAGCCGTACCATTTAGTGGGAGCTCCTAGCCGACGTGTAGGCCATTGGCATGCATCCAAATGCACAGCCCTTCGCGCGGGGCCGGCCCAATATGGGTCACAAGTTTTTATTTTTATTTTCGGACTTTAGTTTTTATTTCCTTTTTCTTTTATTTTTTCAAAATAAAAAATGTCCATCGGGATTTGAAAAATTGTTCATTGATTCGAAAAATAATACTAAATTTGAAAAATATTCATGTATTTAGGAAAAAAGTATGTGACCTGCGATTATGCAACAATGTTCTCAAATTTGAAAAATTGCTTACAAATACAAAATTTGCTTGCAATTTGGAAATAATGAACGTGATTTTGAAAAATATTCTCAATTTCAAAAAATGTCTGCAAAGATGAAAAATGTTCTTAATTCAAAAACATCCACGAGTTTGAAAAGGGCTAGTGAATTCAAAAAGCATGCAAATTCAAAAAATGTTCACAAGCTAAAAAATGTCCATAACTTCAAAAAATGGTCGCAGATTTGGAAAAATGTTCATAAATTTCAGAAATGGTCGCAGATGTAAAAGAAAATGCTTGAAGTTTTAAAAATGTCAGTGAATTCAACTAAGTTTGCAATTTCTAACAAATTCTTGAATTTGCAAAATATTGTCAATTTGATATAAAGTTTGTCAATTCAAAGAGATGTTGATGAATTCAAACAAACCGATCCTAACGTTTTATGAATAGCCAAATAAATATTCAAAAATACCTGAAAAGACGGTCCTTAACCTTCCCAAAACCGCTAAAGAGAACTACAGTGTTGGGTTTGCCTATTTAGGGCCTGTTCTGATCTCCTCCAGCTTCTCCAAACTCCACGAATCTAGCTTCTTAGCGCAGCTTCTTGCTCCACGTAGCGAAGTCATTCCGTTCGGCAGCATCGCTACGCTTCTCCATCACTAGCATGGGCGGCGTCGCTAGCTTTGCCTAAGCGCCCTCTTGAGCCGTCTGGAGCACCTTGATTCGGCTAGCCCTATGTATGAGAGAGGGAGCCGCTCCTCTAGCGAATCGTTTTTTGTTTCGAGGGGGAAGATAACGAATCGTTTCTCTTAGGCGGTGGCAACATCGCTGTAAATACTCTCAACTCTCACTTTTTGCTTTCGTGGAGCTGGGTTTCCCTGGCTTCTCTAATTTGCACTACGGCCCATCTCAACTTCTCGTTTCCAGCTTCTACGACCTAAACCGTTCGGGACAGATTCACTCCAGAATTTTGAGAAGATAGAAGCTGAAGGAGATCAGAACATGCCCTTAGTGGAGCGTTAGAGCGTGACAGGGCTACCTCTTGCAATAAGCTAGATATAGCCCCCACACATACGGTGAGGGCACCGAGGGATGGATCGTGGATACATGTGCGCCGAAAGCGAGGCCCACGGCAGAAATCAGTCCATGACGGCATAGAATCACAAAACCCTCCGCTATACATATTCGCATCCGCATATGCCAAATGCCCACCAATTTAACTCCGATTTGGTCCGATCCCAAAGCGATTTCATATTATTGCCGCAAAGTGACCTGCACGCATATAGTACTATTACTCTACTAGGTTCCCGATCAAAAGATTTGCCCAAACATTGCTTAGGAGGAAAGAAAGATGGCTCAACATGGCACTTGGGAGTGAGGGAATATATCCAAAAAGGGAGGCCCCATGTTCTGTTATTCCCAATCCCACTAACACAAATTCCCCTTGCAACTTCTTTACGGGACCGAATCAAACGACACATGGGAGAGCCTAACAATGTGTTCTTAACTCAGTTAGCTAGATGCATGTGTGTTCTCTTTTCTATTCGTTTCTTTTTTTTTTCATCACCAATACTATGTTCTTGTGTGCGCCTGTCTGTTAGAGAGAAAGAGAGAGAATCCAAGAAGTTGTTTTTCGTTGCAAGCCAAAAGAGAAAGAGCGACAAGCGCTAGCTTTCCCCTACGCACCATACAGCACATGAGAGAGAGAGAGAGAGAGAGAGAGAGAGATAGAGAGTATGAGGGAAAAGGACACGGAATCGATCCCGCAATTGAAAGGGACAGACACGGAGCAATATGCGCGCCACTGATCTATGGTGTTGCATGCATGCATGCATTCATGCACATGGACCAATGGACTTGCCAGTCCATGTGTTTTCTTGTCTGAGCAATACGTATCGTTGAGCCGATGTTCGCCCAGACATGACGACAAACACACCATCAACTTATTTGGATATATGGAAGGAATCACAGCCTGACAGCTGCATGCATGCTTGCAGTGAGAGGACAAAATTTCACTGATGAAACCCACGCACGATGCCCATATATAAATAGCCATGCTTTGAAGAAAACCTGGAATCAGGTAGTATACTACTAGAATTTATTTATTTATCTCTGCTTATGGGTTACTATAAGTAAATTGCAGATATAGTTAATGTGAAACAAATAGGGCAGAAGTGCAAAACAGAACTGCAGGGAATATTGGAATCGCTTACCTAACTCTTTGTACTACAAGGATATATTCTCCCAGCATGCAGCAATTATAGAAGAAGTAGTATTGTGCCCTAGAAAGGCCAACTCCATTAGCCAGCTCGTGCATGTATATATATGATATCAGACAAGTGAAGAAGCATCTGCCTAAATCAGATTCGATCGATGATAGTACTTTGGTAGGTCCTAGGAGGGAGTTGCACAAACTCAATGGAAGAATATGTCTCCTCTCTGCCTCCATTAGAAATGATAGTATATGTTGGGAAACGTAGTAATTTTAAAAATTTTCCTACGCACATGCAAGACCATGGTGATGGCATAGCAACGAGAGGGGAGAGTGTATGTCCACGTACCCTCGTAGACCGTAAGCGGAAGCGTTATAACAAC
Organism: Aegilops bicornis; assembly: GCA_021605145.1. Lineage (NCBI taxonomy): Eukaryota > Viridiplantae > Streptophyta > Magnoliopsida > Poales > Poaceae > Aegilops > Aegilops bicornis. The sequence goes on from CM038671.1 coordinate 111,265,198, forward strand.
GCGGTTGATGTAGTCGTACGTCTTCACGATCCGACCGATCCAAGTACCGAACGTCTGGCACCTCCGAGTTACGCACACGTTCATTTCGATGGCGATCCCGGACTCCGATCCGGCAAAGTGTCGGGGATGAGTTCCGTCGACCTGACGGCGTGGTGGCGATGATGATGCTCCACCGACGCGAGGGCTTCGCCTAAGCTCCATGACGATATGACTTCTCCGGTAGCAGGCTTCGCCTAAGCTCATGACGATATGACGAAGTGGAATATGGTGGAAGGGGCACCGCACGGCTAAGGAACGATCCGTAGATCAACTTGTGTGTCATGGGGTGCCCCCGCCTGTATATAAAGGAGCAAGGGGGTGCGGCCAGCCAAAGGCGGCGCTGGAGGAGTCCTACTCCCAGGGAGTAGGACTCCCCTTTCCTAGTTGGAATAGGATTGGGGAGGGAAGAGAGAAGGGCGCCGCCCCCTTTCCTTGTCCTATTCGGACTAGAGGGAGGGCGGCGGCCTGCTGGCAGCCCTTCCTCTTCTCCCTATGGCCCATCAAGGCCCATTGACCCCCGGGGTTCCAGTAACCCGGTGTTAAATAACTTCTGTTTTCATCCGGAACCTTTCGAAGTCCAAACATAGGCTTCCAATATATCAATCTTTATGTCTCGACCATTTCGAGACTCCTCGTCATGTCCGTGATCACATCCGGGACTCGAACAACCTTCGGTACATCAAAACTTATAAACTCATAATGAAGCGCCATCGAAGCGTTAAGCGTGCGGACCCTACGGGTTCGAGAACTATGTAGACATGACCTAGAACCATTCTCGGTCAATAACCAATAGCGGAACCTGGATGCCCATATTGGTTCCTACATATTCTACGAAGATCTTTATCGGTCAAACCGCATAACAACATACGTTGTTCCCTTTGTCATCGGTATGTTACTTACCCGAGATTCGGTTGTCGGTATCCAATACCTAGTTCAATCTCGTTACTGGTAAGTCTCTTTACTCGTTCCGTAATACATCATCTCACAACTAACTCATTAGTTGTAATGCTTGCAAGGCTTATGTGATGTGTATTACCGAGAAGGCCCAGAGATACCTCTCCAGACAATCGGAGTGACAAAACCTAATCTCGAAATACGTCAACCCAACAAGTACCTTTGGAGACACCTGTAGTACTCCTTTATGATCACCCGATTACGTTGTGGCGTTTGGTAGTACCAAAGTGTTCCTCCGTAAACGGAGTTGCATAATCTCATAGTTACGAGGAACATGTATAAGTCATGAAGAAAGCAATAGCAATATACTAAGCGATCAAGTGCTAAGCTAACGGAATGGGTCATGTCAATCACATCATTCTTCTAATGAGGTGATCCCATTAATCAAATGACAACACATGTCTATGGTTAGGAAACATAACCATCTTTGATTAATGAGCTAGTCTAGTAGAGGCTTACTAGTGACTATCTGTTTGTCTATGTATTCACACATGTATTATGTTTAGGTTAATACAATTCTAGCATGAATAATAAACATTTATCATGATATAAGGAAATAAATAATAACTTTATTATTGCCTCTAGGGCATATTTCCTTGATCTCCCACTTGCACTAGAGTCAATAATCTAAATTACAGTAATGATTCTAACACCCATGGAGTCTTGGTGCTGATCATGTTTTGCTCGTGGAAGAGGCTTAGTCAACGGGTCTCGCAACATTCAGATCCGTATGTATTTTGCAAATCTCTATGTCTCCCACTTGGACTTGGTCCCGAATGGAGTTGAAGCGTCTTTTGATATGCTTGGTCCTCTTGTGAAATCTGGATTCCTTTGCCAAGGCAATTGCACGATATTGTCACGAGAAGATCTTCATTGGTCCCGATGCACTAGGTATGACACCTAGATCGGAAATGAACTCTTTCATCGAGACTCCTTCATTTCCGCTTCCGAAGCAGCTATGTACTCCGCTTCACATGTAGATCCCATACGACGCTTTGTTTAGAACTGCACCAACCGACAGCTCCACCGTTTAACAAAAACACGTATCCGGTTTGCGATTTAGAATCGTCCGGGATCGGTGTCAAAGCTTACATCGACATAACCATTTGCGACTAGCTCTTTGTCACCTCCATATCGAGAAACATATCCTTAGTCCTTTTCGGTATTTCGGGATGTTCTTGACCGCTGTCCGATGATCCACTCTGGATTACTTTGGTACCTTCTGCCAAGCTTACTGACTAAGCATACGTCGGTCTGGTACACAACATTGCATACATGATAGAGCCTATGGCTGAAGCATAGGGAACATCTTTCATTTTCTCTCTATCTTCTGCTGTGGTCGGGCATTGAGTGCGACTCAATCTTACACCTTATGTCTGGTAAAAAACCTTTCTTTGCACGATCCATTTTGAATTTCTTCAAAACTTTATCAAGGTATGTGCTTTGTGAAAGTCCAATTAAGCGTCTTGATCTATCTCTATAGATCTTGATGCCCAATATGTAAGCAGCTTCACCGAGGTCTTTCATTGAAAAACTTTTATTCAAGTATCCTTTTATGCTATCCAGAAATTCTATATCATTTCCAATCAATAATATGTAGTCCACATATAATATCGAGAAATGCTACTGAGCTCCCACTCACTTTCTTGTAAATCTGAGGCTTCTCCAAAAGTCTGCATAAAACCATATGCTTTGATCACACTATCAAAGCGTTTATTCTAACTCCGAGAGGCTTGCAGGACCATAAATTGATCATTTGGAGGTTGCACACTTTGTTAGCACCTTTTGGATCAACAAAACCTTCTGGTTGCATCATATACAACTCTTCTTCTAGAAATCCATTCAAGAATGCAGTTTTACATCCATTTGCCAAATTTCATAATCATAAAATGCGGCAATTGCTAACATGATTCGGACAGGACTTAAGCATCGCTACGGGTGAGAAAGTCTCATCATAGTCAACCCCTTGAACTTGTCGAAAACCTTTTGCAACAAGTCGAGCTTTGTAGACGATTATATTACCATCACGTCGGTCTTCTTCTTAAAGATCCATTTATTCTCAATGGCTTGCCGATCATCGGGCAAGTCAACCAAGAATCCATACTTTGTTCTCATACATGGATCCCATCTCAGATTTCATGGCTTCCAGCCATTTCATGAATCTGGGCTCACCATCGCTTCTTCATAGTTTGTAGGTTCGCCATGGTCAAGTAACATGACTTCCGAATAGGATTACCGTACCACTCGGGTGCGTATTTTATTACGCTTGACCCTCTGAAGTTCAAAGAGCAACTTGATCTGAAGTTTCATGATCAACATCATTAGTTTCCTCACCAATTGGTGTAGTTGTCACAAGAACCGTTTCTTGTGATGAACTACTTTCAATAAGGGAGCAGAATCTGATTATCTCATCAAGTTCTACTTTCCTCCCACTCACTTCTTTCGAGAGAAACTCCTTCTCTAGAAAGGATCCGAATTAACAACGAAAATCTTGCCTTGGATCTGTGATAGAAGGTGTACCCATGATCTCCTTTGGGTATCCTATGAAGACACATTTCTCCGATTTGGGTTCGAGCTTATACGGTTGAAGTTTCTTTACATAAGCATCGCAGCCCCAAACTTTAAGAAAGCGACAACTTTGGTTTCTTGCCAAACCACAGTTCATACGGTGTCGTCTCAACGGATTTAGATGGTGCCCTATTTAACGTGAGCAGCGGCCGTCTCTAAAGCATATCCCCAAAGCGATAGCGGTAAATCAGTAAGAGACATCATAGATCGCACCATATCAAGTAAAAATACGATTCTGACGTTCGGACACACCATTTCTGTGGTGTTAGGGTGGCGTGAGTTGAAAACTATTCCACATTGTTTCAAATGTAAACCAAACTCGTAACTCAAATATTCTCCTCCACGATCAGATCGTAGAAACTTTATTTTCTTGTTACGATGATTTTCCACTTCACTCTGAAATTCTTTGAACTTTTCAAATGTTTCAGATTTGTGTTTCATTAAGTAGATATACCCATATCTGCTCAAATCATCTGTGAAGGTGAGAAAATATCGATACCATGGCGTGCCTCAACATTCATTGGACCACAAACATCGGTATGTATGATTTCCAACAAATCAGTTGCTTTCGCTCCATAGTTCCGGAGAAGCGGCGTTTTAGTCATCTTGCCCATGAGGCATGGTTACTTAAGTACCAAATGATTCATAATCAAGTGATTCCGAAGCCCATCGGTATGGAGTTTCTTCATGCGTTTTACACCGATATGACCCAAGCGGCGGTGCCACAAATAAGTTGCATTATCATTATCAACTCTGTATCTTTTGGTTTCAACACTATGAATATGTGTATTACTACTATCGAGATTCAATAAAATAGACCACTCTTCAAGGGTGCATGACCATAAAAGATATTATTCATATAAATAGAACAACCATTATTCTCTGTCTTAAATGAATAACCGTCTCGCATCAAACAAGATCCAGATATAATGTTCATGCTCAACGCCGCACCAAATAACAATTATTTAGGTCTAAAACTAATCCCGATGGTAGATGTAGAGGTAGCGTGCCGACCGCGATCACATCGACTTTGGAACCATTTCCCACGCGCATCGTCACCTCGTCCTTAGCCAATCTTCGCAATCCGTAGTTCTGTTTGAGTTGCAAATATTAGCAGAACCGGTATCAAATACCAGTACTACTGCGAGTATTAGTAAGGTACACATCAATAACATGTATATCACATATACCTTTGATCACCTTGTCATCCTTCTTATCCGCCAAATACTTGGGGCGGTTCCGCTTCCGATTGTCCGGTTTGCTTGCGGTAAAAACACTCAGTTTCGAGCTTAGGCCCGGACTTGGGTTTCTTCTCTTGAGCTGACAACTTTCTTGCTTTGTTCTTTTGAAGTTCCTTCTTCTTTCCTTTGCCCTTTTCTTGAAACTAGTGGTCTTGTTGACCATCAACACTTGATGCTCTTTCTTGATTTCTACCTCCATGACTTTTAGCATTGCGAAGAGCTCGGAATTGTTTTGGTCATCCCTTGCATATTATAGTTCATCACGAAGCTCTTGTAGCTTGGTGGCGATGATTGGAGAATTACATCAATGACACTATCATCAGGAAGAGTAACTCCCGGTTGAATCAAGTGGTTATTATACCCAGACATTTTGAGTATATGTTCCTTGTGAACTATTCTCCTCCATCTTGCAGCTATAGAACTTATTGGAGACTTCATATCTCTCAATCCGGGCATTTGCTTGAAATATTAACTTCAACTCCTGGAACATCTCATATGCTCCATGACGTTCAAAAGCGTCGTTGAAGACCCGGTTCTAAGCCGTAAAGCATGGCACACTGAACTATCGAGTAGTCATCGGCTTTGCTCGCCAGACGTTCACAACCGGCGTTGCTCCTGCGGCGGGCCTGGCACCCAGCGGTGCTTCGGGGCGTAATTCTTACGTGCAGCAATGAGGATAATCCTCAAATTACGGACCCGATCCGTGTAATTGCTACCATCATCTTTCAACTTTGCTTTCTCAAGGAACGCATTAAAATTCAACGGAACAACGGACGAGCCATCTATCTACGGTAAACATAGACAAGCAAAATACTATCGGTACTAAGTTCATGATAAATTTAAGTTTAATTAATCATATTAAAAACTCCCACTTAGGCAGACATCTCTCTAGTCATCTAAGTGTTTACGTGATCCAAATTAACTAAACCATGTCCGATCATCACGTGAGATGGAGTAGTTTCAATGGTGAACATCACTATGTTGATCATATCTACTATATGATTCACGTTCGACCTTCGGTCTCCGTGTTCCGAGGCCATATCTGTTATATGCTAGGCTCGTCAAGTTTAACTTTGAGTATTCTGCGTGCGCAACTGTTTTGCACCCGTTGTATTTGAGCGTAGAGCCTATCACACCCGATCATCACGTGGTGTCTCGGCATGAAGAACTTTCATAGCGGTGCATACTCGGGGAGAACACTTCTTGATAATTTTAGTGAGAGATCATCTTATAATGCTACCGTCAATCAAAGCAAGATAAGATGCATAAAGGATAAACATCACATGCAATCAATATAAGTGATATGATATGGTCATCATCATCTTGTGCTTGTGATCTCCATCGCCGAAGCACCGTCATGATCACCGTCGTCACCGGCGCGACACCTTGATCTCCATCGTAGCATCTTTGTCGTTTCGCCAACTATTGCTTCTCGACTATCGCTACCGCTTAGTGATAAAGTAAAGCAATTACATGGCGTTGCATTTCATACAATAAGCGACAACCATATGGCTTCGCCGATTGCCGATAACTCGGTTACAAAACATGATCATCTCATACAATAAAATATAGCATCACGTCTTGACCACATCACATCACAACATGCCATGCAAAAACAAGTTAGACGTCCTCTACTTTGTTGTTGCAAGTTTTACGTGGCTGCTACGGGCTGAGCAAGAACCGTTCTTACCTACGCATCAAAACCACAACGATAGTTTGTCAAGTTGGTGCTGTTTTAACCTTCGCAAGGACTGGGCGTAGCCACACTCGGTTCAACTAAAGTGAGAGAGACAGACACCCGCCGGTCACCTTTAAGCAATGAGTGCTCGAGGCGGTGAAACCAGTCTCGCGTAAGCGTCTGGCGTAATGTCGGTCCGGGCCGCTTCATCTCACAATACCGCTGAACCAAAGTATGACATGCTGGTAAGCCGTATGACTTATATCGCCCACAACTCACTTGTGTTCTACTCGTGCATATGACATCAACGCATAAAACCTGGCTCTGATACCACTGTTGGGAAACGTAGTAATTTCAAAAAATTTGCTACGCACATGCAAGACCATGGTGATGGCATAGCAACGAGAGGGGAGAGTGTATGTCCACGTACCCTCGTAGACCGTAAGCGGAAGCGTTATAACAACGCGGTTGATGTAGTCGTACGTCTTCACGATCCGACCGATCCAAGTACCGAACGTCACGGCACCTCCGAGTTACGCACACGTTGTTTCGATGGCGATCCCGGACTCCGATCCAGCAAAGTGTCGGGGATGAGTTCCGTCAACCTGACGGCGTGGTGGCGATGATGATGCTCCACCGACGCGGGGCTTCGCCTAAGCTCATGACGATATGACTTCTCCGGCGCGAGGCTTCGCCTAAGCTCATGACGATATGACCGAAGTGGAATATGGTGGAAGGGGCACCGCACGGCTAAGGAACGATCCGTAGATCAACTTGTGTGTCATGGGGTGCCCCTGCCCCGTATATAAAGGAGCAAGGGGTGCGGCCAGCCCAAAGAGGCGGCGCTGGAGGAGTCCTACTCCCGGGAGTAGGACTCCCCTTCCTAGTTGGAATAGGATTGGGGAGGGAAGAGAGAAGGAGGCGCCGCCCCCTTTCCTTGTCCTATTCGGACTAGAGGGGAGGGGGGCGGCCTGCCCTGGCGGCCCTTCCTCTTCTCCCTATGGCCCATCAAGGCCCATTGACCCCCGGGGGTTCCGTAACCCCGGTGTTCCAGTAACTTCCTGTTTTCATCCGGAACCTTTCCAAGTCCAAACATAGGCTTCCAATATATCAATCTTTATGTCTCGACCATTTCGAGACTCCTCGTCATGTCCGTGATCACATCCGGGACTCCGAACAACCTTCGGTACATCAAAACTTATAAACTCATAATGAGCGCCATCGAAGCGTTAAGCGTGCGGACCCTACGGGTTCGAGAACTATGTAGACATGACCTAGAACCATTCTCGGTCAATAACCAATAAGCGGAACCTGGATGCCCATATTGGTTCCTACATATTCTCTGAAGATCTTTATCGGTCAAACCGCATAACAACATCGTTGTTCCCTTTGTCATCGGTATGTTACTTACCCGAGATTCGGTTGTCGGTATCCAATACCTAGTTCAATCTCGATACTGGTAAGTCGCATTACTCGTTTCGTAATACATCATCTCACAACTAACTCATTAGTAGTAATGCTAGCAAGACTAATGTGAAGTGTATTACCGAGAAGGCCGGAAGATACCTCTCCAGCAATCGGAGTGACAAAACCTAATCTCGAAATACGTCAACCCAACAAGTACCTTTGGAGACACCTGTAGTACTCCTTTATGATCACCCGATTACGTTGTGACGTTTGGTAGTACCAAAGTGTTCCTCCGGTAAACGGGAGTTGCATAATCTCATAGTTACGAGGAACATGTATAAGTCATGAAGAAAGCAATAGCAATATACTAAGCGATCAAGTGCTAAGCTAACGGAATGGGTCATGTCAATCACATCATTCTTCTAATGAGGTGATCCCATTAATCAAATGACAACACATGTCTATGGTTAGGAAACATAACCATCTTTGATTAATGAGCTAGTCTAGTAGAGGCTTACTAGTGACTATCTGTTTGTCTATGTATTCGCACATGTATTATGTTTCCGGTTAATACAATTCTAGCATGAATAATAAACATTTATCATGATATAAGGAAATAAATAATAACTTTATTATTGCCTCTAGGGCATATTTCCTTGAGTCTCCCACTTGCACTAGAGTCAATAATCTAAATTACACAATAATGATTCTAACACCCATGGAGTCTTGGTGCTGATCATGTTTTGCTCGTGGAAGAGGCTTAGTCAACGAATGCGCAACATTCAGATCCGTATGTATTTTGCAAATCTCTATGTCTCCCACTTGGACTTGGTCCCGAATGGAGTTGAAGCGTCTTTTGATATGCTTGGTCCTCTTGTGAAATCTGGATTCCTTTGCCAAGGCAATTGCACCAGTATTGTCACGGAAGATCTTCATTGGTCCCGATGCACTAGGTATGACACCTAGATCGGAAATGAACTCTTTCATCCAGACTCCTTCATTTGCTGCTTCCGAAGCAGCTATGTACTCCGCTTCACATGTAGATCCCGCCACGACGCTTTGTTTAGAACTGCACCAACTGACGGCTCCACCGTTTAACAAAAACACGTATCCGGTTTGCGATTTAGAATCGTCCGGATCAGTGTCAAAGCTTGCATCGACGTAACCATTTGCGACTGCCTGAAGCAAATTCTTCATCGCATCCAAGACCCTGTTCTTTGCCACTGCTAGTCCTCCAATCACGCCATGGCGTTCTCCACATGTGTTGATTCCTTGGAAATATTGGTGCAGACATGTCCCAAGGTGTCAACAAAATGAAACTCGCGATACCCGGTGAAGCTAGTTATCTTTGATGTTGCGGGTGCACATGACCGGCCCTATCCAACTAAGGTATCCAAAAAGCGCCATATACACCCGTCTTTGTTTCCCTTGAAGAAGAGGTCCGAACTCACCAATGGCTAGATAAAGAGGGCTAATCACATGTAGTGACATGGTCTTGTTGGTCGACCAAGAATAGGTGCGTCGGATACCAACCCCATCCCTCATGGGCGGGTTGTAGCAGCGAAGGAGCGCTGTCCCTGGAGCTGAGAGAGAGAGAGAGAGAGAGAGAGAGAGAGAGAGAGAGAGAGAGAGAGAGAGAGAGAGAGAGAGTAACACATCCCTCCAAGCCGCAGTCTCCCCGAGTCAACGACCTTGACCTCTAATGGATCTGGGTAGAGATGAGACCGAGGCCGGCAGCCACCCAATCTAGACAGTAGCGACCATGGATGGCCGAAACAGATGCGACATCGCCGCGGATAGCGAGCTCCAGGGCGGCATCCACTCAATCTGGACAGTATGGAGGACTGGCGGCGCATCAAAAGCACTAGGGTTCAGGAGGAGCAGAGTGGGGAGATATGGAGAGAAGGAGGAGGAGTGGCGGCCCGCCGCCAACCTCTGTTGAGGCTTCGCCCGGCGAGGACTCTTGGCGGTGGTGAGGGAAAGGGCAAGGGAGGGAGCAGTGGCGGCGAGATTGGAGTCCGCCCCTAGGGGATATGTCCATCAGTAAAGTGCACTTTCAAATTCAAACAATTCATAGCATGCGCCGGATCACATGTTCGATCACAACAAAAAAGAGACAAGTATGCATAAGCTTTTATATGCCCAATCACAAAAGAATATCAGTCCAAAAGTCCATGCAAAAATTGAGATTTTCTACCTTCCCAGACCGGCAATCTGAGCCTCCATGCTCAAGGTGTTGTCGCCGCCGCATATGCAGCTTCCGCCTCCTTCTCCGTCGCCTCCAAGTCATCTTTCTGCTGCCGCAATATCTTGTAGTGGACGGCTTGCATGATCATCCTTGCGTCTGCATCCAAAGACTCCAAATTCAAGTACAACATCTTGGCGTCCTGCGCATCGACTGTGAAATTCACCTTCTTTACTTTCAGCATCGCCTTCTTCTCCTCGACCATGGCCTTATTTTCTTGAATCATGGCCCTCTTCTCTTCGAGCGCTAGCTTCTTCTCGGTCGCCTTCATCAATAGTTTGAACCTCTCTGCCTTTTTTCTCCTTGATGTCCGAGTGCTTGACGTATGCCTCCTCCTTCTTGGACAGGACGTCCTCGAACCTCTCTGTCATCTTGAGTTCCCCACCTTCTCGCTTCGCCCTCTCCGCCTCCCACTTATTTCCCCGAAAACCTCTTCTAACCTTCTTGGGTGGTTCTTTTGTTGGATCGGTTGGGTCACCGGTTTCTTCCTTGGTGGCTTGGGCAGCGGTCTTGGCTATGAATAGGTTCCACTTCGATTGCCCATTCAACTTCAACTAACAATGCATGATGGTGAAGTTATTCTTCTTCAACTTCTTGAACATCGTACACGCACGAGAGGGCTACATAATGAAACATGATCAACAAAACTATGCATATCCGGCTATTGATCAACAAAGCTACGCATATCCGGCCAATGATCAACAAACCTATGCATATCAGGCTACAAAGTATGCATACCCAACTAGTGATCAACAAAAGTATGCATATCCGGCTAGTGATCAACAAAATTATGCATATCCGGCCAATGGTAAACATACCTATGCATATGTAGCTACAAAAGTATGCATATCCTACTAGTGATCAACAAAACTAGGCATATCCGGCTAGTGATCAACAAAAGTATGTATATCCGGCCAATGATCAACAAAACTATGCATATCCGGCTACAAGACTAAGCATATACGACGAAATGAACTTACTTGCTCGGTGATTTGGGAACCACTAGGCCATCGTGTGATGAGATGCGCCAAGTGGCTGCAATACTTCGACACAGCCTCTTGGATGGCGTACTATCGATAGTTGTGGGACTTTGGTTCACTGTTGCGGATGATCGCGCCGGAGTAGGCCACAAAATGCTTGTGTTCATGGAACCATGTCTGAATGTTGGCCCAAAAATTTGAGCCCTTTTGTTCTGTGCCATGGATCGGATTGAGGCTAGTGGCCAACCATGCATCGCACAACATCTCATCCTCCTACATGTTGAAGTTTCTCCTCTACCCTTCTTCTTCAGATCGCCGGCAAAATCATCCGGATCACTATCTTTGCCGTCCTCCTCCTCCTCATGCTCTGCTTGTCCGGCGGCCCAATCCTGCTGCTGTGTGCCCATGCCGGTCTCACGTGTAGGTCTGCTTTGTGTGCGGTGCAGGTGTAGCCTGCTGCGTGTGTGTATAGTTGCCTGACTGGGTGGGATCCGAGTCTTCCACCTTCCCGTCCTCATAACCTCCTCCTCCGTCTCCGTCATAGATGATGTTGAGCATCTCCTTGTCCACGTCATCGTACGCCTTCTCCCTTGCTTTAGGCATAGCAGCGAACATCGTGCGGGCACCCATGTGCTCCCCACCCGCCGTCCACGCCTAGACAAGCTATGGTGAAGAAGACCCCGAGAAGAGCAGCGGCGTCGCGTTGATGTTGACGATCTAAGGCACTTGCCTGGCGGCTGTTGCTGTGGACTGCCTATCGAGCTGCTTGGTGGTGTAGTAGTATGGAGCCTTGTAATGCTCCGGTCGTGGAGGCGTTTGCACAGTGGGCAAAATCATCGGGCCTCCGCGACCCTAGCTGTGACCTCCACCATGTCTGTGGCCAGCACGCTGATACGTCTTCGACGTATCTATAATTTTGGATTGTTTCATGCTATTGTATTATCAATCTTGTATGCTTTATACACCATTTTATATCATTTTGGGAACTAAATTATTAACTCAATGCCGAGTGCCAGTTGTTGTCTCTGCTTGTTTTTGGTTTAAGTCCAAACACGATGAAACTTTTTGAGAATTTTTTCTTGACCAAAAGAGACCCTAGAAGCTTTAGGGGGGAGACCAGAAGATGCACGAGAAAGCGACAAGGCAGGGGGTGCGCACGAGGGGCGCCGCCTTTATATGGGCCCTATTTGCTCCGATTGACCTAATTCCTGGTCTATAAATTCCCTAATATTCCAAAAACCCCAGAGCGAGATCCGAAACAATTCTTCCGCTGCCGCAAGCCACTACAAGAAGTATGTCAACTTGTGACCTTGACTATTGGTCACTGAAAGGTCATTGTTTTTCATTTGTGACCAAAAACAGAAGGTCAAAAGCTGGCGGTCGTAAACTGAAATTAACTTCTCTGTAAGAAGGTCGTAGACGTTTACGACCAAAATAGAAGGTCGTGGAACCTATGACCTTTTGTTTTGGTCACTGGTTGTCTGCCCAGCCCACGTCAGCTCCGACGTGGCAAGCTGATGTGGCAAAATTGTGATCAATTCAAAAGGTCACTGACAAGATTCAGCCCGGTCCAGTTCGCTATTCTACATGGGCCTAGCCCAACAAATTCGATGTTTTTTTCAAGTCAAATATCATGGGCTGCATGGGACAAGCCCAATATTCCAGCTTTATTTTTGGGCCTTGGCCTTCTTAGAATCAATTGATTTTCCATTTTCTGTCATTATATTTTCAAGTTGGTCCCACTAGTCAGATGGGTCCCACTAGTCATAATGCCATACATTGGTCCCACATATCAGAAATTTGCTCAAATTATATTCATAAGTAGGTCCCACTAATCAAGTTTCCATTTCACATCTTTACAACATACATAATCACTATTCAAATAGGACAGAACAAATATAATTCTTAGTCTTACAATCCATGACAATATTACAATTTACAGTCCACTACAGAACCATAAAACTCTTTGCTATGTAGGGCTTCACTGGTTGGCACTCTGCTATGCTTGGCACTTGGCTTCACGGCTTCAAACTCCAAACAAATTAGGCCTGGAGCTCCTATAAAAGAGTGAACATAAAGGCTACCTGCCTTAGAGAGTATATCTAAAACACAGGTAGGTATCCAGAAGACAAAAATAACTTTGTTAGTAAATAAGGGTTTCATCACAAGACTGCTCTTGTCACACAGAAAAAAATAGAGGAATGCATTTCAACTTGGGAAGAAACATTTATATCCCTTGGACGTTCTCTTTGATGTTCTCTACAACATTTCAACTTTATATTCAGCCATCTCGCATCAGGCAGGCTACTGATTGCATGATAATTACCAAGCAGGCAGACAAAAGAACTACAAAAAAACAGCAGCATCATCATGCAAAGATGGACTGTACCAGCCTAACAATGGCCATGAACGCAGAGTGACCACCATAGTCATGGCTCCGTGACCACGACAAGCTCAAACCAACCACCAGAGGCGGGGAGCCGAGGAAGGAAAGGAGCTCACCGTGGCTGTTTTGTAGCCGATGCCGAACAACACAGCCGCCACCACTTTCGCATGGAAGCAGCAGAAACGAGGAGCCTGGCACGATGAACCCCTTGTACCGAATCAAATCCTGCTGCACAAGAAGGACAAGAGAAATAAGAAGATAATCTTGAGGTCAAATAAAAATCAGAACAATAAATCATGGACTCGAGCACATTCATACATATACGTAAGTTGTTAAACAGAATCATAGAATGCCATCACGTAATCCATCATGCTTGTCAAAGTTTAATTCCAGAGAATTAAAGTGCTTCCGATAGTAACCAAATTGTTTTAATACCCAACCATCCAGTACCACACAGGAAGCAAATCCTAGAATAAAAATGCACTTACGAGCAGGCGACACACTACAAGAACTTACAAACAGGTTTGAACAATGGATGACATACAGTACAAGAAAAAGAGCAGGAGAATGGATTCTGATAGAATGTTGCATCTTCCAAATGAAGATGATTTGCTTTTTGAGCTAGCTAGCACTTGGAAGAAGCTGGAATCAGCCGAGATTAAGAATCCATAATACAAAAACCATAACCATTGAAGATTGAAAGAATCAGAAGTTAGTTCACTCTCTTTCTAGATATTTTGACAGTTTTGAGCCAACACACATATTAAAGTGAGCAACCATATCATTTATATATGTTGGCCCAAACACTACCCTTGAGTAACATCTCAATTAAGCACAAGTAACAAAGTAGAGGAGATGGATCAATCATAGCAGGGGTTTAGGATAATGCCCTCAAACTTGTATGTGTCAAGTATTTAGAAACAAAAGCAGTGTCACATTTATGGAAATAGAGGGACTAAAAGATATATCACTCAAAGGCACATGACATCACAGAGAAGATAAAAGCACAAGATGACTGCGGTGACTAGGCTACAAGTTAATACAATTGATACAAGTTAATACAAGCACGATGTACTATGCAGGTAAGAAGAAGCGGTACTTTAGTAGTTTAAGCACACTAATACATGTGTTAAAATGGAAGTGTCATTTCTTTGGGTTATATTAATAAATAATCCAAGTGTTGCAACTTGCAACACCCAACAAGATTTGCATGTACAGGTAAAACCTAGCAAGTACTTGTACTGGGATGCTGTCCATCCAACAGAGACAACAGGACAACAATACACAAAAACATAACCATGTATTCAGGCTAAGCCAATCTTGACAGCAAACAACGACAACTTCAACTCAATAACTTGGTGATCATGGAGTAATATCAAAAATATGGCATCATAATAATTTCAGTTGTAGCTATCCAAATCAAGCAAGCAATAAGCCAATAACAAAAAGGAAGCATCGACAATTTACAACACTAACCCAATAAAATGAATTCCTACTTCCAGTTTAGTTCAAAAAAGAAAAAGAACAACTGACACTTCCAGTTTATATAATCTGAAATTGAACACTGAAATTTAAGAATGAAAAGATGACTGAACACTGAAAGAGGTTAGCAAGTTCCTTGTTGGTTTCATCACAAGTACCAGGAGTATTTTTAAACCTACGCAAGTCATTTTTAAACCTATGCAAGTACCAGGAGTATTTCACTCCTTTCCGATTAAAATCACATAAAATTTGTTTGAGTAGCAAATCTAAAATCTTGGAGAACTCCAAGTTAAATGTACTCAAAGCAACCACCAAAATCTCTCAATACCGGTCCCAACAAGTAATCAGAATACAGCAAAGAACAAGTACCAGGAATAAATCACATAAGTAACTAGAACAGGGAAAGAAAATGTAGAAGTGGCAGCGAGGCATGAATGGTGTCCTGAGTTGCTGCTGCATCGGCCGTAACAGAGGCCGAGGAACTCGTTGTGATGGGTTGCAGCATCTGTGCTGATGCAGTCTCGGCCACAGGCTCCTCCTCGCACCTGAAGTTAAACACGCAGGTTGGTCAGTAGAACTACAGAAGTTTAGCTTTTGGAGATGACAAACAACTCAAATTACCCTTGATATCTATTTCAAAAAAATTAACCTTCTAGTATGGCCATGTTAATAGATAAAATTAACCTTTTCCCTTTTACTTTCTATGAAAAAGGTAAGAGACCAAAATTCTACATGCAGCTTCTGTAGACATAAATCCAATAGAAATACATCTCTGTAGTGCATGGCAATGGCAGTTAGGATCAAGCAGGTTTTACATTCGAGTCCAGAAATATGTGTCCATATATTAACCAAGCACATCATACTTGAAACTATTTCAATCAAACAAAGCATTTCTTGAGCATCTCCCAAAAGGTCATGCAGAGCATTTCACTAATTGATGAAACACCAAGCGGTGACAAAAGAACTCTACTTCAGCAACAAAGCGAGCAGAAGCACTACTTCAAGATGGCAGGCGTTGATACTCTATTGCACAGAACTGGAGAAAGAAAGGCTCTTCCCTGCTGCCCAGTCAAGGGACATTGACAAGATTAATTTGGTTTCAGTAGGCTGCCAGAGCACAACAAGTAAAACCCAGGCAAGGTCTCCCCGCCCAAACTACTAATCCCAGGATCTACTTCAGGAAACCACGTCTACAGATAAGGAACGGTTCTTGCGTTCCATAATCCACAGAAGAATACTTAGACAGGCCCAAGCTCTAAACGCAATTGATCCAATTTTGCACCCCTTGTGCACATTTAAAATCATTTGCCAGACCTCACAAGAGCATTACACAAACCAAATTTACACTAGGAATTCCCAAGGTGTCCATCAAGAGATGAAACAAAAGGAGGAGGACTCATTGGGTCGTCCAGGTCAACGCCCTTACCCCTGAACAGGAGGGCTCTCATTCTTGTTACAAGCCACCCGCTCAAAGATATACTACGTACTCCATGGATCTCTAGATAACAATCCAAGCAGTAGGAGGAGGAGGAGGAGGTTAATCGGGACTGACCGCGGCGTGGGGCTCGAAGGGGTGGTCCTCCTTCAGGTGGGTGACGAGGGAGGAGACGTTGTGGTCCTCGTAGTAGTAGGGGCAGGCGAAGTCGGGCCTGCCCGCGTTCTCGTCGCCGTCCATGTCCAGCTCGTCCATCCCCGCCCGATCTGCGCCTGCCCGCATGCAAGAACTGGCAAATCAATCAGCCAACCAACCAACCAATCAATCAATCACGAAACCCGGTGCAGAGCGATTCAATCCAATCGATCCCGAGAGGGGGGAGGGAGGGTGCCGGCGTGGCCGAGCTGCGCGGCGTAGAATCGCTTGGCGACGGCCAGGCGCGAGATCCAGTGCTCCGAGTCCATGCCGGCGGCTTAGATAGACAGATAGATAGGCATGGCCTTTCGCCTACGCCGCTCTTGACCTCCTCTCCCGACCCCGCGTGGATCAGCTGGCGGGAGATAGGGGAGGGAGGAGGCGAGGCAGGCTTCTCTCGCCTTGTGATCGGCCTATCCGCCTTAGCGGGTTGGGAGGTGGGGGAATGAGATGAGATGAAATCCTGGGAGGAGAGGGGGGAGGGGAGAGGGATCGATGGGCGCGTCGTGGAAGGAGGCCGGGGACGGGGAAGAGGTGACAGCGTCGACGAGGAGATGAGGACGAGGGAGGAGGAGTGCGATGGGAGGAGACATGCGACGTCGAGAGAGAGATATGGATGGAGCGAGAGGAGAGGGGGTTGCTAGGGTTTGGGTTGGGGAGAGAGAGAGACGTGAGAGGTGAGTGAGAGCCGTTGGATCTGTCCGATGTGGACGGTTCAGATCGGCTACATTGGGGTGATCCATGGGAAGTGACCTGATTGGTTTAGAAAATCACTAATTTGAAATAGTCTTCAAGTATTAAAAATTGAGGGATTTTATGAAGCAGCTATCAAAAATATTTTGCAAAAGGTCACCACAATAATTTTCCCTAGACTTAGACCACATTTTATGGATAAGGACCAATTTGTATGCATTTATGATCTTTCTAGCTATTTTAGATCATTTTCCGAGTGGCAAAAATGGGTTTTTTTGTGAAGAACCTACCAAATATTTGTTGCAAAATTGGATTACATCAATTTTATAAAATACTAGTCCATATTTAATATACAATTGACCAAATGGTTGGGTGTCAAAAGATTTGATCCACCTCTCGTGAAAAAGACAAATTTCCGCCGTTTCAGCAGGAAGCGGGTAAAATTTGAACTGCATCTGCCTCATAGTTTGCTCTTTATTTTTCCCGAAAATCATTTCTAGGTACATAAGTATCTATTTAATCAGAGAAACACAAAAAAATTTCCAAGATTCAACCACTAGCTAGGAACGGTCATGCCCGCCGTTTTGACCGCATTTTGAAACAGGCATAAAAAATTCAAAAAAAATCAAAAAATTGGAAGACCTTCGCATTGTGTCATTATATGTGACCAAGTTAGCAGGAAAAATAATAAACTTGTAATACGGTAATTGTTTTTAAAAAGTGTTCTCATAAACGAGCTATCATGTGTGAAGATGCATGGCTTTCAAGTCAAATGATCAATCTTATGGCCACATTCATGGCATAGTTTGTTCAAATGATCTAACATTGTGCACAAGGGTGCATCTTGGGATGGCAAACAATATTTCCTAAGGAAGTTTTCATTTTCTTTGGACGAAAAATTCATTTTCCATTTTCCGAGTGCCCAAAATGAGTTTTTTTGTGAAGGACCTACCATATATTTGTTGCAATATTGGACTAAATCATTTTTATAAAATAATAGGCCATATTTAGTTCAAAATTGACCAAATGGTTGAGTGTAAAAAGTTTTGATCCGCCTCTCGTGAAAAACACAAATTTCCGTCGATTCAGCTGGAAGCGGGCCAAATTTGAACTATAGCTACCTCGTAGTTTGCTCTTTATTTTTTCCAAAAATCATTTCTAGGTACATAAGTATCTATTTAATCATAGAAACACCAAAAAAATTCCAAGATTCTACCTCTAGCTAGGATTGGTCTAGCCCGGTGTTTTGACCGAATTTTGAAACTTGCATAAAAAATTCAAAAAAATCATAAAAATTGGTAAACCTTCGCATTGTGTCATTATATGTGACCAAGTTTCCAGGAAAAATAATAAAATTGTAAAATGGAAATTATTTTAAAAGGTGTTCTCAGAAATGAGCTATCATGCGTGAAGATTAATGGCTTTCAAGCCAAATGATCAATCTTATGGCCACATTCATAGCATAGTTTGTTCAAATGATCTAACATTGTGCAAAAGGTGCTACTTGGGATGGCAAACAATATTTCCTAAGGAAGTTTTCATTTTCTTTTCATGGAAAATACATTTTCCATTTTCCGAGTGCCCGAAATGAGTTTTTTTGTGAAGGACCTACCATATATTTGTTGCAACATTGGACCAAATCATTTTTATAAAATAATAATCCATATTTAGTTCAAATTTGACCAAATGGTTGGGTGTAAAAAGTTTTGATCCACCTCTCGTGAAAAAGACAAATTTCCGTCGATTCAGTTGGAAGCGGGCCAAATTTGAACTATAGCTACCTCGTAGTTTGCTCTTTATTTTTTCCAAAAATCATTTCTAGGTACATAAGTATCTATTTAATCATAGAAACACCAAAAAATTTCCAAGATTCAACCACTAGCTAGGAACGGTCAAGCCCGCCGTTTTGACCGCATTTTGAAACAGGCATAAAAAATTCAAAACAAATCAAAAAATTGGAAAACCTTCGCATTGTGTCATTATATGTGACCAAGTTTCCAGGAAAAATAATAAACTTGTAAAATGGAAATTATTTTAAAAGGTGTTCTCAGAAATGAGCTATCATGCGTGAAGATTAATGGCTTTCAAGCCAAATGATCAATCTTATGGCCACATTCATGGCATAGTTTGTTCAAATGATCTCATATTGTGCACAAGGGTGCATCTTGGAATTCCAAACAATGTTGCCTAAGGGAGTTTTCATTTTATTTTCATGGAAAATACATTTTCCATTTTCCGAGTGCCCGCAATGAGTTTTTTTTGTGAAGGACCTACCATATATTTGTTGCAAAATTGGACCTAATCAATTTTATAAAATACTAGGCCATATTTAATGCAAAATTGACAAAATGTTTGGGTGTCAAAAGTTTTGATCCACCTCTGGTGAAAAAGACAAATTTCCGCCGATTCAGCTGGAAGCGGGTCAAATTTGAACTGCAGCTGCCTCATAGTTTTGGTCTTTATTTTTTCCAAAAATCATTTCTAGGTAAATAAGTATCTATTTAATCAGAAATACATGGTTTGATGGCGAGACATCAAGGTTTGGACGGTGGCCGAGGGCCCCATCTCTAGAGCATAAGCTCGCATGCCCGCCGCGTGGTCACCGCGTGACCATGGCGTTGACATGCGTCCTGGGCGGCCTAGGCATGTCTAGTGGGTTGGGCACTCCCCAGGTAGGTGCTAGGAAGAAAATTACAACATAAGATTCTCATGAGGAGACCGAACTATGCTCAAAGATGAATTAGCAGCCAAGTGTTTGATTAGCGGTACGGGAAATGCACATGGTCAATGGGCGTGAGTTTTGGCTGAGGATGATCATATACTAAGAAGAATGTCTTCACAAATTTTTAGGGAAATCAAGAATATATAAATAACACTTCCTTCGCAAAGTCTTTGCTCTGAGCAGAATAGGAAAATGAATATTGTTGAGTTATTTTTGAACTAGGCAAGGAAAGTTTTGACATATTTGATGAAGATATGATCCAAACAATTTATGCGATTTTTTTGGGAATTTTTGGAATAACAGAAATATAGGTTGCTTCACAACCTAGGGCAAAAATTGACACATGGACATGACACATAGGCAAAACTGATGAGATGGCGCCTAGTCATCACAACCCACCACAATTTACAAGGCTATGACCACCTATATTGGTCGTTAACAACTAGAAATAAGGAAGCGGACCAGCGCTATTTGCTTTATGACCATTTCGTGTAAGGAAATTACGACCTTTCTGACCAAAATGGTCGCAATGGTTTAGGGTTTGGAGCCCCCCGAACAGCTTTTGACCAATTGGTCTCAAATGGTCATAGATCTATGACCAATTCTTCCAGGGTCACTGACAGAAGGTCACTAGTTGACATATTTCTTGTAGTGAGCCTTTTTTATTACATGATCCCATCCGGAGGCCTTTGCGGTACTCCGCCGAAGGGGGAATCTATCACGGAGGCCATCTTCATCAACCTTGCTGCCTCCATGATGATACGTGGAGTAGTTCCCACATGACCTATGGGTCCATAGCGGTAGCTAGATGACTCTCTCTCTTTTTGATCTTCAATGCAATGTTCTCTTCGGAGATCAATTTGATGTAATCCTTTTGTGGCGCGTTTTTTGGGATCCGATGAATTGTGGGTTTATCATTAGATTATTCATTGAAATTAATTGAGTATTTACTGAACTTTATTATATGTGATTGCTATAGCTATGTAATTCTCTCCGATCTATCCATTTTTTTGGCCAGCTAGATTGATTTATCTTAAATAGGGGAGGTGCATAGTAGTAGGTTCAATCTTGCGGTGTCCTCACCTCGTGACATAAGGGGTAGCGAGGCACGTATTTGTATTGTTGCTACTAAGGGTAAAACGAAGGGGTTTGATCATATTGATTGGTCTTACTTTGTCTACATTATGTCATCATGCTCCAAGCATTACTCGGTTTGTTATGATCTTAATACCTTAACATGCATGCTGGATAGCAGTCGAGGGGTGGAGTAATAGTAGTAGATCTTGAGAATCGTTTTAGTCTACTTGTCACTGACGTAATGCCTATATATTGATCATGCCATGAATAACATCATAACTATGTGCTTTTCTATCAACTGCCTAACAGTAATTTGCCTACCTACCGTTGCTATGTTCATGAGAGAGATGCCTCTAGTGAAAGATATGGCCCCCGGGTCCATTCACATCACATTACTAAAACCTTAAATACTTTGCTGCAAATATTTATCTTCTATTTTGTTTTGCAATTTATCTATCTACCATTACCAAAATTAATCCTTGCAATTAACGAGTACAAGGGGATTGACAACCCTCTTGCCCGTGTTGGGTGCAAGTAATTTTTGTGTGTGTGTGCAAGTACCGTTTATCTTTGTTTACGTGAATCTCCTACTGGTTCGATAAACCTTGATTCTGAACTAAGGGAAATACTTTCTGCTACTCTACTACATCACCCTTCCTCCCCAGGGAAATCCCATCGCCTATCACAAGTAGCACACACCCATCGCCACAGATGCCATCAGCACGCCCGCCTTCTGCTTGATGAGCATTGCCTCCTTTGCGGCCTTCGCTTTATCACGCGGCGATTTTGCCGCGTCACCGAGTTGATCTTTTGGGCAAGGGTGATCTCGGATCCTCCTGCACCTCCACCACCTCCATCTTTGGCAGGTCCTCATCTGGTTCCTTGCATCAGCGGTGGCATCAAAGAAAAAAGTGGGAGAAAAGGGCGGGAATTGGGTGGATATCGGCGGGATGGAGGAAGTGCTGGAAATATGCCCTAGAGGCAATGACATTGTATTATTATATTTCCATATTCATAATTAAGTGTTTATATTTCATGCTATAACTGCTATGATCCTGGAATATGTGATTCAGTGGAAAACTCAAATGCCCGTGTGAAATGATAAACGGATAAATAAAGGTTCCTAGTCTCGCCTCTAAGACTAGCTCAAGTGTTCTTGGTGATCATGTTTTCCGGATCTTAGGATGTCGTTAAGTGTAATGATAGTCCTAAAACAACATTGAGATTATGACGTTGGAAGAACTATCATATGGAATCGACTCAAACTTGTTTATTAAGAATTGAGATAATATCGTCTATAATCAATTGTCATAACACAGAGTCTTAACATGTGATTTTTCTCCTTATACCATGAGAGTATCATAGTCACTTCCTACTGCACGGTGGACTTTGGGGTTGCTCACCTGCCACATGGTGATTATAACAACAACTTACAGGCTCAACGGAAAGTTTGACATGGGACTAGATAGCTCGAGAGTGCGATTTTCTCCTCCGATGATAGAGCGATATTCTTAGGGCCCTCTCGGTCTAGTGGCATCCATCATCGCCTGGAAAAACACAGGTGACTATGTCACGGGCATGATGGAACATGACAACAAGAAAGAAGAATAAAACTGGTAACGAGGATAACGGCATAGTGAGCATGTGATGACTCAGGAGGATATCGATGCATCCTAGGTTTTGTGAAGTATCACGAAGCAAAGGGGACATCACATGATAACCAAAGGTTCACTCGAATACCATTTGTGTACTGATACAGATCGATATGGACATCCACGGTTCCGCTACCGGTCATTGAATGAACGGTTTCGTTCATGTCTATTTTTTTTGACTGTACACAGCAGGGCAAAACCCCACTGCAATTTTTATTAATATAATAAGAATAAAAAGAGAGTTCAAACATACAAGGCTTGAGATAAGCCCCAGAGAAGGAAAACTAGCCTAAAAAAAGGCTAGAAAAATAAAAAAAAACTGAATAAACTAAAAAGACTAATTACAGGACAAGGGAGTCCAACTAGGAAAAGAAAGAAGCTGAAAACTTCTCCTTAATTCTGAATTTGAGCCGGTGTAGTTCTGAGAGGAAGATGAACTTCCACCTGTCAATGCTGGTTGGAATGTTATTGAAAATCTTATCATTCCTGACTATCCAAATGGCCCAAGATGCAATGATAATGATCTCCATGGAAAAAGGTTGATGAATGTTGCTCCTTAAGTGCGGAATGGCTTCCATGATGGAGAGGTTCCTTTATGCATTAGGGCGAGAGAATATCCCGACAAGCGAAGCAAAAGGGCAGGTCCAAAAGAGGTGTTGAAGTGTTTCTTCCTGCTGGCAGTTGAGAGTAGCACAATTATAGTTGTCAAGATGAAAAGTTTTCCTTCGAAGCAGATTCCTGTTATTGAGTCTATCATGAAGAAGTCTCCAAAAGAAGACCTTGTGTTTTGGCTGAGCAGAACATTTCCAAATCCAGTTGAACTGTGCTGGCACAATTTTTACACCTATCAAAATTTTGTATGCTTTAGCCACTGAAAAAATATTATTCCCCCACATATAACTCCAAGTATCCAAGTGCTCATTGGATGCAGATCTTCTGAGGGTGTCACAGATCTTCAGCTCAAATTTTCGTTCATGTCTATGAGTTACCGAACCTACGAGGTCACAAGGAAATAATGATTTGCTGAATATTAGTAGGACGGGAGTGATGAGAATATATTTTTGTTATTGTTTCATAAATATTTGAAACAATTTCGAGAGGATCCAAAAGCGTTTTGGGGTCACTGGAAGGGTTTCGGAGAGTATCGAGCAATACATGGTATTATCGATAAATAATATATAGGTGGAAAATGTTTCTAGTGATGATAAATTATATAAAAAAGGCTCTAGTAATTGTTAGGAGGTTTTTATATTTAATTTAATATCTACGGGCCTAAAAAGGCCAAGTGATGGAAGGAGAATTGGGCCACCAAGGCCCAGTAGGTTAGGCACCCTCTTTTCCCATAGTGGGGAGGATGAACTGGACTAGGGGAGGGAGGAAGATCTTTACCTCCATGTGTGGCAGCATCTCCTCCCCTCCCGACCTATATGTACTAGAGGTTTTGGTGCTATTTGAAACATACATTTTGGAGCCTCCTCTAGTTCATCTAGTCCTAGTTCTAGTTGATCTTGTCGGATTTCGGGTTCCGGCAGACCCTCTAGGTTCGAACTCTGGGGTGCACGCGGAGATCACACCTCCTACCTACCTACACCTCGTCGCCTCGCAAGGATCTAAACTACACAAAGATCAACACAAGGGACACAAGGTTTATGCTAGTTCGGGCCACCATTGTGGTGTAATACCCTACTCTAGTTTGTGGTGTGGTGGATTGCCTCTGGGGCTGATGATGAATAGTACAAGGAAGAACAGCCTCGTGAGGGTCTGTTCTTGGCGGGTGCGATGAACTACTAGGGGGAGTTCAGTCGCTTCTCTCTCTCTCTACTGTTTGTTCTCTTGCTACCTTTTTCAGTCCCCCTACCCTGTGGGTGGCTAGTCCTATTTATAGGCAGAGGCCACAGGCCTCTTCCCAAATATTGAGCGGGAAGGCGCCAACAATTGGCCATTTTGAAGGGGAACATCTAGTACACTTATCCTGACTAAAGTTGGTCCTCGCCTGCCAAAGGCTCTGACGATGACGCTAGCTTGGGCTCCATGATGACCTCCTTCTTGCCGTTGTGTTGGTCTTGGTCTTGTTGCACTGAAATGGTTGCCTTTGCTTGATACTCTCGCCTGCGCTTGCCTCCTTTGCACCAAAGAGGAAATGAGGGACCTTCTTGCTGGCTGGCGCCCTTGGCGCTCTTGGCCGTCACGGCTTGCGTCATGGGCACCTGAGGTACCCCGCCTTGATCTCTCTGCCTCCTCGCGAGCCAGCCTGACGAGGCCGTGCCTGAGGAAGCTTCCTTTCGTCCGCCACGCGAGGCTTGGCCCCTCACGAGGGTCTTGAGCCTATGTTGATGAAGATGGGCCGTGCTGGGCCACCCCTTTAGCCACGTCGCAGGCCGCAGCGAGCAAGTCTGGTACCCCGTTCCCGTAACGCCGACAGTAGCCCAGGGCCCAAAGGCGGCGCTGGGCGTGGCTTAGCCGAGAAGCGAAAGGGCAAGTGCGAAGCGCCGCGGGCCCTAACAGCCTGCGGCCTTGGGCGCCGCGTGGAGGTTGATTGGACGTGGGCATCTCCACTTCCCCACGACGCCTCGGCAACTGCACGAATTGACAAGTCCCCGCATGCAAAGCGGGTCATGATTACCTATGATCGTGGAGGTCGGCGGTTGGCCTTCCCTGGCTATAAGTGCGGAACGGCGCGTGCCCTTCCAGTTCGTCTCTTCTTGCTACTCCTTCTTCATGGCTCCGCCAAAGAGGTTCTCGGCCGCGGAGAAAGGAAAGGCCCGCCAGGTGGAGCCTGACTCTCCCCCGCCCAAGCGTGGCCGAGGCCGTCCACGCAAGCACCCTGTGGCTCCCATAGTGGCTTCTCGCAGCCGTGGAGGTGATCTCCCGCGTGGTGACGGGCGGCAGACCGTTGATGGGGGGCGCACTACGGCTGCGCGACCCCCTAGGCCGCGCTTCCACTCGGCAGAGGTGCTGCCGGAGTTTGTCGTGTGGTCGGCGGGGCCGACCAGCACCTGGCTCCAGCTTCCCCGCTTGCTCCTAGGTGAACTTCCGGCTGGCGCCCCGGGCGGCCTCTGGCTCCAAGCGGACGTTTGTTGCAGCCGGGCCTCCTGGGCTTCGCTGGAGGTCTCCCCCGCCGGGAGCGTGGCCCTGACCCGCGACTGGCAAACGTTTTCCCATGCGCGTGGTTTGAGCCGGCGGTGCACCCTGCACTTCAAGTTTGACGACGATGCCACCCTCTACGTGAGGGTGTTTGGGGAAGACGGCCGCCGCGCCGGGTGCTTCCCCGAGGATGACGACCGCGGCCGTGGGCCTAGCCCCGGCGACAATCGGGATGAAGATGACGGCGCGCGCGTGGTCGGTGGCGCCCGGGGTTCGTCGAGCTTCAGCGACTCTTCTTCGGACAGCAGCTCCTCCAGCGGTGGCCATGCTCAGCCTCCGCGCCGCTGCGCCCGCCCGGGGGGAGGTAGCGGGTCTGCCCGCCGTTGCGCCTCGGTGAAGCGCGAGAGGGAGTCTGCCTGAGCTCCGGAGGCAGTTCGAGCCTTCGCCGCGAGTTTGTGTCAAGCGAGCCATGCTTGTTTTGTCCCTTCCCTTTTCCTGCGCAAAAAGACAGTAGTGTAGGGCCCCGCGGGGGCGTGCTTGGACTGTTGCAGTTAATTATCGTACTGTATCATCCATCTCTGTATTAAGCTTCTGTGCCACACGCTTGCGCGTAGAAATTACTTAGCTTTGGGGCGACCTGTCGCGGTCTTCACCTCCCGAGGCCGAGGCCTCGCCGAACGCTTCGTGCCCTGCAAAGATTAGCCAGGAGAGGTAGCTTCCGGCCTCAGTTGTGGGGGCGACCGACCCAGGTCCGGTGTTCGCGTCGCGGTGCCCGTGGGGCACGAACTGGAGGGGTGCTCCCGTAGTGGACCCGGTTAGGGAAACCTCAAACAATAGGGGCAGAAAACACTCGCGAGGGTGCTCGCATTGCTCCCTCGCGAGACTCGCGCGAGAGAAACCGAGGCAGGAGAGCGAAGAAGGCAAAGAGTCACAAGCCAAAGACGGCGACAACTTCAATAAAACTTCGAATGGGAATGAACAAGCCAACTGCAGAAAGCAAATGAAAAAGCCGCATTCGGCACCTAATCTAGTCTTCGACGTCTTCTCACCAGCGCGGAGCTAAGTGCTGCCACTGGGCGTGGGAGGGAGCCCCAGGGCCTGAGGCCAACGCTCCTGAGACTCCGGGGCGTGTACAACCCCAACTCATTATTACGTGAGAGTGTCACGGGCGGCGAGCTTCACAAGCGTTGGCCTTCTTCACAGGCTCCGGGCCTTTCTCAGAAAGATAAGCTTCACAGGCGTTGGCCTTCTTCACAGGCTCCGGGCCTTTTCCCAAACGCAACGACTTCACAGGCATTCGCCTTCTTCACAAGCTCTAGGCCTTTTCCAAAACGCAACGACTTCACAGGCATTCGCCTTCTTCACAGGCTCTGGGCCTTTTCCAAAACGCAACGACTTCACAGGCATTCGCCTTCTTCACAGGCTCTGGGCCTTTTCCAAAACGCGACAACTTCACAGGCATTCGCCTTCTTCACAGGCTCTGGGCCTTTTCCAAACGCGACGACTTCACAGGCATTCGCCTTCTTCACAGGCTCTGGGCCTTTTCCAAAACGCGACGACTTCATAGGCATTCGCCTTCTTCACAGGCTTTGGGCCTTTTTAGGTGTAAAACCTCCGGAGGTGCTGGATGTTCCACGCGTTCTGGACGGGCACCCCCTCCTGAGTCTCCAAGCGCGCGGAGCCGGGCCTCAAGAGTTCTGGGGCGGATGTTGCGGCAGTGGTATCGCCGCAGTGCTTGTTGGTACCTCGCCCGCTTCATGGCTGCTTCTCGGCGATGCTCCTCCCACGGCCACGAGGTCCGTCCCCGCATGGCGTCTGCTGCGCCTCGTCGAGCGCCAGGGACCCGTGCGAGCAGCGTCGACCTCATGAGGGAGGACCGCTTCAGCTCCATAGACCAGGCAGAACGGGGTCTCGCCAGTTGGCTTGGTCGCGGTCGTGCGGATGGACCACAACACGGACTGGAGCTCGTTGTACCAGCCTCTGCAGCAGGCCTCCAGCTTCTTCTTGAATGTCCTGGTCTTGAGGCCCCTCAAGACCTCTGCGTTGGCCTGCTCGGCCTGACGTTGCTCCGCGGGTGCGCTACCGAGGCGTAGCATACCTGCGTCCCAAGGTTAGCATAGTATGTTTTGAAGAGGTTACTGGTGAACTGCGAACCGTTGTCCGTGATGATGCGGTTTGGCACCCCGAACCGGCTCACGATGCCCCTGATGAACTTGACCACAGAACCTGCGGGGATGGTGCGGACGGCTTCCACTTCAGCCCACTTGGTGAACTTGTCCACGACGACGTAGAGGTAGCGATAGCCCCTTGGCGCCCGAGAAGCGGGCCGGGATATCCAGCCCAATTGCGAATGGCCATGAGAGGGTAGAGTTTGCAGGCCTCCCGCTGGCTGGTGGATCTGCTTGGCATGGAATTGGCAGGCCTCGCAAGCCTTCACCAGTTCCATGGCATCATTGAGCGCAGTGGGCCAATAGAACCCGCTGCGGAACGCTTTGCCGATGAGGGTCCGTGATGACGAATGATGCCCACAGTCTCCACCGTGTATATTTGCCAGCAGCTCCTTCCCTTGCTCCCTGGAGATGCAGCGCAGGGACACATCATTTGGTCGCTTTCGGTAGAGCTCTCCATCCCTGATGCAGTATGCTGTGGCTTGCCGCGCCACGCTCACTTCCTCCTCCTTCTCGGCAAGGTCCCTTGCGTTAGGTAGCTCCGGAGCTCTGTGATCCAGCACCCCTCCTAAGGCTCCAGCGTCAAGAGCAGGCGCGCTCCTGAGGCCGGGCCACAGACCGGGGCTCCCGAGGCAGGTGGCTGGGGGAGCTCCTCCCGAGGCTGCACCGTGCTTGACAACGATGGCATGGCCGAGGGCTTGAAGAGTCGCTCCTCGAAGACGCCAGGTTCCTGAGGTAGCCGCCTGGATGCCCGCTTGGCGATGTCGTCAGCTCTTGATTGGTGCCACGAGGCACATGCTGCAACTCCAGCCCCCAGAACTGCTTCTCCATCCTGCGGACCTCCGCGAGGTAGTCTTCCATGTGCTCATCCCTCGGCTCGTATACCTTGTTGGAGAAGTTGACGAGGAGTTGTGAATCACCCTTGATGGTAAGGCGCTTCACTCCTAGGGCAGCTGCGGCCTTTAGGCCTACTATTAGGCCTTCATATTCTGCTATGTTGTTGGAGACCTTTTCTCCGTGCTGGAAACAGAGCTGCACAGCATAGTAGAGCTTCTCTTGAGTAGGAGATATAAGCACCGCACCAGCCCCCGCGCCGTGTCTGGAGAACGCCCCGTCGAAGTACATGACCCAACCGTCCGGTGCCTCGCTTCCCGGGAAGAGGGATCGATCATCGTCAGCCTTGAGGCCCGGCACCTCCGTCCATTCTGCCATGAAATCCGCCAATGCGGCCCCCTTGATGACTCTGGTTGTGCTGAATTCGAGCTGAAACGCTTGCAGTTCAATGTTCCACTCAGCGACTCTTCCAGCTGAGTTGGGGCTCCTGAGCACCCTTTCCAAGGGGTACGCTGAGACAACCTTGATGGGATGGCCTTGCAAATAATGCCGCAGCTTGCGCGAGGCCACCAATAGCGCGAGGAGGAGTTTCTGAGGCATGGGGTACCGCGCCCTCGCGTCCCGCAACACTTGTCTTGACGAAGTACAGGTGGTGTTCAACGAGGTTGGGAGTGCTGGTGTCGATGGCGCCCTCCGGAGGCCGCGGCGCCTCCTGAGACAGTGGAGCCCCCAGCGGCTGGTCGCCAGGGGGAGGGGTCTCTTCCGTCCCAAGTGCGTTTCCCTGCGGCGGCTGATCCTTCTCGGCTGTGGTAGTGGTCTCTATGAGGCCTCCTTGATCCTGCCTCGCCTTGACCCGGGCAGCTGCCGCGGCTTTGGTCCAACGCTCCTCCCTAACCGCCACAGGCTCTTGTTGGCAGAGTAGGGTGTGGCTGCGAGTAGAGCACCAGGGGTTCTTGAGGGCGGGTCCACCATTACCGGAGGGCTGGTTAGAGTACCTCTTGAGATCTTGGAACGCCTTGTCGGCCTCTTGATCCCTTCAAAGGGCCCTTTTTCTTCATTAGGCTGGAAGAAAGGCGGCGCTCGCTCCCCAACTTGGAGATGAAGCGTCCTAGCGTGGTCACGCAGCGCCAGTGAGCTTCTGCATTTCTCTGAGGGTCTTTGGCGGGCTCATGTCCTCGACCGCCTTGACCTTTTCTAGGTTAGCCTCGATGCCTCGGTGGGACACGAGGAAGCCCAAGAGCTTGCCCGAGGGGACCCCAAACACACACTTCTCCGGGTTGAGCCGCAGGTTCACTGCGTTGAGGCTCGTGAAGGTTTCCTCCAGGTCTTGTATCAGGGTTCTGGCTTCCCGATACTTCACCACAATGTCATCGACGTAAGTCTCAACATTCTTTCCGAGCTGCGGACCCAAGGTGATGTGCATCAGCCGCTGAAAGGTCGCTCCTGCGTTGCGCAGCCCGAACGGCATGCATGTGTAGCAGTACACCCCACACGGGGTCAGGAAAGCCGTTTTTTCCACGTCTTCTACCGCCATCTTGATCTGGTGATACCTAGAGAAGGCATCCAAGAAACACAACAGGTCGCACTCGGCGGTGAAATCGACGATCTGATCAATACGAGGGAGCGGGAATGGATCCTGCGGGCAGGCTTTGTTGAGGTTGGTGAAGTCGACACACATGCGTTCCTTCCCCCCTTTCTTTGGCACGACAACCGGGTTAGCCAACCAATCTGGGTATCGGACCTCGCGAATGACCCCTGCCGCCTCTAGCTTGCGGGTCTCTTGGATGATGAAAGCCTGCTTCTCTGTGGACTGTCGTCTCGCTTTCTGCTTCACGGGGCGTACATTGGGGCACATGTTGAGGTGGTGCTCGATTATGCTTCTTGGGATCCCTGCCAGCTGATCAGGTTCCCATGCGAATACCTTCTTGTTCGCGCGTAGGAACTTGACCAGGGCCTCTTCCTGCTCGGGCTCGAGGTTGGCGCCTATGGTGAAGGTGGCATTAGTGGATCCATCCTCGTCGACCAGTATCTGCTTGGTTTCTGCCTTGTCTTGGGTGAACAACTGCTTCTTCTTGGCCGGCGCAGCCCCCTTGGGCTCAGGGGTGTCCGAGTCGGCGGGCTGCGCCGCCGCCGCCGTCTTGAAGACGAGCTTGAGCACTTGCAACGCATCCCCGGTGTCTTCGGATACGGTGAGGACGCCGTTGCTCCCGGGCATCTTCATGAGGTTGTACGCTGGGTGAGTCGCGGCCATGAATCGGGCTAGTGCTGGATAGCCGAGGATGGCGTTGTATGGGAGGCCGATGGGAGCAATGTCGAAGTCGATATGCTCCGTGCAGAAGTTGTCGTAGGTGCCGAAGGTCACCGGGAGACGGATCTGCCCCAGGGAGTTGGATGAACCGCCCCCGACACCCAAGAAGGGCCTGCTGGGCTGAAGCCGCTTCGGCGGTATGTGGAGGAGGCTGAAGGCTTCAACCGAGAGCATGCTGAGGTCCGCGCTGCCATCGATGAGAGTCCTGGTGACGGCCACCTGGCAGATGGTGGGGGTGCACAGCATTGGGAGCGCGCCCGAGCAGGCCGAGTTGGAGGGGTGATCCTCCGAGCTGAAGGCCAGATCGGCCCTGGGCGCCAACCGACCCGGGGGAGCCCCATGCTGTGCGGAGGCTGCGCCGATCTGGCGAGCGAATGGCTTGATGTGGCGGTCTGAAGGTGGCGCCTGCGAGCCGCCCAGGAGAGTTGCGACGACCGGGGGCGCCGGCGTAGCGTGCTGGGCGAGGAAAAGGTCGCGCAGCTCCTCCCAAGAGGCCACGGAGTCCGTTGGAAGGTGGAGCAGCCACATGCGCGGGGCGCCGGTGAGGACCATGGGAAGCCAGTTAGCCATGACGCTGTCGTCACCCCCTGCTTCGAGGACGGCCTCCTCGTACGCCAGCAGGAAGGCCAGTGGATCAGTCGTGCCGTTGTAGCGCGGTGGCGTCTTCGGCTTGAACTTGTTCGCCATCGCACTGTATGTGAGGCTAGGGCCAAGGCTCGAGCCCCTGGCCCCGGCCGGCTGGCACGGAGTAGGCGGCGTGCTTCTCATCATAGGTCGAATCACGATGTTGGCGGAGAGCGAATTGGCAGAAGGGAAAGCTCCAGCTCACCCCTACCTAGCGCGCCAAATGTCGGATTTCGGGTTCCGGCAGACCCTCTAGGTTTGAACTCTGGGGTGCACGCGGGGACCACACCTCCTACCTACCTACACCTCATCGCCTCGCAAGGATCTAAACTACACAAAGAGCAACACAAGGGACACAAGGTTTATACTAGTTCGGGCCACCATTGTGGTGTAATACCCTACTCTAGTTTGTGGTGTGGTGGATTGCCTTTGGGGCCGATGACAAATAGTACAAGGAAGAACAGCCTCGCGAGGGTCTGTTCTTGGCGGGTGCGATGAACTACTAGGGGGAGTTCAGTCGCTTCTCTCTATCTCTACTGTTTGTTCTCTTGCTACCTTTTTCAGTCCCCCTACCCTGTGGGTGGCTAGTCCTATTTATAGGCAGAGGCCCTGGGCCTCTTCCCAAATATTGAGCGAGAAGGGCGCCAACAATTGGCTATTTTGAAGGGGAACATCTAGTACACTTATCCTGACTAAAGTTGGTCTTCGCCTGCCAAAGGCTCTGACGATGATGCTGGCTTGGGCTCCATGATGACCTCCTTCTTGCCGTTGTGTTGGTCTTGGTCTTGTTGCACTGAAATGGTTGCCTTTGCTTGATACTCTCGCCTGTGCTTGCCTCCTTTGCACCAAAGAGGAAATGAGGACACTGCGCGGGCTGGCGCCCGCCTGGCGCTCTTGGTCGTCATGGCTTGCCTCATGGGCACCTCGTGAGGTACCCCGCCTTGATCTCTCCGCCTCCTCGCGAGCCAGCCTGACAAGGCCGTGCCTGAGGAAGCTTCCTTTAAATCCGCCCAGCAATCTGGCCCCTCGTGAGGGTCTTGAGCCTGTGTTGATGAAGATGGGCCATGCTGGGCCACCCCTTGAGCCACGCCGCAGGCCGCAGGCAGGCAAGTCTGGGTACCCCCGTTCCCAGAACGCCGACAGATCTTAGTTGACTAATTAAAGCTCGGACTAGTTCCTCTAATCCTCATAATTAGAAGCCCATTGTGGTTCTAATATCTTCCTTCCTATTCTACGATGACGATTCGCTCCGGCAATTAGCGCTGAAGAATCGTGAAGGATGCACGCTTGCAACTAAGTAAAGAGGCCGTGCTTTCGGTCTTCGGTTAAAAGGACTGTTCGTGGGCGGTTTGCGGGATCATTCATCGATGGTTCGAGGGACTCCAAGTATGATCTACACCGACACAATCTTCTTACGTTGCAACTCGGTGACGGTAACGATAGTGATCCCAACCCGTTATGCATCTTCTTATTGATCTTGGGTGTGCGTAGGCGCGATTTTTTTGTTTTCTACTATGTTTCCCTATAGTGGCATCAGAGCAGTTATATGAGTAGGTGCATGATCTAGATCACACGCGGATGTGAGGGTTTGATGTTCTTGCTATGCTTCCCTCGAGTGTTGCTTCAGTTCAGTTCATTGGCGGCATATGAGGCTTTGCACAAAGTTCTGACAATCGCTCGACTCTGGCATCATCATAGTCAAGAATAATGAACCATCACGTACACAAGAGGGTGACAAGATGGTTGATCTTCTAGGGGGTCACACGTATTTGACGAAGTTTAGTGTGGGGCTAGAAAATTTTAATGAAGGTTCTTGTTTCACACTCCCCAAAACTTAATCTAGCATCAAGAATCATCGCCTATGTTGTGGACGTAGGTTGCGAGTATTATTTGTTAAAACTGGTTAACCGCATAATTAAAATGTGCTAAAATTGATTAGGGGACGTCGAACTTGGTTTTGTAGAGTATGCATATGATGTGGTATAGCCTTCGTCATGATAATGAGTTTATGTATGAGATGGTTATATGTTGTAATGTTAAGTGGCCTGCGCATCATGGCATAATGGCTGTAGCCACGAGATTGCCGCGTAAATGTAAATATCGTAGAGATAGCCTATAGGTTACAAGTGACGATGGAAAACGTACACAGAGGACCCCGACGTGGAGAAGGTGTACTAGGCACGGGACAAGGAG
Source organism: Aegilops bicornis (assembly GCA_021605145.1). Taxonomy (NCBI): domain Eukaryota; kingdom Viridiplantae; phylum Streptophyta; class Magnoliopsida; order Poales; family Poaceae; genus Aegilops; species Aegilops bicornis. The sequence goes on from CM038671.1 coordinate 111,299,163, forward strand.
CTATAATTTTGTGCCACGACAGAATTTATGAATTTGGTCACGACAATGTTTTCTGAAACAGTCACCACAGCAACGTTTTCGAAACGGTTGCCACGACAATGAAATATTGGCCGTCACGACGCTTCAACAGAAGATTGAAGATGACCATGAAGGATTCCTGGCGTCTAGGGCTATACCATATCATGCTTTTACGAATTGCGTGAGACGTTTATCCCTTTGTTGTTTGCACCCTTTAATTGTGTAGTAATCGATTATTAGCATGATCTCTCATAGTAAAAATCAAGTTAAAATGTGTTCTTCCCAGTGTTGCAACTTTCTATAACACGTGGTTTTCGGGAGTACATTATGTCCACATGAGTACAAACGGATCGTGAAGTGTAAGAAGTGCGAGGCCAGACCAAGCAAGCAGATAGCACTCAGTTGTCTTGAAGTTCTGGCAGAATCATTCTGAGCTCGGAGCACAAAGCATCAAAAGATGAACAATATTCATATAGTGATATGATTAGCAAAAGATTGCCTAACAGTCAAAATTCTTGTCATTAGTGATGGCCACATCAATGCCTCAGAATTAGAGTTGGATCTTGAATCACTTAATATTAATTATGAGAGATATTGATTTGAGTGGGAGCAAAATTATGTATTAATTTAGTTTAATCATTAGTGCAAATTAATTATGGACTATGTCTATGTGTAAGTTTGCATTATTGTTATAGAATTATGGCTCAGAGTTCCACCTTCATTGTTGAAACTGATTGACTGTTATTTATCTGGTTGAACCTTTTACGATTGAGAGGATTGTCCTCTAAGAGTGGCAAGAAGGATGTTTTCCTACTACATGCTTGCAATGCTCTCCTGCTAATGCTATGGATGGCGAGACTTACGTTTTTCGATCCAAAAGGTTGAGAATTACATTACGGTCTGCTTGCTTCCGAGGAACCCAAACTTCAAAATGTTTGGGATAGTTATGGGATATTCTTGGAACTGAAAATTGTTTTCAGAAACAAACAAAGGTCAAAAGATATATCATATCTAAATAAGTGTTTTGCTTGCAACTTCTAGTGAAGTGTTCAACTATGTTTGAGACTAGAATGTGTAAGATCAGGAAAAACACCAGTCATGAGTTGATGGCGAGAACTTAAAGAGAAAGAACAAAACCAAAGGATGTAATGAGACTTACATGCCTAGGGAAGTTCGGGGCTCACACCACGCTTAAAAAGTTAAATGATTCTTCTATTGAGTGGGAGAAATATTGGAAGTAAAACTATAAGAAATTTAGAGGCGGAAAGAAAACAAGACTGAATGTCCAACTCAGGTATGAATGTCATACAAGTTATGGATGTAGAGAGAGTCGGTCAAGTAAAGTGTGATTCCTGAGAATTGTGATTAAATTTTTAAATACTAAATTCTTCGAAAATTGTGGTTAAAAGTTGATCACAAGGATACTGACTCGATTGCATGTTGATGCAAATCGGTGCAAGAATTACTACGGCCTAATGACCAGCAAATTAACGAGGTTAAAATATGTGTTAATTTTGGTATAAAAGTTATGATACTTTTTCATCAACATATTACCTCTGAATTTATTATCATAATTCATTTTAGAGTTTTGTACACTCTAGCCCATTGCATAGAAGTTGCAAAGAGGTTGTTCATAAGAGAACAATAGTTGTTCGATGTAATGAACAAAAGGGCATACTCCTACTGTGAATAGGATGTAAGTTGTGAATATTGATGAAATAATTGAACATCCATAACATTGACACTAAATGTCGCAAGGCTAAAAGAATACCACATATGTGTGGCACTGCATTTAGTCACATTGGAGAAACCCACATGAAGAAATTCCATAGTGATGGATTTTGGAGTCATATGATTACGAATCATCTGACACTTGCAACTTTCATCCAAATAGTGAAGTAAACTAAAATACCGTTCACAGGTAGTAAGAACGAGAAACAAAATAATTGGAAATATGCATATTGATGTATATAGTCCAATAAGTGTTGTTGCAAGCGAGGGATTTATCTATCTTCAAGGATGACTCAAGTAGATATTTATATTTACTAATTGAGACATAAATCTGAATCTTTTGAAATATTTGAAAAGATTATCAGAATGAAGTAGAAAATATTGTAACAAGAAAATTATGTTTCTACAATTGGATTACAGAAAATAATATTTGATTACAAATTTAGCGTATGTCTGATGAGCTGTGAAAAATATTTTATAGCTTGCACCTCCTAGAAACACTATTAAGAGTAGAGTGTTTTGAGTAGATGTAATCAAGCTATGTGTGACATGGTGCGATCAAAGATGACATTAATTATTTTGCCAATGTACTTTTTAGTGTGATGCTTTAGAGACCATGGTTTTACACTAAAAGAGCGCCATTGAATTTATTGAAATAAGTGCGACTTTGTATGTTATCCCAAGTGGTGCCAAGGCAAAGTGTTTTGCTAGAGAGTGCGAAAATTTTGAAGAAAATATTTTCTACGAAAGAGTGAGTGGGAGGACAGTGCAACTCGACATGATTACAGAATCTTTGTGATCGGGTCAAAGAAAAGAAACACTAGAAGTGATTCTAGAATTTCCTACCACAACCGATACGAAAGAATCTACATGAGATATGGAGACTTTAGTCGAACTTGCAGTTGAACCATATAGGTTAGGAAAATTTATGCAGACCTTCATTGTATGCAGACAAAATATTGTTGAAATAAACAATGAACCTATAATACATAGAGAAGTGTTGATGGGCCCAAACTCCGGAATTGGCTATATGCCAAAATAATCCGAGATAGTATCCATACGCATAATTCAAGTTTAGCACTTGATGGACCCTCTCAAAGACTTAAAGTCTAAAGTGAAGTGATGGATCTATAGATTGACAAAGATAAGTATATTTGTAATGCTTGACTTGTTGCAAATAGTTTATGGCAAGATCAAGGAGTTGATAATGACGAGATTGTCTCACCATAATAATACTTAAAGTCAGACCGTTAAACTAGCAATTACTAAATATTTTAGTTATGAGATATAACAGATGGATGCCAAAATGATCCACATGAGATGGAAATAGAACCAAGGATGTATATTTAATATGGTCCAAGATAATTTTGTTGGTCCAGAGGATGCTAGAAGTGTGCTAATCTGAAGCAAGCATAGTGGAGTTGGAATCTTCGTCCTGATGAAATGGTCAAATCATTTGATTTCATCAATGAAAGCTAAGGTGCTTGTATTTAAAAAAAGTAAGTGGGAGCATGATAATAGTTCTAAGCACAATATGTGCATGACATATTGTTGGTTGGAAATTTCTTGACACAGATTAAGACTTTATTGGGACTAGTTTTTCAGTAAATTAGGCATAACGATCCATGGAGATAGTAGTGTCTAATCAGACTTAGCCAAAATACATATTGTCAAAATACTAAATCAGTTTAGTAAGAAAATCTCTAAGAGTTTCTTGAGAAAGTCACATGGAAAGAGTTTTAAGTAAGAGCCGGTATTCTGAAATACTGATGAGAGAAATACATGATTTCAATCACACTTGTATTAATTATATTCCATGGTATGTAAACAACCAGATATATCTAGTACTCCAAGTAAGTTGTGAGTAAAGTTACCAGAATGATCAAATTGTTGATCACAGGACAACAGTAAAATGTTGTTAAATACTAATGACACGTGTCTCGCTTATGGAGAAGACAAAGAGATTGTTGTAAGGAGTTACATCAATACATGCTTGTTGTAAGTAGTACTTCGACAAGAACTTCATTGATGCTCCAAGAGATTTTTGATTTCAATTTATGGTGGCACAGTAAGTTGGAATAGGTCCAAAAGATTACTGTGGTGAATTCTACAAAAGAAGGCTGAGTATATTGTCACTTTAGAAGTAACAATAGAGGGTCATGAATCAAAAGTTCATTTATGAGCTTGGTATGATTTCTAAATGATTGTGCAAATGGAATACTGTTCTTTATAGTTGTCCCATAACCTAGTTTAAGGCATCATAGGTCCTGCCAGTGATTAAATACATACAAAGCCAGTTTCACACAAATTATGAATTTATGTGAAAGCATGACAGATGCATTGAAATGCAAATGGTACACACAGATTTAAGATTGTCAGATTTGATGGGACGAAGTCTATACCACAAGCAAAGCATGGTCTGACATTGGATTGCCATTGGTGTAAAAGTTAAAATTGCTGACTAGATTATTGACTCTAGTGCAAGTGGGAGAATGTTGGAAACATACCCTAGAGGCAATAATATTGTATTATTATATTTCCATATTCATAATTAAGTGTTTATATTTCATGCTATAACTACTACGATGCTGGAATATCTGATTCAGTGGAAAACTCATATGCATGTGTGAAATGATAAGCGGATAAAATAAAGGTTCCTAGTCTCGCCTCTAAGACTAGCTCAAGTGCTGTTGGTGGTCACATTTTCTGGATCTTAGGATATCGTTAAGTGTAATAATAGGCCTAAAACAACATTGAGATTATGACATTGGAAGAACGATCATATTGAATCGACGAGATAATATCGTCTGTACTCAATTGTAATAACACAGAGTGTTCATGTGATTTTGCTCCTTAGACCATGAGAGTATCGTACTCACTTCCTACCACATGGTGGACTTTGGGGTTTCTCAAACGTCACTTGTAACAAGGTGATCATAACGACAACTTACAGGCTCATCGGAAAGTTTGACAAGGGACTAGATAGCTCGAGAGTGGGATTTGCTCCTCCGATGATGGAGAGATATTCCTAGGGTCCTCTAGGTGTAACGGCATCCATCATCGTTTGGCGAGATACAGGTGACTACGTCAAGGGGATGCCGAAACACGACAGTGAGAAAAAGGAATAAAACCGATGATGAGGATAACGATGTAGTGAGCATGTGATGACTCAGGAGGATACCGATGCATCCTGGGTTTTGTGAAGTATCACGAAGCAACGGGATCATCACATGATAACCAAAGGTTCACTCAAATATCATTCGTGTACTCATAGAGATTGATATGGACGTCCACGGTTCCGCTAGCGGTCATTGAATGAACGGTTTCATTCATGTCTATGAGTTACCAAACCTACGGGGCCACAAGCTTAAGGAAATCACGATCTGCTGAGTGTTAGTAGGCCGAGAGTGATGAAAATATATTTGTCAAATTGTTTCACAAATATTCAAAATATTTCTGAGAGGATCCGAAAGCGTTTAGGGGTCATCGGAAGGGTTTATTAGAGTATCGGGTAATACCGGGTATTACCGATAAATAATATATAGGTGGAAAATGTTTCCAGTGATGATAAATTATATATAAAAAGATCTAATAATGGTTAGGAGGCTTTTATATTTAATTTAATATCAGCAGCCTAAAAAGGCCAAGTGGTGTAAGGAGAATTGAGCCACCAAGGCACAAATGGGAAGGCGCCACCTTTTCCCTTAGTTGGGAGGCCAGATTGGACTATGGGAGGGATTCCTCCCTCCCCTAGGCCGTCACACCAAGGAGGGATCTTTCCCTCCTTGTGTGGCAGCCCGTCCTCCCCTCCCAACCTATATATACTAGAGGTGTTGGTGCTATGTGAAACATAAGTTTTGGAGCCTCCTCTAGTCCATCTAGCCCTAGTTCTAGTTGGTCCTAGTTAACTGATTAGAGATTGGTCTTGTTTCTCTAATCCTCATAATTTAAGCCGAGTGTGGTTCTAGTCTCCTCTCTCTAATTCGCCGGCGACGATTAGCTCTAGACGGTGAAGCTGCCGGATCGTGGAGGTTGCACCTTTGCAACCAAGTAGAGAGGTCATGCTTTTGGTCTTTATTTCGAGGGACTGTTCATGGGCGGTTTGCGGGATTGTTCATTGATGGTTTGATGGACTACAAGTCGATCTACACTAACATGTTCTTCTTTCGCTGCAACTCGGTGACGGTAACGTCGTGATCCCAACCTGTTATGCATCTTCATACTGATCTTGGATGTACGTAGGCGCGGATTTTTTTGTTTTCCACTACGTTTCCCAACAAGAAGAGAGTGGGGGATTTAGGCGTGGAAACAATGCTAGATTATACAAAGGGAGGGCTCCACCTTCCTTTTTGTGGGCCATGGGTTTAACATTCTGACGTGTCCCGTGTCAGGACTCTCGCAAAGCCCCTACCCCCATGTTTGGTTCCAGTTTGCGGGAAAAACATGGTCCGGACTGCTCGGCGGACCAATACAGGCCCCAGTTGGATGGTCTTTGAGGTCCGGACGTATGCAGGCAATTTGAGGGTCCACGTAGAAGATGCCCTTAAAAGGTATTGATCAGTCGACCAATTATGCCAGCTAGAACCCTTTATACGAGCATTTAACTAAGATTTTCCTTAATATTGTTAATATATATGAGTTGTTCAAGAGGCGCACGTTCTTTTCTATGTGATTTCTATCATATCTTTAGGTTCACTTGTGAGCTCATGTTATCTTCACTTTTGCTAGACCAAGACTAGGTTCCTATGCCTTCATTTTTCCTTTCGTCCTACTGTCGTGGAGAGGCTAAATGGACATCGATGGCCTCTTATGTATGATTTTTCTTCTACCTTGAATCTTCACATACACAACTACACAATTATGTTTTAAGATCCAAAATGTGTGTGGGTGGTAGTGGAAGGGGGATTGTGACTAGATGAACCTACGACATAGGTGGCAAGATTGAATTGGGGAGGCGTATATAGTGGGTGGAGGGTGTATATGAGACATGATGACCCACCCACAAGTATAGGGGATCTATCGTAGTCCTTTCGATAAGTAAGAGTGTCAAACCCAACGAGGAGCAGAAGGAAATGACAAGCGGTTTTCAGCAAGGTATTCTCTGCAAGCACTGAAATTATCGGTAATAGATAGTTTTGTGATAAGATAATTCGTAACGGGTAACAAGTAACAAAAGTAACTAAGGTGCATCAAGGTGGCCCAATCCTTTTTGTAGCAAAGTACAAGCCTGGATGAACTCTTATATAAAGCAAAGCGCTCTCGAGGACACACGAGAATTACTGTCAAGCTAGTTTTCATCATGCTCATATGATTCGCGTTCATTACTTTGAAAATTTGATATGTGGGTGGACCGGTGCTTAGGTTCTGTCCTTCCTTGGACAAGCCTCCCACTTATGATTAACCCCTCTCGCAAGCATCCGCAACTACGAAAGAAGAATTAAGATAAATCTAACCATAGCATGAAACATATGGATCCAAATCATCCCCTTACGAAGCAACGCATAAACTAGGGTTTAAGCTTCTAGCAACCCATCATCTACTTATTACTTTCCAATTGAGGGAGTCCTGGACTAAGGGGTCCTCGGGCGTCCGGCCTATTATCCTTGGGCCGGACTGATGGGATGAGAAGACATGAAGACCGAAGACTATACATGTGTCCGGATTGGACTCTCCTTGGTATTGAGGGCAAGCTTGGCGACCAACTATGAAGATTCCTTCCTATGTAACCGACTTTATGTAACCCTAGATCCCTCCGGTGTCTATATAAACTAGAGGGCGTAGTCCGGATAGGACACATTCATTACCATAGTCATACAGGCTAGACTTCTAGGGTTTAGCCATTACGATCTCATGGTAGATCAACTCTTGTAATACTCATATTCATCAAGATCAATCAAGCAAGAAGTAGGGTATTACCTCCATAGAGAGGGCTCGAACCTGGGTAAACATCGTGTCCCCCGTCTCCTGTTACCATCGATCCTAGACGCACAATTCAGGACGCCCTACCCGAGATCCGCCGGTTTTGACACCGACATTGGTGCTTTCATTGAGAGTTCCACTGTGCCATCGGCAAAAGGTTCGATGGCCCCTTCAATCGCCGATGATGACGCTGTCCAAGGAGGAACCTTCCTCCCCGGACAGATTTTTGTGTTCGGCGGCTTCGTACTGCGGGCCAACTCGCTTGGCCATCTGGAGCAGATCGATGGCTACGCCCCTGGCCATCAGGTTAGATTTGGAAGCTTGAACTACGTTGCGGACGTCTGAGGAGACCTGATCTTCGACGGATTCGAGACCGCGATGATCGCTCCCCCTCACCCCGATGAACATGACTTAAATCTGTCATCGGATCACATCCATGAGATGGTTCCTGTTGCTGCAACAGCCTTAGAACCGGAGCAGATCGTGCCATCCAAGGCCATAGAGTCCGTGGCGTTGGAGCCGCACACGGACTCGACACCCCGCAATATTTGCGTCAACGGAACTCCGAACTCGTCTCCGGCTATAAGTTCCAGACCATGTAAGCCTGCGGACACCGAGCTGGATCGGTTATCGATTTTCGAATTCAGCACCACAAACATCTTCCAGCACTCACCTTTGGGTGATGTGCTGAACTCTTTAAATAATTTGTCCTTGGAGAAGGACTTGCAGCCGAACTATGTTCGGTTCGAGTTAGAGGCTGATGATGGGGAAATTTTCTTCCCACCCGCCACCCACTTCATAGCTACCGTTGAGGACTTAACCGACGAGCTCGATTATGGCTCCGAAGACATCAACGGTATGGACGACTATGCCGACAAGGAGCAAGGCCAAAACCCACCATTCACTAGACGTTGGACGGCCACCTCTTCGTACGATGTGTACATGGTTGATACACCTAAAGGATCTGGCGACGACAAAGAAGAGCCAGATGCGAATAAACCCTCTGAGACGCAGTCCAGGCGCCGGCACCCTAAACGCCGCTGTAAGCCTCGTCACTCAAAAGATGGCACCACAGGCACTGATGAAAACAATGAAGACCCTGTTGGAGCTGCATCCGAACAGGAGGAACAAGACAACGGGCAAGATAACCTTGATAAACAGGCCATGCCCAATGACCCGGATGACGATAGTTAGCGTCCAGTCTCCGAGGATGAGGAGAGCCTCGGTAGCGAGGATTTCATCGTGCCTGAGGCACCCCTTGAGCAGGAGCGCTTCAAGCGCCAGCTAATAGCTACTGCAAGAAGCCTGAAGAAAAAGCAGCAACAGCTCCAAGTCGATCAAGACCTACTCATTGACAGATGGACAAATGTCCTGGCAGCCGAAGAATACGGCCTCAAGCGCCCAGTCAAGAGTTACCCAAAGCGCAGACTGCTACCTCAGTTTGATGAGGAGGCACCAGATCATATACCTACCTCAGTTTGATGAGGAGGCACCAGATCATATACCTACCACGTGGTCGGGATAGTGCGGCAGACCGACCACCCCGCGGTCGGGGTAAAACGGCAACTCAGGCCGAACAACAGCCCGCCCCACTGCTTCGCAAAAACAGGGACATAACAGCTCGGGACCATACATACGACCTTCGACAAGACCTGGACAGTAGAGCAGGACACACCAGATCAATCTACGGACCGCGAGCACGCTTTCTGACTCGGGATGACGGCTACCTATTCGGACATGACAAACTTAATCATTCCCAGGCCGATAACCGCAGACGGACATCATCGGAGGTGCACCATGATGCGGCCCGCTATAGAGGCGCCGCAAACCCTCTCTGCTTCACATATGAGGTGCTGGATCATGAATTCCCCGAGGGGTTCAAGCCCGTCAATATGGAATCATACGATGGAACAACCGATCCCGTAGTGTGGATCGAAGATTTTATTCTCCACATCCATATGGCCCGAGGAGATGACCTCCACGCTATCAAGTACCTCCCATTAAAACTCAAAGGACCAGCTCGACACTGGCTAAACAGCCTGCCTGAAAATTCCATCGGCAGCTGGGAGGACTTGGAAGAAGCTTTTCTTGACAACTTCCAAGGCACTTATGTGCGGCCACCTGACGCTGATGACTTAAGTCACATAGTTCAACAACCTAGAGAGTCCGCCAGAAAATTCTGGACTAGGTTCCTAACCAAAAAGAACCAGATCGTCGACTGTCCGGATGCTGAAGCCCTAGCGGCCTTTAAACATAGCATCTGTGACGAATGGCTCGCCCGCCACCTCGGCCAAGAAAAGCCGAGGTCTATGGCAGCCCTCACGGCACTTATGACCCGCTTTTGCGCGAGAGAGGATAGTTGGATGGTCACAGTACAAACACAGCCTACGAAGCAGGCCCCTCCGAGGCCAAAAACAGCACCGGCAAGCTCCGGCGCAACAAACACAAACGCCGGAGCAATGGCAATAACACCGACGACACTAAAGTTCACGCTGGATTCAGTGGATCCAAATCCGGCCAGCGAAAGAAGCCCTATAAAAGGAATGGCGGAGGACCATCCAGCTTGGACCGCATACTCGATCGTCCGTGCCAGATACATGGCACCCCAAACAAACCGGCCAACCATACTAACAGAGATTGCCGGGTCTTTAAGCAAGCCAGCAAGGTAAAGAGCGGAAACAAGGAAGGGGAATCGCAGAGCGAGGACGATGACGAGGAGCCCAGGTAGCCGAACACTGAGGGGCGGAAGAAATTCCCGCCTCAAGTCAAAACGGTGAACATGATATATGCTACACACATCCCCAAAAGGGAGCGCAAGCGCGCACTTAGGGACGTCTATGCGGTAAAGCCATTCGCCCCAAAATTCAACCCATGGTCGTCATTCCCGATCACCTTTGATCGTCGTGATCATCCAACTAGCATCCGTCATGGCGGTTCGGACGCATTGGTACTCGACCCAATCATCGACGAATTTCACATGACACGAGTCCTAATGGACGGTGGTAGCAGCCTCAACCTGCTCTATCAGGATACAGTACGAAAAATGGGCATTAATCCCTCATGAATCAAGCCCACGATAACTACCTTTAAAGGAGTTATACCAGGCGTAGATGCCCGTTGTACGGACTCAATCACGCTGGAGGTGGTCTTCGGTTCCCCGAACAACTTCCGAAGCGAAGAGCTAATCTTCGATATCGTCCCCTTCCGCAGCGGCTACCACGCACTGCTCGGACGAACCGCATTTGCTAGATTCAACGCGGTGCCACATTATGCTTATCTCAAGCTCAAGATGCCCGGTCCACGCGCCGTCATTACAGTAAATGAAAACACGGAACGTTCCCTCTGTACAGAGGAGCACACCGCAACACTTGCAGCAGAAGTACAGAGCGGCCTTCTCAAGCGGCACTATAATCAAGCCGCCAAGCCCCTGAACATCGTTGAGAAGGTCCGGACTACACTGCAACAGGGCAGCTCGGTTCGTCAAGAGCTGAATTAGTAAATTAGTCCTCCGTCCCAGCCCCGATAAGGAAAGGGCATCCGTACCGCGCGTACATAACTACGCACTCAAAACCCCATGGGTACCGACGGAGGCATAACTCGCTCGCGGTCCATAGTGCGGCTTGACCAACCCTGGGATTCACACGCCTTTACTTTTTCCTTTTTTATGTTTTTTATCTTTTCGAGGTCTATGCGGACGACCCGCCTGCAGAACACACCAAGGAGGCAAGGAGCTCTGGCATACAAGGGAATCCCCAGGTGGTCTCTACTAAACGATTGCCATACTTGTTTTACATACCCGCACGCAGCTCGCCCTTGGTTTCGGCATGTTAAATAGCTTTACTTGCTTATCGCATTACTTGCACAAAGTACGCCTCGACGTACTAATTACATCACAATAGTGAATAAATGGTGGCGTCAGCTTATTACTTAATTTTCCTATTTCCTCACCTTTGTATATATATTACTTATTGCACACGTACACCATGGTACGTATTACTACGCCAGGGGCTTTATTACACCCCGCATCACGGAAATAAAAGTCCGAACACTTTTTCAGTATAGTTCGGCACCCCGAACTTATAGCATTATATGCATCGGCTCCGAAATCATATCTTTGGTCAACAGGTAGGTTGCCTGACTCCTGTGCTTACTAAGTTACGTTTCGCTATATCGGCTAGGGTAGTAAAGGGAGAACTACTGCGATTGTGTCCCTGTTCTTCCGGACGAGCACCTCAGTAGAGAAAGCCGAAAACTGACTGTCATGATGCGGCGAGAGCTGGTCAACTGTTCGAGAGGTTCCAAATCATTAGAGATTTTTTTTCTGCTTCTTGCGAAGAATCGGTTCCTCCGATTAGGCGTGTACAACGCCCCTAGTTCGGCCTTCCAAATACCAGGGGCTTCGCCAACTTTCTAAATTGTCAAACTCCTATGGCTAAGTGAGGGCGGTAAAGGCCGCATAGTCTGATTGCCTTGTTCGTTGCGCTAAACACCTCCTTTAAGGACCAGAATGTGGAGTAAAGAGTGTTTAGATTTATCCCGAACACCCCCGTACTATCTACGTGGGGGCAGAAGCCAATGACTGGTCAACCCTCAGATTTCATAAACAGCCGCACAGGAGGTAAAATATAAATCGCAAACATTATAATAAATAACATCATTGTTCCATATTACAGGACATGATAATACAAATTTTCTCATGGGAATATGACATCCTTCGAACATTGCTCCGCCACAAGGCGGGACCCCTCCAGGACACCATCAAAATAGAGCTCGGGTCGATGATGCTCCTTGCCCTCCGGCGGCTCCTCGGTCATCAGCTTCTTGGCATCCAGCTTTGCCCAATGCGTCTTTACGCGGGCAAATGCGATGCGCGCACCTTCAATACAGACCGACCACTTCACGGCTTCGAGCCGCGGGCAGGCACTTACAAGCCGCTTAACAAGACCGAAGTAGCTGCTAGGTATAGGCTCGGCAGGCCACAGCCGGACTATCAGGTCCTTCATGGCTAGCTCTGCCGACCTGTGCAGCTCGACCAACTGCTTTAGCTGGTCGCTGAAGGGCACCGGATGTTCGGGTCCAAGATATTGGGACCAGAATAGCTTCTCCGTAGACATCCCTTCTTCGGCTCTATAATGCTCGGCAACATCTGATATATTGCGCGGCAGATCCGTAAACGCCCCTGGAAAACCAAAATTCGGATAAGTACAAGGAATGTTTCTTCTACATACTTGCTTTACACGGTAAAAGACTTACCCGCCGGAATCTTCTTGGCCGCCTGAATTTCCTGGAGGGTGTTCTGGGCTTCGGCTCGTGCATCTTGTGCGCTCTGGCGGGCCTTCGCCAGTTCAGACTCTTGCGCCTTACAATCATGCTCCAGGGACACAAATCTCTCGATCGCGCCCTGGAGCTGTTGCCGCGCCTCGCCAACCTGGGCCTCGTGCTTCTCGCGCGCGCCGCATTCCTTGGCCGCTTTGTCCTCAGCCTCGGCTAACGCCTTTTTGAGGGCCGCCACCTTGGTCAGCTTGAACAATGTACTCTTCAATATACACGCGGGTTACTGCATACCTTGGCTATCCTCCAGCTGCTTCTTCACGAGGCCGAGCTCTTCCTCGGCCTGCTCCAGTTTCTGCTTCAGTCCGGAAACCTCCGCAGTTTGAGCGGTAGCAGCCCGCAATGAGGCCTGCTTATTCACATAGACACTTTATGTTAAACTCCTGCGAAAATTAATTTTGATCCTTTGTTCGGCTTTTCTTTCCGAACACCGAACATAGCACCAGGGGCTACTGTCTACGATGTGATATTCTTCTTACAATTATGTACTCACCTCAAAGCCTGCTAGAAGGCTAGCACAGGCTTCGGTCAGCCCATTTTTGACGGAATGAACCTTTTCAATCACCGTACCCATATGGGCACGGTGCTCATCCACAATGGAGGCACCTTGCAGCGCTTCCAGTAGATGATCCGGCGCCTCTGGTTGGACAGAGGGCACCGGTAGCACACCCCTTCCTTTCGGGAAGGGCCGTTTGCCGGACTCCGGAGGCGTATAGGTCTCTGGAATAGAATCCGGCTGAGGGTCGAATAGAACTCAGCCTGCACCGTCCGTCTCTGTAGGGGCTTTTCCCCCCATGTATCCGGCGGTCCGGGAGTCATCCAGGGGCGCCGCCCTGACGATCTCCGGAGTCTTCCCCCGGTCCAAGGAGGCCCTTTGAGGCGCCTCCTCGTCTTCACCCTTGGCCGAAGGGGAGTAAGCGGGAGGCGGTGACGTGCTGGCCCTCTCCTTTGGGTCCAGCAAACCTTCTGATGAAGATAGCGGAGAGTTGTCCCGAGCCGGACTGCAATAACACGATTCAAACATTGCAAGGCATAAAGGACGGACGTTCGGCGTGCATAAGGATTTTTGATACTTACGATTTGGCTCGAGGCTTGGCCCGGGAAGGCCGCTCCGGACTGCTATCAACGTCCCACGCGGAGTTATCCGCGGGGGGGCCTTTTCCCCTCTTGGGCGCCTTGGCCTCTAGGTTTTTAGAGGCTACCCTCTTCTTCCTACCCGCCTCAGGTGGGGAGTCATCTTCTTCCTCCTCCTCTTTGTCGTCGTCTTCGGTGGATGAAGAGTGAGTCTCGTCTTCGGACATCACATCCGAAGCCCCTTTTCGGCGAAGACCACTCCTGGTCCCCTTGGCCACTTTCTTGGCCTTCTTCTCCGGCACGTTGTAAGGCGCCGGAAACAACATCTTCGTCAGAAGTGGGAATTCTTGCTCCTCAGGAAGCAGAGCTGTACAGTTAATCCGCCCCGCCACCTCGATCCAGGCCTGGCGAAGTGGATGGGGGAGCTTAGAATCCATCCTCAAAATATGTCGATGAAGGATATACCTTGAAAACATTAAAAGACTTACCGAATTGGCCTGGCGTTTTAAGCTAAGCCCGCGATCTTCGGTCGTGGGCGGTGGCGTCTCGCCGTCTTTGAAGAGCGCTTTCCAGATATCTTTGTGCGTCATGCCGAAGAGCTCTAGTAGCGTCTGGTGCTTGGTTGGGTTGTACTCCCACAAATAGCAAGTCCGACGTTGGCACGGAACGATCCGGCGAATGAGCATATCCTGGATCACATTGACAAGCTTGATCTTCTTGGTTATCATGTTCTGGACGCACGTCCGGAGCCCAGTTATTTTGTTCGAAGATCCCCAGGCCAGGCCCTTCTCTTGCCAGGAAGTGAGCCGCATCGGAACTCTGGATCGGAATTTGGGGGATGCTACCCAGTTGGTGTCACGTGGCTCAGTGATGTAAAACCACCCCGATTGCCATCCCTTCACCGTCTCCGCAAAGGAGCCTTCGGGCCAGGTGACATTGGGCATCTTTCCCACCATGGCGCCTCCGCACTCTACTTGTTGACCGCTCACCACCTTCGGTTTCACAATGAAGGCCTTCAGCCATAGGCCGAAGTGAGGTGGGATGCGAAGAAAGGCCTCGCACATGACAATAAATGCCGAGATATTGAGGATAAAATTGGGGGCCAGATCATGGAAATCCAGCCCATAGTAAAACATCAATCCGAGGATAAATGGGTGGAGAGGAAATCCCAGCCCGCGGACAAAGTGTGTGAGAAACACGACCCTCTCAAGGGGCTCGGGAGTAGGGACGATTTGCCCTTTTGCCGGGAGTCGGTGAGCAATCTCCTTGGCTAAATATCCGGCCTCCTGGAGCTCCGTGATGTCCTTCTTCTTGATGGAGGAGGCCATCCACTTGCCTCCAGCTCTGGATCCGGACATGTTTGGAGTGCTTTCTCGAACAAGGAAAAGCTAAAGCTTGGGCGCTGGAGCTCAAGGACGGAAGGACTGAAGGAGAGAAAGGGTGTGGGTGAAGGAAGAGAATCCTTATCCCCTTATAAAGGCCGCGAATATCAAGAGCCTCCCCACTCGCCCTAAAAAATCGCCTATTCCCAAGGGCTGTATAAACGACACGGTTGGGTTACCCATGCCATCATTGATGAGAATCCCGCGATAAGGGGACACGATCTCTGCTTTGACAAGATGTGCCAATGGCAACTGCGTCTCAAAATGTGGAGCGGCAGACGAAAAACGGTTCGAAATTATGATCGGACAGGCATGATGTCATGTTGTAAAAAGCTATCAGCGGATAGAACTCGTGTAATAATATATTGTCTCTGCGGTTGTGTATGGTGTGTGTGATAGGTCTGGATTCTATCATCGCATCCGAAGACTATCTTTGAGTTCGGAAGGGGGAACCCGCCTTGCAATGCCGAAGACAATCTGCGCGCCGGACTCCTCGTCATTGAAGCCAGGTTCAGAGGCTACTGGACTAATGGGTCCTCGGGCGTTTGACCTGTTATCCTTGGGCCGCACTGATGGGCTGAGAAGACATGAAGACCGAAGACTATACCCGTGTCCGGATTGGACTCTCCTTGGCGTGGAGGGCAAGCTTGGCGACCAACTATGAAGGTTCCTTCCTATGTAACCGACTCTATGTAACCCTAGATCCCTCCGATGTCTATATAAACTGAAGGGCGTAGTCCGGATAGGACACATTCATTACCATAGTCATACAGGCTAGACTTCTAGGGTTTAGCCATTACGATCTCGTGGTAGATCAACTCTTGTAATACTCATATTCATCAAGATCAATCAAGCAGGAAGTAGGGTATTACCTCCATACAAAGGGCCCAAACCTGGGTAAACATCGTGTCCCCCATCTCCTGTTACCATCGATCCTAGACGCACAGTTCGGGACCCCCTACCCGAGATCCGTCGGTTTTGACACCGACACCAATGCCTTCCCCTAGGCCCAAATCATGGTGAAGTGTCATGTATTCAGCGTTCACATAACACCACTACATGAAAGACAACATACATCTCATCAAAATATCGAACGAATACCAAATTCACATGATTACTTGTAACAAGACTTTTCCCATGTCCCCAGGAGCAAACGTAACTACTCACAAAGCATATTCATGTTCATAATTAGAGGAGTATTAATTATCATTAAGGATCTGAACATATGATCTTCCATGTAATAAACCAACTAGCATCAACTACAAGGAGTAATCAACACTACTAGCAACCCACAGGTACCACTCTGAGGTTTTGAGACAAAGACCGGATACAAGAGACGAACTAGGGTTTGAGAGGAGATGGTGCTGGTGAAGATGTTGATGGAGATTGACCCTCCCTCAATGAGAGGATCGATGGTGATGACGATGGCGATGATTTCCCCCTCCCGGAGGGATGTTTCCCCGGCAGAACAGCTCCGCTGGAGCCCTAGATTGGTTCTGCCCAGGTTCCGCCTCAAGACGGCGGCGCTTCGTCCCAAAAGCTTCCTTCTGATTTTTTCCAGGTCAAAACACATCATATAGCAGAAGATAGGCATCGGAGGCCTGCCAGGTGGCCCAGAAGGCAGGGGGAGGCCCAGTGGGGTAGGGCGCGCCCCCACCCTTGTGGATGGCAGGTGGCCCCCTCTGGTGCTTTCTTCACCCAATATTTTTTGTATATTCCAAAACAATTCTCTGTGAAGTTTTAGGACTTTTGGAGTTGTGCAGAATAGGTCTCTAATATTTGCTCCTTTTTCCAGTCCAGAATTCTAGTTGTCGGCATTCTCCCTCTTCATGTAAACCTTGTAAAATAAGGGAGACAATGCATAAGTATTGTGATATAATGTGTAATAACAGCCCATAATGCAATAAATATCAACATAAAAGCATGATGCAAAATGGACGTATCAACTCCCCCAAGCTTAGACCTCGCTTGTCCTCAAGCGAAAGCCGAAATTGATAATTATGTCCACATGTTTAGAGATAGAGGTGTCGATAAAATAAAATACGGACATGAGGGCATCATGATCATCTTTAGAATAGAAACATATAATGCCATATAATTTCTTATGCTAGAGTAACAATTCATTCACAAGGTAAACTGTGAATCAGAAACTTCATTGAAAACTAACAAACTAGGATCTCAGTCATTGAAGCAATTGCGATTTATCATAACATCGGAAAGAGTCAATTCAAGAGATTTTCACCAAGTCCACAAACTCAATTATCATTTAGTCTTTCACAATTGCTAACACTCGCGTGATACTTATGGGTTCAAAGCTTTAGTCGAACATAGATAAAGATAGGGGCTTATAGTTTCGCCTCCCAACCTTTTACCTCAAGGGTAATGCCAACAATAATACTTTATGATAACCTACATCCGAGTGGATGTATATATATATCCGGATCTCTCCAGAACATAGTGCTTGCCAAAAGAAAAAGTGTAAAAAGGAAAGGTGAAGATCACCATGACTCTTGTATAAGGGTAGAAGATAAAAGTAAAAGATAGGCCCTTTGCAGAGGGAAGCAGAGGTTGTCATGCACTTTTATGGTTGGATGCACAAAATCTTAATGCAAAAGAACGTCACTTTATATTGCCGCTTGTGATAAAGAACTTTATTATGTAGTCCATCGCTTTTATTTCTTCCATATCACAAGTTCGTATAAAGCTTATTTGCTTCACACTAATAGATCATACATATTTAGAGAGCAATTTTTATTGCTTGCACCAATGACAACTTGAAGGATCTTACTCAATCCATAGGTAGGTATGGTGGACTCTCATGGCAAAACTGGGTTAAGGGATGTTTGGAAGCACAAGTAGTATCTCTACTTGGTGCAAATAATTTGGCTAGCATAAGAGGGAAAGGCAAGCTCAACATGTTGGAGGATCCATAATAATATAACTTCTATTCGGATATAAGAAAACATAACCTATTATGTTGTCTTCCTTGTCCAACATCAACTTTTTAGCATGTCATATTTTAATGAGTGCAAGATAGTATATTTATATGTGAAGCCTCTCTTTCTTTATTACTTCCTATTAATTGCAACAATGACCAAAACTATGTTTGTCAACTCTCAACAAATTTATTCAACAAACTTATATGTGAAGTCATTACTCTCCATAAGATCAATATATGATCTTTTTATTTCTTTCTTTTATTATATCAAGATCATAGCAAGAAAGCAAAGCCCTCAACTCAAAACTACTCTTTATTATATATCTCTCGGACTCGAATACATAGATGGAACATAAAGCAAAACTCAAAACTAGATCATACTAAAACTTTATTCTACTAGATCAAGATATAACCAAAAGGATCGAACTAAGAAAAACGATAAAGGTAAAAGTGTGATGGTGATATGAACCGGGGCACCTCCCCCAAGCTTGGCAGTTGCCAAGGGGAGTGCCCATACCCATGTATTTATGTCTCTTTCTTCAGAGGTGGTGATAATGGAGTTGTATTCTTCTTCTTCTCCAATTGGTGTCGGAGGATAAAATTCTCCTCCCTTAGCTCCTCATTATCGAGCTCAAGCTTCAATATCTTTTTACACAATGCTGCTTTGCTTTCCTGCAGAAAACGGGATGGGATAGTTTTGACCTTGGGAAGGCTTGACTTCTTGAATTATATGTGCATATCTCCAGGTTGAGGTAGTGGATCTTCATCTTCATTAGAGCTATCATCCTTTGTTTTACCCATGTCGAAGTCCTCGTCCTCTTCCCTAGTCCATCCATAGTGGTCCACTTCCCTGTAGACCTTAGGGTTCGCGATATAATCAGCTACATAGGCTTGGGTTCGCGATATAATCAACAAATTTATCCTTTTCTTTAAACAACTTGGCATTTTCATAGGCTTGGGTTCTCCTATAATCAAGTGAGCTAATGTCAAATAACCTCTTCTCACCAACAAGTTTGAAATCATAATTGAGCTCTTTAATAGCCCAAAATGCCTTATGTTCTTGTTCGAGAGGTAAGTGACATGCTTTTCCATAAACCACTTTATATGGAGACATACCCATAGGATTCTTATAAGCAATTCTATAAGCCCACAAAGCATCATCGAGTTTCTTAGACCAATTCTTTCTAGATCTATTAACAATCTTTCGCAAAATCAATTCAATCTCACTATTGCTCAATTCTACTTGACCACTAGACTGAGGGTGATATGGAGATGCAATTCTATGGTTGACATCATGTTTAGCAAGCAATTTACGGAAAGCACCATGAATAAAATGTGAACCACCATCAGTAATTAAATATCTAGGGACTCCAAACCATGGAAAAATAAATTCTTTAAGCATCTTAATAGAAGTGTTATGATTAGCACTACTAGTCGGAATAGCTTCTACCCACTTAGTAATGTAATCAACAACACCTAAAATATGTGTATACCCATTAGAGGAAGGAAAAGGTCCCATATAATCAAAGCCCCAAACATCAAATGGTTCGACGATAAGTGAATAATTCATAGGCATTTCCTGACGTCTACTAATATTATCAATTCTCTAGCATTCATCACAAGACAAGACAAACTTACGAGTATCCTTGAAGAGAGTAGACCAATAAAAACCAGATTGTAATACCTTATGTGCAGTTCTATCTCCAACGTGGTGTCCTCCGTAAGACTCGGAGTGGCACTTGCGTAGGATTTGTTCCCGTTCATGCTCAGGTACACAACGTCTAACAACACCATCTACCCCTTTATAAAGATGTGGGTCATCCCAAAAGTATTGTCTTACTTAAATCATTGAAAACCTTTTTCTTTTGCTGGTATGTGAAACTAGGTGGTATAAATTTAGCAACAATGTAATTAGCATAATCAGCATACCATGGAGTATTATGAGAAGAATTTATGACAGCTAATTGTTCATCAGGGGAGCTATCATCAATAGGCAGTGGGTCATCAAGAACATTTTCTAACCTAGACAAGTTATGCGCAGCAGGGGTTCTCAGCTCCCTTTCTATCAATAATATGCAAATCAAATTCTTGTAACAAGAGAACCCATCTAATAAGTCTAGGCTTAGCATCTTTCTTTTCCATAAGATATTTAATAGCAGCATCATCAGTGTGAACAGTTGCTTTGGAATCAATAATACAAGATCTGAACTTATCACAAGCAAAAACAATTGCTAAAAATTCTTTTTCAGTAGTAGCATAATTTCTCTGGGAAATGTCTAGAGTTTTACTAGCATAATGAATAACATTCAATTTCTTATCAACTTTTTTCCCTATAACAGCACCAACAACATAATCACTAGCATCACACATAATTTCAAAGGGTAGATTCCAATCAGGCGGTTGAACAATAGTTGCAAAAATCAAGGCTTTCTTAAGTACTTTAAATGCTTCTACACAATCATCATCAAAGACAAAAGGAACATCTTTTTGCAAGAGACTAGTGAGAGGCCTAGAAATTTTAGAGAAGTCTTTAATAAACCTCCTATAGAAACCAACATGACCAGGGAAACTTTTTATACCCTTGATATCTGTAGGACACATCATCTTTTCAATATCATCTACTTTAGCTTTATCAACTTCAATACCTCTTTCAGAAATTTTATGCCCCAAGACAATACCTTGATTAACCATAAAGTGGCACTTTTCCCAATTCAAGATAAAATTAGTTTCTTCATATCTCTGCAAAACTCGATCAAGGTTGCTCAAGCAATCATCAAAGATGTTCTGTAAATGGAGAAATCATCCATGAAAACCTCAACAATCTTTTCACAAAAGTCAGAGAATATAGCAGTCATATATCATTGAAAGGTAGCAGGTGCATTGCATAAACCAAAAGGCATACGTCTATAAGCAAAGGTACCAAAAGGGCAAGTAAAAGTGGTCTTTTCTTGGTCCTCTTTTGACAGAGGTATTTGAGAGAAACCAGAATAACCATCTAGAAAGAAAAAATGTGTATGTTTGGATAGTCTTTCTAGCATTTGATCAATAAAAGGTAGAGGGTAATGATCTTTGTCGGTGTACTAGAGTAGGGGTACCCTAGTATCCCGAACTTGTGCACGGGCAGTTGCAGCCCTCCGCGGCAAGGCTTGCCGGGAAGGCCACCCAAGGCACCTAGGAGACAAGGCCCCGGCAAGAGGAGATTGCCGGGAAGGCCACCCAAGGCACCTAGGAGACAAGGCCCCGGCAAGAGGAGCTTGCCGGGAAGGCCCGTGAGCGACAAGCTTCGGACGCGACAAGACAACAACCGCGGCAAGGCGCTTGCCGCGGCACCACTCAGTACTGCGCTCCAAAGACATCCACTAACGTGTCGCCACAGGACCTTTCGGTAGCCCAGCGTGGCAAGAGGTCAGCTGCCGGGAGCGCGATGGCAAGCGGCGCTGACAAGATAGCCATCGTGGCAAGCGGTGGCGCCCCTGGCGGTCCCTTTCTGCACTATTAGGGCGACGTAGACAGGCATTTAATGCCTTTGTCCCCTGCCGTCAGGGTTAGGTATGATACACTATACAAGTAGCTGTACCAACCACTCCTTTTCCATTTTTACCCTTTGTCTACGTTGCCACCTGTCGGAGACCCCTTTAGCATATAAAAGGAGACCCATGCGCAATGTAGAAAAGGGGGAAAGCCAGAGAACACTCACGCTCGGTCTCGTTAGCAGCTTGTGTGTACTATAGCACTCAGCGCTCCCGAGCAAGAACTCAATACACTCAGACATGCAGCAGTAGGAGTGTTATCTCTCCGGAGAGCTCCAAAGCTGGGTAAACCGCTCGTGTGCTTCGCCTCGATCTGCTCTTCGTGCGACCTCCGCCCCCCGCCGAACCGAAAGGGGCTCAGTCCGCCGGTCCCATAGGTGTTCGTGGGCCAGATCAGCCTGCCCCGACAATCTTTTCTAGTAGCTTTGTTTAATTTACCAAAATCAATTACCATTCTATAACCTGTAACAATTCTTTGTGGAGTCAATTTATTCTTATCATTAGGAACACCAATAATACCTCCCTTCTTAGGGACACAATGAACATGACTTACCCATTTACTGTCGGCAATAGGATAAATTATACCTGCCTCCAGAAGCTTTAGTATTTCATTTCTTACCACTTCTTTCATCTTAGGATTTAATCGTTCTTGATGATCAACAACTGGTTTAGCATCAGGCTCCAAGTTAATTTTGTGCTGACATAGAGTGGGACTAATGCCCTTAAGATCATCAAGAGTATATCCAATAGCGGCACGGTGCTTCTTCAGAGTTTTCAATAATTTCTTTTCTTCATGCTATGAAAGATTAGCACTAATAATAACATGATATATATTCTTTTCATCGAGATAAGCATATTTCAAAGTATCAGGTAATTGTTTAAGCTCAAACACGGGATCACCCTTGGGTGGAGGAGGATCCCCAAGGATTTCAACATGCAAGTTGTGTTTCAGAACAAGCCCTTGATTAAAGAATATTTCATCTATTTCCCTTCTTTCATTCATAAACATATCATTTTCATGGTCTAGCAAATATTGTTCTAAAGGATCAGTAGGAGGCACGGCAATAGAAGCAAGACCAATAATTTCATACTTACTAGGCAATTATTTATCATGGGGTTGTCTACGAAATTTAGAGAAATTAAGATCATGAGACATATCCCCTAAACTAACAGTAACAATATCTTTCTTGCAGTCTATCTTAGCATTAACAGTATTCAAGAAAGGTCTACCAAATATAATGGGACAAAAGTCATCTTGTGGGGAGCAAGAACAAGAAAATCAGTAGGGTATTTTATTTTCGCACACAAGACTTCAACATCTCTAACAATCCCAATTGGTGATATGGTATCTCTATTAGCAAGCTTAATAGTCAATATCTTCTATCTCAGCAGGTGCAATATCATTCATAATTTCTCTATATAAAGTAAAAGTAACTGCACTCACACTAGCACCCACATCACATAAGACATGATAACAATGATCTCCTATTTTAATAGAAACAACAGGCATGCCAAACACTGGTATATGTTTATCTTTAATATCGGGTTTATCAATTCTAGCAGCTTCATCACAGAAATAAATAACATGCCCATCAATATTATCAACCAAGAGATCTTTAACCACAGCAATACTAGGTTCAACTTTAATTTTTTCAGGGGGTGTAGGTGTTCTAATATAACTCTTACGAACCACAGTTGAAGCATTAGCATGATCCTTTATTCTAACAGCAAAAGGTGGTTTCTCAATGTAAGCAGTAGGAACAATAGGATCAAAATTATAAGTAATAGCTTCTTCTTCAACTTTAATAGGTTCTACTACTTAAACTCCAATGGGAGGATGATATTTGAACCACTTATCCTTTGGGAGATCAACATGAGTAGCAAAAGATTCACTGAAAGAAGCTACTATCTTAGAGTGAAGTCCATATTTAGTGCTAAAATCACGAAAAACATCGGTATCCATAAAAGATTTAACACAATAAAACTTAAGGTTTATATCTGACTCCTTACCTTCCTCGAGTTCCCAATCTTCAGAGTTGAATTTAATTCTTTCCAATAAATCCCATTTGAATTCAATATCCTTCTTCATAAAAGAACCAGTACAAGAAGTATCAAGTATGGATCGATCATTATGAGAAAGCCGAGCATAATTTTTTTGAATAATAATTTATCTTGAGAGCTCATGATTGGGGCATGAATATAACATTGACATAAGCCTCCCCAAGATTGAGCGATACTTTCTCCTTCACGAGGCCAAAAATTATATATATAATTCCGATCACGATGAACCAAATGCATAGGATAAAACTTCTGATGAAATTCCAATTTCAATTCATTGTAGTTCCATGATCCAATATCATCACATAGCCTATACCATGTCAATGCCTTTCCCTTAAAAGATAAAGGGAAGACCTTCTTATTGAAAACATCCTCCGGCAAACCTGCAAGCTTAAATAATCCACAAAGTTCATCCACATAGATTAGATGCATATCAGGATGTAATGTTCCATCTCCTGTATAAGAATTAGCTAGCATTTTCTATATCATACCCTAAGGAATTTCATAATAAATATTTTCAGTAGGCTTAGTAGGTGGAGGAGCAACTCTTTGCTCTTCCGGACAAGGTGAAGATACCCCGAACAAGCCCCTCAAAGGGTTGTTTTCCATAGTAACAAGTGATGATGAAATTTCAGCACACTATATAAATGTTTCCTTACCAAATTCCACTTACCAAAGGCGCTTCACTCCCCGGCAACGGCGCCAGAAAAGAGTCTTGATGACCCACAAGTATAGGGGATCTATCGTAGTCCTTTCAATAAGTAAGAGTGTCGAACCCAACGAGGAGCAGAAGGAAATGACAAGCAGTTTTCAGCAAGGTATTCTCTGCAAGCACTGAAATTATCGGTAACAGATAGTTTTGTGATAAGATAATTCGTAACAGGTAACAAGTAACAAAAGTAACTAAGCTGCAACAAGGTGGCCCAATCCTTTTTGTAGCAAAGTAAAAGCCTGGGCGAACTCTTATACAAAGCAAAGAGCTCCCGAGGACACATGGGAATTACTGTCAAGCTAGTTTTCATCATGCTCATATGATTCATGTTCGTTACTTTGATAATTTGATATGTGGGTGGACCGGTGCTTGGGTGCTGTACTTCCTTGGACAAGCCTTCCACTTATGATTAACCCCACTCGCAAGCATCCGCAACTACGAAAGAAGAAGTAAGATAAATCTAATCATAGCATGAAACATATGGATCCAAATCAGCCCCTTACGGAGCAACGCATAAACTAGGGTTTAAGCTTCTGTCACTCTAGCAACCCATCATCTACTTATTACTTCCCAATGCCTTCCCCTAGGCCCAAATCATGGTGAAGTGTCATGTAGTCGACATTCACATAACACCACTAGAGGAAAGACAACATAAATCTCATCAAAATATCGAACGAATACCAAATTCACATGATTACTTATAACAAGACTTCTCCCATGTCCTCAGGAACAAACGTAACTACTCACAAAGCATATTCATGTTCATAATCAGAGGAGTATTATTAATTATCATTAAGTATATGAACATATGATCTTCCATCGAATAAACCAACTAGCATCAACTACAAGGAGTAATCAACACTACTAGCAACCCACAGGTACCAATCTGAGGTTTTGAGACAAAGATCGAATACAAGAGATGAACTAGGGTTTGAGAGGAGATGGTGCTGGTAAGGATGTTGATGGAGATTGATCCTCCCTCGATGAGAGGATCGATGCTGATGAGGATAGCGATGATTTCCCCCTCCCGGAGGGACGTTTCCCCGGCAGAAAAGCTCCAACGGAGGCCTAGATTAGTTCTGCCCTGGTTCCGCCTCGAGATGGCGACGCTTCGTCCCAAAAGCTCCCTTCTAATTTTTTCCAGGTCAAAACACATCATGTAGCAGAAGATGGGCATCGGGGGCCTGCCAAGTGGCCCACAACGTAGGGCGCGCGCCCCCACCCTTGCGGATGGCAGGTGGCCCCCATGTGGTGCTTTCTTCGCCCAATATTTTTTATATATTCCAAAACAATTCTCCGTGAAGTTTCACGACTTTTGGAGTTGTGCAGAATAGGTCTCTAATATTTGCTCCTTTTCGATCCGTAATTCCAGTACGGGCATTCTCCTTCTTCATGTAAACCTTGTAAAATAAGAGAGAAAAGGCATAAGTATTGTGATATAATGTGTAATAACAACCCATAATGCAATAAATATCAACATAAAAGCATGATGCAAAATGGGCGTATCAAGACACAATTAATGTGAACCACTAAAATATTTATTCCCTAGTTGCAATGATCGATCAATTAGTTAGTATATTACATATATAGCTATAAACATGGGTATCAATGAAGCATCAACACTACTAAAACTAGTGCCAACACCGACACCTAAACGTTGATCAGAGAGTGACCAATGACCACCCATTAGTGGTGAAGCTTAGCATTGACAGCCTGCCATGACCGGTCAGTGATGACCATGTCTGCACTATGTTGGCATGTAAATACCAACGGGCCACGAGTTGACCGGTCAATGATGAGTGGCTCACCCACTCACTAATAACCCAATCATTAAGGATGGTTATCACTAGCGTCGCAAAGTTTGGCTAGTCACCATTGACCAACCCAACCTAGCAACCGATATGTGGTGACAACCACATGGGCTTTTATAACTTCACAACCCCCGTTCCAATTTCACCTCTCTAACTCTCAATCACATCCATCCCGTGTTGACTACCTCTCGTGTGTGTCTTATGTGTTGTTGGCCGCCCCCTCGACACTACCACACCCTCCCTGACCTTCCCTATCCTTGCTCAATTACCTCCCACCGTGAATCTGTCACACATATCTGTATCTGTCATCGTATCACGGAGTTGTACGTTCCCTCCTTGCTGCAACATGCTCCATCCTTGCCGCTCCCACCCATGTGCCTCATCGCCGGCCCGTGCTCGTCTCCTTTTCCCGGTGCCATGCTTGCTCTTTGCCGTGACATTGGCGACTTAGTCGCCCTACAATACCTTATCCCTATTGTTGAGTATCATCGACATCCATCCAGCCGTGCGTTGTGCCACGATACCTACTACCCAAGTTTGTCCTGCTCTGGTGGTGGTGCTATGATGTTATGCCAACGGGGTCTCACGCGCCACCATGTGCGGTCATAGACCCAACATCGTTATTGTGGTGTTGTTGTCGTGGTGCCTCTGCCCTGCTGTCAGGTTTCCCCCATCGTTGTGCACGGTTGTAGACCCGACAAAGTTACCGGTTTCTTTGGTCATAGTAACGGCCAGAGCGGTGAGCTCCTTTCCTTTGTATGAATGTGTGATAGTTGTTGTGGTGGATTTTGCTATGCATCTTATATGATATTGCTATGGAATGGCTATATGTTGTTCATGTTATTTTTCTACGAACATTACAATTGCTACATGTTCATTTTGTTATGCATATTATATTATATTATTATGTATCATGTTCAATATTGCTAATAAATAGTTGTATATGTTTATGATATTTTGCTATGATTCTTGCAGTAGAATTGTGGTATGAATATTGTAGTATTTTGGTATGGATGTTACAATTGCCACATGTCGTATTATTGATATGAATACATTAGATTTTCAGGATGCAGGCTTTTATGTTTTATTCTTATCTTTCCTATTATCCTCTTACCTTATCTGTCAATAAATCTTCTTCACCTTACCTATTCCCTTTTGTATATTCTAAACATATATTGTCCGCTCTTGGTCTTCTCTCTTAAAAGAAACTCCATAAAAATATTTATACATTTGAATGAGCAGAGTACCCAATGATGCACGTAAAACACTATAGTTTTTTTACTGATGGGAACATATGACAACTCTTAGGCTTTACATGCTCGATGATGACACTTTGTGTGCACCACGTGGTCTCAGAGCCATTGCTATTTGTAGCGACCCGACCTCAGATGGTCAAGTCTCTGTGCTTCCGTGTCATCCCTGGATCGGTAATGCTGACACACACAGTACTCGAAGGATTTATAACAGAGTAGCAATCACACACTTATTACATCGAATGTCTCAAAAGAGAACTTATTACAATAATATGGCTTAAGGCCATCTAATGTGATAACAAATGAAGGCTTGGAAGATAAAGTGAGTCCATCAACTCCAACGGCATAGCTGAGCTGCACGCAAGAACGACCTATCGAACCTTACTCCTCGTCTGAAAAGTCTGCAACATAATATGTTGCAGCCCGAGAACGGGTCAGCACATGGAATATGCTGGCAATGTAACACAATAGAGCAACAACAGAATAATGCTAACACTACATGCATGTTTGGCTGGTGGAAAGCTCTCTGATTCTGATTTTATGAAAAGCCAAATTTTCCCTACATCAAAGGAGTAAGTTTTAAATTTAACTATCATGGTGGTTGAAACATCATTGAGAAGGTATAACCCCAACTCAATCCCAATTAAAATAATTAACAACCCAACAGTATTAACTTAGAGTGATGAGATACATGTGAATACTCAAGTACTAGATACTCGAATTGTCCATAACCGGGACACGGCTAACCATGATTAGATTGTACACTCTGCAGAGGTTTGCACACTTTTCCCCACAAGACTCGATCGCCTCCGTTGATTTCTCGCACTAAATGGTGTTTGAGAAGCGGATGACCGAGACACTGATCTTTCGGAAACATTAACTCTCTACTCGGATAGATCATACCAAACCTATAAAACCCACTACCGCTGATCTACCTCTTCAGAGCTTCACGTAACTTACTCAACTATGCTAGAGCCCATAATAGCTTGTGCCTGCACACGGAAGTTTCTAGCATGAATAATCTCAGCTCCCTTTGAGCCTGGGTGGCGGTCCATAGGAAGATCACACGGGTACCCCGGGATTTCCAAAAAAAAAAACAGACAACACTGGGTTCCCCAGGTGCCTCAATCCACCCAGATGTGTATTAAAGTTGCCACCTTAAAGTAAACCATTAATTAACAATCTCACATCTGTCGTGAATATCTCTCAAACCCAAACCACAGTCACGAGCATAGCATAGCAATATAAGCATAACGTAGAAGTAACTCCCAAGGGTTTGATAGTAACAGGCAATAGGTTCCTACCTCATCATCTACTTCCCAACCCACAATTTAATGACATCCTAACCATGCAATGTTTGAGGGTTGAACTAATGCATAAAAACTGGGTAGGAAAAAGGTATGATCAAGTGTTACTTGCCTTGCTGATGATCCGTGAATCCTAGAGACTCGTAGTAACACGCTTCGCACTCCGGGAATTCTATCGCAAGCAAACAATACATACATAAGCAACAAGCAAAGATGCACAAACAAAACTTCAACTGAAAGAGACTGACCGGAGAGTTCAACTTAAGAACTCCGGTTTGCAAAAAGAATCAAACCAAACGGAGCAACGAAATTCAAACGGCGAAAGAAACAAGATTCATTTACTAATTTGAACTAGGGTCAAATTTACAGAGACAAAAACTGGTTTAAGTTGGCTATTCGGAAAGAGGGTTTCGAGATGAAACTCCAGGCGCTTGAATCGCCTGATTCCGATAAACGAGCGAAAAGTTATACTAATTCGAACATCGGATCGAAATCGCGATCGGAATAATCGCGGAATAAATCCGATAAAAGAAAACGCATTTAACGGCTAAACAAACGAACGTTCGTTAGCAGAAACTAAACGACGAACATGTTCGTAAAAATGAACGAACGAGCGAACGCTCGCAAAATAAATAAACCAGAGAAATAAAACCGATCTATAAAAAAACGGGCTAGGGTTTTTTTTTAAAACCAAAGGGTTCTTTTAAAAAAAACCGGCGACGAGGGCTACCTCCGGCGAGGTCGTCCAGCGGGGTTCGGCGAGGGGCGGCGAGGGCGGCTAGGGGCGGCGGCGGCTCGGCGAGGGGCGGGCGGCGGAGGCGGCGGCGACGACCAAGGGCGGCGGCGGCGGCTTGCTCGGGCTCGGGGCTCGGCTCCGGGTCCGGGGTGGCGGCGGCGGTGGTGGCTAGAGAGGGGGGGGGGGCGGCGCTATTTAAATAGGGGGGTGGTGGCTTGGAGGAGGGGGCAAGGCGGCGGGGAGGAGGAGTCCGGCTCGGACTCGGTTTGGCCAGGGCGGTGGCCACAAGACAAAGCGGCGGTGGCGGTGGCGGTGGCCGGGTCATTGCTTTGGCCGGGCCTTTTGGCCTGTGTGGCGCGGTTCATTTTTTAAACGTCTACCAAACTTATATAAAAAAATCCTAGAAAAATAAATAAAAATCTAAAAATGCCAAAACAAGTTTTCTTTGCCTAAATAAAATATTTAGAGCAAGATGAACTTTTCTTGGCCCCTAAAATGCAAAATTTTAAATTATGCAAATTTTTCTCTAGCCAAATAAAATTCCAAATAAATAAAATAAAATCCAAATAATGATTTTAACATTTTTACTCCGATATTTCAATTATTTTTGGAGAAGTCATATTATCTCCTCTCATTTATTATTAAACATGAAATATTTTCCGGAGAGAAAAATAATAAAATCCAAAATCCTCGTCTTCATTATTTGATAAATTCAAATATGAAAATCGGAAAATCCCCAACTCTCTCCGAGGGTCCTTGAGTTGCTTAGGATTTTGAGGATGGCAAACGAGAATGCAATAAAATATGATATGCATGGATGACCTATGTATAACATGCCAAATTGAAAATTTGGGATGTTACAAACCTACCCCTTAAGATGAATCTAAGCCCTCGAGATTCGGGTTGGCTAGAAAACAGTGCGGGTGGTCCTTGCGAATATCATCTTCTCGTTCCTGTGTGGCTTCCTCCTCTGTATGGTGGCTCCATTGAACTTTGCAAAACTTGGTAACTTTCTGCGGGTGACTCATTTGTCGAAATCAAGAATCTTTCTTGGCTTCTCCTCATAAGTCAAATTACTATCCAAGCATACGCCTCTAGGGGCCTTTGTATCCTTTAACGGTATATCGGCCATCTCATCGTGGCACTTCTTCACCGTGATACGTGAAACACATCGTGAACTCGACAATCCTTCGTGTAACTCCAGCTTGTAGGCAACTTCTCCCATCCGTTCCAAAACACGACACGGTCCTACAAATCTTGGGGCTAACTTTCCCTTTACTCCAAAACGCTTTCACTCCCCTCAAGGGTGATACTCGCAGATAGGCTCTGTCTCCAATTTCATAGGTTACTTCCTTGCGTTTTGAATCTGCGTAACTCTTCTGTCTAGACTAAGCAATCTTTAGTCTGTCTCTGATCAATTTAACCTTCTCTTCGTACTCTTTGATCAAATCTAGTCCAAACAACTGACGGTCTCCTACCTCATCCCACATCAATGGTGTTCTACATCTGCGTCCATTCTGAGCTTGAACGGTGCCATCTTCAAACTGGCTCGGTAGCTGTTGTTATATGAGAATTCTGCGACGGAAAATTGTCATCCCAACTAGATCCATAATCTAGCGCACGGGCTCTTAACATATCCTCCGTAATCTGGTTGACTCTCTCTGTCATCCATCCGTGCATGGGTGGAACGCGGTACTAAACTCCAACTGGTACCCAAAGTCTGGTGTAGCTGATGCCAAAACTTTGAATTAAACTGGGTTCCTCTATCCGTCTGATGCTCCTCGGAACTCCGTGCAAACATACGATCCTGGTCATATATATTTTGGCCAACTTGGCACTTGTATAAGTTGTTTTCCTTTGGGATGAAGTGAGCTACTTTGGTCAAACGATCCACAACTACCCATATTGAATCATATCCTGCTTTGGTTCTGGGTAATCCGGTGATAAAATCCATGCCAAGTTTGTCCCACTTCCATTTGGGTATTGGCATAGGCTGCAACAGTCCTGCTGGCTTTTGATGCTCTGCCTTCACTCTCTGACATACATCACAAACGGCTACATACTCGGCAATATCCTTCTTCATACCAGTCCACCAGAAATGTTCCTTCAGGTCTAAATACATCTTGGTGTTTCCGGGGTGAATCGAGTATGGTGAGTCATGGGCCTCTTGAAGTATTAACTTCCTGATCTCCGAATAGTTGGGCACATAAATCCGGTCCTCAAACCACAAGGTATCGTGCTCATCTTCGCGAAAACCTTTGGCTTTTCCTTTGCCCATCTTCTCTTTTATCTCAGCAATCTCTTTATCCTCCTTCTGAGCTTCTCGAATCCTGTCTAACAATGTCGACTGAACCTCCATTGTTGCAAGAAAACCTCTTGGAACAATCTCCAACTGAAGTTCCATAATATCCTCTGCTAAATCCTTTGGCAGTCCTCTACTTTC
The DNA here is from genome assembly GCA_021605145.1 of Aegilops bicornis. Taxonomy (NCBI): domain Eukaryota; kingdom Viridiplantae; phylum Streptophyta; class Magnoliopsida; order Poales; family Poaceae; genus Aegilops; species Aegilops bicornis. The sequence goes on from CM038671.1 coordinate 111,331,406, forward strand.
AAGGATATTGGCATAACTCTTCCGACTTAAAGCGTCTGCTACGACGTTGGCCTTACCTGGATGATAGTGTAGCTTCATATCGTAATCCTTTATAAGCTCCAGCCATCTCCTCTGTCTGAGGTTCAACTCATACGTGTGAAAATGTACTTCAAACTTTTATGATCCGTGTACACATCACAACGGTTTCCAATGAGATAATGTCTCCGTGTCTTTAACGCATGCACTACAAATTTGGTAACTCCAAATCATGTGTGGCATAGTTGAACTCATGTGGCTTCAGTTGTCGTGAGGCATACGAAACAACCTTTCCGTCCTGCATAAGAACACATCCAAGCCCAAGCGAGAGGCGTCACAATACACTTGAAACTCCTTATGTATATCTGGCAAGGTCAGCACTGGGGCTGGAGTCAACCGTTTCTTCAACTCTTGAAAACTTGTCTCGCAATCCTCTGTCCATTTGAACTTAGTATCCTTCTTTAGCAATTCTGTCATTGGCTTAGCAATCTTGGAAAAATTCTCAATGAATCTCCGGTAATATCCTGCCAGTCCAAGGAAACTGCGAATCTCGCCGACTGAAGTGGGTGCCAACCATTCAAAGGATCGACTGAATTTTCTTTGGGATCTCTTGCTATACCCTCTCCTGATATAACATGCCCAAGAAATCCAACTTCATTCAACCAAAACTCGCACTTGCTGAATTTGGCGTATAACTGGTGTTCTCTGAGTTTCTCGAGAACCAAACGTAGGTGTTCTGCGTGCTCCTCTTCGTTCTTCGAGTAAACCATAATATCATCAATAAACACCACAACAAACTTGTCCAAATACTCCATGAACACTTCGTTCATCATACTCATGAAATAGGCAGGGGCGTTAGTCTGTCCAAATGACATGACCGTATACTCATATAATCCATACCGTGTGGTGAATGCTGTCTTTGGTATATCCTTCTCTCGGATCTTCAAGTAATGGTATCCTGATCGTAGATCAATCTTTGAAAACACCTTAGCTCCTTGCAACTGATCAAACAGATCATTAATCATCGGTAAGGGATACTTGTTCTTTATCGTTACTTCATTCAGAGCTCGGTAATCAACAACCATCCTTAGGGATTTATCTTTCTTCTCAACCAAAAGTACTGGGGCTCCCCAAGGCGATGAACTTCTCTGAATGTAACCTTTCTCCAATAGCTCCTTGATCGCTTCTTAATTTCCTCCAGATCATTTGCGGGCATCCGATAGGGTCTCTTTGATATTGGCCTGCACGGCAATAGTTCTATCGAAACTTCGATGTCTCGATCCGGTGGCATGCCCGGTAACTCTTCCGGAAAAACATCTGGATAATCCTTTACTACGTGTACTTCCTCTGTACAACTCCTGTGAGAGCATTCACTTGGCTCCTCCTAGGCACATGCCTAGATACATACTTAATCCTTTTTCCCTTTGGGGTGGTAAGATAAATTGACTTGCTAGCACAGTCAATACTTCCTCCATACTTTGACATCCAGTCCATACCTAATATCACATCCAATCCTTGCGACTCCAAGATAACTAGGTCAGACGGAAAAACATGCGTGCCAATGATTAAGGGTATCTGGGTGCACCATCTGCTAGCCATGTACTCTGCTCCAGGCGAGCTCACTAAAAGAGGGGTCCTAAGGTGCAGGTTGGTAACTTAAACTTATCCACAAATCCCCTTGATATGTATGAATGCGATGCACCGGTATCAAAAAGAACAATAGCGGTAAATGGTGAACCAAAAACTTACCTATTACGGCGTCCGCTGCTCTTCAACTTCCTCCACGTTAACGTGGTTCACTTGTCCTTTGTTGAATGGATTGGGCTTCTTCCCAGCGCTCCCATTTCCGTTTCCATTCTTTCCTTCAGGGCAGTCATTGGCATAGTGCCCTGTCTTCCCGCACTTAAAGCAAATAACTTGGCTTAAGTCCCTCTTGGCGGGTGTAGATGGGTTAGAGCGATTCTGATTATTGTTGGCCCCATTCCCATTCTTCACACCAGTTTGATTATGCGATCCTCCTCCAGTATGGTTATGTCCTCCATGGTTATGAATAAGTCCTCCCGAGTTCGGGGTTAAGCGAGGCTTCTGGTGAGCTCCTAAGTTATACTTCCCTTGTCCATACTTCCTTTTACGGTTCTCAATCTGTTGTTGCTTCCCTTCAATCATTAGGGCCTTATCTACCAACTCTGGTAGTTGTTGAAAGTTGCCACCATCAGCGCATACTCATCTCATCATTCAGCCCTTCCATAAACTTCTCTTGCTTGGCGGCATCTGTGGCCACATCATCGTGGGGCATAGCGTGATAACTTGCTAAACTCATCCACGCATCGGGCCAAAGCACGGTTCTTCGGCGTAAGTTGCGGAACTCATGCTTCTTTATCTGCATGGCTCCGGTTGAAACATGGGCCGTATGAAAAGCTTGTTGGAACTAGTCCCAAGTGACATTGGCTATCTGAAAAGTAGCCTTGTAATTCTCCCACCATGCGGCTTTGGTCCATCCAATTGATGTGCGGCAAAGCGCACTCTTTCGACATTCGAGCATCCTGCGGTGGTTAACTCCTTCCAATCTGGCGTAGCCAATCATCTGCAACTATTGGCTCGGTGCTCTTTGGAAAACACCGGCGGTTGTAACCTCGTAAAACGGGCTAAATTGTCCACCGGGCGGCGGGTTGTTGTTGTTGGCATTGCCACAGTTCTCGAACTAGCAATTGCATCAAGGCATTCTCGCTGTTGGATCAACTGGGTGAGCTCCGGTGGGAAAACAAAACCGGGGTCACGTCTCGGAGGCATCTGAAGGTTTAGATGGAAGAGATTAGAATAGAAAGAGGTCTAGCGAGAAAACACTACCCATATGCTCATGAGGCAAACACACATATTCATTCAATCAAGCAAGGGCATACAAAACGGTCTAGGACTATCACATAAGTGCTCAACTACTACTAGTTACATGGGGGAAAATACTACTATTATATGGTGGCCATCTAGAAATTTTGATCGGTGGAAGACTCCATGATGTACGCTCCGACTTCGTCTTCATAGTCATCATCACTTGGATCAGAGTCGGTGTCGTCGATGATGATGTAGTTGTCCGGACAAGTGGGATCTTCTTCCTCTTCTTTCGGTGCTGGTCCTCCCATGAAGTCTCCGATCTTCTTGACTAGGTCGTCATTCTTCTCCAGTAGAGTCTTGATTTCTTCCTCATATCCATCGTGTGTAGACTTGAGTTCTTCCTCCAGATCGATGATCCTAGTTTTCGCCTTCTTCAAATCCATCATGTATGCGCACATCTGGTTCTCTTGACGTCGAATGTGCTGGTTTAGCTCCTCGATGTAAGCTGCAATGGATCTATCCTTCTTGGTGCTGATTACTTCCCATTGCTCGTCTCGGCGCCCACATATTTGGTATATGGTGTCTTTAAGCTCCTTATTGTAGACTTCTCCAATGCGTCTCATGGTAATGTGAGCTGCCATACTCTTTCCAAAACTCCATGTTGGTGCATTGAAAACACACATTATGGGCTCCGTGCTTGGCGCAAACGTCCTTCCGGGAACTAGAGCTTGAATCTTCCAGCATTCTTCTTACGGTAAGGTGGCGTTATGCGTCCCAAAGTGAAACTTGGTATTCCAATATTCAGGTACCTAGTGACTTCCTTCAAGTGGCGTCCAAAAGGTGTGTCTTCATCCGGTTGTGCAAACTTGTACTTCATCTCCGTCATCCTAAAGAGTGGAAAAATGGAGAGGAGTCGAAATGAGTAGGGAGGAGTGACCTATGGTTTTATCTTAGTGGTCGTGTCCTACACTCAGCGTGTGCTCGATACCATCTTGTAGCGACCCGACCTCGAGATGGTCAAGTCTACGTGCTTCCGTGTCATCCTGGATCGGTAATGCTTTGACACACACGCAGATTACTCGAAGGATTTATAACAGAGTAGCAATCACACACTTATTACATCGAATGTCTCAAAAGAGAACTTATTACAATAATATGGCTTAAGGCCATCTAATGCGATAACAATGGAAGGCTTGGAAGATAAATTGAGTCCATCAACTCCAACGGCATAGCTGAGCTGCACGGCAACGACCTATCGAACCTTACTCCTCGTCTGAAAAGTGCGCAACATAATACGTTGCAGCCCGAGAACGGGTCAGCACATGGAATATCTGGCAATGTAACACAATAGAGAAACAACAGAATAATGCTAACACTACATGCATGTTTGGCTGGTGGAAAGCTCTCTGATTCTGCTTTTGCGAAAAGCCAATCTTTCCCTACATCAAAGGAATAAGTTTTAAATTTAACTATCATGGTGGTTGAAACATCATTGAGAAGTTGTAACCCCAACTCAATCCCAATTAAAATAATTAACAACCCAACAGTATTAACTTAGAGTGATGAGATACATGTGAATACTCAAGTACTAGATACTCAGAATTGTCCATAACCGGGGACACGGCTAACCATGATTAGATTGTACACTCTGCAGAGGTTTAGCACTTTTCCCCTCGTGACTCGATCGCCTCCGTTGATTTCTCGCACTACATGGTGTTTGAGAAACGGGTGATCGAGACACAGTCTTTCGGAAACATTAACTCTCTACTCCGGATAGATCATACCAAACCTATAAAACCCACCACCTGCTGATCTACCTCTTCAAGAGCTTCACGTAACTTACTCAACTATGCTAGAGCCCATAATAGCTTGTGGCTGCACATGGAAGTTTCTAGCATGAATAATCTCAGTTCCCTTTGAGCCTGGGTGGAGGTCCATAGGAAGATCACACGGGTACCCCGGGATTTCCAAAAAAACAGACAACACTGGGTTCCCCAAGTGCCTCAATCCACCCAGATGTGTATTAAAGTTGCCACCTTAAAGTAAACCATTAATTAACAATCTCACATCTGTCGTGAATATCTCTCAAACCCAAACCACGTCTCTGAGCATAGCATAGCAATATAAGCATAACGTAGAAGTAACTCCCAAGGGTTTGATAGTAACAGCAATAGGTTCCTACCTCATCATCTACTTCCCAACCCACAATTTAATGACATCCTAACCATGCAATGTTTGAGGGTTGAACTAATGCATAAAAACTGGGTAGGAAAAAGGTATGATCAAGTGTTACTTGCCTTGCTGACGATCCGTGAATCCTAGAGACTCGTAGTAACATGCTTCGCACTCCGAGAATTCTATCGCAAGCAAACAATACATACATAAGCAACAAGAAAAGATGCACAAACGAAACTTCAACTGAAAGAGATTGACCGGAGAGTTCAACTTACGAACTCCGGTTTGCAAAAAGAATCAAACCAAATGGAGCAACGAAATTGAAACGGCGAAAGAAACAAGATTCGTTTACTAATTTGAACTAGGGTCAAATTTTACAGAGACAAAAACTGGTTTAAGTTGGCTATTCGGAAAGAGGGTTTCGAGATGAAACTCCAGGCGCTTGAATCGCCTGATTCCGATAAACGAGCGAAAAGTTATACTAATTCGAACATCGGATCAGAAATCGCGATCGGAATAATCGCGGAATAAATCCGATAAAAGAAAACGACGAACGGCTAAACGAACGAACGTTCGTTAGCAGAAACTAAACGACGAACATGTTCGTAAAAACGAACGAACGAGCGAACGCTCGCAAAAATAAATAAACCGGAGAAATAAAACGATCTATAAACGGGCTAGGTTTTTTAAACCGAACAGTTATTTAAAAAACGGCGACGAGGGCTACCTCGAGGTCGTCTGGCGGGCGGGCGGTTCAAGGGTTCGGCGAGGGGCGGCGAGGGCGGCTAGGGGCGGCGGGCTCGGAGAGGGGCGGGCAAGGGAGGCGGCGGCGGCTCGGGCCTGGGCCTGCCTCCGTCCGGGTGGGATGCGGCGGTGGTGGCTAGAGAGGGGGAGGGTGGCTATTTAAAGGGGGGTGGTGGCTTGGAGGAGGGGGCAAGGCGGCGGGAGGAGGAGTCCGGCTCGACTCGGCTCGGGCTGGCGGGCGATGGCGCTACAAGACAAAGCGGCGGCGGCGGTGGTGGCCGGGTTGGTCACCGGGCCGGGCCTTTGGCCCTGGGTTCATTTTTTTTTAAAACGTTCCGCCGAAACTTATATAAAAAAATCCTAGAAAAATAAATAAAAATCTAAAAATGCCAAAACAAGTTTTCTTTGCCTAAATAAAATATTTAGAGCAAGATGAACTTTTCTTGGCCCCTAAAATGCAAATTTTTCTTTAGGCAAATAAAATTCCAAATAAATAAAATAAAATCCAAATAATGATTTTAACATTTTTCCTCCGATATTTCAATTATTTTTGGAGAAGTCATATTATCTCCTCTCATTTATTATTAAACATGAAATATTTTTCGGAGAGAAAATAATAAAATCAAATCCTCGTCTTCATTATTTGATAAAATTCAAATATGAAAATCGGAAAAATCCCCAACTCTCTCCGAGGGTCCTTGAGTTGCTTAGGATTTCGAGGATGGCAAACGAGAATGCAATAAAATATGATATGCATGGATGACCTATGTATAACATGCCAAATTGAAAATTTGGGATGTTACATTATTTTTACCTAATCTTAGGTTTTTCTTTGCAGGTTATATACCTTGGCTGGGCACTCAATAAATTTTTCAAAACAAGGTTGGATTCACGGATAATGAAAAAACTCATATTGTATATCCTAGTCATTTTTTACACACCCGACTTTCTAAAAGATATCTTGGATCATGAAGATTCATACCTTCCTTGGAGGCTTCGTCTTGGGACCGCGGGGCAAGGGAGAATCGTTCTGTGGATGCAAGGAAGGTGATGTTGGCTTGGTCTAATTTTCATGGGGATGTAATTCTGTTGTGGGTACGATGCCCTCCTTCAGTCATTGTGCTCTCCATGACCGGGTGCTCCTTGTTCGTAGGCGTTGGGGGCGGGGGGTGCTGTGCGAGAAGGGATAGGCTTCCACTCCCTGACGCAGTGACAGGGTGCTGGTGATGAGAGCTTGGGGTCTTTGTGAGTTCTCGCCTACCACGCTTGTAGTGATGTCCTGCCTTTCTTGACATGTGTTCTTTTGTTGTTCTCATCCTAAAGCTTGTGTCTTACTAGGTGGGTTGTGTCGTTGGCGGCATCGATGTCCGTGGGTAGCTTGCATGGTGAGGTGGTCGTGCTCACCATTCTCCCGTTTGGCAACATGTCCATGAGTGTTCATGTGCTGCTCGAGTGACCTACGAAGCATTTTGATGGGACGCCATCCTTAAATACGGTGAGTGAGGGTAGGAGAATTCTTTGGTTCTGGAGACAAACGACTTTGTGTCAGTTTCTAGCCAATTCGGAGTAGAAAAAGGCATGCTCGTTCTCTAGTGGCATGCTTCCCTTCCAGACATTGTTTCTTCTTCCATCTGATGGCAGGGGACGGACGAAGGCCCCAATGTTCAAAATTGTGTTTATTTATTTATATTTATGTTTGCTTGCTTTATTCATTGCATGTAAGTTGATTCCTCAACACTTTATATATCTACCGTCTAGGGTTTTATAAATTTAATAACTTGGTGTTGTTCTACAACAATGGGTATCAAGTGGTCGGTCATAAGAATTCCATGGGAGCTCTACATGCATCAAGAAGACAAAATAAAGGAATATGCATATGCCTATATTTCTCAAATGTTTGCACAACAATGACACATAATGTCCATGGACACGATATGCCACACAAGCTACATCCTTAAAACAAGCACATATATAGCACTTTTCTACCAACATTATATTAATGTTACATACTAAAGAAAACAAGGGATATATGATACTCCATGGAACAAAAGAACAAAGTTAACTTTAACATATTATATTAATGAGATATACAACACACAATTGTACGAAACTACCACATATATATACACACACACACACACAAACAGTCTATTCTGCTAATATTAGCAGAATAACTATTCTGATAACACTTCCACACTGCACGCTCAACGCAAGTGCACTGCATCTTCTTGACGCCGGGCACTGCAGTGCTTTTACAGGAGAACTGATTCATTTTCTGGTGTTCCGCCCGCGTTTTCTGTGTGGAATCGGGTGTTGCGGGATGATTCAGTTTGTGTCTGCATATCATTTTAGCTTTATTCTTTGTATTTTACAGGAAAATCTAGTAAAGTGCTTGCAAATCGAGGGATTTGGCGGACGAGCTTTTCTCTGTTTCGTTCGTGTTCGCGTCAGATGCGTTTTTTTGTGGTCGGATGTTAGTTTTTAGTAGGAATTCTTTGGTTGCGTTCATTTTAATCTATCCGTTCACTCTATAATTTGTTAATTTTTAGGAGTTAGTTTTCAATTCTTTGTTATTTTGATTGTTGCGGCGGGTGAGCTTCGTTCGCTCCTCTATTCTTGTCGATTTTTTTTGATTTTGCTCGTCCATGCCTGTTTGAATATTGTAATTACTGTTGCTATAGGTTTGAATTCATTGTATTTCGGGTACAATTGTCATTTTTTGAATCGCATTCGTGAAATCAAAGCTGGTGCTGTTCGTCCCGTTGCCGTGTCTTTCGTTTAAATTTTTCGGTGGTATTTTTCTATAGTTTAGTGGCTGTACAATTTTTAGGCATGTTATGGAGTTGCGAGTGGAATTGACACGTCTGTTAGTCTATCACATGTCTGTAATTTTACTGCTTTAATTTTATTTTTTGTAGTCGTGGCATACGTTGTAGTGCACTGCATTTTCTTTGGTAGTGTACTTCGTTGTAGCTGCATTACAGTAGTTATTGCTGCTTATGAGATCTGTCCTTTTCTTAAACTGCATTCTGTGTTCTACATGACTGCATAATATGCATTTCTGTACTGCATTGGCAGTGTTTGTTAATTTTCAGTTCTGCCATTAGAGTGGATGGTCCACTATACGCTTTTGTTAGCTGAATAGTTATTATAAAAAAAAAATTTGAACTGCATACTATGGGAATTGTTCTTGAACATGATATGTTAACTGCAAAGTTTCGACCATTTTGCATTTCATTGTTAATGTTCAGAGGGCTGCTTTTTTTATTAGTACCACACTACGTGCTTGAGAGAGCGCATTCACGCCAACAACAACTTTGTCTAAAAGGATGATAAAATGAGGCGCTTGAGGTTGCATACATTAAATATGCATCGTTCAAATTTTACGATGGACATAATTTTAAAAGCATACGGCATAACCAAAGCATTAGAAATATTGGTTGCTTCATATTAGACAGCCTAGAGTGCAAATATTGTAAACTTGATGGAGTCTTCTTCTTTGTAGAAAACACCATGGCCACTTCTCGGCCTCAAAGCCATTCTGGGAGACAAAATCTTTCCAACCAGTAGTTATGTTGATGCAGTCTTCAGAGTCGATGTGGTAGTCAGCTTGCATGTTTCCATAACCATTCTTGTGTTCTGTCTCCAAAGTAAGCTTCCCTGAACTCGGAGCATGAAATTTTATTGTGGATGGCAGTTTCTGCATATTGGAATGGGTGGAAAAAGAATTTTATAAGTAAACATCAAATGTTTTTTGTTTTATACTTAGTATGATCTATTTGTGTTTACTTAAATAGTTACATACATATGACTGCTATTTTCTAAAGTAGTTGCAATGTATGAACAAAATTATATACACAATTGATTCCTAGTTTTACTAGGATATATATTATATTGCAACATGCTTGCACTGCAATGTAAGTAACAGTGTACTTCTCCAGCATGTTAAGATAACTGCAACGCTTATCTACTGACCCTTTTTTTGTTCATGTGTTGGGATTCTGATCTAACTAGTGTCGATATATGGTGTGGTACTGAAGAAAGATAGGTGGAAGCATCTAGTCTTAATAGCTAACAAATCTGAACAACAATACAAATTCTGTTTTGTATTTTTGTTGACATTACTGAAAAAATTGATTGAACTATATATTCAGATGTGTATTTGCAGGCTAGATTATGTCCAAAATTGTGAGGGGAAAACATACCCAACTTTCACGGAGATCTGCGGTTGTGAGGCGATGAAGAAATGACCTTACGAAACCCCTGTTGGGTATCATCGAGTACCGAGCATCTTTGCGCCACTCGGTGTTGGTGAGCTCTAGACCTTCTACGTAGACGCATGTGTCCGCTACCGGCGCCATCGTTGCCAAGCACCCGCACTTACAGTCCATGGCGAGTTTAGTGGAATTCCAGAGAAGAGTTGTGGATGGGATGAACCCTAGATCTACGATTTGTGGAAAATGAGGAACGGGGGGAGGAGTTGTGTTAGTCTATAACACGAATGGATAAGTTTTATGCAACCAATTGAGCAATGGAAGTAATAAATGGTGTAGTTGGTGTTAGGTGGCGGATTGGGTCTGATTCAGCAAACACGAATGCATTTAAGAAGCAACAGGACTGCTTACTTGATAATAGCGAACTGCATTGTCATATCACGACGAACTTTGAACGTGTTGTTGGGCCTGTGTTTGTTTATGATATGTAGGATTTTTTTTTAATTTTCAGTGGCCTCTCTTTTTATTCGTCGGCCCTGTGTTCGGGTAGTGAAGACGCAATTGGGCCCAAGTCGGCCTGTGAGCACGGCGGGTTCTCATTGCTTGTGTCTTGATCTAATGTTTAGTCCCACCTCGCATGGAAGGCGCGCCCGACATGTTTATAAGCGCTGGCGAGGCGGCTGTGTCGAACTCCTCCTGTTACTTATTTGGGCGCTTAAACACGACGCTCGCAGTTGTATGCTCTCTGACCTGTGGGCCCATGTGTGGCCGGCCCCATGCACTGTGACTTAGAATGACTCGCCTTCTTTGGGCGCAGACCTATTACGAGACTGGCTGGGGCCGGTAGCACCTGGGTGGTCAATTTTTTTCTTTTTATTTATCTGTCTTAGGTGTTTTTTTTTCAATGGCGGGGCATGCACTGCATTGATCAGGGTTCTGTACTGCATGTGCATGCATTCCGTACTGCATGTACAGTTGCCATTTTTTTGTTTCCATGTTTTTGCTATTATGTAATCTTTTCTTCCAATGTATGGGAGTGCACTGCTTAGTAAATCATACGCGTAATGCATTGATTATGGTTCTGTACTGCACGTTCATATATTTCTGTACTTCATTGATTATTTTTTCAAATTTAGGTTCGTGCACTGCTTTGTTGGGTATATTAAGACTTCATTCGGCAGATTCTGTACTGCATTCGTACACAACTTGTAATTGCATGCCCCTGTTTGCACATCGCAACTCATTTTCGTTTTCTGCACTACTCGAATCTAATGATACATTAGAAGACAACAGAAAACAAATTATCACAGGTATTCTGTACGACAATTTCATCACCAGCAAACTAAGTTGAACAGAAAGCAAACTAACATAATCAAAGTTCAGCATTACAAAGCGATTCAGCATGGCAAGCAAACTGGGTTCAGCACACAAGCAAACTAACGATTCATAAGCAAACAACATAAAGCAAATTTGATGATAATTCTAAAAGAACGGTGGCATTGTTGTCTCCTGGCCGACGCCATCTTCTTCTTCACCAGTTAGGCTCTCCCCATCCCCAGCTGCTCCTGGCGCGCTTCTTGGGGGCCTCCTCCTTCTCCAGCTTTGCACGGCGAAGGCCGTCCTGGGTGAGGGTGATGCGGTTCCATATCTCGTACGCTGCGTAGGTGTCCTTTGCCGCGTACTCGATGTGCCTCCTGGAAAGAGGCAGGGTGGCTCAGCGCTGGTGGTCGTCGTCGGTGATCTTCTTCTTCATGTTGTTGTAGTAGTCGTTGATGAGCATGCCGGTGACGTCTCCGAAGGAGTCCAACGGCTTGGTTGCCTCGGGCACCCTCCACTCCTTCTGGATGTCAACGAAGTTGGAGACCTCTAGTTTGACGCGCTCCAGCCTGGTTTTGTCGCCGTCGATGGAGAAGCCTGCAAAGGTGTACCTGGGGTCGGCGAGGAAGTTGTCAAAGACGGTGCACCTTTCAGAGGCGCTCATTTGGAAGAGCAGCACCGGGTGATTCTTGCCGATGGAGAGCTGGCAGAGGGCGGGTTTCTGCGTCGCTTCAGGGTTGTTTTCGTACTCGAGATCAATGCCGACGATCTTGTGGCGCTGGAGGCTGAGGTGGCGCTCGTACTGCGCGAGGGTGATCGCCATCTGCTCCTTGTCGTTGGTGTGGATGACGTGCAACTTGGTGTTGCCGTGCGCCTCCACGGCCCTGTCGCCCTTGTACTCGTCGGTGAACGTCATCGCCGGCAGCAGGGCTTGGTGCTTTTGCATTGATATGGGGTGATTTGGTGGGAGCACAATGGATACTTGTGTTGTTGTGGATGAGAAGGCCTTTGGCAGGGGTCTGAATTTAAGGGGAGGGCGCGGGGTGGGATGGCCTCGTCTGATGAACTGCACGATCACGCTGATGATGCGATTGTTCAGATCGTGGGTTGGTTTTGCATCTGTGATCATGGGCTTTGTGACGATGTAACTGCTCCGATCGGGTGGTTGTATGCGAACGTGGTTTTTTTTTAAGGTGGCTTTGTTTTATTTTTGATCAGCAAATATTTTTTAACCACCACTTTTTTGTGCGAATGGGCATTTTGTCTTGTTTTATACATGTGTACTGCGTGACAACATAACTGCATTGCTTACACTTCCGCACTGCATCGCGTACAAATCGGAACTGCAACTGTGTATACATGTGTGTACTTCATCGTTTTTTGCGTGTCTTTGCTATATGCTTCGGCGATCTGCATTGCGCAACGGAATGCACTGCATACTTCTACCGCCACGTACTGCATCTTGTTTTTGCCTGTACTTACTGCAGTCCCTGGTACGGGAGGGGTAGGGAAATGGGAGGGGGGTGCCCCCCCCACTTTTTTAACTTATTGTCTTTTCTTAGTCGGTCTTGTTGGGCCTGTGTTCGGGTAGTTCAAAGACGCATGTACGTGGTCAATTTTTGTGTGGCTGGGGCCGGTATCATTTCGGTGATCAATTTTTTTCTTTGTATATTTTTCAATGTCGGGGAGTGCACTGCTTTTTGTAAATCATCGGTGCATTGCATTGATCAGGGTTATGTACTAGATGTGAACTTCATTCCTTACTGCATGTACAGTTCTCATTTTTGTTCCCGTGTTTTACTTTTTGTAATCTTTTTTGAATGTATGGGACTGCCTTTGCTTAGCAAATTACAATTGTACTGCATTGGTTATGATCCTGTACTGCACGTTCGTATACTTCCACACTGCGTTTACTTTTTCCGTGTTCGCGTTTTTCTTCATCGCTGTGTTCTATGGCGTGTATATATTCATCTACATAATGCGGAACTGGATTGCTATAGAGAACTGCATCCCGTAATGAAATGCACTGCATGTTTCTAGTGCTGCGTTCTGCATTTGTTTTTTTGCCAGTGCTTACTGCACTGTACGGGAGGTTTAAGGGGAGAGGGGGGCACTTTTTTTGTGGCACTTATTTGAAGGTAGATGTTTTTTTCGGATGCGTTTTCTTAACATGCGTGTTGTTTTTTATTTTAACTTTTTTTATGAACTATATGTATTTTATTTTTGTTTTACCGTTTGAACTTCATGATTCTTCACAGAGAACTGAATCATGTGCGCTTTTTTCTTTTTGTTTTTTAGCAATATGTGCGTTTTGGTGTAGACTGGTTTATTTTGTCTGGGCCGTTTTTGGGCCGGCCCGTTTTTTGTGACCCTTTTTGCGACACGCGGGCCTCCTACGTATCGCTTCCAGGCTATTCCACCGCTCCGCTGTCAGAGAGAGAGAGAGAGACCGAGAACAATCCCCTCTCCTCTCTTGCAGTTTCTCCCGAGGCATCTCTCCCTCGAGCAAAACCGTCGTCGCGCGCAGCAACCGCCGTCGCCCGGAGAACCGCCGCCCTCAAGAGGTCCTTATTCCTGCATTCCGCGTCGTTGTCCGCTCCGTGAGCCCTTGCCGCTGCGCTCCCGCCGCCCTTTCCTGTCTGTTCCCGTCGCCGCCCCCCTTCCCCCTTCCCGCCGCCGTCGCCGCACACTTTTTTGTGAATGCGTTCCGCTTGGCCTCGGTGTTGATCGTCCCCTCGTCTTGTTTTTGTGATTCTTGTAGTTGTTATCGCTCTTTTTGCTTGTGTAATTTTTCCCTAGGCAGTCGATTTTATCTCGTTTTGAAGTCGATAGTTGTGTGTAGCAATGTGGATCTAGGGTTTCGTGAGATTTTCGCCGAATTTGTTGCTTATGTCTGTCACTTCGTCCTTGTGCTGCAGGGAAACGCTATGTCTTCGCCGAGCAGGCCGGGAGAAGGAGTTCAGGGTATGTGGAGTGCTTATTTTTAGGCTTTGTTTATTTTGTTTGATGTTTATCTAGTTTCCTAATTCATCCTGCATATTGGTTTACGCTCTGTTAGTTGTCAGCGTTCGTTTGCATTATTTTGTCATGTGATGTTTTTGTAATTTCTTTTTTCTGGTTTTTTAATCCAGTAGGTGATTGCAGTGCTCATAATGATACACCAATTGACTCTCCTTGTCCTAGTGGTAAGGATCATGGTGTCGAGGGAGGACATCAAGTGAATTCGACGATTGAATCTTCTCCCATAAGTGTGGTCCCTTCTTCTGGTATGTGATTAATTTGTTTATTTTTGTGTATGCTTTGTTTTATCTAGTCGGACATTTTTGTTGCGAACAACCGTGAATTTAGTATATGCAGCACTGCATTTATTTTTATATGTGAACTCCACTTTACGTATGTGTGAACTGCATTGTTGTTTTATTCAAGTTTTTTGTACAATGTATTATTTTTTATTTTGAGTTTATGGTTGGAGCACTGCATTTATATGTCTAAGCATCTTGCATTTGTTCTTTTTGTGCAATTTTTAACGAGCATAGTCAAACTTTATTTTGTGTGATGTCTGCATTTTTCCATCTTTGGGCGCCTAGGTTTGAGGAGGTTACTCAATTGATTGACCATTATTTTGCAGAGGGTGATGTTGGTGTGAGCTTTGATCAGAGATGTCCTGTCTTGTCTGAAACACAATCGCAGTCTGTTGATGGTCTGAGAGGAAGTTACACAGATTGGATGGTCCGGAACAACCGTCAATATGAGTTGAAGCAAAGCAAGAAGAAGTTGAGGTTTGAAATTGAGTCAAAAGAGTTTGCTGAGAAGGAGAAGCAGAGGAGATCTGCAGATGGTGCCAAGGGTTGTAAATTTGGCAAGGCGAAGAAGAGGTTGAGTCTTGTTCTTTGAGGAAGGTGGTACACCTCGGCGGAGTCCACGTGTTCTTGGAATGAAGAAGAATCTTGGCAAGAGAACTGCTTTGAAGTTGGTGGAAGTGATGATCCTCGGTATAAGCGACTACATGTCCTTTGAAGGTCCCAATTCGATGACGACGACTTTGTGCTTGCTGATTATGTGAAGGGTGTTCATCCTTCTAGACGCAAAGACTGTGGTTCATCTATGAGTGTACCCAAGCGTGTCCGTGATGATGTCGACGAAGATGTTGGTGGTGACTCTGGCGAGGAGGTGGATGCTGCTCCAAAGGTTTGTTGAAGTGTACTGCATTTGTTTCCTTCATTTGTTATTCTTTCTGTATTTTCTATGTCTCTTTTTTTATGCCTAGTCTTCTAATGTGGACTGCATTTCCGTTTACACAGAGGAAGAAGTCTAGTAAGAGCAATGCAACTGAAGATGATGGTGAGGGAGATGATTCTCGATTTAACAAGACCGTGCGTTTGTCGCTTCTTGCTTGCAAGGCTGCTTCTTTGTTGAAAGAGGTGCATTGCAGCCGTGTTAGGGATCCGGATTTAGTGTTGTCTTTGATCCGACAAAGAAGAAAAATGTGTCGCGCATTCTTATGTGCTATCGATGGAGTGATTGACCCTGCCACCATGGTAATGGACTTTGGGAATGGCAGGGTTCTTGAATCAATCGTGATGCGATTCATCACATTTTTGATTTACCTATGGGACGTCACATCGCACCCATGCACGCTTCCCGGTCATGATGAATCGTTGATCGCCCTCAAGGATGAGCTTGGCTTTGACCGTTCAAAAGTATAGGTGTCAAGGACTTGCTTGAGAAGTTGAAGGTGTTGGTGGAGGAAGATGATCATGTGAGTGTTGACCTTCTTTGTGAAGGTGTTCTTCTGATACTTTACGAATTTCTTTGTGCCCGGGGCTGTGATTCGTTTGGGTAGAGTTGCTGCGATGGTAGAGAACATGGATTATGCGGCTATGGCTCAGATGGACTTTTGTCAGCTTGTTATTGATGAGTTGCAGGCAACTGTGGTTAGGTGGCAAATAGAAGGCAGCAAGCAGAATTGTGCAGAGGGTTGTGCCATTGTCCCCCTGATTATGTATCTTGACTGCTTGAAGCTTCGCAAATTTTCAGTCATGCACACGTTGACACCATGCGTGTCATACCTGACGACCAAGGACCTGATGAAGTTGTACAATGAGGATGTGCTTGTGAAGGGAAAGATTTACTTGGAAAGTTACAAATTTGGGAAGCTGCCGGTTAGTGCACCTGATTTTTGAATATCAGATTTAAAAAAAATGTGCAGCCATTATAAATGTGAACTTTTCTAGTACTCACATGTGTACTTCTCTTTGCCTGTTGTCTTTTTTTTGTAGTGGAAGGCGTCAGGTGATATTGTGTACAACCGTCCTATTGCAGTTGTACACGGCAGCTCTGATGCGGGGCCTAGCACTCATGCTAGGTTTTATGAGCCCATCTGTAGTCAGCTTCCTGCCTGTGATGATGAGGTGCCGTATACTCGTGGTTTCATGCCTTGACACATGTTTGATAATACAAGCTCTTATAAACAGACATTTGTTGGCGGCAAAAAACTTGAGGAGATTGATGAGCTTCTTCTGAAGGTTTTGAAGTTGACTGAAGATTCGCCAACCTCTAGTGACAAAGTTGAGGACGATTCTTGGTTTTTTCCACATTGGCCAGGGCCCGCGAGATGAAGATATTGTTGCTGCTCACAATTTTGATTGTGGTGTGATTTAAAGCCTGAAGATTGCAGTGACAAGTGTTCGGTCTTCGTATGCTCAATTGAGACATTCACAGGAAGAAAAATGCGGTCGGTATGAGAAGGATGCTGGGCATATTTTGGACGAAATGACCCGTCGGGGCCTTATGGCGTTAGTGACAATGTATGTTCTAGTTTTTTGCGGCTTTGAACCTCTTTTTTTTGTATTATGTTGATCGCTCCTCACTATTTTTTGTTATAGGCTGGAGTGGAATCTTCTGGTGTCGATGGAACTATAGACGATGGAGTTGGTCAGGTATAAATACTTCTGCCATGTCTGTTCTGCCATGCATCCCTTTTTCTTTGAACTTGCATTTGTTTGCTTCCCATTTTTTTGTTTTTTTGTGTACTTCTCTGTTGTGAAGTGTGTACTGCTTGTGCATAGTTGAAGTTTTTTCTTTTTTGGTCGGTACCATCTTATATCTCGTTTTTGGTTTGTTCTATGCCCGTAGACTGGTGTTGCTGCTCGTGATGTGCACAAAGAGCTGCTCGTGATGTGCACAAAGAGACCTACGATGGCTCTGGCAAGGATGAGATCTTGGCTGATGCATCGTCCCCTCTGGATGTTGTAGCTGATAAGGTATAGTTGTATTACTTGTTCTGTTAGTGGGTTGTAATCTAATTTTTTGTTGTTTGTTATAAACTTGATGTATGCTGTTATGTTCATCCATATGCATTTTCATTTACATATGTTAGCTGCAATAGTTTTACATGTGTGAGCTTCATTGTTTGACAGAAGTGAACTGCAGTTCTTTTGGCATGCACGATCCATACTGATTTACATACGTGAGCTTCAGTATTTAACATAACTGAACTGCAACATTTGTCAAAGTGAACTGCAGTTTTTTTTATGTATATGTGGGTTGCAGTTGTAGTTGTGTTTGACACACGTGTGTTGGTGTTGTTTTGCATATGTGGACTGTAGTTGTTATGTGTATGTTGTCAGCAGTCTTTTGGCATAAGTGTGATGTGTGTTGTTGTGTTAGTTATCCACATGCTCATTTTTGTGTTACTGTGTGTTTTTTAAACTTTCCACAGGTTGGAGAACAAAACGTGGAAGTTCACGTTGATCTGAATCAGGGCAATTGTGCTGTTGATGGCCGTGGCAGTGTTGATGCTTCTGTATCGGTTGCCGTTATTTGTGCGAGATCATACGTAGCTCAAGGATCCCATGATCTTTGTTCCCACGGTCGGCATGAAGATTACGATGTTGGCATTGAAAAGCCACTTTGGAGAATGTTGCCCCCGCTGCTAGTGTTGTTGCTTCCCATGCATGCGGTGTCCAATGATGTTCTGAAGTATCGAGAGTGGAGCCTCATATAGTTGAAGTATCTAAGGACGTTCTTTGTTGACTGCATCATTGTAAATCGAGAGAATGCTGATGTTCTTTGCAGAAGGAAAGTCCGGTGAGGTTGTGGTGGATTAAATGCGCAACCTATGCAAGAAAATATTTTGCTTTCGACTCGAAGAACAAAGAACTCAAGACTCGACCTTTGAAGGCAAGAGTTTTTTTTAACAGTACACTTTGAAGTTTTCTTCATTCATGTTGTTTAATTACTATGGTATCTGTATTAGATGTTTAATGATAAGTGAAACTTTGATCTTTTGTCTATGATTTTCAAAATAGCTAGCAGAATTCCCTTATCTTAATATTTAAACTTCATTGTTTGGATAAGTGAACTTCATCCTATTATTACAGATGACGAACTTCCTGTTGTGACACCGTCGAGCATTGATCCAGCTCTTCTGAAAAGATACAATGAGTTGTACACTACTGTTACGAGGGCTCGGAAGGACAAGAAGAAGAAGTATGGTTTTTTAGAAATTGTTTTGTTCATATGTATTATCTAATTTTTGTATTTACCCTTTTTCTTTGTTGTTACTTTTTTGTATCTTATGTTTCAGTTTTCATGAAAAAATCAGGGACATGATTGCTTTTAAACTGAGATGGGTGATATTAGCATTGGCGAAGTTAATTGATCCTTTTGGGATAAAGGTATGCTCACTACAAGGCATGTAGATCTTGGGGTTTCTTTCTTTGGTAGATAAGTTTAAGGGATCTCCGACAATGGTTGTCCCGTACCATATTTGTGTAAGAATGCAGAAATTTTTGTTTTATTTTTGATTTTCTTTTACGATTTAGATGCGACGACTGTTTTGCTTATTTGATTTTTGGTTTTGTTTCGCGGACAAATATTTGGAATGGTGGTCTTGTGGCGAGGAGTGTTAAAATGATGTTCTCCTCAAAAGCCGAGGAGCGTGTTGATAAAAAGGATATGGTGAGAGACGTTTTTATGTGTTGAAAACTATATTTTGTCTGTTTTTGTTTTTATAGCATTCTGTTTTTTCTTCTTATAATAATTTTATTTATTTTTTCATGCTTCCAACAGGTCCTTTTGCAACTTTTGATCCGCCAGAATCTGAGGGATGGTGTTGGTCATTATTGTGTAGTTGCTTTTAATGTGAAAGAAAGGCGGTTTGAATTTCTTGACTCGCTCAACAAACTTGGCAGCCTGATGCGATCGAGGTTTTAGGAGGATGGTTAAAAATATCAAGCGTGCATGGAAAGAAGGGAGCTCGAGTTACGATGAGCCGCTAAATCCTCCTACACTTGATGGATTTGTGTTGAAACATGTCATTGTCCCATTGCTTTGCCAAATGGGTGCGTTCTTTCTGACCCATACATGTCATACTGTTCAAGTTTTTTTTTCACTTCATTTTTGTGAAACTGATGTTTTTTATTCTTTTTATTGCAGGTATGATTGTGGATTCTATATGTTCCAATTCTTGCAGACATGGGATGGTGTTCGAGTTGCTAAGTTTGGGGTGGAGCACATTGGCTACATCAGAAAGGCCATGCTCTATAGCTGGCTAACATCGAGGAAGTGTTGCCTTGATTTAACATCACTTCTAATTTTTGCAGATAAAGGTTGTTTTATTGAACTTCTTTATCCTCCCTTTATTTTATTTTTGTCTACTGCTTGGTTCCGCTTCTTTATGGTCAAGTGAGCTGCATTGTTCTTTATATGTGGGCTGCATTGCTGTATACAAGTGTGGGTTGCATTGATGTAGAGAAGTGGGCTGCATTGCTGTAAAGAAGTGGGCTTCATTGATGTATACAAGTGTGGGCTGCATTGATATAGAGAAGTGTGCTGCATTGCTGTAGAGAAGTGGGCTGCATTGCTGTATACAAGTAGACTGCATTCTATTTTTCTGTATACATGTTTTTTGGTTTTTGTGTTTTGTGCTGAGTGCTTCCATGTTTTTTCTGCACGTTTTTAGGTTTTGATGGGGGGCTTCATGAAGGCTGTACGTCACTGTTTGAGTCTTAGGGTTCTGATGTGGTTATGGAGGAGTGTGTCATTGAAATCGCTCCAGATAATTTTGGTTTGAACACAAATGTGGCGTCTGGACCTGATGGTGGAAGTGTCTCTCGACCTAGCTCTCCACACGATGTATATGATGTTGATGATGATGATTTTTTTACACCGTGTGCACGTGTCACTAGGATTAGGAGTGCAGCAATTAATCGTCCTCCTTTGGATGAGGTTAAAGTATTTTCGAACAAGAGGGCAGGTGAGAGGGCTTTTAAGTTGAGATGCTCTATAGAGAAATTGAAGCCTACGAGGTTCAGATATATTGATGAGGCGATTAAAATAAAGGATCTTGTTCTCAACAAAGATTTTGTAACCAAATACCGCGAGTAAGTTTTATGTGATGTGTGTGCCCTTTCCTCCTTTTTGCGTGTTTTGATTTAATTCTAATTTTATTGATCGCATCTGTGTATGTTTACTGCAGGAACGCGTTCTTTATGGTGCATGGTCCTTTTGGTGATGTCGATACTTACAATATCGACTATATCTATGATACATTTGGCAAAGGAGATTTAATGGATTCGTATATCATGGATTATGTCATCAAATACTGGAAGCAAGACCCTGAATTGGGTTTAGCTTATCAATCCGGTGAATGTTTGCTACTTTCACCTTTATTTATCACGGTAAACGTTTGCTATCATTCTTTCATATTGCACTGGCTTTTTCATGTCCATGCCTGCTTGCATTGTTTATTCTTTTTTTTCAAGTCCTTTTTTTATTCTTTTTTGTGTGCAGTACGTTCTTCAAATGGAAACCTCTGTGGCGAGAGATAATGACGGAAATCCTGTGTTGCCAGCTGTGCATAGCTCGTTTGTTTTAGAAGATGTAGTTAACCAGTTCAAGTTTTTTGTGAGCGACGACGCAAACTTGTTGGATGCAAAACTGGTAAGTTCATTATTTTTTGTCATTTATTTTTCCTGCTTTGTTGCATTTCTTTTTATAGTTATTTTTGGAACAGTGGTCCTGGTGCTACACGCCGTAAAGAACTTTTCATTTCATTTTTATGCGAGCAGATTATGATGCCGCGATTCAAGGATGGTCATTATTCCTTATACACGATGAACCAGCATCGCCAGACCCTTGATATCCATGACAGTAGGAAGTACACTGGCCATCCTGATGTCACGACAAGGTGGCGCAGGACTGACTACCACGCAGATTGCACTGAAGTGGTATGTTATTTTTTCTTGCTAAGCGTAAAGCTTTTTTTGTGTTTCTCCTACTGCATTTTTTTCATTAACCGCACATGCAAATTTTAGCACACATAGAACCACAATTGTTTATGTAGTGCACTGCAACATATGCGCGACAGAACTGCATTTTTCTCACGTGCACTTAAAAGAGGGATTGTCTAGACGTTTGAGAACAACTTATATATATTTTTTGGTTCGTTTGAATATCAACTTTGATCCGTGATGTGTGTTATTCTTACCTTGTGCTTCCTTTTTTTTTTCCAGATGAGGAGGATGACTCAGCTGCTGAAGGCGATTTATGGTGAAAAAATGTATAAATCGAAGAACCACCCCGACCGGGGTTAAATTGGCAGAGAAGCCATCTTACCCGGTCGTGCCAGTGCAGGGAGCAAATGAGTGCGGAATCTATATTCTGAGGATGACGCAGTTGTATGATGGCCAACGTCTAGTTCAGAAAATTTTGAAATTCGACGTAACACTTTCTCTGTTTTCTTTTCACTTTTTTGTTCTTTATGACAACCTTTTTTTAATCACTTGTTTGCATTTTTTTTCTTTTTCTTTTTCAACTTTCTTTGTTGAAGATTGGAAGGCGGAGTACATGTTCCAATTTCTTTGTTCAATCCTTTGAACATGTTGTGTTATGAAGACATGCCGCTTGAGCTACGTGAACTGATTGCGGACCTCGGGCTCACTTCCTGTCGCAATCACAGACGCAGCGATTCTTGACGCAGATATGATCATTCGGGGCCTTGTTTTCTCTGGGGCAAAAGGTCATGCGTGGACAATAACTAGGGTTTGATGTTGTGTTTGTGTGTGATGACTAAGGTAGATAATGTATGAAAAAGACTTTTTTTTTCTGTAGTTGTGTTTTTTCTTGTTCTTTTATGCAGCAGTATATGTGGACGAATTTGTATATGTATGTGTATTTTATATCAATAACTCATACAATATATATAAGTGTATAATTTTATTTTTTGTTGACGACCACGGTCTATGTGAACTGGCATTTTTCACGCTTATATGTATGGTATGTGTTCGATAAACTGCATCGCATTTGATGCCGAACTTCTTTGTCCAATTAAAAGCACTGCATTTTTTTGTCTTTCAAGTAAAGCGCTGCAGTGTGTGCATGCTGAAACTACATTGCTTTATGATACCGCACTGCTTTTTTTGCCAAAACAAAACACACTGCTTTTTGCCTAAAGTTGCGTTTTTGCAGTTGACTTTTTTATTGTTTGTACGGTAAGGTATATGGGGAGGGGGGGGGGGGTTGGGGGCCCTCCAATTTTTTTAGTTTTCTATATATTTTGTATTGTTCTTGCACGCCTTTGCGTGCGTTAAGAGCCGGCGGGGGTGGGGAGGGGGGTCGTGACACCCCCTCCCCATCCCCCTACGAGGCCGAGCCTGGAACGAGTCGGAGCAGGCGGCGACGTGGCTTGCCGTGGCGCGGCATGCGTAGGCCAGTCAGTCATACCCGTCGCCTGTCTATCTTAGGGTTTAGGGTTTGCGCGTATCCCCTTTGATGGAAAAACAGAATGTCCGCACTGCGCCTGTCAACCAAGCGCACTGCGTGCGTTAGCGCGAGGCCGAGCAGGGGGTGGGGAGGGGTGGTCGTGACCCCCCTCCCCATCCCCCTGCGAGGCCGAGCCTGGAACGAGCCGGAGTAGGCGGCGACGCGGCTTGCCTCGGCGCCGCATGCGTAGGAGAGTCCGTCATACCCCGTCGCCCCCTGTCTATCTTAGGGTTTAGGGTTTGCGCGCGTCCCCCTTTGATGGAAAAATAGAATGTCCGCACTGCGCCTGTCAACCAAGCGCATTGCATGCGTTAGCGCCAGGCCGAGCAGGGGGAGGGGAGGGGGTCGTGACCCCCCTCCCCATCCCCAAGGCCGAGCCTGAACGAAGCCGAGCAGTGGCGGCAGCGGCTTGCAGCGCGCCACATGCGTAGGCGAGTCCGTTATACCCCGTCGCCCCTGTCTATCTTAGGGTTTAGGGTTTGCGCGCGTCCCCCTTTGATGGACAAACAAAATGTCCGCACTGCGCCTATCAACCAAGCGCACTGCGTGCGTTAAGCGAGCGGCGAGGGGTGGGGAGGGGTCGCGACCCCTCCCCATCCCGCGAGGCCGAGCCTAGAACGAGCCGGAGCAGGCGGCGACGCAGCTTGCCGCGGCGCCGCATGCGTAGGCTAGTCCGTCATACCCCGTCGCCCCCTATCTATCTTAGGGTTTAGGGTTTGCGCGCGTCCCCCTTTGATGGAAAAACAGAATGTCCGCACTGCGCCTGTCAACCAAGCGCACTGCATGCGTTAGCGCGAGGCCGAGCAGGGGGTGGGGAGGGGGTCGTGACCCCCCTCCCCATCCCCCTGCGAGGCCGAGCCTGGAACGAGCCGGAGCAGGCGGCGGCACGGCTTGCCGCGGCGCCGCATGCGTAGGCGAGTCCGTCATACCCCGTCGCCCCCTGTCTATCTTAGGGTTTAGGGTTTGCGCGCGTCCCCTTTGATGGAAAAACAGAATGTCCGCACTGCGCCTGTCAACCAAGCGTACTGCATGCGTTAGCGCGAGCGGCAGGGGGTGGGGAGGGGGTTGGGGTCGTGACCCCCTCCCCATCCTGCGAGGCCCAGACTCGAACGAGCCGAAGCAGGCAGCGACGCGGTTTGCCGCGGCGCCGCATGCGTAGGCGAGTCCGTCATACCCCGTCGCCCCCTGTCTATCTTAGGGTTTAGGGTTTGCGTGCGTCCCCCTTTGATGGAAAAACAGAATGTCCGGGGATTGGTTGCAGCTGGGTGATCAATTTTTTCCCTTATTTGATGCATTTTTTCTTTTTTTGGATGATATATATTTTCGTTGTAGTACAAATGATGTCATTTGTACTGCTTGTACCAACGTTGAGTACTGCCCTTCGTGTAGCAAGTGTGTGTGTTGGGCACCACATGAAAGTTGCTGCGGCCCTTGTCGTTCTACATTTATGCAAGTACTGCACTACATGTAAACACTGGGTGAACTTGATTATGATAGTTATGTGAACTGTATTCACGTTTGTTTAGAATGGTATACGGATTATATTTTTTTAGAAATATTAATATTAATTTTTCTTTTTATATAATTACTATTTTTTGTGGACTGCATGTTGATACATGTGTACTCCTTTTTTTTACGATTGTGAACTGCATTAATCTTTTCTTTTTTATGTATGAGTTTGCAGTCAGATTACCTAATTTTTTTTGTTTAATGTTGGTTTTGAATAAGTTTTGTATGTGAATAGTATGTTTTGGTATCACACATTAAATTTTTCAAAATTGTGTAGATACTTGTTTTAATGCAAACTAATTTCTGCGAAAGCAATTGATCACAAGCAAACTGACATTGTTTTTACAAAAGAAATGTTTGATATGAAGCAACGGACATCATCAGAATCTTGCATACATGAAACAAAGAACAACACAACGCCTAAAGTAAAGTGAAACTAAACACAACCCTGATTTTTTCTAGTTGATGTATTGGATTCTGACCTTGTTCTTCTTCTGCTTTGCTTCTTTGTCTCTTTTGCCTGTCCAGTCCCATTATGACATCGTAGATGATTCTCCATGACTCATATGTTGCGAATGCATCTATTGCTGCATACTTGATAAGCTTTTCTGGCAGCGGGCAAAATCCCCACAGAGTATGGTCCTCCTTGCGGTTAATTTTTTTCTTCATGTCATGGTAGTGAATGTCTATCATCCTGCCAGCAACATCAGCCAAAGAGTCAAACTTCTTTTTATTGTATGGGTCTCTCCATTCCACCTGAATATCAATGTAGTTGTCGGAGTTGATCTCCAAACTAGATACCTTCAGCTTGCTTTTGTCTCCTTCAATAGCGAATCCGACGAAGGTGTACTCATCATTCATCAGGAATTTGTCTAGTTCCATTGGCCTGCAATATATTTGTATAGAGTGAATATAGTTATTTCTTTAGAACTACCAATGTTTTTTTGTGTTTTTCTGAAACTGAACTGCAATATGAATATCTGAATCTGTTGCATTGAGCAGTTGCTAATACTTTGTTCAACATAACTAGTAAATCTGATAATAGATTGCATAAACAATGCATTTATTTGTGTATGCTTGTATTCTTGAACCTAATTTCATACGTGTTTTTTATGGTAATGTTGCAGTGAAGAAAATATAATTAAACTGCGTGTATTGCTAGATAATATAATTCAAGAATTGAACACATGAGTGACATACATGGAGCCAGATGAAAACTGTCAATAAATTCATATGCCATGCTTTTCAAAAATGAGAACCAAAGTTTAAATATTATGGCAATTGAAGTGAAGAAAATTTAAAATCAATATTGACAAGCAATAGTTATTCTTAACTGTCTTTAGCTGAAGATATGTGGTAGACAAGGCATTCTTTTTCTACGCATAGGCTGTAGCACGCCTTTACCGTGGCTTCTCGTAGTGTGTGTACTCGACATCAACGCCGACTAGTTTGACGGGCATTCCGCTGAGCTTCCTCCTGAACGTGGACAACATCTTGTCCACGTCTTTGCCCTTGCTTGTGCAAAGGACGTGGAGCTTGTGATTGCCGTGGAGGTGGACGTCGTGGAGCTCCCTGGTGTACTTGCGGCGCTGCTTGTACAAAGGTGCGTCCGTCATGATTCTCCTCTGCTCTCTGGTGTTTGTTCTAGAGAGAGAGGTTAGTGAAAGGAAGAGCGGAGAAGAAGATGCAATGGGGTTTTTGGGGGGACGAAGCAGTTGTGTTTTCTCCTCTGCTCTCCTCTGCTCTCCTTGACAGGACGTGGGAGAGGTGGAGCGGGGCGGTAGTGTGGTGGGGCTCTGTTTTAAGTTACGTGGCAACTGCAGATAGGTTCTTCTATGAGGAGGCTCTGTTAGTGCGTTGGAAATCCGGAACGTCGTCGCCTCTTCTTTCGTGATTAGATCAATGTATTTGGCCTTGGCCCAGCCGGAAAATGTGATGATTGTGTTTTCAGTGAATTGTCCAAGTTAGTGCACTTCTTTTCTATCATAACAGAACTGCTCAGATCCACGTAGTGTACTGCAATAGGATTCACACATATGTACTTTTTTTTCTTCTCTTAATGGGGTTCTTTCTTTTCTTTTCTTGATTTTTGTGGTAATACAACTTTTGTGTGGATGGAGGGTAGTGTAGGTAGGGGTGTCGGAGTGCTTTGGTTAAGTAACAGGGCTGCATTCTTCATTTCACCCATACTGCATTGCAGAGTGAAGATAACTGCAATTCAGAAAAAAAAATACTTCGTGCTTCCACGTTGAGAACTACATTGTTGTACGTCCGGATTTGCATTTATGCGTTGACATTGGGCTTCTGCGTTTTATTTATTAATAGTTTCTTCTGGTCTTGGCCTTTTTTTTTTGTTTGTTGTTATTCATTTAAAAAATGTTTCTCATTTTCCTTTTTGATGTTTTATTTTTGAACTTATTGTTTTTTCTTTAGTGGGCCTTGTTGGCCTTGTGTTCGGGTAGTGAAGACGCAATTGGGCCCAGGTCGGCTGTGAAACCTGGTGGTTCAGTCTGTTGTGTGCGGTCTAATGTTTAGTCCCACCTCGCCCGCGGAAGGCACGCCCGACATGTTTATAAGCGCTGGCGAGGAATACCGGTCGAACTCCTCTGTATACTTATTTGGGCGCTTATACACGACGCTGGCAGCTGTATGCCCTATGACCTGTGGGCCCATCTGTGGCCGGCCCCATGCACTGTGACTCGGAACGACTCGCCTTCTGTGGGTGTAGACCTATTACGAGACAGGCTGGGGCAGGTAGCACCTGGGTGGTCAATTTTTTTCTTTTTATTTTTCTGTCTTAGGTGTTTTTTTCAATGTCGGGGCGTGCACTGCATTGATCAGGGTTCTGTACTTCATGTGCACGTATTCCGTACTGCATGTATAGTTCTCGTTTTTTGTTCCCGTGTTTTTGCTATTATATAGTTTTTTCCCCAATGTATGGGAGTGCACTGCTTAGTAAATCATACTTGTACTTCATTCATTATGTTTCTGTGCTGCACGTTCATATATTTCTGTACTTCATTGATTATTTACTTGTTTGCGTTTTTCTTTTTCTGGTTTTGCTCTTATGTATTCTTTTTTCAAATTTAGGTTTGTGCACTGCTTTGTTGGGTATGTTAAGACTTCATTCGGCAGATTACATCTTGCACTCGTACACAACTTACCTTTGCGTAAATCTGTTTACTGCTTGCAAGTCATTTTTCGTTTTCTGCACTACTCGAATCTAATGATACATTAGTAGACAACAGAAAACAAATTATCGCAGGTATTCTGTATGACAATTTCATCACCAGCAAACTAAGTTGAACAGAAAGCAAACTAACATAATCAAAGTTCATCATTACAAAGCGATTGTGCATGGCAAGCAAACTAGGTTCAGCACACAAGCAAACTAACGATACATAAGCAAATAACATAAAGCAAATTTGATGATAATTCTAAAAGAACGGTGGCATTGTTGTCTCCTGGCCGGCACCATCTTATTCTTCACCAGTTAGGCTCTCCCCATCCCCAGCTACTCCTGGCGCGCTTCTTGGGGGCCTCCTCCTTCTCCAGCTTTGCACGGCGAAGGCCGTCCTGGGTGAGGGTGATGCGGTTCCATATCTCGCACGCTGCGTAGGCGTCCTTTGCGGCGTACTCGATGTGCCTCCTGGAAAGAGGCGGGGTGGCCCAAGGCTGGTGCTCGTCGTCGGTGATCTTCTTCGTCATGTTGTTGTAGTAGTCGTCGATGAGCATGCCGGAGACGTCTCCGAGGGAGTCCAACGGCTTGGTTGCCTCGGGCACCCTCCACTCGTTCTAGATGTCGACGAAGTTGGCGACCTCCAGTTTGACGCGCTCCAGCCTGGTTTTGTCGCCGTCGATGGAGAAGCCTGCAAAGGTGTACCTGGGGTCGGCGAGGAAGTTGTCAAAGACGGTGCACCTTTTAGAGGCGCTCATTTGGAAGAGCAGCACCGGGTGATTCTTGCCGATGGAGACTGGCGGAGGCGGGTTTCTGCGTCGCTTGTGGTCGTTGTCGTACTTTCGAGATCAATGCAAGCGATCTTGTGGCGCTGGAGGCTGAGGTGGCGCTTCGTCTTTGCGCGAGGGTGATTGCCATCTGCTCCTTGTCGTTGGTGTGGATGACGTGCAACTTGGTGTTGCCGTGCGCCTCCGCAGCCACCGCCCTTGTACTTTCGTCGGTGAACGCGTCATCGCCCGGCGGGGGCTTGGTGCTTTTGCATTGATATGGGGCGATTTGGTGGGGCGCAATGGATACTTGTGTTGTTGTGGATGAGAAGGCCTTTGGCGAAGTGCGAATTTAAGGGAGGCGCGGGGTGGGATGGCCTCATCGGATGAAGCCTGCGATCACGCGATGATGCGGTTGTGCGGATCGTGGGTTGGTTTTGCATCCGTGATCGTGGGCTTTGTGGCGATGGGCTGCTCCGATCGGGTGGTTGTATCTTGACGTGGGTTTTTAAGGTGGCTTTGTTTTATTTTTGATCAGCAAATATTTTTTAACCACCACTTTTTCTGTGCGAACGGGCAATTTGTTACGTTTTATACATGCATCCTGTGTGATAACGAACTGCATTCGTATATAGTCCTGCACTGCATCTTCTACAATACAGTACTGCACTTGTGTATACATGTGCGTACTTCACTGTTTTTTGTGTGTATTTATTCATGTAGGTAATCGGGAACTGGATTGCCATACTGCACTGCATCGTGTATTGTAATGCACTGCATTTTTTACATGCACGTACTGCATCTTGTTTTTGCCTGTACTTACTGGGTCCACCTGCGGGAGGGGTAGGGAAAGGGGGTGGGGGCCGCCCCACTTTTTGAACTTATTGTTTTTCTTAGTCGGCCTTGTTGGGCCTGTGTTCGGAAGTAGTTTATAGGCGCACTTGGGCTCAAGTCGGCTGTGAAACCTGACTTGGTTCCGGTTCATTGTGTGTGCGTCCTAATGTTTAGTCCCACCTCGCCCGCGGAAGGCGCGCCCGACCTGTTTATAAGCGCTGACGAGGCATACTGGTCGAACTCCTCTGTATACTTATTTGGGCGCTTATACACGGCGCTGGCAACTGTATGCTCTCTGACCTCTGGGCCCATGGGTGGCCGGCACCATGCACTGTGACTCAGAATGACTCGCCTTCGTTGTGCGCAGACCTATTACGAGACTGGCTAGGGCCGGCTCACCTGGGTGGTCAATTTGTTTCCTTTGTATCTTTTTCAACGTTGGGGCGTGCACTGCTTTTTAGTAAATCATCCGTGCACTGATTTAGTTTCAGTACTGCATGTGCACGCATTCCGTACTGCACATGTTCTGCTACATTTTTGTGCACTGCATTGGTATCATTTTCCTTTATTGTTTTTCCTCTTATGTATCCTTTTTTGTTAGTGTACAGGTGTGCACTGCTTTTGTGCCCCTATGCGCCTTTGCATTCATCATAGTTACATCTTTGGCAGGTGTACACATTTTGCACTGCATGCATCCTTCTTTGTGCCAAAAAGTTGTGACTGGCTATGCCAATGCTGCGAAAGTGCTTCTCTTTTGCTTTTTTTTATCATGTACTGCACTTCATCCACACATATAGTGAACTTCCAGGTATGAATTTGGAGAACTGCACACATAAAATGGTCTGTGGATTATAATTTTTTAGAGTATTATTTTTTAATGATCTGCGGTTTTGTTCGTGGGAATTGCTGCAGTCAAAGTATACCTTCTTTTTCCGTTCCTTTTTCTTTGGTATCATAAGCTTTTATTGATTGTCCTTTATTCTTGGGAACATAATTTCCATTAAGTCCCCTTTAATTTTTAGTTTTGACCTTTTTGCATTCCTCTTATATAAATGAAGGCTAACTTATACCCTTCCTTTGCATTTAATTTCTCCGCTAGCCGCAAGTTCTCTCCTTTCTCCAGCCTATTAATATTTTTTGCTTTTCTAGGTTTTTGTTGCGATGGCTCCAGGCCCCTGTGCCTATCTCTTCTGCTGCGGCCATGGTTGTGGTGTGCGGCCTTGCTGCGATTATTCGGCTTGCTTTCGCGGGCCCGTCGTGCTTTCGTCGTGGTGGGAAGGTGTTGTGCGAACTGGGCGAGCCGAGCAGCTTGCATATGGTACAGTATTCACGGAAGGATTGGATATGGGCGGATCAACGTTCTGCGTTCTATTCTGCCTCCTCGATTCGGCGTGGCCTTGGCTGCACGAGTCCTTTTGTCCATCGACCACGCCAACAGGATGTGGAGACTCACTACAAGATGGTATGTTTCGTTAGATATGATTTTTTTCTTTGTGGTTTTTTGTATAATTCCATTGCATTACGAACTTGTAGTATTTTAGGAACGCACTTTTTTCTTTGTTTTTGAAGTGTCTTGCAATGTGTTCTTATTTCTTGTTTTTATTTTTTGCTTGTGTGCATGTAGCTTATGTTTTAGTTTACATGGTTACAATATGAGAACTGCTTATATAATAGCTGAGCACTACATATTTCTACATTTTTTCACACTTGTTTTGGTGTGTACTACAGGTAGCTAGTCTATAATCTTGCATGATAGTTCAAGCGTCTTGCATATTTGCAAGTTCCATCTTGCATATTGAAATCGTTTTATATGTACTACTCGTTGGACTGTTGTGCACTTCATCTATCTCTGTACGCATGTATGAGAATTGTCTTGCTAGTTTCGTTCTCAAACAGTTTTATTATTTTTTACAGTAAAATTCCTAAGCGAGCTGTTAGGTATATACGGCTCAAGAAGAAAGGAATTCTTCAAGTTGTTCTTGGTAATGGATACCTTCAACCAGCCAAGTACCTTGTAGGCATTGACGTGGTACATACGCACAAAGGGTGGAAGGAATTTGTCATTGATAGTGGCACGAAGTGCGAGAAAGTTGTTGTCCTCAACTTCTTTGAACTCGAGGATCGTACGGTTAGAATCACGTTTGACGTGATTGGCTAAGGTTATGAGGTTGATTTGTAATAAGTACTTTTGCGTGTTGAACGCTTCATCTTTTTGATATGTTTTGTAACAAACACTTTTGTGATCTGAACCGCTTCAATTATTATTCAACGGGAAATTTGTGTTTACATGGTTACAATATGTGAACTGCTTATATGTTAGTTGAGCACTACATGTTTCCACATTTTTGCCCAATTTGTATGGTGTGTACTACATGTAGTTAGTCTATAGTACTGCATGATAGTTCGAAGTGTACTGCATATTTGCAAGTTCCATACTGCATATTGAAATGCATTTTATATGTACTACTCGTTGGACTGCAGTGAGCTAACAACATTTTTTACATGGTTTTTGAATCAAAATGTGTCAATGTTTTACTCAAGACTGCTATATATATATGGTATACTCTATATACCATTTTCTCTTTTACATGGTTTAGTTGAATAACTCATAGTCAACGGGAAATTTGTGTTTACACAAATTTTAAACTGATACGTAAGTCATAGAGATAAGCAAACTGCTATGCATACGATTAATTTATTGTCTGTTCATCTATTTGGTCGTTAACCTGCTGCTTATGCGTGGTGACTGGAGCGTGTCTAATGTCGCACTTTCTTTTGTTTTCCATGGCGGTGTTGCTGGTTCTTGTCTCTGCACCTTTGTGTTTGTAGCCCCCCGCGTGCTGGTTGATGGCTGCTTTGGTTTTTCAGCGCTGTGAAGTGCATCTTTCTTTGCTCCCCGCGTGCTGGTTGATGGCTGCTTTGGTTTTTCAGCGCTGTGGACTGCATCCTTCTTTGCTCCCCGCGTGCTGGTTGATGGCTGCTTTGGTTTTCGGTCTTTGTGAACTGCATCCTTCTTTGATCCCAGCGTCTTTGGTTGATGGCGGTTTCGTTTTCCAGTCTTGTGAATTGCATCCTTCTTTGCTCCTACCTTGTTTTTTGAAAGTGGTGTTGTTCTCGGTTTTTACGTCTGTGACATTTCCTTGTGGTGGTCTTGTTGACCTTTGTTTCTTCATGTTCTTCGTCCTCTTCACTCTCTTGATCTCTTCACTCTCTTCTTCCTCTTCATCATCTTCATCATCTGTTTCTTCATAAGCCATTGTTTCTTGCTTTCTTCACGTTCTTCGTCCTCTTCACTCTCTTCTTCTTCCTCCTCTTCTCCATCCGCTTCTTCATAAACCATTTCTTCTTGATTCGTCATCATCTTCTTCTTTGATCTCACCTTCTTCATCTTCCTCATCTTCCGATCTTTTTCTTTTTCTTTTGGGGCAGGTTCTTGAATTGTGTCTCTTCCTCTTTTTGCAGATGCTACAATGTCTCGGTTTCGTCCATTTCTTAGTGCTGTGAGTGGAATATCTGTTTTGTTGTGCATCTCCATGTCCTCAGTTTTCTTGTTCATTTCTTTTTGTACATGTCCTGGAATTGTGGCTGCTGATTTCATTACATGTCTTGCACCTTCTTATTCCTAGTGGGTGACCATCCTTTATCCATTTCAGTGTGGCTTCTTGATTTTGTCATCATTTTTCTCCTTGCATGCCACCTTTTTCTGGGTTGCGTCTCCCCCTTTCTTCCTTCCTCTTGTGTTTGAAACAGGAGGTGGAAGAATTGTTTCTTTTTTGATAGCACCAGTTCCGATGTGTTCAGTATTTTCTACTTGCTCGGCATTATTGTCATGCTGGGATTTCTCTGCTTGCTATAGTTTTGCTGCTTCTTCTTCTTTGTTGAGCACGTCAACTTCCTCGATCAGTGCCCTCATACCAGACAACGCTCTGTGGCACCCAGCGTCGGACCTTGTCGCTTTGTTTGCAAGGTCCATTGCTGTTTCTGTCAGCAATTTTCTACGGCAAAAAAGCGAGGTTCCATCTGGTGCTGTTTGTTCGTAGTCTCTTCTGTCAAACGTTGCATCTGATCTTGCGTTACGGGTGTATCTTTTCATGATGTACACCTCAGGAATGTTGAGTACTCTCAAATGAAAAAGCATGCATAACACATGGACGCAAAAGAGGCCTGCAGACAAACACATGATTTTTTTTTGTTCTGTAAGTGAACTGCATGAAATTAGTAAACATATATTTTTTTTTCATTATTTGTTCATTTTTAAAGAAGTGAACTTCATTTGGTTTTGTGAATTACTCATGCACGTGGACTTTTAAAGTTCAGTAAGTGAGCTTTCGTGGACGACTATCAGAATCTAGAATTTTTTTGCTAGGAGTCTCACCTGTGTGTGTCCAGAGTTTGCACTCACATTCGTAGACACCTTTCTCTTCATCGGCGACCACTTGGAAATTATGCCTTGCCCAGTCAAATGCATCCGATCTGTTGTAGTGGTGTACGAGATACTTTGTTGGGTTCTCAGGGCACCGTTCTGCTCTGAATGTAGTGCTACGGTAGAGTGTTTCTTTGAAATCTGCAAACACTGCCCTTGTATACACTTTTGATAGCTGAACTTCAAACCCAAACTTTGTTGTTGTTTTTACCTCTGACTGCATGATCACAAATGCACTGTTACGAACCAGAGAAATGAAAAAAATTGTTTGTTTTTGTAGTCATATTTTTAGCATTTTTTGATTGACATTTTGTTTACCTCATTTGCTACTGTCTCTGCACCTTTCGGCCTTCACAGTGCAGAATGCACTTATCCACTGCTTGAGCAAACAGATGGAGATCATGCTTCTCCCTGACAAAATTTTTCTTCAGTATGCGGTTCATGTTCTCGCTTCTCTGTGTGGAAGTTATCCGAGCACAGAAAATTTCCTTGTAGTAAGCCGAGATCCACTCGTGCCTGTCATCCCACAGCGAATTCATCACTTCGTCGTCTTGCAAGTTGTACCTCACGAATGAGGTTCTTCCATGCTCGTTCAAATTAAAGCGGCATTAGTGGGTGGTTTAACCTTTGCATTGAGTTCGATCCTTGAGCTTCTAAATGCGCCTTATACACAAAAGGCGAGGTGGTCTTTGTACTTCTTCATGATATGCCACCGACCACGGTTTATGCACGAGTTTGTGGGAGCATAGTTTTTACTGCTGCCTTCATCGAAGAACACTGGTCTGAGAAGACACAAACAGTGTTTTCTTATTAAGTTGTTTGCTTGTGTGCAAGATAGATGGAAGAAATATAAGTGCACCAAACAAAACGTAAGTATGCAGGTGTTTTTTATTTTTTGTACCTGTGAGCATGCAGATTGGCGGCTTGTTGTTCATACACCTCAGAAAGGTTTTGAAAACCTACTCAAATGATGGTATTGTTTCATCTCGCACGAGTGCAACAGCAAATATGGTGCTCTGTAGATGATGGTTCACCCCCACAAACACTCCCAGCGACATGTGGAATTTGTTAGTTTTATACGTCGTGTCAAATGTAACGCAATCTCCAAAATCTTCATACGATCCTTTACAACTTGCGTTCGCCCAAAAGACATTTCTTACACGGTTATCTGCATCAACGTCATAATCATAGAAGAAATATGGGTTTAT